>JAJMHE010000002.1:0-600000 GCA_030582895.1 Candidozyma ruelliae
AAAAAAAAAAAAAAAAAAAAAAAAGGAACATCTGTATCCTACTCATTTTGGTGCTCTCCATCTACCTCCATCCGCAATCCTGTACTAGGCAATATCAACACTACCCCAGATAGTACTACCACCAAAAGAAACAGATCGACTCAATGAACGTCGATTTTCTAAAAGTGCACTTTTTGGCACACCGTTTCAGCCACAATGAAGCCTACAATGAGGAAAATCTCGTTGCTTTCGCCGTGGAAGCCCTCAATATCATGGACCGCTATAAAGCGCTACATCCATCGTACCCCAATTTCCAGGCAAAACTCTCCGAAACTGGACACCCAGAAGCAGCACGATTTCTGGCAGAATGGGCCAAAAAAATCGAATCGGAGGCTCCGAAGACTTCCTATTTGGTCGAGTTGGACGAGGTCCAGTCGACTGATAAGCAGCAAATATTGGACGAGTTCAAACAGGTGTTTGCAGTCCTGGTGATCCAGTGTGACTTTCGGTTGGTGCAATTCTATTTGGGCAAGCTTGACAACATTGCGATATTTCCAGCCCAGGTGACCAGCGCCGTGGCGTTTTCAGAAAACCGATTCTTCGAACATTTGTTCTACCAGCTTGTGGCATTGATCTTTGGCCGAATCTGGTTTGCCGAGTCCAGTACGCCTAAGAAGGACAACGAAGAGCCCTTTGGCGGCCCAACAGGGCCCCGCAACGTCTCCTCAGTCGAAAAGAAAGCGTCAAATTACCACACCAGATGCGGGTTCTTGTTCAGATCGCTAGAGGACAAGCCAGAAGCGGACGTGGACGCCATGAAACCCGAGCTAGAGTACCATATGTTGGTTCAGTGGCTCTGCGCCCTTGTCAAGTTCACGCAAGGCAAGTTTCAGGCATTTTCTGCTGAATTTGATTGCCTATATGAGCATATCTCTGTACTAGAAAATCTCGGAGTGGTTTCTGAGACGATGGCCATGTACGCAGTGACATCCATAGCTACCAAGCCTTTTAATCAGCTTAGCTTGAACTCAAATGAAGCGCTTGTGGATGCTTACACCTCAGTTAGTGGAACTCTCGAACAGGATATATTCCATGTGCTTTCACTATTATCGAATGCTGAGTTTGCACCTGCCAAAGCGGCTCTTTTCGATCAGAATCTTCTACGCAAGCTCGGTGCATCCTTGGCAGTCTTTCTTCCGAACAGTTTCGAGGACTTTTTGACCCGCCTCTGCTGTCTCATAGACCAGAAGGCGTTTTTATTGATATTGTCTATCACCAAACGAATCAGGAGAGAGAAGTTGCTCTCCATGTTGGGTTACTCGCCACAAAACCAGACCGAGTTTGAGGACGTCTCGAACAGGCTACTCCTACTAATTGCAGTGTTGAGTCTAGGTGAGTCTAGTATTGTCTATGAAACACAGTCCGATCTGTTCTGCTACAGGCAGCCCTCAGAAGCAGAAAGAACCGAAATTTTGCAAGCGAAAGTGGATGAACTAACTCATGATGTGCGTGCAGAAGCGTCAGCTGCCATGTTGAAGGCGATCCTAATCAAGAAACACTTTGATCAGTGATCAGTCATGAGAAGACCTTGGAACAATGGCCTGTCTCAAGAATCCCTTTTATGAGCGATCGGTCAAAAATGCACTCTGATTTCTGAACAGCTTCAGAAAGCATCTTGAATAGCGATGAAAAGCATTAATTAGTCCCGCCAGGAAAGGCGGTTTACGAGCTCCATCATGAACAAACGGCCGCTAAGCGGGTTAAACACCACATCTCGTATATCTAGCTCAACAGGCTCCTCCGATATAAGCTGTGATATGAGATATATCGTGAACATGATGCAATACACTCCGCAATCATCGAAATTGTCCTGCTGATCACAAGGCATCTGCATTATAGAGAGTGTGTCGTTGGGCTTGTAGATAGCAGCTCGGAGCCTTGTGGCAAGCTGGGCAAGCAATTTGTCGCCTTCGTGATCGTCTTCTGACGACATTGAGTCGAAAACATACAATTTTTTCTCCATGATGCTCAAGACGCACAAGGCCCAGTGGTCTCCGTTGTTGGCGTCCTCGAGATCGATGTTTTCCTCCACGAAGTTGAAGGGAATGAAGAGAAACTTTGCCTTTTTGAGCTCCTTCTGAGGCAAAATCGACGGGATCTCCTCGATGATTGGGTAATGCAAAAAAAGCTGAATGAGCGAAGGGTATAACAAGAGGATCTCGTGCCCGAAAGGTGTCTGTTTGAGGTACAAGTTGGTAAGCAACTCGTACACCAAGGCGATATTATTATCGTTGAGCCATTCTCCCGGCACCAAGTGGTCCACGTCTGACTTATAGTAAGCGACCGACTCATAGTGAAAGACCTTGGAATCATCCCCGGGCGGAGCGTTTTTCGTTTTTTTCAAAATCAGCCCGTGGAGCTTCTTTATCTCCTGCTTTGCCGTGTACTCGTTGAACTCGCTATCCCTCACTGCCTCGGATATGCCCTTTTTCGCCAGTCTGAGCTTGCGGGCGGTCGCCTTCTTCTGCTGCTTGAGCTCCTTCTTCAACTTCCGAGAGAGCTTCTTCGGGCCTGCCAGATCCTCACTTTCGGTGGTTTCGCTTGTTTGCGTTGCTGTGGCGCTGTTGCTGAACGAGTTTTCAGAAACGCTATCATCCAACGGCTCGAGATGCTCATCCCAGTTGAGCTGGTCAAAGCCGTTGCTGTGGACTTTTCCGGATTTGGTGTGGTGGCTCAGAACGAACGAAAAGCCCTTGTGCGGGTCGAGAACTAGCATTTCCACAGAAGCTCCTGTGTTGCTTGCCTGTTGATACCGAATTGTGGGGTTTTCTATGCCTTATCGGTGAAGTGAAAATTCGCATCCTACGCATCAGACAATATGACATCACCAGCACGAATTACGGCAATGCGGGGCCTAAGGCTAAAAGGCTTTGTCAGATTCAGTCACAAGTATGCCACAAGACCCAAGTTGGCAATTCCCTACAAAACGGGCCAGCCAATGCACGAAACCAGAACACACTATCTACCGGAACCAGGCTTCATCACTCCCGGAATCACGGCTGCGGAATACTACGAGAGAAGAATGAGACTAGCCAAAGAGCTTCCAGCTAAATCCGCAGTCATAATACAGGGCAATTCCGTGGTCCACAGCTCGGGCTCGGTGTTTTATCCTTTTCAGCAAGACAACGACTTGTACTACCTCACCGGCTGGCTTGAGCCTGACACTGTGGCCGTTATAGAGAAGGTGGCAGACAACCAGAACGACGAGGATGTCGTTTTTCACATGTTGGTGCCGCCGAAGAACCCGGCAACGGAGCTTTGGGAGGGTGCCCGAAACGGACTAGAAGGTGCCTACGACTTCTTCAATGCCGACGAGGTCGCCGAGATCGGGCGTCTAGGGTCCTATTTGAAGGGTATAATCGAGAGAAATGAGCATATCTACTTCGACAGCAAGAGCAAGGGCGCCAAACTGTCGCCGTTCAGCAGTTTTTTCAGCATGGGCTATAATAGAACGTCTGACTCAATTGACGAGTTGCTCCGCAGGAAGCCCCCCAAGCTGTTGAAGCCGCTTTTGGCCAGCCAGAGAGCAGTCAAGTCACCGGCGGAAATCAAGGTAATGCACAAAGCGGGCCAGATCTCCTCCAGAGCTATCAACACAGCCATGGCCAGAGTGGGCAGTCTGGAACCGTTTCTCACAGAGAAGCTTCTAGCAAGGTACTTGGAATATGCCTTTGTCAGAGGCGGTTGCGACAAGGAGGCCTACATTCCAGTTGTTGCAAGCGGCCCCAACGCCTTGACCATCCACTACACCAGAAACGACGATATCTTGTACAAAGACGAGACTGTTTTCGTGGACGCAGGTGGGAAATTGGGAGGCTATTGTGCTGACATTTCCAGAACGTGGCCAAACTCACCCGCCGGGTTCTCAGAACCCCAGAAAGATATCTACAACGCTGTTCTCCATACTAACAAAGTGTGCATTGACCAGTGCAACGAGAACTACGGCATGTCTCTCCACGATATTCACGAGCTTTCTGTCACAACGCTCTTGCAGGAGCTCCGGGCGCTCCCTGGACTTTCTGACGTTTCCAGGCTGGATGTGTCTCGAGAGCTTTTTCCTCATTATATTGGACACCACTTGGGGCTTGATCTCCACGATGTGCCTTCGACGTCACGGTTTGCCCGTTTGGTGAAGGGCAATGTCGTCACAATTGAGCCTGGAATTTACGTTCCTTTCAATGACAAGTGGCCCAAGCATTTCCAGGGGATTGGAGTGAGGGTGGAGGACGATGTAGCCGTGGGAAAGACCTCCAGCGACATTCTCAACTTGACCAGTCTCTGTGTCAAGGAAGTGGCAGACGTTGAGCTGCTTGTTCGTCTGGGAAAGGCCACCACGCCGGGCATTTACGATGAGGCGGTGGAGATTCATATATAGTGGAAATCAGCATAGCACAAAGCATAGACGTGCAAGCGTCATTCGTTTTTATTGAAGTGTAAAGAAAAAAGCTCGAAAAGGCGAACTGCCGAATTGCCGAATTGCCAAATTGGGTGCCAATTCAAACGCTGTCGAATCATCCTGATGCTAAGCTTTACTTGTAGCTCTCATTACACTGACTCTTGATGAACCAGTTTGGAAAACGTCATTCGTTTTCAGGGATGGAGATGAGAAACAAGAATGTGCTGGAAAATATATTCGACGGATTTACCAACATTAAGGAAGATATGCTAGTTATAAGCTAGATTATACCATCTTGTTTCTTGGAATATCTACAGCTCTTTCTCTCATCCGACCTCCGATGACACCGTTTGGCAGAGTACAATGCGCTGTAATCAACGGATGTAGAAAAGGGGAGGGAATGGCAGCTGTGTGCTACTGGTTTGCTCAACTATACCATCTTCTTGCTTCCATGTCTTACTTACTTTTACGTCCCATTAACGTTTGCAAACGTCATTCGTTACTATTCACAGATGTAGAGATAAGGTTGGATATGCTAACGACCAAGGTTAAGCAACAAATTGTTCTTGGACTCCTCGCCGGCCTTGCCTGAAGGCAAGTAAGAGATGTTAGGAGAGCTCGACAAGGTCTGCGCAATCTCCTTCGAGGCGTCCAATCTTCTGATCATCAAAAGGCCGTCACCTGCCTTGGCCAAGGCCTTGGAAACGGTCTCAGCGGCTTCTGCCTCTCCCTCAGCTCTGATCACCGCAGCCTTTCTTTCCTGCTCCGCTCTGTCAACCAAAAACTTGGCTCTCTCTGCGTCCTGCTGGGCAATCTGCTTCTGCTCCACAGCTTTAGTGAACTCCTTTCCGAAAGTCATGTGTGTGATGGACACGTCCTCCAAGCGGATGTTGAACTCGCTTGCCCTTCTGGAGAGCTCCTGACGGATTCTGGCACTCACCACCTCTCTCTGGGTGATCAACTCGGCTGCGTCAAACTGGGCAACAATACTCTTCAAAATCTCGTTACCAATGGCGGGCAACACTCTCTCGTCGTAGTCCAAACCCAAGGTCTGGTAGATTTTGGGGAGATTCAACACCTCGGGCCGGTGCAACACCCTTAGCGTCAAGGAGACGTTCTGCAAATCCTTCGAGCCCGTGGTGGTGGCAATTGTCTTTGGTTTCGTTCTCACATCGTAGATAATGGGCTTTTGCAACCAGGGAATGACGAAATGGGTGCCTTCTCCAATCACCTTGGACTGGACACCGCTAAGACGGTCGAAAATGACGGCTCTTTTTCCACCTTCGACATCGTACATTGCCAGTTGGAGAAGGGCAATTCCGAGACCTGCAGGGATGGCAAGACTGCCGATTTTGTCGAGCATACGTTTGGACATGGTGTATGGTGGAGTAGTAGATGGTGATTGAGATTCTGATGGCAACCCATGGCGGTGTGTGCAGGGGACCAGGAGGCAGTCCCAGCCCCCATTAATTTATACTCCAGAACGGAATTTATTTTGATAGAAAAACTGATTTAACGAGATTGGTATCTCTGGTCTTTCTCTTTTTTGTCTTTTTCTCATTTTGTGTTTCTTGTTGGCGGGGTGGCGGGTGGTGCAAACTGAGCAAATGGCTGCAAATATAGGGTGAGACTCTGGCGGAAGGTGCCGAAACACCCATAGATCAAGAGAAATGTGTTAAAAGAGATCTTCTGTGAATTCATACAAGTGGAGTGAAAATTCGGTTTTGGTGTATCATTGCAATGGGCATTGAATCGATTGGTGCCCGCCCTGCTCAATAAATAAACAAAGGACCAACTATCTTTCTGATCATCGCAAGTAAGCATTTATGTTATTGTCTTGTTGTTGAATTATCGAAGAA
This sequence comes from Candidozyma ruelliae, assembly GCA_030582895.1. Taxonomy (NCBI): domain Eukaryota; kingdom Fungi; phylum Ascomycota; class Pichiomycetes; order Serinales; family Metschnikowiaceae; genus Candidozyma; species Candidozyma ruelliae. Next base: position 6,295 of record JAJMHE010000002.1, read on the forward strand.
AATAAAATTGGGCTTTGCAAAACTACATGATTTAGACTTTTCGTGAAAGTACCGAAACTGGGCTCAAATAATCTACTATGCTGCTCAACAAAGAGCTCAAACAACCAACAAAGTCACCTTCTACGAAATCTACAAATACTTCGATTCCATTCTTTTATTGATGGCATCTTGTACTTCACTGGAAATACAGATAAGAAGACACTGGTAATGACAGGAAGTCTTCACAATGACAGCGTCCTCAATCTACCCAGACACCAGCAGTCTAGCTCGTGACATTGCGTATAAATTCCAATCAGAATATACTCCATTGCTTTCAACATATCTTGACCTCCGCCAGGCCCTCACAACTTGCTCTTCACCTGAAGAATTTGTTGGGCGCTATCAGCGATCGTCTGCTCAACAGAAATAAGCTCAAAGCCCAAGATTTTCTTCGTCTTGTCGTTGTTAAACTTTGCTCTCTTCTTGATATCCTCCTGGTCGGTTCCCGGCCTGCCCACGGGAAGATTCTTCGTCTCCTGGGGAAATCTAGCATGCAAAACGTCCAAAATCGTCTGGTGGGTGAAAGGCCCTGTCGACAAAAGCAATCTCTCGTTTTTGGCCTCGTCCTTCTCAAATGCCACAATATGGGCCTCGGCAACGTCTCTCACATCTACAGCAAGACCGTTGGAAGGACGCACAGTGGCATTGGGGTCGTTGATTTTCAAGATTTTGTTGATAACCTCAGAGGATGTGTTCAAATGAGCCGTGCTGAACTCGTTGGTGGGCTGGGGCCCAAGAACCAAGACAGGGTTGACGGTGGACAAAACGAAGTCTGGTTTCTCGTTTTTGACAAAGTCCCACGCTGATCTCTCTGCAAACGTCTTCGACCCAAAGTAGCCGGGTCTGGGGTGTTTGAGGGCCTGTTCCCACGTAATGTCGTTCCACGAAGATTCGTCCCACGTCTTGTCAGCCTGAAGGTCCATCTCTACTGAGGCAATAGCTGCATAAGAGGAGGTCACAACGACTCTTTTGATGTTCTTTCCGTGCTTTTTGATCGACAGCAAGACGTTTTTCGTTCCGTTTATAGCTGGGCTGAGCAAATCCTTCTCGATGTCTGTGACCTTGAAGTGGAAGGGCGAGGCAATGTGCAAAAAGACTGTCGCTTCTGGGTGGTTCTTGACAAACTCGTCAAATGCGCCTTCTTGGGCGATATCTTTCACGATTTCATACGAAAAAAGGTCAGGCCTTCCTGAAGCCTTCTTCACGTACTCTCCCTTTTCAGTGCTTCTTACACTGCCCACCACTCTGTATCCTTTCTTGACGAGCTTTTGCACAGTGTGCAATGCAATGAATCCCGAGGCTCCAGAAACCAAAACTGTAGTTTGCGACATTTCGATTGGTATTTTTGGTACGTGTTTTGTGTTTTCGGGTCTCGAGTAAGTGGGACTTAACGATTATATACCAATTCGAGCATATTGTTGGAGATTCGTATCGAGGTTTCTCCGGAATTGTGGCATATGCACGGGCCACCCCGCATATTGTGATATTCTCCGGTGCAAACCACATGAATTTGTTATACCCGATCCGCAAAAACTTTGATCGGTTGGTTTCGAGATTTTTGAAAGACAGAGAAATGTGAATTCCTGTGCATTTTTATTCTTTTTCTCTTATTTTCAAGTTTCGTCAATTTAGCTCTATCTATCGTGCCATCGATAAGCGAAATTGCGACACCGATTGCGTCTAAGTATATGGGGCGAGAGAGCTCAATTAGGCGTGATTTGGGTAAATTTATAAATTGGCGAAATAGATAAACGGCTGAATAGGTTCAGGATTCCGGAAGCTGGACAAGTCTTATTTATAATAGCTCTAGCTCGGAACGATATCATTTTGGAATATTGAGGTCGCATCTTGAAAAGCTCATCGATGGAACTTGTAATTGGCTTGGGTACCAGTTCCACTATTTGAACTGCCAATTGTGTCAATCCTTGCCTGATGTTTGTCAGACAAAAAATTCGGCTCGAAGTTTACGGTATTGGGGTCCTGAAGATGCATTCTTCTTGATCCCTACTCTCGGCAAACTGGTTCCAATTGTAGTAGTTTTCCCGCTTCGACGCTCAATGCCTTGATGATGACTTTCTCAAATAGTTTTAGCGTTCTATCGTTTAAGGTTCCTTGTCCATCGTAGGCCTTTTGCAGATCTTTGTGCACATTGAAGCCTTTGGCAAGAGGTGATGAATTGAGGAATCGAAAAAGACGCTCCGTCTTGGAGGCAATTCAGCGGAAGAGCTGCCTCCAGTGGGATTCGATTGTAGTGAAATTCTACATAAAGAAATTTGCTAAAAACCACTTTTAGCTTGAATTCTTGCCATGAGTTTTATCTGATCCATAGAATCTGCGTCCCACTGCATCGATATTTGCCAGGCTTTTCCTACTTCCAGCACCCTGCTTGCATGTGTCCTCTCCAAAATCTAATCATTTATCATACTCTATATAAGCTCTAGCCGCCAGAAACCTGCCTTACAACTTGGCCTCCACCTTGAGGATCTGCTCAGCGCTGTCAGCAATAGTCTGCTCGGGTGTGATAAGCTGGAAGCCCAAGATCTTTCTTGTCTTGTCGTTGTTGAACCTGGTGATCTTCGTCTTGATGTCCTCCTTGTCTGAACCAGGGGTACCCACAGGAACGTTTTCGGTCTGCTTTGGGAACTTAGAGTGCAAAACGTCCAAAATGGTCTGCGAGGTGAAATAGTCGGAAACCAAAAACAATCTCTCGTTCTTTGCTTCCTCCTTCTCAAAGGCAACAAGGTGTGCCTCGGCCACGTCTCTGACATCCACAGCAACACCGTTGTGCTGGTCCACCTTGGCGTCAGGACCCGAGAGTTTCAAGAAGCCGTTGATGATCTCAGAAGAAGTGTTCAACTGCTTTGTGTCGAAATCGTTCGTAGGCTGAGGGCCAAAGACGTAGACGGGGTTGACAGTCGACAAAACGAAGTTTGGCTTTTCAGTTTTGACAAAGTCCCAGGCGGCCTTCTCAGCAAAGGTCTTGGAGCCGCAGTATCCAAAGAGAGGGTTCTGCAAGGACTCCTCCCAAGTGAGATCATTCCAGGAAGATTCGTCATAAGTGTTCTCGGGATTTGGAGCTGCCTTGTTGGAGGCAATTGCGGCGTAGGAGGATGTCACAACGACTCTTTCGATGTTCTTGCCGTATTCCTTGATAGACTTCAAAACATTTTTAGTACCGTTGACGGCAGGCAAAAGCAACTGCTTTTCAATATCGGTGACATTGAAAAAGAAGGGAGAGGCAGTGTGCAAGAAAACGGTTGCTTCGGGGTGGTTCTTCACAAAACTGTCAAAAGCACCCTCTTCAGTGATGTCCTTGACAATCTCATAAGAAAACAAGTCAGGCTTGCCTGAAGCCTTCTTGACATATTCACCTTTCTCCTGGCTTCTGACACTTCCCACAACCTTGTAGCCCTTCTTGATAAGCTTTTGCACAGTGTGCAAGGCGATAAAGCCCGAGGCACCAGAAATCAAAACTGTAGTTTGCGACATATTGTTTGTTGAATCTAATGCCAATTGTCAAGAAGAAGGGTGGTATTTATATTGTGTTCGGATGATAATGCCTGTCAAACGGTTTAAGCGACGTCTCGGTGTTTTTCCTTATCGAGGTTTCTCCGAAACTGTGGCATGTGCATAAGCCACATGTAGCTCAATTGGGATTTTCTCCGACGTGAGCAAGTACGTCTGCCGTTGACGCAACATCGATTGCTTACTGATTTCGGCCTTTTTCCGAAACCTTATGCAACTTCGGTTGCTTACTGAATGCGGTTTACTTCCGAAACTCCATGGAGCTTTGCTGTGCCAAATATCTTGCGGTCTGATGCAGAATAACCTCACTGGTATGCAATTCACTCAGGGTACTACTGTAAGGCTGGGTTGGCTTAGGATCGCAATGGATCAAGTTTAGTTGTGAAGCTTGAACTGCCATATGCGTATTTTTTTTTTTTTTTTCTTTTTTTCTTTTTTTTCTTATCTGGAGTCTGGCGCAGAATGCTATCTTTTCAACTTGCATCTAAGACGAAAAGATAAGATGCAGAGTTCACGGAGACACGGAAGCTTTTCTTCTCCGAGGCCGATAAGGCGGTTTGGCCGCCAATGCTTTCAATTCGTTCTTGCCCTAACAACACAAAGTGGCGATTCTGTTTAGTTGTGCATGCCACGGTGGAGGCCAAGTCAAGCGTCACAAAAGCGTTTTTGGAAGGGGTTTCGTACTTCGTCTGACTCAAAATAGTTTGTCGACTGCTGTAAATAAACTGAGATATATCCCTGCTTACTGTGACGTTACTGCTGGAAAGTAGATGTCATATTCCTTCGAGAATGTTGATCACACTCTTCTCTGAGTATACCACTGAGCTTCCATTGATAGTGAGCCTCCCATAAATATTTTTCTTTTCTTTCCTATCCAACAAGATTCCCAGTGTAGAACTTGTCGCCAGGCCAATTTTCACTTTCTTGCATCAATGGTTATATCGAAGGTGCCTTTTTTTTGCAGCCATGGATTGCGAGTGCCCTGATCAAAGCACTCCACTAACGCCACCTACGCACCCGACGAACATAAAATATTGATTGATTCAAGATTGCTTCCCAAACCTTTCCTCGTTAAACTTTTTCTTTTCGTTTTTTTCCAAACTTGTCTCCCACGTCTGTCCACCGGCCCACCGGCCACACCCGTGCACCAGGCCTACCACATCAGGCTCACCTCCATCAGACAATCACACCAATCCTACTCTCCAAACCTCCCAAAATGGCGCTCCAGGTTCCGAAAATCGTCCTGTGGGCTCAGTACCAGGTGAACCACTTGATTCTCCTAGCCATTTTCTTCCTCTTGTCCATCATACGCAACTTCGAATACGTGTACCACAAGATCTACCTCCGTCTTCTTTCCATCACCTACTACCCCAACAAGTCGCCCCAGGTGATCAGAACAGACGTGACCAAATTGGCGAAGATCCCAAAACGCGTCAGCTGCATCATCAGCATGCGCTCGGAAGACGACGAAAACGGAGGCATCGAGGGCGCCGTGTCAGATATATCCGAGTTGGCAGCGTGGTGTATGTGCGCTGGCATCCCCAGCTTGACCATCTACGAGGAGCTGGGGGCGGTTACTCCCCATTTGGGCGAGTTGGAGCGCTACATCACCAAAAACCTCCGTGCCTACTTCGGTGTTCCCACCCCAGCATTCACCTTGAAGGTGCCTCATTCTAATACCACTGTGTCTTCCGGTTCCGAGGGAGAGGGCCAGCCCACCTTGGACATCACGTTGCTCTCACGTGTGGACGGCAAGCCCACCATAGTCGAGCTTACCAAGACCATCAGCGAGCTCACAGCCAATCACGAGTTGTCTCCCAAAGATATCACCGTGCAGCTCATTGACGAGGAGCTCTGTGAGCTAGTCGGCCCGGAGCCAGACCTTCTCATATGCTTCGACCCAGTGTTGGACTTGCACGACTACCCGCCATGGCATCTTCGTTTGAGCGAGTTGTACTGGGACGCAGACAACGACAGCGTCAACTACCCGGTGTTCATCCGGGCCTTAAGGCAGTTTGCAAGCTGCAAGGTTAACGTGGGCAAGTAAGCGGCGGGCGTGGTCTCCGGTAATAGCATTATGGCGTCACGGTATAGATAGAAATACAGAGATCACGGAGGAAGTGTAGGTTGATTTAGTAGTTGGAGAGGGAGAGGTAAGAATGGGTGTGGGGCTGGGAGGTGGAAAAATTGAGGTAATTTTTGATCTGAAAGGGTTTTTAATGTAGATCGGGGCGCTTGATGGAGGTGCTGAAGACGTCGGTGTGAAACCAGAATTATGATGATGGCATATATAGGGGCACAGGTAACATGATGTTGGCTCATTGTGGCTCATTGTTCTCCTTTTTCTCTTCTTCTAAACGCGGGCTCCAAGTGAAAGCAAGGTAAGCAACAGTAATTGTTGCAAGAGCTCATTGATACTGTTCTGACGGTTCACTTCCTCATGAATTTGCTCTTACAATTTACTTATCAGTGTGTCTTAGTTCAATAATCCCCGTATCTCGGAGATTCTCATCTAGAAATGAACTCCAAAGTCTGGCTGGTACTAACTGACCGTTATCCATGAGATTGATCTAAGGCTGTGTAATTCAAATGTCGAAACTGCAAAAGTGAACTCGAAGGTCTTAATTGCACTGGTCCCTTTCTCATATCACAAACAAGATGATCCGAAATCTGTGCTTTTTTAAGATTTTGACTACGATATACCTTTTCGAAGATTCCACAATTTACCCTGAGTCAGTAAGTTTGTTTTTATCAGAGATATACAGATCTCGGGTGCGTGTCTTACTTTTGTCCGAATTTTGCAGCCATTTTGCGAGCCTCAAACAATAACACAATTATAAAAATAGCTACAGAAGTGTACAAGGATCGGATTCTATGTGATCTGAGTCTTTCGAAATTTACCGACTCAATTCACCCTCCTCAAAACACCAAATTGACGATCTCCCTCCAAAACCTCAATTATCACTTTGGGCGAGTCATACTATGACTTTCGTATGCTCGTTTATTACAGACCGCGTCCCTATCGGGAGATCTAAGCCCGGGTCGAGCAAGTTCGAAGATTTGATATTAACAAAACTCTCAATAAATTCACCAATTTAGCTTTACGTCAAACTCAAAAAAATCCTGCCTTATTTCTACCGTCATCCGTGGTAAGTCCCGTTCTAACACTTGATCCTATTTGCAGGAAAGGAGTCCGGCACACGGGCATAGAGAGTGGCCCGATTTGCCACAAAAAGCCAGATTCAATGGGTCCAAAATTTAAAGATCTTCACAAGTTGAACCACTCTCCCCAATTCCATCCTCTCTTTATCAAGATCTCTCCAAATCGGGGATGGGTGACTCGCTGGGGTGGATCAGAGCGTGCTTTCCGGTCCGCGCACGACCTGTCACTTGGCGCGATTTGCTGTTCAGTTTTCCCATTCGACAATAAACTCCATAACACAAGTGGGAACCTTCCATTCTCTTCTAAGAAATCGCTGCAATAGCCCCAAACTTCTGATAGTCCAGTAGTTCGAAGTCACCTGATCCTCGAACACCTATAGAAGTACCCCCAAAGTTTTTGCACATCTGCGTTACTTTTTCGATTCAAGAACAGAACCCCCTTCAGAGTCACCATGGGATTGTCTTTCTCCAAGTTGTTCAGCAACCTCTTTGGCAACAAAGAGATGAGAATATTGATGGTTGGTTTGGATGCTGCCGGTAAGACCACCATCTTGTACAAATTGAAGCTCGGTGAGATTGTTACCACTATCCCAACCATTGGTTTCAACGTCGAGACCGTCGAGTACAAGAACATCTCCTTCACCGTGTGGGATGTCGGTGGACAGGACAAGATCAGACCTTTGTGGAGATACTACTTCCAGAACACCCAGGGCATCATCTTCGTTGTTGACTCCAACGATAGAGACCGTATCGCCGAGGCCAGAGAGGAGTTGCAGCAGATGCTCAACGAGGACGAATTGAGGGACGCCTTGCTCTTGGTCTTTGCCAACAAGCAGGACTTGCCAAACGCCATGAACGCCGCCGAGATCACCGAGAAGTTGGGCTTGCATTCCATCAGACAGAGACCTTGGTTCATCCAGTCCACCTGTGCCACCGCCGGTGACGGTTTGTACGAGGGTTTGGAGTGGTTGTCTACCAACTTGAAGAACTCCTCGTAATTGCAACTTTTCTTCTGCTCGAAATAATGGCAAGATAGTGCTTGTATATTTTTGCCTACGATGTCCTACTCTTTTAGTTGTCGCTTCGCTATGAAGTCATGCTTATTTACTTTGTGTGCCCTTGTGGTATAGAATGCATGGAACTGTAATCCGATAGTGTAGACCTCCAATTGGCTTCAAAACCTTGGTGATTCAAAGCTCCCTGAAATCACCCGAGGTCAGTGACATCTGATCCAGTGTTTAGGGCTCAAACCCTATATCATGTGACATGTTATCCACCAGTTATATGCCACCCACCGCGCCAAACACCCGTGCACCTGCCCATACAAAACAGGCTTTTCTCATAGTTAAGCAAAAATCAACTCTGGCTGGGACCCATCTGCAGTACCTCCTCACTGTCCATCCACTTTGAAAAAAATTTCTCTTCGAGATCTTCTCTTTACAGCAGACTAATACACAACAAAATGGTATGTGAAACCATAGCAAATCCAAAGTCAAGAAGAACAAAAACACACAAACATGTCGATCTGATAAATGAAATCCCTTTCCATTTCCATTAAAATTGATGAACCCACGATTGAAACTTTTCAACCTGAGGCCCACAGACCATGTTCAAACATATTTAAATCGCCAATCATGAGCCACGTTTAACAAAATTTGTCCATCACATCATGAAAATCCTTTTTCGAACTCGTCTGATGCTTTCTGTCTTTGTTTCATCCCAATCCAGTACCCATTCCATGTGTAAAATCTTCTTGACACAATCCATAACCATCATACTAACAGTCAGGCCGGAGTTAAGGTTGCCGAATTGAGAACCAAGTCTAAGGAGCAGTTGGAGCAGCAGTTGGTCGAGTTGAAGCAGGAGTTGGCCACTTTGAAGGTCCAGAAGTTGACCAGACCAGCCGTTCCTCAGATCGGTGTTGTCAGAAAGGACATCGCCAGAGTCTTGACCGTCATCAACGCTCTCCAAAGAGAGAACGTCAGAGCTTTCTACGCTGGCAAGAAGTACCTTCCAAAGGACTTGAGAGAGAAGAAGACCAGAGCTTTGAGAAGAGCTTTGTCCAAGCAGGACGCTTCTAGATTGACCCTCAGAGAGAGAAAGAGAAGAGCTGCTTTCCCAAAGAGAGTCTACGCTATCAAGGCTTAAATAACGTAATGGTAATATTCGTGTAAGATCAGAGAGACACTGTTGTAGATATGTACGGGTATTAGGCCTTTTTCTTACCAGCTTTGAACTGGGCCACCTTCTCCTTCATTTCAACGTCGTCTATGACGTCCTCGAGCTTCAAAGGCATTCTGTTGAAGGGGTCGGTGGGATCACTCAAAAGATGAGCTTTAACAGTGGATCTGTCTATCGTGACCCTCGAACTTGGCAAAATGACAGGGTCCTCCATCAACGTGAACATCAAGGGGTCCAACAACTCATCAGGAACCTCACCCAATTCCATTTCTTCTTGCTCATAGGCTATTCTCTCCTGCTCTGCTGCAAGACCGAACAGGTAGAAAGCGTTGATAATATGGTCGTCGATCGTAGTCTTCGTCGTCAAAATCTTCTTGGCTTTCTCGAAGTATTTCACGTCGAACGACCTCCCGTCCTTGGCAACCGCTTCTTTGAACTTGCTCTCGCCGCTCAAGTTGGCGTAGATCTCACAGATATCACCAAGCGTCTTCTTGGGGTCGAAATCGTATTTCTCGGGCTCCTTGACCTTCAAATTGGAACATTTAGGTCCCACGAGAAGCGCCAAGTTGTAATCCATCATTCCGGCAAGTCTATCCACGAGCTCTCCAATGGTGAATCCTTCGGGGACTTGCTTGGTGAACAACTTGAATAACTTCATGGTTTGATTTGCCAACCCCATGTAGGACTTCGCTTTGGACTCCTCTGTCAGTAAATTTCCCTGGAGTTCTTCCGTTGTACCGAACTCGTCAGTGTTGCCTTCACTTCCTGCTTCTCTTTCTTTCAACTCCACTTGCATGTTATGAATTGTGTTAAGCGAGTTGAAGGCCTCGTCAATCAAAAACGTTGTGTCGTTCAACATCCTAGCAATAAATCTAATGAAGAAATCAACATTATGTCTCAGGTAATCTGTCAACTGTTTTCTGTAGTGATCGTTATGCCATAACTCCTCGATAATCATGGAAATGTAGAACCTGCTATTGAACTTGTCGTAAAATTGCGAAGAAGCACCAGTCTTCTCGATCATCACGTAGATGTCCAAAAGCGAGTAGAGTAAGTTATTCAAGACTAGCTTGTTGCTGTTGAAGATATTGGCCATGTAGCCTGGTGATCCGTTTCTCATAGGAAGGCATCCTCCAAAAAAGATCTCAACGATACTTCCCTTCATGTGTGGATTGCCGATCAACTCTGGGCACCTCAAGAGAATTGTGGCGAACTCAACAAAGAGAGAAAGCTTCTCTTCATTGTTCATGAGCGCGTTCAAGCCATATCTGCTGATGAATTTGCAATAGTTGATCAATCCCAGCAACATGTACTCCGGGAAGAACTTCCATGGAACTGGAGTTTTGGTCTTCAAAAAATCATGATCATCCAACTGACTGACTTTCTCGATTTGAAAAATTGGCACCTGAAGCTTGGGAAATGGATGTTTATGCTCTGGGTCAATTGTGCGGACCATGAATTGAGAAGCACCGATGACGAAGTCAAATATTTCCAGATTGACGTTTTGGTCAATCGAAACGGCATCTATGGCATAAAGTCTACACCGGGAGGTATTCAAGAATTCGGTGATACGAGGCAACATGCCTCTCGCCGCGGGGTCTCGTTGCATTCGTTCCACCATCTCGTTTGATCTTTTCAACTCATTCTTCAATCTCCCGTGTTGGGTGATCATACCTCCGATACCGTATTCCATATAGGTCAAGGTTAGGTAGAAACAGTCGGAGATGAAGTTCGTGTCCTCATCCATACTATTGCTGTAGTATTCCTCAGCCTCTGAGCTTGAAGCGTACATTCTAGCGTCTTCCTTGACATCCAACAATTTGTTTTTAGGCCCGAAATAGTCAGCATCAATCTTGTTGAGCTTTGAAAAGGTTGGGTAATCTAGGAAGGGCATGCTGAGTCTGATCAAAAGATAGGAAATGTTGAACATGAAGCCATCACTTGGCAACTTCGATGCCTTTGCGTGAGAACCTGTTCTCAAGTGCGAGACATTGACCAAATCTGCGAACCACTTCATGATGTCTTGTCTTGTCTGTGGAGATCCACGAATAAGCTTGTCCATGATGAACCAGATTCTGTCAAACACCACCTTCATCTCGTTTTGTGCCGAGGAAAAAAGAGGCATCAATTGAGTAGATGAGAGTTCTAAGGGAGCATCAGATTTGGCGCCGCCAGCAAAGTAGAATACAGCCACCTCGCCAGCAAGAGGCGACAATCTCAAAAATGAACCCAAGAGGGTTTTATGCTCGAAGTCGAGCCCCTTTGATAAGTCTGGGGGCTGGAAACCATCAACTTGCGAGAAGATGGCAGCGACAGATTTGATAGAGACCAAGTTTTCCCAAATCGAGAGATACTTGCTGTAGTCTGGTCTGTGAAGATTAAGGCCATGCAACTTTGCGCTGATTGTCGGCAAAAGCAAGTTCAACAAGTCCAAGAGGAAGTCCAGCTCAACAGCCTTGTTGATGATGTCAATCAAGAATGGACTCATCTCGCCACGATCGATGAAAGCTTCGATTGACTTCTCTATGTCGTTGTTGAGGATCATCTCTGGGATCTGGAAGCAAATAAGACCATATGAGGCACAGAAATTGACAATGCTGGACAAAGCGGAAAGCTTCTGTTCGTAGATCCGGTCTTTCTTGGGCAATATGCGTTTCAGCTGGAAAGCTTTCTTGTACACGTCAAACAAGTAGAACACTGGGAGAGTTGAGTTTGGGGTACCCTTTTCAGTCAAGATCTCAACGAAAATGTCCTCGATGGAGCCGACAGACAACGGCCCGGAAATGCTCAACGTGGTGCCAAACAAGGTAGAAATCTCGCCCCGGAGCCATTTATCTAGAAGCTCTTGAGCCTGGGCTGGTGAAATTTCTACTGCTGGAGCCTCTTTTGGAGGATTTACTTTTGCAGGTGTGGGAGTGGGCTTCTGGACTTTGGCAGGTTCGCTTTTAGCAGGCACAGCTTTCTGAGGCTCGGGTGCCTTCTTCACGGAAGCACTTTCTTCATTCTTGGATTGTGGTGGAGTGGAAGAACGGCTCAGACTCTGTTGGGCCTGGAGGGCCGCCAAACGAGCCAATCTCTTGGCACGAATCTTGGATTGTTAGTATCTCTTGTTTTTAATTCTAATTGCTTTCAATGCATACTTCGTCTTGACTACTCATGTGGATCAGTAGCTAGCTTATTGAGATCATAGAGGCAAGAGCTAGTGGTCTGGTGGTGCACGGGTCTAGAATTCAGTTATCTGATCGGATTTGACAATTGCCTTAGATTATCGGATAACGGCAGATAATGCGATGATTATCAGGATTGGATGGTTTTTAATTTGTATTCACGAACTTTTCGATTTTGAGTGTTTGTGGAGTGCCACCTCTAGCGAGAATGGTAGTGTTCTTGCTCTCACATATCGAAAGTGGGTAACACCCAGATACCATTACAATGAAGAAACGCATCGCCAACCGAGAAACAACCCTTTGAGAGCTGGAGCAGAGTTTGATGTCTGAAATATAATCGAAGGATAATTGAAGGGTTTGGGTGGTCATTTCCATATGGCTGCAAATTGCTGCGAACATTGCGTCTTAGCTTTACTAAATGTGGCTGCAAAGCGATTGAAGGTGCAACCAATTGATTATTGTCCTTTATGAAGTCCTTCCTGAAACTTCTTGTATCATAAGTAGCCTGTGTTACCCTTTTCCGTTTCGTTCAACGGGAGAGGGCAAGGCCATGTACGTAATTGTGATGCAAGTCGGAATTCGAAATCTCGAATGCGGTATTTGATTCGTAGATCCTTGTTGATGACGACAGGGAGGATGCATGGGCATGAAGGTGATCAAAAAAATGTTCGAATTGTATTTCGCTATTTTTGAGGCAAATGTTTGGTATGTATTATCAGTGAAACGACACATTCGGGGTAATTTTACAGATTTTGCACCCAATGACGTATCCTTGAAAAAAAAAAACTCCCCTTGAAAATCTTGTACCACTGGGCTACATCATTTTTAACAATTCATCACAAAATACGAGTTTTTCATAACAGTATTAGGCCCTTTGTCCACTATATATGGCATTTCCCACGGTCGTTGAGGCTGCGAAAGGTCTTCCATACGAAAACGAGGAGAATCTTGCTCCCAATGACCAAACAAAAGATCAAAGATTGACTGTCAAAGGGAAGGATGATTGACTTGCCGATCAGATGCCAAACCTTTGTTTGCAATTAACTCAACACTATTCGATACTAGCACTAACGCCCATTCGATCAGCGAATTATGCTGAAGAAAAGCTCAAAACTATCACACATCAATTTTTTTTTTGTTGGACTTCTAGTTTATACAAAAAGACATTAATTTAAATTAGAAACCTTTCTACCCAAAAAAATGCTTCACCTGCCTTGTCCACCGAAATCTCCACCGTCCACCCAAAGTATGGTCCAGTGTGAGAGCCCGCACCCTGCACATCCCGGGTCACCCGATCTCTCCGGGATACCCCAGATTCAACCCCGGCCTTTTCATCAACACCAACGCTGAAACACCAAACACCATGACCAGGCGACTAACACCACAGGAGAAAAAGAACCGCAGGCCAGCGTCCAGAGCCTGCACCTTCTGCCACTCCAAACATCTCCAATGTTCAAACACAAGGCCGTGCCAAAATTGCACCAAAAGAGGCATAGCTGATCAGTGTCGAGACATGCTCCGAAAAAGGGCGAAATACATGGCACAGCTGGAAACAGATCAGAATCTGATACCTCCAGAGCAGACTCCAAGTCAGGAACCGCCAAACTACCCGAGTGCTATTCCTAATGGCCTTGCTACATCGTATGGGATGAGCCTAGCTGAGAGTATTGAATCGGCACTTGGAAAGGACTCCAGTGGGTCTACGCCGTCTACGCAAAATTTCAATTCGAACTTCCTCAACCAGGAGTACATGATGCTCGGAGACTTGATCCTGAAGCCGCTGCTGCCGCTGCTGTCGTTTGACAATCTCAATGTTCCTCTTCCGATGGTTTCGCCAAATATCGTCTCAGACCACGACACAGATAGGGAAAGCAGGCCTTTCATAGCCTTGGGAGACAGCAGGGACGAGGACCTGGCGCTGGACTTCTCGTTTCAATTTGCCAAAGCCACTCTGGCGCAGTATGTGCTGCCACTACTTTCACACCATATTTATCAAACGGTGCAAGACATCTATTCGAACAAAATCATCGGGTTTGACTATCCGCTGTCGTACCACTCGCTTACCCATTTTTTGAAAAACAGGTTTGCTCTCAGCGATCAGGACATGCTGCCTGAGGAGAATGCACGCCGAAGAAGTAATTTGCTAATAATCTTGAAACTAATCGCGTCTTACCGACCGACGTTTATCAGTGCCCACAAGTCGCTTTTTAAGCCCTTTGACTTCCAGTTTTTGGAAATGTCGTTCCAGCGCTGTTTGTTGGACTACGAGAATCTCTCAAAGCTCAACGCTTCTCCCACGATTATTTGGCGAAGAACTGGTGAAATCGTGAGCATTTCGAATGACTTAGTCAACCTCCTCGGCCTCAGCTCGTCGGACATTCTCTCCAAGAGAACTTTCATCATCGAGCTAATGTACGACGACGAGTCCATCGTTGAGTATTTCAGGCTCTTCAAGTCGGTTGCAGTGGGAAATCTCCACTCTACCATTGTCACCCGCTGTAAGCTAATAAAGAGGTCGACGAAACACGAGCGCATAGCACGCACGAACACGACGATCAAGGAACAGGACTATATCGAGTTTTGTTCTGCCTGGACGGTAAAGCGAGACTTGTTCGATATTCCGATGATGATTGTGGGCCAGTTTCTACCAGTTTTGCCTACAAGCGACAGTATACGAACTTACTAGTATGGAAGTGGTTAGGTGAACGGAGATACAGCCACGAGCAGCCTCGAGAGGAAATCTGCACGTCTTGAAGGATAGATCTTGTGTATGTTGGTTTTGGTAGCTCAAAAATAATATTCAAGCTCATGGGCTTTTGAGAATTAGTGTAGATTGATACGCTTGGGCAGTCAAGTGGAAGGATATTATCAACGAGGTGTAAGATAATAATATACCCATAAAACCAAGAAGAGTACAAGGAGATCAAATTCTTGATATTGAAGAAACAATCTGACGAAACAATTTGACTAATGGGTTTATTGTTCGACGACCCTTGTTTGAAAACACTGAACTGAACGACATTCTAGCTTCCCGAGATGGTATTAAGGTGCACCTGAAACTCCCAAGTTTTTGCCCAGCCACGATCCAAATTCTCGTTATGCCAAGTCCTTCAAGAATTTAAGGGCCGTTAACACTTTTAATTGTTTTACTGACGATGATACATTTCACGTTTGACTTTTTATCGAGAGCGTATACTGCTACACCTAGATTCTCGAGAAAGCATAAACCTTTGAATCGAGTGGGTACTCCAGACTACCTGCATAATGCCCTTTTATTATCATTGGCAGCCGCTTCACAGGTCATTTCAATTTCACAATTTTTTTTTTATTTTCTTTGCATCCCGTTTCGAATGTTCTTCCGTTTCTCGAAGTCAGCAACTGCAGAGTGGAGTGGTGCGACTTTTGTGACAATGCGATGCGAATACCCCGGTCACTTGAGCCCCTGAAAGCCCCAAACTAAACTTAAAAAAGAAAAAAGTAAGAACTGAAAAAAATCATCAAAAATACAAAGCGAGGACTCTAGTTCTTCACATCTTTGAATACTGGAGTCATTGATTTGTATGAGCCATCCCTCATTGGGTGGATGCGTGAATAAATGGCTGCAAAATGGTTATAAGCGTACATGCAGAGGTGGTGTTACCAAGGTGGAGCCACCAGCCCAGTTCCCCATTTTGGCCGTTCTCCACTATAAAAGCCCGAAGTCATGAACCATTCTTGAAACTCACCAATCTACCCTCAAATAAAAAAACTATTCATGATTTCACCAAAACACGCATTACTCGCAGGCGGCGTCTTCTACGGATGTGCCGTGGCTCTCATGTTGACCAACTACGATAAGAGATCAGCTTTCAGGAAGATCTACAGAGAAGCCGACAAGAACTACGATAAAGTCAAGGTGTTGCATCCTCCAACTCAGCCGGCCATGTAGTTGGAGAAGCTCTTGATGAGTACATAATAATGGATAAATCGATGAACGACGTTGTAGGTTGCATACCTCGGAGATTTGTTGTTGGATAATGAAATGATCTAGATCGAGTAAAGTTCATTGAAAGGCAAACCAATCCCATCGTTAATCCTCTTCTATCACTTCCCTTTGTTTGACGAATATTATCTCGATGTTAATATATCACATTAGGGACCACTTTTGATTACATACGCCCTCAACTCCAAAAGGTGGTCAAATAGAATTACGTGAGGGTTCTCTTTTTGCGAGACTACGTCTCTGCTCCGGGAAAGTCTCTTGATGCTCCACCATCGATATTATGACATCGATGTTGAACTGATTTCATCATTGATTACTGTTGCAGTTATGCAAACCAATTGCACAGAGGAGATCGCTAGACCTTCTTATGTCAGATACGCAAAAGAGAAAGGCTTCAATGTTATACTTGATGAAGTGATGATGATGGATCAAGCGGAGAATAATTCAGGGCATGAGGTTCGCAAACTGTTATTAGGAAAGACATTTTACAATTTTCCAGAATGGGGTCTGAATGGATGAACAAACACCTAAGCTATGATCATCCTCATGCTTTGATAATCGATACAAGGTTTAACGACACCTGCTCGATACAATTCGCTATTTAGCAGAGTTGCAAAAACTTTCCGGCCAATGCCACAAGTCCCGTTGCAAGAATGTCTTCCAAATCGAAAAATCTTTCACTTCAAACTTGATGACGTCAAAAAGCCGTTGAGGAGTCTAAACGAGGTCTCGAGACTCGAACTACGAGGCCTGGTGCATGGTGCCGCAGGATATGTCAACTACTGCTTTGTGATTCGAAATTTCACGTGTGGGTACTGCTTCCACTAGTTTAGGCATTCAAGTTACGAGAAGCAGGTAATATACCTCCTCGAGCTCTACGACTTTCAGCCTCGTTGGTGAGCAGAACCCACACAAAAGAGCCTGCTATAAAGCCTGTTTTGGTGTTCCGAATATGGAAGCGAAGACAACATCGAACCCAAACATTCCGATAAAGCAGTGGCCCCGGCGCGATATCGATAAAGCCGTTTTGGTCGTTTTTCCTTCGGTAGAGGTGTTTTACCGCCGGGCGCTTCCCCGAGCGATCTGGGGCTTCTCAGGTACGCCTGAGGCTGCCATTGGGGAGGAAAGTCATCGACCCAAAAGAAAAATCTACAATCAAGCTTATTGCAATATGGGCTCTTATCGCTGAAAGGCATACTGAAGGCATCTTGAAAAGAAACTTTAAATCAGCAGGAAAGCTCAGTTTCTCCGTTTCGGAAACACACCTACAACGTCCGTCATCGGAGCACGGCACAGTGCCTCAGCCGCAAATGCGACCAACCTGACGCAAGCGAGTGGAGGGAGATAAGAATACAGTTTTGGGATGGCCTCAGAGAGCGGTTTGTCTCTACAACGAACAAAATAATAAAATTCCTTCCAAAGCTTAATTCCTTCGCTCCATTGATGGCTGCAAAACCATCTCGCGCTGACAGGTGTGCACACGGCGGGTGTAGCCGTGGCATCGTTTAGATTCCTCTGCACACAAGATATCGTAAACGTTCCAAATTGGACAAGATGCCGTGGCATCCCCAGCCGCATGGCCATTTGACGAATGAGGAAAAAGAAAACGAGACCTTGTTGACTCTGTGAATGGGTTAGGTAGAGAGTCAGGCTGAGAAGTCACTCGCAGGATGGTGCTTTCTGGAACATGATTGTGCCAGTGACAATAGCCGGAACAATAGGTCATCAGGACTTTTCTTGGACCAAAGGGGTTTGAAAGCTTTTCCAAAGGAAGGTCATTATTTTTTTCTTTTCTTATTTAGTTTCGGAAACAAAACTTCTGAACACTCTTTGATTGGCGGTCTCTCTCGCTAAGTGCTCTCTTACGCTGCTTTCTGCGTCTAAAGCCCGTTGCCCAATTGTGGCTTGACGCACAACGCAGTCGCCGGGCGCTACACGCAGGACGTGCATCGCAGCCCCCAATTACGCGATAGATTGCAACCATTGTATCTCTTTTTTCATCGACGACTCCTGGAACCAAGAACTCTTCTTTCTCAAATGGATCGTGTTCCAGAGCTGGCTTCTCGGAAAAGCTCAGACAATCCGCACGAGTTTCCCGTGTCCCCCTCAGAGTCCCACTCTGGCTCGCTGTACGAATCCTACTACGATGACAGAAACTTCTTCCAGAGAACAATCGACTCGTTCAAGCCCATAAACCTCGAGGAGGATGGCATCGACACGTCGAACATGACGGAGATGGAAAAGTCCATCTATGCCACTTCCCGTCATCCTTTGGCCCGTCGCTTGAAGGCAAGACACTTGCAGATGATCGCTATCGGAGGCTCCATTGGTACTGGTCTTTTTGTGGGTTCCGGTTACGCCTTGGGCGTGGGCGGTCCAGGAGGTGTTTTGCTTTCTTACATCTTGGTCGGCTACTCCCTTTTCGCCGTGGTGATGGCGTTGGGCGAGTTGTCTGTGCAATTTCCCGTTTCTGGTTCCTTCAACGCCTTCTTCACCAGATTTGTCGACCCAGCCTGGGGTTTCACCCTCGGTCTCATGTACGCCGTCTCGTGGTTGATTTCGTTCCCATCTGAATTGGTCGCCTGCTCTATGACAATCCAGTATTGGAACACCCTGATCAACCCAGCTGTGTGGGTCGCTATCTTCTTGGTGGTGATCAGCGCCATCAACTTGTTTGGCGTTCGAGGCTACGGTGAGGCGGAATTCTTCCTTTCCATCATTAAAGTGCTTGCTGTGATCGGTTTCATTCTCGCCGGAATTTGTATTATTTGTGGTGTGGGAAGCCAGGGCTACATTGGCACCAAGTACTGGCACAACCCGGGCTCGTTCAACCACGGCTTCAAAGGTGTGTGTTCTGCGTTTATTTCTGCTGCTTTCTCTTTTGGCGGTGTCGAGCTTGTGGCTTTGGCGGCTTCCGAAACTGCAAACCCCAGAAAAGCCTTGCCCAGAGCCACAAAACAGGTTTTCTGGAGAATCACCCTCTTCTACGTCGTCACTGCCGTCGTCATTGGATGTCTTGTGCCATACACTGACGAGAGGTTGCTCAACGGCTCCTCCAGTGAAGATATCACCGCTTCTCCGTTTGTGATTGCCATTAACAACGGCGGTATCAAGGTTTTGCCTGACATCATGAACGCCGTCATTTTGGTGGCTGTTGTCTCTGTGGGCTCTTCCTCAGTCTACGGTTGCTCCCGTTCTTTGGCCTCGTTGGCTGTCCAGGGCTTGATTCCAAAGTGTGTGGGCTACATCGACAGAAACGGCAGACCTTTGGTAGCCATTCTCATCACCAACGCTTTTGGTCTCCTTGGCTTCTTGGCCTCCTCGGAAAATCAGAGCACAGTGTTCACCTGGTTCTTCTCTGTCTGTTCGTTGGCTGCCTTCTTCACCTGGATCGCTATTTGCTTCACCCACTTGCGTTTCAGATGGGCCTTGCACGCTCAGGGCCGTACCACTGACGAGGTCATTTTTGTCTCTCCATTGGGCATTTGGGGCTCCATTCTGGGAATGGTGGTTTTGATTCTTATCGTTATTGGTGAGATCTGGGTCTCCATTTGGCCTATTGGTAGTGGCGCAGATGTGGAGACTTTCTTCGAAAACTGTCTTTCCTTGCCAATGATCATTGTCTTGTGCTTGGGTTTCAAGATCTACAAGGGCACTTTGCACCAGTGGCTCGTTCCTCTTTCGGAAATTGACCTCGACACAGGCAGAAGAGAGATCGACGTCGAAGCATTGAAACAAGAGCTTGCAGACGATAGGGCTCGTTTGCAATCAAAGAGCATCTGGTACCGTATCTACAGATTCTGGTGCTGATGAGTCTTTCCTATATACACCCGAAAATTAATAATCCTTTTGTCATCAAGCAGGTGTCGTGCTGGGCTGTGGCAGCGAGTTGGCTGTGCCAGTAGGTGCTTCAGAATGTTCGGTCGAGTTCTCCTTGGCCTTGACCTGGGCCATGATGATATCCCTCTGTTCAGGAGACAATTTGATAGTTCCGCCTTTTGTTGCTTCATACAAGGGACACGTTTTCCTCGTTCTGATATGGCCAAACGCACCACACGAGGCACACCTTCTCGTTGTGCTCTTTCCTTTTCCGATACCCTTTCCGCCAAAGGCGTATGTCCCGTCAGGCAACATGACGGTGTTTGCATCAATGATTCTGCCGCCTGCAGCGGCTGCAAGGTGGAGAGGATCCTTGTTGGGTTTGCGGCCTTTGCTGAGCTTGGCCCTCTTTTGTAAATTAGCGATCTTTTCCTCCAACGCCTTCCTTCTAATCTTGTTCATTTCGATATCATTTGTAGGCACAATCTCGTTCGCGTTCACCATCGACATCTTGTCTCCCTCAATCTGCTTTTTCCGCTTGATGTATGCCTTGATGAGACGAGGGTCCGTGATGAACTCGACCTTTCTTTGAACAATGTCATTCTCGTCTCTCACAAGACGAGTGATCTTCAACACGTTCTTTCTGGCAGACTGCACACCTTCTTTCTTGACCTTGTCCTCCTTTTCCTTTGCAAACTTCCGTTTCATATATTCCTTGTGGTCGATAGGTCTGTATTCCCTGTAGATATCATCGAGAGTGTGACCCTCTCTATTATCCACCGTCAAAGAACTTCTCTGAGAATACCAGATTCTGGAGATTTCATTTTCGTAAAGTTTCTGTTGGTAGGATGCAGTGGCAGTCTTGGGAACTGTTTCCTTTGGTGGTGGAATAAGAGGCTTGAAGCCATGCTTCTGGGTGGCCCGCAAAAGCGAGAAACCAAGACCGATTCCACTGGGGTCTCCTTCACCATTCAATTGAAGCATAGCCTTCGTTTGGTTGGCAATAATGAAGCTTCTTGAGAGGCCCCATGGAGAAAGACCTTCATCGATAGTCTCATCAGTTTCACCATCTCTCTCTTTCCTCTTCCTTTCTGCTTTCTCTTTCTCCTCATGCTCGTGCTCCTCTGTATCCTTGCTGCCCTCTCTTTCCTTCTTCTCTCTCTTGAGATCTTGTTTCCTGGAGTCGTCATTGTACAACGAGTCGATATCATCGAGAACTTGCAGTCCATGTTGCATGCTATCCAAAAGAGCAGCATCCTCCGGAGTGATCATGGCCCTGATTTCCTCCTCAGTGGGTACTGTATCCATGTTCTTGATCTTCCAGAAACCTTGATCATCACCTTTTCTTTGGTATTCCATGAACTCTTTCAAACGTTGTCTATTTTGCATATCGTTCTGATCTGGGAAATGCAGTGATATATCCTTGACAGATAAGCGAGCGTTACCATTCTTGTTCATCGTTCTGTAAACAATCATCTTCAAACGGTTTTTGGAGGTATTTGTGACCTTTCTCGAGTGAGGAGCAGGAACCTCCACAGCAGGAAAGACGTTTCCGACTGCGAACAAATGATCAATGGCTCGCAAGTAATGTCTTTGGTGATTACCACAGCCCAGAGAACGAATAAGAAGAAAATCTGTTCCTTTGGGTTCTTGTTTGAACACTGGTGCTCTCACCATATTGTTGTACAACGTAGGAACGAAATCACCTTTGGCAACATGACCAAAGTTCCAAAAGGGCGACCTATCTTCCACACCGAGAACGTGCGTTTCACCGAGCGGAGCTTTGGGTCTCAGATTATCATCTTCCTTTTCCTTTCTGTAGTAGTTGATCAACTTGCTTCCCATACCAAAGTTGGACAAAATACTTGGGTACTCCTCTGAATACTCTAATGCAATTAATGGAGATGTGTCGACGGCGGTCAAATCGGAAGTTTTTCTGAAAATCTCAGTTTGTGTCTTACCCTTATCCTTCTTCTTTTTACGGACTTTAAGCTTCGAGAAGCAGATAAGGGAACCTTGACGGACCTGGAACTTGGCGCGATGGTAGGCTCTTGCTTCTTCAGTGGACATCTTGATCTTGTAGTATGGTGTCTGGAGTCTCAAGGCTGGAACCGAATGCTCGATGTTCAAATTACTCAACTGACTTCTCACCTTAGTGTTGTAGTTGTTGCGCAAAATCTCATACTGCTTGTCGTTAGAGATATTGAATTTGGATTGCAAGTGCTTCTTATCGGCAGGGATGACTGCTTTAGACTTGGCGTGCTCACCCTTCTTCTTGTCAGGCACAAAGAGAAGATTTGGATCGTTCATATTGAGCTCGAACTTTTCTGAAGCAACCTGACCGTTGAAAATGTTCTCGTCATCGTAATCTAGCTCTTCGTCATTGAGCCTGTCCACAGTGACCTCGTTTATACTATCAGATGGCTCCTTGTCGGAATCGCCGGCATCTAGAATACCAGCATCATCCCAGTCAGCACTTGCTAGAACCAAGTCCTTGCTAAACTCGGCGAACTTGTCATACTCTATGCCGTCGGAGCTTATGAATGGAAGAATCTTGATTCTGACGGAGTCTTCCTTGTTGTTCTCGAGTTCCGCTATGAGGTCAAGATCCTCTTCAGTGATCTTCACGATGCCCTTATGTGAAGCAGTGTCAGTGATGCCTCGTTTAGATTTGAATGCCTTCTTCTGGTCAGCCTCCACTTCAAGACTTACCTTCATCGGTATTAGTGGTTTGATACTGTTTCTGAATGCAATTGCCGGCCTGAGGTACCGGTAGTACTTTGGCGCAGGAAGTGCCATGTTGTGATAGTTGAAAGGCTTTTCGGAGTTATAATCTGGGAAGTATTTGGCCACCATGCGAGCCTTCTGTCTAGTTTCCATGTCCTTGACCAACCTTTGAAGTTTAGCCTTCTTGGCGGCTAATTCTTCGGGGGACTTTCTCTTTTTGGATGCTTTTGTCAGAAACACATCGTGGCCAAAGTCCTGCTCGTCCCCAAAGCCCAAATCTAGATCTTGGAGTCCATCATCCTCAAACCCAAACTGGTTATTCATGTCACCCAACATATCCATGTCTTCCCCACCCATGTGACCTAGATGATCTCCGTCTTGGGGTTTTGCGCTACTGTCATCATCCTCTCCGAAAAATGCATCAAATTCGTCGTTTGCTTGGTTCTGTAGTTGTTCTTCATCATCCTCCATGGACTTTAGCTGATCATCTTTAGAGCCATTTGCTCCTGTAGGCACGTCAGGCTCATCATCTTCATCAGCTAACTCATCAATGTCCTCGTAATCAATCGCATCTTCCGCGTGTTGTGTAGTTCTTTCTGAGAAGATCTCATCAATCACCTTATCGTCAGGAACTTCAAGATCTCCGCCAACTATATTGTTGGGATATCCGTCACCCACACCCGAACCTCCTGAACGAGAGGTCCCATTAGCACCATTTATTGCCATTTTCAGTGAGTGTGGCGAGTAGGGATTGTTGAATGAGTAGTATGAGTAGCAGCTAATGTGGACTTGGTGATGGTGTAAGGGTGTAAACTTGTACACTCGAGACTAGGAGGCTACCAAATTGGTGCAATTTGTTCCTAAAAATCACTTACAAGGAATAATTGACGGAAGTAAGAAACATTAGCCGCAAGAAATACTGACACAAATTGCATATATTGAGAATAATCTCCCGCACTGTCTCACATCGAAGAGAACAGCACTATTAACGACAACAATTGACGAAAATCCAATGAAAAGATTACTATTGATCTTGAATTGCACCTCCAAACCAGGCCGTTCTATATGCTATAAATTCAATAAAGACACAGAAGTTTATATCATCTACAACTTTGACCTCCTACAGGAGTACGTGAAGGACCTCCTCAAATCAAAACAGAGCGATCATGAAATCACAATATTGCTAATATATCAACAGATACATGCTCTACTAGACGCTACCAAACTTCTTTATCTGCTCACGTCAGATGAGAAAAGGAAAAAGTACCTCGATCGCTTCAAGCAGCTGTACAAACTACAGTTGGCTATGCTCACAGGTAATACCAGCCAAAAGCCAAACACGAATTTTGAGATCAGATTGCCACAGGGCATTGCTGACATGACTTTTGGATTTGAAACTTTATTTGCATACGATGTGTCTGGGTTTCGTTCCCTGGACCATCTCAAAGTGGAAAAGACTGGGGTCCAACAGCTTTTGCGATATTTGGCATTGAAGCATGGTGCGTGCTATGGAGCGTTTTCGGGCCCTCTAACAGAACTTGAGAATATTGAATCGTGCCAGATACTTATATCGTCTTTAAAAGGTGAGTTGATCAAAGGCAACGATCAGCATATCTTTTCCAACGAGGGTGATAGCATTACTGAGGAATTGAGCCTACATCAAAGCATTCCGCTTGGTTGGGACCTGTGGAGTAAGATACAATTGGTCGCAAAGCTGATCGCTAGAAGCAGCGATTGGCACCTACTAGACGAGGAAGTGAAGGTGGAGGATTTGAATGATCTCTACGAAGAATACGTGAAGGGTGAGGACAACCAATTCCAGAAGAAGGCCGAGCTCATTGTGGGCTATAAGGAGAAGCCAAAGATGCCAGAGCCAGAGCCAAGATTGACCTACCAGGATATGGTCGCTAGGGTTGAAGAAGCTCTCCAAAGTTAACTTTGGCACATTGACGGGGTGGAAGACAAGGATGATACAGAAATAGGCTTTCATCAAATGCCTCAGATATGAACTCAAAGATCAGCGACGAGTTTTTCCAGTCGAGTGGCATCTCATTGCGCATCAGCCCAAAAGAGAACCATTGAGGTCATCCCCATGCTCATCTGGAATCTTGATCAGATCATAAGAGTGCCTAAGGTAAAGCGATTTTTATGGCGTTGATCGACCTTCGATCTGGTTACACCGAAGCATCCTAGACCTAGCACAACCCTCGCAAGCCTCTGATGTATGGATTACACAAAAGCATTAGACAGTGAGATTTTCATCCTCTCTTCACTGGAAAATATCTCAACATCACTATGCAACACTCTAGAAAAGTAAATCACACGTTCGAGTTGTGAAACTGTACGATCGAAGCTTTGGTGAGATCTCAGTCCTCTTTTTGCAGCCACTGTAGTGAGGATGAGAGTCGTTCCAACGGACACTCACACAATAATTCTTTATCAACAGAGTTCCGAGGAATCAGTACATCATCAAGTTTCAAAATTACAATATATCTCTATGTGTTTTGTAGTCGAGTGTATTTGAACTGAAATGTAGGTTGACATCTCGATGCGCATCGCGTACTTACATTATGATCTCATACCATTCACTGATTCATGAAGGATGAAGACCAGAGTACAAAGCCCAAAGAGAATGTCGTCTCAAAAGACACCATAATGGAGGAACGCCAACCCCCTCCCAAAAAGCAGAAAATACACAAACGAAAACTCAAGAAAATGAACGCAAAACCTCAATTGAGCGTTGTCAGAGCACCTATATCTGTTCTGGATGTTCGAAACCTCGTACAAGAGTTAACAAAGGGCCAGAACTACACAATGCAGAAGTCTGTAAGTATTAAAGAGGCTCAGAAGATCCTGCGAGTTGTCGTTTGCTACGCTCCCGGGATATTGAGGACTGATGTTCAGGTCGACCCCACAACCGGGATATCATCGCTTGGAAAGGCAAATGAGACTGAAAAGTTGAAATTCTTCTATGATAATGCTTTCCAAGCGGCCCAATTGAAGTACCCAGGCAAGGCTAATGAGGTGTTCTCAGCACAGAAAGTCTTGATCAACAAGGAGATCAAAAACTCAGAAAAGACACAGTTACTCAAAACCCTGGCCGACGAGGGTGTTTCCATCGAAGACTTGCTCGTTAAAATGCCTGACTGGATGGATCACGATTACACTCACTTTCCTGGCTCAGGTCAAAACTTACCTGACGATTGGTTTCAAACGGAGAAGCTCAACAAAGAGGCCCAAATGCTTGCACTAGATTGCGAGTTTTGCCAAACGAAAACGGGCAGCCAGCTAGCAAGAATTTCTGTCGTTGATTTTGAGAACAACGTGCTCTACGATGAGTTTGTCAAGCCAGAAGAGGAGATCATAGACTATAAAACTCGTTTCTCTGGGATCACTGAGAAGATGATGAACAAGGCCACTACCACGCAGAGCGAAGTCAGGGATAAACTACGTCTGCTCATTTCAGCCTCTGACATACTAGTTGGCCACTCATTGCTGTTTGATCTCAACGTGTTGAAAATGGTTCATCATCGAGTGGTTGATACTTGTGTAATCTATGACCATCCTCGCAAAAAGCCCTACAAGGCGAGCCTCAAATGGCTAACTGAGACTTATCTCAACAGGAAAATTCAAGAAGGTGAACAAACAAATGAAGGTCACTCGTCTGTTGAAGATTGCATCGCCTGTCTAGACCTCGTCAAGTTGAAGTTGTCCAAATCCGTTCTTTTCGGACAGGAGCCTGATAGTGTACCAATATCGGCAGAGCTTGCACAACAGAGTAACAACATGATATCGATTGTGGACACTCTGATAGGCGATTGGGGAGTTGCCCAATCTTACTCCAAGACGCTCAACCAAGTTGTTGCTGAAGACGAAGATGACGTCGTTGAGAAAATAGCTAGCTCAACTACGAAAATCAGCTATTGCTCCCTCTCAGATTGCCCGCCACATGCAGATGACTCGCAAAAGGCCAAATTATTTGATCGTCTACTGAAGATATGGGACTCTTTGCCAGAGAACAGTCTCTTCATTATCATAGGCGGCAACGAGGTCAGTCCCGATATCGATGAGCTTCAAAAGGTTAAGCTGAAGTTTCGCTGGATGCAAAAACAAAACCAAGAGGTCACAGATCCTGCTCAAATCTGGGACTTCAACAAGACCTCGACACTCAAAAGGCTAGTTGAGGAGGCCAAGAAGTCGGTTTCCCTTTTTGGTTTGAAGGTAACTTGATGTGAAGAGGGTATATGCGAAGGGTTTGATTACACATTACATGTTGTGGTAAAGACCGCCACTACGGATACATCCATATAGATTAAATTCATCATCCTTAACGAGAGACTACATAATTACAGGCATTGAGTACGCTTTTGAATGTACATTCAGTGATTCTCATATATATTGCAGCATCCCTGTTGGCTCGTGGAGTCGCAGGATCTGATCCTAAAATACAATTGTTGGATACCGCCATTTGGCAGCAGCTCAGGCAATGCTCAGCGTGAGGTGAGCTTTCCTAGCCCAATAATAGATAAATTGATAGCAAAAAGAAAGTTCTTGCACGCCATCACATGCCCAAACCCGAAAGGGACGAAATTTGATCGTCCTTCTTGTCCATACTCAAAGCCAGTCTCAAGTCAGAGTTCTGCTCAGGATCAGCAGGAACCTCCTGGGCCACCTCGACAACCACAGGATCCTGCAAGTAAGGCAAGGACTCCAAATCGTAAGTAGCATTGTTGTCCACAACAGGAGCAGCGTTCTCAGTCCCAGCAGCATTAGTCTTGATCCAGCCTTTCAACTTCAAGTTGGCAGGACCGCCCGAGCCAAATTCAAGCGGATTGTACCAGTCTTTGACCCACGTGACAGAGTCGTTTATGTGTGATTTTGGTCTGGTCACGGGTGTGGCCGGCGTAGCAGATTTGGCGAACATTGAGGTGGAGTTAAATTGGGTTGAGTGTTGATAATTGTAGTACACCGCGCAGAATGATTGTACTAGAGAATCAAGGTCGGGACATGAAGAACAAAAAAAGAAATAGTGAAAATGAAAGCGAGTTTTCGATGACGATTTTCAAAGCTGGCTGAGAATCGAACAGCTATGCTCAATATCAGGGGAGTTTAAGGATAACCTCAAAGACATCACTGCATTGGTATCCATTTGCAGCCAGTACAATATGAGTGTTCCAGACCTGCTATGCTGAGATTTTAATTCATGTGAATCTTGTCAGTCAGTTTCAGAATATTGTATTAAGCTATAAAAAAAAAATTTCTCCACTCAATAAAAAGCATCTGCCGAAAGGGCCTTTGAAATCTAACAATCTAATGCAAAAGGAAGCACCCTGAAAGCACTAACGTGGAACTTCATTCCCCATCATAGGCCCGAAATCACCCTCACCTCTCTCATCATTTACAGCCACAACTCTCCAATCTACTCCCTCCTTGTTTTGATCCTCGGCAATTCGCCTCAGACACATTCATTACTCATGTCCGTGATATATATGTCGCTATAAGTTAGTTTTCGTTACTCTTGGTCCACCACCGTGGTCCTGCTCCCGTCCAGATCCTCCGCCTCGTCTGGAGTTTCGTTGTAGCCTGTTTGCTGACGCCTGAGAGCCTTCAGCTTCGCCTTCTCGAGCTTCTCCCTCACCTTTTGTCTGTGTCTCTCCTCATTCATCACCTTCTGGTCGTACCAGCGCATCATGTGCACCGGTTTCATCCCGAAAAACGCCTCATACTGGCAGAACAAGCACCCGGAGTCGTCATCAGCGGCGCGCTGCTGCTCCTGCTTTTTCTTCTTCTTATTATTCTTTTTCTTTTTCTTCTTGCCCGTTTCCTGTCTTTCGTGCAGCGTCTCCAGCAGGCCCTGCTTGTCTCGCAGATGCAAGTTCATTAGGCGAAGTTGCTCCTCAACATTGCAATATGTGGGAACGAGCTTGCCGTTTCGATCGTACTCAAATGTGAATTCGCAAGAAGGCTCATCGCCTCTGTCTCTGCGTTCTCCAGCAGGCCCGTCACTGAGCTCTACTTCAATGTGGTGCGTGGGCCCGTATTCGTACAGAAACTCTGGATCGCCTTGTAGCTCTCCAATGTCGTAGTCATCCTGTTCTAGCCCGTCACTGTCATCGTAGTCCTCGGCATTGCCGTCATGGAGACCTTCTTCGTCCTTAGTGCCATATAGAGAGAAGCCAGACTCGGCCAGCCTCTCAGCCTCCACCTCTGCTATCCTCTGTTGAAGCTTCATGATCTCGTCATTGTCCCGTAGACTCACCACGTCCTTGAGTCCGATCTTCAGGATCATGCGTTCCATCTCCTGCTTTATTAGCTTGATTTCCTCGAGTCCGAAGCCCATCTTGAACGGATTGTCTTCTTTGGGAAACGGCAGGTAGTTCCCACCGTTACTCTCTTTCATGCGCTTGTTCTCCATGTTTCGCCTGACCATTGTCATAAACTCCAATTTTCGCTGGGTGTCCAGTTTTCGTTGTGCCTCCAGACGTTTTTCCGGATGCTTGGGTCGCTCGGAAATGGCTTCTTCCGTGCTCATTGCTTGCGATTTTGATCTATAGATGCTCTCTCAGATTTTTTTTTTATTTGAGTGCGACTTACTACACCATTTTGCAACCATCTACAGATTAACAGCAGAGAGATTGTCGCGACGATTAGAGTATTTACCATGTGACGATCGAATTTGCATCAAACGATTTCATACTATGGCCTCACTAATACTTCAGTTTCATTTTGAGGACTCCTCTGCATTTGGCTCGCCTACCTGAATGACGCTCCCAAACGCCTCATACTACCATACTTGTTGCCTCCAGGGCGAAACCATCAGAAGATCAATTCACCCCAGCTTAGTCCTTCTTCAACGTTCTCTGCTTCTCAGCATTCTGCACGACCTTCTCGTCCACAAAAAGACCCTTTCTTCTTCTGATAGCGTTCATGTACCTCCTAGCAACGTTCTCCCTCTCGGCGAAGGTACCCAATTCCTCGAGCTCTTCCTCCGTGTGAGGCACCCAGAAGGGGTCAATGTCCAACATATCGAAGCCATCGAAAACAAGCTGGGGGCTGGCAGCACCAGATGTTCTTTTTCTAATCTCCTCAGAGAATCCAAATGCTTCAACCACAGGAATCCTGGCATTGATAGTGAAGAATGGCGTTCCCTCTTTCATCTCCTCGGAGATAATCGTACCTCCCCTTTTCTGGATAACCACGTAAACCTTACCAAGGACTTCTGGAGAAGTCTGGATTTCGCAAGTGTACATGGCGAGGAATAAACGAGGAGCGTTGAGCAAGAAACCTCTGTGTATGAGCTGTTTGGTCTGCTTCAAAATTCTACCAGACAAGTTGAGCAAAACTTCCTCAGTGTCCGGTTTGTACGACTTTTTGAGAACCACAACAGTTCCTTGAATAGGCTCGGAGGCAAGTGGACCTTCGTGCATCGCCAACTGAAAGCCTGCAAGCACATTTGATTCGAACTCAAATCTAGTTGCTTCCTCGTCTTCTTTGACAAGCGCTCTTCTAAACTGCTTGCCATTGGATGGGGCCTCCACAAATATATTGGGGCCAACTCTCTTGGGGCCGAAACTGATGATGTTGTCAACAAAGTCTGCGCCTGAGCCGACGATCTCCTGAAGATCACGAGCAAGTGGATGCTCTTCAAGCTGCTTTGTCAAGGCTTCGTAGAAGGGCGTGACAAACTTCTGGAAATCATCGGAAGAGTGCATAAGCTTGCTGTTGTTTAGCTGTCTGATCTCAGCCTCGTGTCTAATCAAAAAGCTGGTTACCTCGTCTGACAAGGGGAAAACTTCGATCTGAAGATCAACTTCATCTTCTTCTACCTCTCCGTCAGACTCAGCATCCTCGATGTCTTCCTTTGTTATCGTCAGTTTTGCTTCTGCATTCAATCCCTCTCTGAAGGGAATCACAGGTTCCTTGATGACCACATCACAACCAGGTGCAAATCTGCTTTCAAGATCTTTGAGGCATCTCTCGAGATGCAATTCTCCGGCGACACAAACAATGAGCTCACCGGAATCGTCGTCCACATACCACTCGAGAACCGGGTCTGCCTTTGTGAGCAAGTCCAACCCCTTCTCCAACCTATGAAGCTTGAGCAAGTTGTCGGGCTCAATTGCAACTCTCATGATAGGCTTGTTGTGGATCAAGGTTGCAGTTGAGGCAAAGTTGAGGTAGGGTCTACTTTCAGGCACTTCAGACATGATAGTTGCATTCTTGAGCACGAGATCGCCCAAACCAACAAGTCCCACAATGTTACCTGAGGGAACAGACTCGACCCTGACAAACTCACGGCCCATGATCAAAAGCAAGTCCTGAATCTCAACATCCTCCTGAAGCTGCTCAATATTTGATGGATGATCCTTACCCAAAGCTGGATCGTACTTTGGGCCCACAATGCAAACTCGTTGGCCTCTGCTGATCGTACCCGAGTAGATACGGGTGAAGGCTATCAACGTTTCTTGTTTGAGATCATCCTCTTCCTCTTCGTCTGGATCCTCCTCAAACTCCCACTGAAATTGATCAGGCTTTGTCTCGAGGTAAATTTCTCCGTCATTTTCTTGTTCCAAACGGGCATCAGCCAAAGCAGCGGCAGCTTCAGAAGCCTTCTTAGCAGCCTCTCTTGCTCTTTGTGCTCTCTCTCGAAGTTCTTCGGCACTAGGGCCAATAGTAGCTTCCTTCGGTAGCTCAGCGTTTGGAATTGAGAGCATTTTCGAGACATAAGCCAAGGTATGGGTCTCAGGGCTGGAGGAGTCGCATGTCTTCAACGCCGTCCTGAAACTGTCCTCCAACAATTCCTCCTGGGGCTTATCAGGAACAGCACTGAAAATGCACTCATCCAAAATTTTATCGATTCTTTCACCTTGTGCCTCTGAAGGATCAGGCAAGTACTCGATAACTGCACCGAGGAGGGCGTGACTGAGAGGAATCCATTGGGACATGATCAAATTTAGCATACCCTTGTAGTCCGTGGAGCGCCAGTCTCGAGGAGAGAGTTTGGAGTCAAGCTTTTTAGTAATCTTCTCAAGCTTCTCATCGTCTCTATTGAGCAAGCACGCATCGTAGATGTTCCAGATCTGCTCCAAGACAAGAGAAACAAACAACGGCTTGAGCGAGGACTGCGAGGGCTTCAATTTCGAGCCTGGAATGACCTTCTTGTTCTTCATGTCTAGGTAAAAGTCACCCCATAGCGTCTTTGTCAAAGCTGAGTGAGAAAACCCAAGCTTTGCCAGATAAATGCGAGCAAAGGTATTGATGGAAAAGGCCCACCCGTCAACAGCGGAGGCAAAAATGACGTTGTTCTTCTCAGGAGAGAAATAAAGGTCTTGGTCGGACTTCTCGATGAACTCGCCAGTGGCGCCAGCCTCTCTCCACTTCAAGTCGTCCTCCATACGATCACCAGCGAAAAACGACCCAATCACCGAGTTTACTTGCTCCACAAGCCTCGTGAGATGCTGGTACGCCTCCAAGGGCAGATACTGCCACTCCGTGATGAGTCTGTCCATCTTGTTCAACACCAAAAGCGGCCTCAAACGGTCCACCCAGCACTGTCTGAGAACATTCACAGTTTGCGAGCAAACTCCCTCCACAACATCCACAAGAACAACGGCTCCGTCACACAAACGTGAAGCTGTTGAGACCTCCGAGGAAAAATCAATGTGACCCGGCGAATCAATGAGGTTGATCAAGTGTTCTTTGACTTCCACATCCTCTGAGTCGCTTCCCTCCTTTCTTCTCATGACCCTGAAGTACAACGAAATGGCAGACAGCTCCATGGTGATTCCTCGAAGCTGCTCGTCCTCACGAGAGTCCAAGAACCTGACCTTGCCGGCCATTCTTTGCGATATGAAGCCATTGGTGGCCAAAAGCGAGTCACTGAGCGAGGTCTTGCCATGATCAACATGGGCCAAAATGCATATATTGCGAACGTTGGCTGTGTTAGCCTGAAGCTCACGAACCCTTTCTGGGGATAGTTTCATGTCAATTAGTGTAGAATGACGTTTTGGTGTGTAGTGCTAGTAGTTGCCTATCGTACCCTAACTATGTTCGCAGTGCGATGCTCATCAGTACTACTAGTGCTTCTACAACTTGTATATTAGTGCAAACGCCGAAATCCCCATGAGATGCCCATTGTGCTGTTGTGAAATTAAGCAGAACTTGCTTCTGCCTAAACTTGCTCTTTTGGCCTGCAGCAGCGAAGCTTGCGTGTTTCCGTTGAACTTGAGCAAGGAAGAGCTAGTGGCCCAGGGACTACTAGTCAGGACCAGTGAAAGGGAGATTTTGGCCCAAATGGAAGGGAAGTTCAATGAGGCTGGTGTGGACGAGCAGATCGGGCATTTGCTCGTCAAAGCGGGCGACGATGTCTTGTGAGGGTGAACTTGAGATAAGAGTGTCAAGAGATATGAAGAAGTCAGAGTACTAATGAGATTTCTAATTGGCAAGAGAACTTCCCCGTACTCTGTGCAACGCAGAGAAGCCAACGTTCATAGCAAAGCCAACACGAAGGCAAAGCACAGCAAATTATCGGGTACTTCAGGTACTCATGAATAGACCACTTTCCAGGTCAAGAAGAAGAGGGCCACATTGAATTCAGTAGATCATGTCTCCTTTGTGATCCAGACCGCACATACACACAAAGTGATGAAGTCTGGTTTAAAAAAAAAAAAAAAATCATTATGGGGTGAAGTCTGAATGCAAAAGGTACTATATAGAGCTTCCTTGTGATGGTGCCGCTTTATCTGACAGAAGCATAAAGGCAAATTTACCCAAATTTGTCCGAATCTTCGCTTACTGCAACGAGTAACAGGCGTTCATGAAACAGCTGGAGGATACTTACTGGCTTTTCTTCTCCTATTTGGCTCAAGACACTGATTGGCCTTCCAGGTTTTCGCAGCCATTCTGGCCAGGCTCGTATTGCCCAAACGCCCACAGAATCCTATTTTGTCGAGAATAAAGAATCATCAACAAGGCATCTGTAAATTAAATCACATATTATTTCTTAAATATCGAAACTCCTAAAAAGTTCTCCCCAGCCGTTTGGCCCTTTACACGTGCAGCCAGAATAACCCTCTTTGGGCATGGCGTGCGCGCACCAGAGAGTTGATTCATTTTCAACGCTCAGTGAACACCATTTTATCCATTACATCGATTACCCACATACGTACACACAACACAGATCACACACAATGTCAGATTGGAAAAGCCAGCTAAACGTGCCAGCAAAAGATACTAGAGTGCAGACCGAGGATGTTTTGACGACACACGGCAAAACGTTCGAAGACTTCAACTTGAAGAGAGAATTGTTGATGGGCATTTTTGAGGCCGGTTTCGAGAAG
This sequence comes from Candidozyma ruelliae, assembly GCA_030582895.1. NCBI lineage: Eukaryota > Fungi > Ascomycota > Pichiomycetes > Serinales > Metschnikowiaceae > Candidozyma > Candidozyma ruelliae. The sequence goes on from JAJMHE010000002.1 coordinate 40,236, forward strand.
CCTTCTCCGATCCAAGAAGAATCCATACCCATGGCGCTTGCAGGCCGAGACATTTTGGCGAGAGCCAAAAACGGAACAGGTAAAACCGCCTCTTTTGTCATTCCCGCTTTGCAGCAGGTCAAACCAAAACTCCACAAGATCCAGGCCTTGATTCTTGTTCCTACGAGAGAATTGGCTTTACAGACGTCCCAGGTGGTCAGAACCTTGGGCAAGCATTTGGGCATTCAGTGCATGGTCACCACTGGTGGTACCAACTTACAGGACGACATCATGAGATTGCACGAGCCAGTTCATGTGCTTGTAGGCACCCCAGGCCGTGTTTTAGATTTGGCTTCGAGAGATATTGCTGACTTGTCGGAGTGCCCTCTTTTCGTGATGGACGAGGCCGACAAGATGTTGCTGAGAGAGTTCAAAAACGTCATTGAGCAGATTCTCTCCTTCTTTCCTTCCAGCAGACAGTCTCTTCTATTCTCCGCTACTTTCCCTTATGCCGTCAAGTCCTTCATGGACAAGCACTTGACGAAACCCTACGAGATCAACTTGATGGACGAGTTGACCTTGAGAGGTATCTCCCAGTTTTACGCCTTCGTTGAAGAGAAGCAAAAATTGCACTGTTTGAACACTCTTTTCAGCAAGTTGCAGATTAATCAGTCCATTATTTTTTGTAACTCCACCAACAGAGTCGAGTTGTTGGCCAAGAAGATCACTGAGCTTGGCTACTCGTGTTACTATTCCCACGCTAAAATGCCCCAGCTGGCTAGAAACAAAGTTTTCCACGAATTTAGACAGGGCAAGGTGCGTAATTTGGTGTGCTCCGATTTGTTGACCAGAGGTATTGACGTCCAGGCTGTCAATGTCGTCATCAACTTCGACTTCCCCAAGACCGCCGAGACCTACTTGCACAGAATTGGTCGTTCCGGTAGATTTGGCCACTTGGGTTTGGCCATCAACTTGATGTCCTGGAATGACAGATACAACTTGTACAAAATCGAACAGGAGTTGGGTACCGAGATCAAGCCTATTCCTGCGCAAATCGACAAGGCTTTGTATGTCAACGAAAACGAGGAAACGATTCCAAAACCCTTCAAGCTCGACGAGCTTCCAAAAACCAAAGATTCGAAGAAGCCAGGCTACGAGTACCAAGGTCAGCCACAGGTTGTGGACGGTGGTGTACCACAACAAATTCCCCCACAGGCTCGTGGCATCCCTCAAGGCAATGCCCCAATTCCTCAACAATTCCAGCCACCTGCTCAGCAACCTATCCCTCAACAGCATCAACAGCAACAACAACCCCCTCAATCAGCTCAACCTGTGAACGGTCAACAATACCCACAAGGCTTCCCTCAATATGCACAATATGGTCAATATCCTCCACAATACGGATACCCTCCACAAATGCAGCCTCCTCCACAGTTCAACGGCCGTCCACAACAATATGTTCAGCCTGAACAACAGCGTCAATAATCCCAGCGATTTCCAACATTGTCGACCCTAATTTGGGGACGACAGTTCAACCAATTTCAGAAAAATCACATTAGAATTTCAAAGAAAAACCAAAAAAAAAAAAAAAAAAAATTGTTTCGAAAATTATAAAAAAAAAAAAAAAAATCACTTATTGCGAGCTTCCTATTCATTCTCATTCTGGAGAAGACCCAACGCGCCATTAACGTCAACAAATCGAAAGTCCCCGGGTGGCCAGCCCTCATTGCTGCCGCCTAGCCCTTTAATATTTCATCTAGCATGGTGAGCGAGCCAAACCTCGCTCCCACCGACGATCAGTATCAACTTTGTCTGGGACATCCACGATGTGCCCTGTGCATTACTCACGAATTACGATTTCAGTTTCAGCGTTGCATGTTGGGAAATTCTGCTCCAGTTATAGATTCATTGAGCCTTCCTTTCATGATCCTTGTTTTATTTGGTTGTATATTATGGTGTTTTCATTTCGTCTTCCTGTTTTATTACATAACTTTTTTTACCCGGTGTAGATCTAGAGCACGTCGTTGCAATTTGAAGTATCGCTCACAAGGTTCATTCAGTGGAATGTATGATTATTACCTGTGGTTGATTCATTGGTGGTATTATCTCGAGGAGAGGCTCATATTTGAACCCTTGATTATCTTTAACCATTACGAATTCCATCTCCGAATTTTTACGCTCTATTGATTCAACATATGTGAAACGAACAGCTTGCAACAGTTGCCTTACATACAATGCCTCTTCACATACATTGTCAAACAAAAAGAAAGAATAAAGGTCATTATTCTCTCAATGCACTTTATCGGTGTCCCTCCAGATTCCTGAACGTCCTCAAAATTTCTCAGAAATCCAAGGCGGGTATTTTTATTCAGCGGCCCTGAAAGAGCTCCCACTTGGTGTCAAGAGGCTGTAGTCTAGAATCATCTCTCCAAATTTTCTGTATCTTGGCTTCTGACTAATTAGCATGGCTGGACAATGGCTGCGAAAAATCTCCACACCCACGTACCATCGCTTATCTAAGCACATATCGAAGCCCAGTTTGACACAAAACGGGTCCGGACCGAAATTAAAAAAATTGTAAGCATCCTTTCACTTCGTTTTTGAAACAACCCTACACGAAAAAAAACATAGTCAACGCTCCAACCCAGTATCTATTACCCTCATCGGCCCAATAACTTTTCTGACTCGGACCGCGAAGCTCATCTCAAATCAATACCATCTTCTTTACAACCAACTTCAACACACAACATGTGCGGGATTTCGGCCGTGGTGCTTGCCAACCAAAAGAGTCATTCTGCTGCTGAGCTCTTCGAGAGCGCTATGTTTCTCCAGCATCGTGGCCAGGACGCTGCTGGAATGGTCACTTGTGGATCGAGAGGTAGGTTTTACCAGTGCAAGGGCAACGGCATGGCCCGGGACGTTTTCACCCAGCTGAGAATGCTCAACTTGGTGGGAAACATGGGAATCGTGCACTTGAGGTACCCTACGGCCGGCTCGAGTGCTGGCAGTGAGGCCCAGCCTTTCTACGTCAACTCTCCATACGGTATTTGCATGTCCCACAACGGAAACTTGGTCAACTCCAAAGAATTGAGAGAGTACTTGGACGAGACCGTGCACAGACACATCAACACGGACTCCGACTCCGAGCTCTTGCTCAACATCTTCGCTTCCGAGTTGGACAAGTCGAACAAGAGCCGTGTGAACAACCAGGACCTTTTTGCCGCCTTGACACTGACCATGTCCTTTGTGAGAGGCGCTTACGCCTGTGTGGCCATGCTTGCGGGCTACGGTGTCATTGGTTTCCGTGACCCCAACGGAATCCGTCCGCTTTTGTATGGTGAGAGAACTAACGAGGACGGTCTGATCGACTACATGCTTGCGTCCGAGTCTGTGGTATTGAAGGCCCATGGGTACAATACTTTTAGGGACATCAACCCCGGTGAGGCTGTGATTATTCCTAAGAACCCAGACGCCAACAACAGGCCGGAGTTCAGACAGGTTGTGGAGCCCAAGATCTTCTCGCCTGACATCTTCGAGTACGTCTACTTCGCCAGACCAGACTCCGTTTTGGACGGCGTTTCCGTCTACAGATCGAGAATCGAGATGGGCAACCGTTTGGCTACGAAAATCCGCAAGAGTTTCCCCTTCCACGACGTTTTGGGCGAAATCGATGTCGTGATTCCTGTTCCAGACACCTCGCGTACTTCTGCCTTGCAGTGTGCCGTTTCGTTGAACGTGCCATACAGAGAAGGTTTTGTGAAGAACAGATACATCGGAAGAACCTTCATTATGCCAAACCAGCAAGAAAGACGCTCGAGTGTGAGAAGAAAGTTGAACGCCATGGAGTCGGAGTTCAAGGGCCGCAACGTCTTGTTGGTGGACGACTCGATCGTCAGAGGCACTACCTCCAAGGAAATCGTCCAAATGGCCCGTGAGGCTGGCGCCAAGAAGGTCATGATCGCTTCGTGTGCTCCTCCTATTCGTTTCAACCACATCTACGGTATCGACTTGGCCGACACCAAGGCGCTTGTGGGATTCGAAAGAACAGAAAGCGAAATTGCCCAGGTCATCGGCGCCGATAAGGTGTTCTACCAGGATCTCCAGGATTTGATCGACTGCTGCTCAAGCGAGAGAACGCTGACCTTCGAGGTTGGTGTGTTCACAGGTGAGTACATCACTGGCCCAGAGGACAACTACATCCAGGAGTTGGAGAAGATAAGGGCCCAAAACCAGAGATTGAAGGACGCCACCAAGGGCTTGAGTGTGGACGCCTGCATCGATGTGCTGGATCTTGTGGATGTGAAGGCAGAGCTGGACATCTCCATTCACAATGCCGGCGACCACAACCCATAGGGAGCTTCTCGGGTTGTTGATTTGATTCGACGATGGGAAGCCCTTTGTACCACCATTTACCAGAATCAGAGAAGCAGACGTTAATAGATAGCGGCTGTCTGTGATATAGAAAAGGCCAAAAAAGACACTTCAATTCTGTTTTGATTTTTCAGACACTATCGACAGTTTGTTAGGGCGCTGCCTGCGCTGCCTGAGTGCTGCCTCATCAGTGGCTCACCACGTCATACTTACAAAGCCGATCCTCATGATCTCCTACACAACGTTGTCATTGCTGCATGAATTAATGCCAGTCCAATTAGCAAAGAGCTGCCGCTTGCGCCGCAGCCCCCGTCTGTATCGTATATACATCTTCGTTAATTACTCGACATCGTCGAACTTCTCGCCCTGAACCAAGTCTGGAATGTCCTCGTCAGCGCCCTCGGCACCAGCGCCAGCGTTCAACTCAGTAGGAGCCTTGCCAGCCTGGATCTGCTCGGCCAATCTTCTCAAAGCTTCCAAGTTCTCAGCACCCAACTGAGGCAAGATACCTGGGATCAACTGGGTGATGTCCTTTTCCTGTGGGTAACCGGTGAAGGCAAAAGTGTTGGACTGGGAGGCAGCCTGGACACCGACTCTGCTGAAATGCAAGACCTTGCCGTTGTCCTTGAAGAAGTTGGCTTCTTCAACGCCCTCGACCTTGGTAGCCTTCAACTTGCCCAAAGCCTCGACAAGCTTGACGTCATCGGCCTCCTTGACGACCTTCTTGGCCTTGACTCTGGCACCACCGACCTTCTTGGGGTTGGACTTCTGCAACTTGGCTAACTTCTCGGGATCAATTGGCATTTTGGTTGTTAATGGAGATTCTGGAGAGGATTTTTTTAGTGTGCACTTGGAAATTTTTCGACACCGGGTGTGGGCACGACCGAGAGCTTGTGGAGCAAAAACGGTCACGTGAGCCACCAAGGTCGGACGACAATGACTCCCGGCAGAGCCAGATTTTCTGATGCTATTTGAATTTGTTGATTTGTGAGAGAAGAAAGAACTTTTTCTGGATGAATTGCGAAACTGGTGAGCGGAACACAGGTGTTTCGGGAGTCTGTGGTGCTGACGCAGTGCGCTAAGAGAAGCAACCCACTCCGACGACCCAAAGTACTAAGGTACGTTTTGAATCATTGAAAGATAGAATACTAACTCAATTTAATACATAGGTTCACAGTTGACATTCAAAAATCAGGATTCTTGTCGTTGAGGTGGCTTCATTGGGTGACTCTAACTGTTAGCCTCGGTGCGACGGCTGCAAAAAGGAAACTGCGGAGTTGCAATCCACCTGAAGGAAGTATCATCACGAAATAGCAAGGTCAATGTATTCCAGGAAGTTTTGAAGAGATAGCGTTAGGTTCACGACTTTGAGCAGATCCTACAAGTGGAAATCATCGCTGTAAAGGTTGTTTGCTATACGAAGGCCATTCTGAGTCAGTCTTAGGCTTCTACTGGCAAGTAACTACACACCCAAGCTAGCTATTCACCCAACTACTCTTCAGTCTTTCCCAAATTTTCAGCTCATCCGTTTGAAAAACTCTTTGCTCCTTGCAATCTTCACGACACTGGCGTAATATAACCTTGTCGATCGGGTTTCCTCATTTAGTGAATCTGAAACGGACGTCAAGCGGACCACATACAGAAGTTGAGTAAAAAAACTGCACTTTCTCATTTTGCCTGGTTCTTAAAGATTCAGGGAGTTGCTGTTGTCTGACGCTTTCTTTAAAACTCCTTTTCCATTCGTTCTCTCTCAGTCTTTGCACTAGTCTATGGCCTCGGAGTCTTTCTCACATTGCCGTACAATACCTGTCAAGCCACATTTCGCAGCCAGTTAGTTGCTTCCACTTAAACTCACAAAAGCTATATATATCGAAAAAGACTCATTATAAACGACTCGAAACACTTCTTTCTTGAGTTGAACACCTCTTCTTCCCAAAACTTATAACATGTCCTCCACCGGCCCCTGCAAATCTCGGAACGGAAATTCCCCACGTCAAATTCCACAAGCGCGCTGATATGAGATAACCAGAGTGTGGACCAACCAACCACTATCTTTTTGTGATTCCATACCGAAAAAGCAGCTGAATCTAGCTTCGCACTTGGAAAGACTCCAAACCAAACCAAAGTCCCCAAAACTCTCCTCGTCAGAGTCAAACGGAGTCGAAATTCCTCCTAGCCGGTCAACTGAATGGCTGCAATACCCAACAACCACTCACAACCCTCATGTCTTTGGTGATTGCCTCGTCGATTCCCGTGGGCCTCTCTTCTGGAGCCCTTTTCGTCTATTCCGTTTACGGACCCCAGCTTGCCAGCCAATGTGGTCTCGATTCGTCTCTGGCTGCTAATCTCAATATTGCAGCAACCGTTGGGTCTGCTTTGGGTGGGTTGATGGGAGGATATGTTACAGATACTTACGGGTCGCAGATTCCCATGGCCACTGCGTGGCTTGTTCTTTCTGGAGGCTATTGGTGGCTCCACCATCTTTTCGTAATTGGGACTGAAGCTGCAACATGGGAGCTTATCTTTCTGATGTTTCTCATTGGAGCGGGTTCCACAGCCAGTTACTTTGCTGCAATCAAGGCTGTCACCATGAGCTCACCAGTTTACAAAGGCCTGGCTCAGAGCGTGCCCATAGCGCTGTTTGCCATTGCCAGCATGATATATTCCTTCGTGTGCTCTCACATCTTGAAAGGCGATGTGAGCTCGTTTTTGCTCGTTTTGGCGATTTCTTCTTTTGTCATGCAGCTTGCTGGCGTAATATTTATTCGTATTCCGGGCCACAAAACAGAGAAAGTTGACGAAGTGGGTGAAGAAATATCTCAGCTTCTAGACGAGGCAGAGGGACCAGTCGGAGAGCCCGCGAGAATGCCCGAGGAGATCACCATAGTGGGCCCTTACCACCACCTTGAGCTTACTGAGTGCCTCACCCACAAAGTCTTCTGGGCACATTTTGCATTGATTGCAGTTTTCCAGGGCCTCGGTCAGATGTACATTTACACGGTGGGGTACATCCTCAAGGCCGTCTACTACTATTTCACGCATGCTAGTATTGGAACAGCGAATGCCTCAGACATTCCCTCCTTCAGCTCTCTCCAAGCTGTTCAAGTCTCCCTCATAGCCATTGGCTCATTCACAGGCCGCATTTCGTCAGGCCCACTTTCAGACTATTTGGTCAACAAGCACAAGTGGCGCCGTCATTCTGTTCTTGTGCTTGCTTTGATCATCATGAGTGCTGGTCACTTGGCTCTTGTTTACCCCATTGAGCGCCACTCACTGCTGCTTTGGCGTTGTAATGTGCGTTTGGCTCTTATCTCCACAACGATAGGCTACGCCTACGGCTTTGGCTTTACCACATTGCCTGGCATCATATCTGATTTATTCTCGATGAAGAACTACTCCCTCCTCTGGGGAATCATGTACTCCTCTACTGTGCCAGGCCTCACAATTTTCACGAAGTTTTTTGGTTACAATTACGACAAGCATTCTGAGTTGGAGCACGGCGCTCTTGTTTGCACACAGGGATACAGGTGCTACAACCTTACTTTTGCTTCTACAGGTTCGCTAGCACTAGTTTTGGTGGTGTTGATAGTAGTGGTGACCGCTATTCACAGGAGATAGACGGATTCTGTATTCAGTTTATAGGTAAGCGATAGAATAAGATACGAGAGTAATCTAATCGAAAGCTCGGCAACATCTGTGAGAAAGAACTATTTATTCGAAGTTCAGCAGAGACACTATAGTGATGTAGACAGAGCATAGATCGATTTCGCAGCCATTTCGATGTATAATGATGCTCGGAAGTTGCACTCGTAAAGCTCGATTGAGTTGACTTCTCCAAGAAAGCTTGAAATTTTGTTCTCAAGCCATCTCAATTTTTCATCATTTCCTCTTTTTCAAAATCTTCATCTTTTTCCACACATCGTGTTTCCCCACAAATCGGTTTCGCACTCATCGATAACAATCCATCGCTCTCTACCGATCTTCCTCATCTAGATGTCACGTCCAATTTCCGTTGAGGACTTGATCAGCCAGAGCGAGGAGGCTGCAAAGCCTCGATTCTTATCCAAAAAGGAGCGCCTTCAATTGAAGAAAAACAAGCCTGCCAGTACCACTGTCCAGAAGAAACGAACAATCACCGAATCCGAGACAAAGGTACCCACAGATCAGCCAAAAGCAAAGAAAGTTCCGAAGTTCAACTTTGACTGGAATGAGGAGGAAGACACATCAGCCGCTTATCTGCCCTTGGTGACGATCTCGCAGAAACGGCATGTTGATGCCATACCTGAAAAACACTGGTCTCAAAAGCCTCTTGACCAAATGAACGCCAGAGACTGGAGAATCTTCAGAGAAGACTACAACATAACCAGCAAAGGCAAGGATATCGAAAACCCCCTACGGTTCTGGCACGAGGACCCCAAGATTCCCAAAAGCATACTAGACATCATACTCAACGATCTACATTATAAAGAGCCAACTCCGATCCAGAGAGCAGCTTTGCCCTTGGCTATGAAGTACAGAGACGTGGTGGGTGTCGCAGAGACCGGTTCGGGAAAAACATTGGCATTTGTGATTCCTCTTCTAGCGTACATTTTGCAAATCGAGCCTGAATACTTGAAGTTTGAGCACACCCAAGAGGCTAACAGTAACAAGCCACTAGGCCTTATTTTGGCACCTACGAGAGAATTGGCCCTACAAATTGCTAGGGAAACTGAGAAGTTCACAGAAAAACTCGGCCTTTCAGTCGTTACAATCATTGGTGGTCACAAGTACGAAGAAACCGTACACTCGCTACGAAACGGCGTGCACATCGTCGTGGCCACTCCTGGTCGACTTGTGGATTCTCTTGAACGTGGCATCATAAGCCTTGATAAATGCTATTATTTTACTATGGATGAGGCCGACAGGATGATAGATATGGGGTTTGAGAAGTCGTTGAACGAGATCCTCAAGTTCTTACCCTCCTCCACACATTTACAGCAAAGTCTAGATCTGAGGATATTCAGGATCACCAAGAGAACGACTGTTATGTTCACCGCTACTATTACCCCAACAATCGAGAAAATGACAAAGAACTACCTTGAGGACCCTGCATTCCTCTTCATCGGCAGCGCAAATGAAGTTGTGGACAACATTGATCAACAGTTTGAATACTGGGGACCTGCTCTTTCAGACAAACAGGAGGTTGATAGCAAGAGACTTCTGCGTCTTGTTCAGGTATTGGAGAAGCACAAGAAAAGTGCCGAATTTTCCGTTATTGTATTTGCTAATTACAAGCGTGTCGTGGAGCTGTTGGCTGAGGATTTGGCCGAAAACGGGTTCAAAACCTCGGTTACGATCCACGGATCAAAAAGCCAGGATGCAAGAGAAGCAGCCATTGAGAGGTTCCGTTCAAAGGCTGCTTCCATTCTCATAGCCACAGACGTGGCTGCAAGAGGTATCGATATTCCCCACGTCTCCCTCGTGGTCAACTTCCAGATGAGCAACAAGTTCGAGGAGTATATCCATAGAATAGGTCGTACTGGTCGTGCTGGAGAGCATGGTGCCAGTTACACTTTCATTGATGATGGGGACAAGGAGACATTCATGGATCTCAAAAAGTTCCTAAGCAGAGGAGGCAAAAAGGTGCCTGACTGGTTGAAGGAGGCCACAAGGCTAGCTTCTGCGGGTCTCTAGCTCTCTTCATCGGACGAATAGCCTGCAAAGAAAGCCTCCAACGGCGTGCTGGAGACTTTCATAATAGAGGATGCTGGTTTTGTGCGGGGTCTGTGGTTCTGTAGTTTGTTTAATGCTGCTGTTCTCGAGGCGCCTATAAGGCTGGAGGAGGACTCGTTGGCGGAGTCGTCCGAGGGACCTTCAGGCTGAGAAGATGATGGAGCCTCCGCTGGCTCAGGTTCAGATTTTGAGGGAGGAGCACTGCCTCTTGGTTTCTTTTTCTTTGGCTCCTCCCTTAGGAGGCTCTTGACAGTGGCTAGAGCAGCGTTTTCTGCGTTCCTCTTGGCCAGCTGCTGAGCATTCGGATTGGGGTCATCGTTGGCCCACTTGACAGTGAGAACGTCGGTGCCGTTCAAAGACTGACCTGTCATGGCCTCCTTGGCGAATTGTGCTTCCGACTCGTGCTTGAACAGCACAAAAGCACAGGCCTTGCTGTTCAACACACGAATTCTATCTATGGACCCAAATTCGCCGAACTGCTGGTACAAAGCATCCTCAACCTGGTCGTCCACATGAAACCCAACCACAAAAAGCGTCTTGTTTGTCTTGCCCAACAAGCCCACACCGCCCATCCAGTCCCTCGATTCTGGCAATTTCTCACGTCCAAAGCAATCCTGGGTAGGAGGCACATAGTCTCCCTCCTTCGGTAGTCTGTGCATGAACAAGCAGTCCTTGCCTCGGTAGCAGTAGCCACGGGCGAAAAATACACAAATGGGAGAGCGGCCTTCCTTTCCTTGGGTCATGCCCGAATCTTGGGCGATGTTCACCCGAAAGGGCAGCTTCGTTGTGTGTCTGGAAGATGGATCCCCTCCAGCCCACTTTAGGTACCACACATTGAAGGTGTGGCCAGTTTGGGGCGGCCTATCGTCTTCTGGGACGTCCTCAGGGTCGACTTGACGCCTGGCATATTTTGGCATGGGGAATTTAGGGTAGAAGCCCGGACTTCGATATCAGATGGTGGTAGTTGATGTAATTTTTCAGTGCAGTCCGGAGGGATGATGTCACAGTGACACCCCCGATGGATATTCCTGGATGGGGTAATATTGAGCTAGCACGAGGAAGAAATAAATGAGATCGGGAACTTGAAGAAATAGAGAAACCTATTCAATAATAAGTTTGGTCTACGTAAGTGCATAATTGTGTTAATGCAAGCTTTCGCAGCCAAGGGAGAAGAGCGGCTTCTTCAATGCACATCGAGAGAATTTGAGTAGAAATCTTGTGAAAGGCGAGATTCGTTATCAGAGAAGTTTGGAGCAAAAGACCCTCGGAATCTGCCGTGATTAAATTCAAAGTGTAACTCCGAGGTTTTGCCAGAGGTGTTGAGGTACGACCCTTCACTAAGTACAAGCTTACCGTCTCAATACTGGCACCAGAATATGATAAAGCCGCCAAAAATTGCAGTGTGATATGGTCTTAGTGATAGCATGTTTATAGCTGCAACTTCGATGCAAAGACGTATACAATGACGAGACCTTCGACCAGACAAGATCCTCTGCGATGGTGGTATATCCGTAGTCGAGAAGCTTGATCTTTCTTATGTGAATTTGCCCCTTCATCAGTTGTTTTTAAAAGCCTACCAGGGATACCCTATCCACTGGCACACTTACACACCATTCATCAAAATCATTCATTTTATAGTATACATAATTTTTACAAGCTCACAACGAAAGAGAAACCAACGAGGGCCATAACGGCGAAGCCTTTTTTCCAAGAACCCGCTTCGAGCAAGGTAGCAGCACCGGAATCGCTCGAAGAGCTCGAACTGGACCCGCTTGTGCCTGAAGAGCTTGAGCCAGAACCGGATTTGGAACTGCTCTTGGAGCTGGTTTTGGAAGTCACCGCAGAAGTCGAGCCGGACCCTGAACCAGTGGCAGTGTCGGTAGTAGCACCAGTGGCAGATGAGCCAGAAACAGTAGCAATGCCTCCAGCAGAGCCAGCAGAGGCGGTTTCTCCGCTTTCCTCAGTGTCAGAAGAGACACCTCCCACAAGAGACTGAGCAGCAGTAGCAGCAGAGGTCGCAGCGGAATTGGCCGCAGAGGTAGCACCTCCAGCAGCAGCAGCGTTTGAAGTAGCGGCTGTTGCGGCAGTAGCCACAGAAGCTGTAGCGGTGTTGGCGGTATTGGCAGCGGCAGCTGTAGCAGTACTAGCAGCGGCAGTAGCGGCAGTAGCGGCAGTGGCAGCGGTAGCTTCGGAAATGGCGTAGTGGATAGCGTTCATAGTAAAGACGAATTGATATTCTGATCAAGGAAGTGAGGAATTGCATCGCCTTTTATACTGATTGTGGATCTGATTCGCAGCCATTCTGAGCCAGTGGCTGCAAATCGCACACAGAGACGCATACACAGCCGAGGTGGTGGACATGCGAAAAGCCGGAATTGCAGAGGCAAAAGCAAATTGCTCATTGTTTCTGGGGTTTGGTTTCGAGTTTTGCGAGCCTTTGTTTTGCGCTTGAGCTGCCCGAAACCGGGACCCCTTTGTGCTGCTTCTGCGCCCAGAAATGTGTCAATCCAATTGGTCTCGCAGCGGATTTCGAGGAAGCGAAAGAGACCTAAAACCTAATCCAGCTAGGCTGTGTAATCTCAAAACATGAAGGTCTTTTCAATTCAAAATTCACATTCCCAACTCTGCACTGCCCGTATACCGAGAAACCCCTTTTGCAGCCATTACGAGGCAGTGACATCAACACGGTGCTGGCACGAAATGCCTACACAATAAATGGGGGTGCTTGTATACAAAATTAAAGCAACGTGAATTGCAGGCATAGAGGTATCATGGCGTAGTTGCAATACACAGGCTTCTGGAGGTTGCTGGTATTTGGTTTTTGGCTGTGTGAAGTAACCGCAGATGTGATGCAGGTACCAGGGACCATTGTTAAAAATAGAGAAATCTGTGACGTATGGCAGGGAACGCCTGGGAATGTGAACGTGGATTAGACCGAGGATGCGACTAAGAAGAGTTTCATGGTTCCACTTTAGGGTTCTTATTTCGAGGTTTGAGTGTAGGTCCCTAATGGTCACTCATAATCAGATATAGCATGCATTTTGACACAATATAGGCCTTTGCGAGACTGGAGCAATTGACACCATTCACTTGACACTCAAAGAATGATGAATTTATTAAGAACAATAGACTGCTGGTTGCCAGCGGTTTCTAATCTTTTCTATTCTGTTGCTCCTGGGTTGCCTCTTTGTCATTTTGTGTTGCTCCTATACCTGTACTGCCTCTGGGAATGTTGCAAGTCGCTGGTGAGCTACACTTAGGCTGAATGACGTCGAGCAAGTAGATCCCACTTTCCTTATTGAGCGTTTCTGCCGTTCCAGCGGCTATTTTGAGAAACACATATCTCCTCGCGCCGTTTGTGTGGGTGAGGTATTCAGGCTTCGAGGCTTATAAAGGGTCAACACGAGGCTTGCAGGTCCAGCATTATTGTAATCTAGATTGATGTGGCGTTCTAGAACTTCTACACTGCCTCTTTCGATCGCGTAGAAGGAGACGTTGCTATCTCCAACTTTCGTGTTGAGCATTATCTGACGAAGTACATAACAGCCTTGAGCGGCGTTTGAAGACCTCAACAGACATATTTAAAATGACGCTTACAAGAGAAAGCACGTTGAGATGAAGAATTCATGCTGAGAAAGTAAACAACAAGTGCCATTGACCAGATATCTGGTTAGCTTGAAGCTGGAATTGCGTTGAATTGAGCTCCAAAACCCCAGGGGACAGCGTCATAAAGCAGACAAGTAAACTGCTGAATTTCTTCAGCTCTGTTTCATGACGACTTCATTGTCAAGATCGATCATCTTGGCGTCGAACTGTGTCAAACGTTGCCAAGCTCTTCCATAGGGCTTAGCCCGAGGACCCTCCTTCAAGCTTAAAGTTTAATGGGCTGTTGAAAGCGCTTTTGGCGTTTCATAATTCGTCACTCACCTAAATACAAGGCTTCGTTATCAGATACAGACTCCTACGGTGTTCCAAAACCAAAACATATTAATCTGTTTATATACTTTTACACATAACGTGCCCGCCTACAAGGAAAGCAAGAAGGAGGCACCCACGATGGCAGCCACAGCAGCACTCTTCTTCCAGGACTGAGTCAAATCGAGACCAGCAGCACCGCTTCCGGAAGAGGTAGAGCTCGAGCTCGAGCTGGCACGGCTAGACGAGGAAACAGCAGAGGAAGAAGCAGACTTGGTGCTGCTAGAGCTGCCCGTTTTGCTGCTCGAGCTGCCAGATGAAGTGTCACCAGAAGCAGCAGCAGAACTGCTGATGGAAGAACCAGCCAGCACGAAAGAGCTGGTCAAGGAATTGAGCTGTGAGTCAAGCGATGAAAGGGCAGAGGAAGCGCTCGAGGCACCACTCAGGCCAGCAGTTCTGGCGTCCAGGGCCACAGAGCCCGCACGCGAGGTGATCTCGTTGGCCTCAGAAACAGCTCCGGCTGTGACAGTACTCCAGGCACCCACAGCACCAGAAGTCACGGTGTCGAAGGCTCCAACGGCACCCGAGGTGACATGGGAAGCGAACTGGCCTCCTCTCGAGGTGATTTCCTGTCCAATGCTCTCGGCGTTGGCAGTAAGGGCAGTAGCAGCACCGACAGCGCCGCTGGTGATGGTGTCGATGATTCCGCCAATGTCAGAAATAATTTCAGCCATTTTATAAGTTGATCCTTGAAAGAACGATGGATTTCTAGGTGGAGAGAGCAACTATGGCTGCGAAACGGTGCACTTATATATAGTCACCCTCCGCGCCTCTTCATGACGTTCGAGTGATTCCACTGTAGGAATCACGTATCTAGAAAGGAATACGATCTTTGACAGGATAAACAATAGCGCCAGAAACGGGCACTTCCACGGTGCCCTTCGTGCAGGGCACGTGCCGTGTTCATGCCTCAGTCGGGGGTCTAGGGGAGTTTAACGTTCGAGGCGTCTCGGTTGCTCCGGAATGGCTGCAAATCGCGTAGGGTGTCTCAACAATGCACACAATAAGCATGAAGTGCCGGTTGGGGATCGGGCAAAAGCTGAGTTGTGTGAGGGTTGGTGCGTGAGCCTTTCTCCTTTTTTGGGATATAGTGGAATACGTCTTTTCTGGCTTCTCTACTGGTGCATTAGCTGGCACGCTCGCCTGAGAACTCTCTCTCGGCTAGGCACGAGGTGCTTCTGTGCGTTCGCGTTCTGCATCGAGATCCGAAAGTTCCTAGAATAGCCTTCTGGGATGGGGCGTATCTGGAATTGGGGAGTCTTTTTTTGAGAGACTTTGTGGATTTGAGGCCGCAAAAACGTCTCAAACCCTATTAAGTTTCCCAAAGGGTGTATTGTGCTATTCGCGTTGAGTGTGGAGAGGGGCTTGGGCTGTGCACTCCGCCTCGTAGGACCCTTAGGGTCCTGGGGAAAATAATAATTTGGTGTGGACTGGTGACCCCAGCAGAATTTGTGTAATTATTTTATTTTCTTTTGGCGATAATTATAGAACAGAGTAAAGTGATAGGCTGCATGGTGAAGGAGGCGTAGCTCAGCTCTCGAGGTGGAGTACGCCGCAGTATGATCTGGTGCTGTCAGGGTTTGCAGGCTGAGGCAGACTGGAATTGCTGCAAATGAAACTGGTGTCTCAAGATCCGTGCGACACCTGTCACAAACTTAGGCTTTCAATTGATTCAAGGCGTTTTATTTTTTCTCCGAAGCTGACATTTGGTTCTTACTGTGAGTTTGGAATCTAAATACCCTGAGAGCAGAATCCGGCAAACTGCAGAATGAGTTGGAGCTTGTGAAAGGGACTCTGAACTCACACACCATGGTTTGTAGCCTTCTCATCTCAGATATTCCATGATTGTGCCATTGAATTCTACAAGTAGTTGGGCTCAGCCTCACCTGCAAGTGGGTTCTTCAGAGCACTGAAAGAGAATCAGCTGCGGCTCTGAGCTAACTTCAAAGAATAGTAAAGTAAGCGACTAGAATGCCCATAATATCCACGATCAACGTAGCCTGTCATCCTGTCAGCTAACCCACGATGTCCTGTTTCTCTCCTATCAGTCAGCTTTGGACAAGCTCAAAGACGGTGGGAAGTTGTGACACACTTTCTTTGAATTTTGAATTCTAGTAAGGATACCCCTGAGGTTCCATATGGTAGATTTTTGGGTCTTGAGCTATCGGATCTCTTCATGTTACGTACTATACCCACGTCAAGTACTATACCCACGTCAAGGCCTATGGTTCCAGTCAAGGATTCAAAAAAAAATAAAAACCATTGGTCTCACCAGCTGGAGTGCTTGGCTATGGCACGAGCGAACACGAACCACACCATCTTCATCCTACGGCTTAATTTTTTATCTTTGGTCTTAGAGTCGCTCTGCCTACATTATAATAGGCGATCTTCAGCACCTGAGAGTGCAAGCCTAACACACCCTTGACATTTTTAAAGCCGATAACAGTCGAATACGCCATCACAGTACATAAGAAGTCGCTTTCATGACTAACATATACACAACGGCGATTTTCTTGCTATCCCCTTCGTCACATTAAGCGCTTCTTGTCTGTCCTACTGGTTGCAAAATCCTGCATACCGAGATCTTGAATATGGCCGACTCCGCATGGCAGAGTTCCATCAGAACGTCAGCAAACAAAACGATAAGGACAAGAGAAACGCCTCCATAATACAGCCGTTTAACTCAAAATCTCCTGACCATCTCACCGGAATTTTACCAGATCTGACCCATTTCCGCTGCGCGTATCGGAGCCCAATTCCATCGACGCACCGACCTTCCGCATTAGGCAGGCGATATCGGCCGCTACCTCGTCGAGATTGGCACATCGCCTTATCGCTCTGAAAAGTATATAAACCCCAGATCTCCGGCTTTTCCCCCTTAATCCACTTTTTTACATTATGTGCTGCGCCAAAAAGACCACAACCGCCCCAGTCAGAAACGAAACTTCTGCCAAGCTGGAGAAGCCCAAGAAGGGCTGCTGTGGTGCTTCTTGCAAATGTGGATCATCTTGCCAGTGTGCCTCCTGCAACACCACGAAGCTTTGAGTTACGAAACAGTCTATAGGAAACGGGAATAAAGAAACAAGGGAAAGAGTTTTGTAGAGGTTGGCAAATACGGGGTATAACGAGATGGAAGGACACAAGGTGAAATGCCACAGAAGAAGATGAGCCCAAGAACGAGCCCATCCTAGTATTCGAGAATATTCCTATCTTAAAAGGAGGGCTTACACCCACTCTGTTTAGATTCCTTGCCAGATCTTGATTTTTATTCTACGAATAAACTTCTAGGACTAGCTTCGGATCAGACCCCAGAGAGTCTAGTCAAGGCGTAATGCTAGGCGACCTGGATGTACAGCTTTCTCCAGTGCTGGTCTGTACAGGACACCACACGTCCTTCAATATATGGAGCTCCTCAACGTGCTATCAATATATTGAAGGTTGTGATCGATCGAAGGAGACTAGTAGATGAATGGGTTACTGCTAGGTAATCGGTTTATCGAGCCTAGCCGTAGGCTAGGTACAGGAGATCCTCCAGTCCCACGTTATATAAATCCCCTGTTTCGCCTCTAATGGCTAAGGTGAGATGTCTCTATGGCTAATTTGTACCACTACGTAGCCTAACATTTACCTTGCCTTTACAGTCGTCGATCAGTTCAGTGCAAGGTAGGAAGACATAATCAGGAATAATCTAAATAGTCATGAATATCAGGATTTAAAAATTTCTCTATTTGTCACTTTTTTATTATTATTGTAAGTCTTCGTCGTCAGTTGCATCCCAGAATCTGACCTCTGAATCTCAGGTTCTGGGTAGTCTTCATTCTCTGGGCAGAGTCAGATCTGTGACTCCAATCAACTCCATTCACAAATTGAGGGACATTTTGCAACCGCACGCGGCACTCTAACTCTCAGCTTTCAAGTCTTACCACATCGGCCCTGCGATTCCTAAATTCGCTTCGACTTGACGTTTCGCCAGTCGAGGCACGAACCCAGAGTGCGGTGAGAGTTGTAAAAAAAGAAAAAAAGGACAATTCTTTTAATAATTCCAAAATCAATCATAAGAGATTTACTCATTTTACGAATTGCATGATCACCTTTTTCCAGCATAACCCTTAAGCTCGAACATCCGAGGATTGGTGCTCTTCAATATACCTCCCCAAAACGGCAACAGCCAATAAAGACCCACAGTTCGCGTTTAGGTAATCGCAGGGTGAGGCGCGCGCTGTATGCACTCCCAGCAGACATGTGACGGAGCAACGCTTCCCCGCTTTTGCGGAACTCCCGAGCAAGTGCAATTTTCAAACCATCAATTGCTGCAAAATACAGATTTGTCTCAATATGTCATGTAATTACTAGCTAGCGTAAATCATTTACTTACGAGGAGCAAGCTCCAAGGTCTCCTTCTTGATGGCAGCACCAAGGTCGGGGTGCACCTTGGAGAACAACTCAAACACACGGTCCTGGGTCTGGACATCGGCGTCCTTAACGTGCACAGCAACGTTGTGGCCCAAGTTTCTCTGCTGACCAGGGTATCTGGCCAACACGTTGTATAATGCAGTAGCTTGCTTGTACTCGTCCTCAGTAGCCTTCCAGTGGAATGGGCAGGCAGCACCGGTCCACACCTCCTGGTCTTGCTGCTGGCTGAATGCACGCACCTCAACAGGCTGGTAGGAGGAGAGGTAGTTAGGCGTGGAGCCCAAGTTGCCGTTCACGTTCATGGCACCGTCTCTGATGTGGGGAGCGAAGACCTGGCCAGCGACAGGACAGTTGACTGGAATCTGAGTGTAGTTGACACCCAATCTGTGTCTGTGCGTGTCTGGGTAGGAGAACAATCTCGACTGCAACACTGGGTCAGCAGATGGCTCCTGGTATGGCACAGAGTGCGATGGGGAGAAGGCAGCCTGCTCAACCTCGGCGAAGTAGTTCTTAGGGTTCTCGTTCAAGGTCAACTTACCGAATCTTCTCATTGGGTAGTCCTTGTGTGGCCAGACCTTGGTCAAGTCAAACACAGAGAAGGGAGCCTTCTTGGCCTGCTCGGCGGTCATGGTCTGGATGTAGCACGTCCACGATGGGAAGTTGCCCTTGGCAATGTTCTTGAACAAGTCCTCCTGGGCGTGGTCTGGGTTGGAACCGGCAAGGGCGCCAGCCTCCTCGACAGTCAAGGTCTTGTTGCCCTGGTCGGAGATCAAGTGCACTTGCACGTAGTGCCAGGTGCCGTTCTTGGTGGACCACTTGTAGGTGTGGCCAGAGTAACCGTTCATCTCTCTGTAGGAGGCTGGGGTACCACGGTCGGAGAACAAGTGCACAACCTGGTGGATCGACTCAGGGTTGTTGCACAAGTAGTCCCAGAACATGGTGGCGTCCTTCAAGTGGGTCTCGGGGTGTCTCTTCTGGGTGTGGATGAAGTGGGGGAACTTGGAGGGGTCTCTGATGAAGAAGATGGGCGTGTTGTTGTACACCCAGTCCAAGTTGCCCTCCTCGGTGTAGAACTTGGTGGAGAAACCTCTGGGGTCTCTGGCAGTGTCAGCAGAACCGGACTCACCACCGACAGTGGAGAATCTGGTGAAGGTTCTGGTCTTCTTGCCGATCTTCTCGAACATCTTGGAGGAGCAAATGTCGGTGATGTCGTCAGTCACCTCGAAAACACCGTAGGCACCGGAGCCCTTGGCGTGGACAACTCTCTCGGGGATTCTCTCTCTGTCAAAGTGAGAAAGCGAGTCGATAAGGTTGAAGTCTTGCAAGAGCAAGGGACCGTGCTGGCCCACTCTCTGTGTGGCAAAGACGTCTGGCATGGGACAGCCATTGGAGTTTGTGTATGTTGGGGGAGCCATTTTGGATGTTTTTAAAAAAAAGTGATTGCAAAAACAAACCAATCCATTGGGGGAATCCGCTCCCTTTTATATTCCGCAGACCCTGGCTGGGGAAGTCGATTGCGGCCACAGCCGTGGGACAAAGCGGGAGTGCATACAGCCCTTCCCTATCACTAAGAAAGCATGGCCCAAGCCAGACTGGGGAAAATTTGTAAGCGCGCTGTGGCCAATAAGGGGCGATTTTTATGTCAGAAGCGAATGTGGGACAAAGCGGAGGGCGAGGGAGAATTGCCATTGTGGGGCGAAACGGCGAGGGAGGAAAAATTCGTTCCGAAAGGGGCATCGAAGGATTTGGATTTTTTTTTATTTTCTGAATTGAAGTGTTTTTGGTGGTTTTTGGGGGCCCTTGTGGAGACGTCTTTCTCATGCCAAACCGCGGAAGTGCCCCAGATTGTGCTCAGGCTGGAACTGAGAGAACGTCAAATTGTGCGATTTCGCCCCCGATATCTCCGCTCCCCACATCCCAAGCCCAGGGATTTTTCAGAATTGTCCATAGGACGCAATTCGACGAAGCCTACCAACTAGTATTGACTCTACATACTAACAGGGAAC
Organism: Candidozyma ruelliae; assembly: GCA_030582895.1. Taxonomy (NCBI): domain Eukaryota; kingdom Fungi; phylum Ascomycota; class Pichiomycetes; order Serinales; family Metschnikowiaceae; genus Candidozyma; species Candidozyma ruelliae. The sequence continues at coordinate 60,692 of JAJMHE010000002.1, forward strand.
AATTCATGCAACTCGAATTCATGAAATCCAAACCAGTTACATTAAAACTTCAAATTAACACCTCGAACCAAATTGCTTACATTTCTAAAACCAATGGCCCCACGTTTGTCCAGCCTCCCATAGCTCGGTAATGGCCGTAGTACACGGTGCGCACTGCAGGGAAACATGCTTTGCAACCATTCTTTGTCTGGATCAGACTTGGTACCCAATGATGTCCCCTCGATTACAAAAAAAAAGGAGAATTAGACTATAGAGATCAACTTTTTACAAACACATTATCTCGTGTTTCCTCTGTCTCGTTGTATTTTGCTTTTTTCTTCTTCTGTCCTCTTCTCCAACGACTACCCTGTCTCCACCACGGCCCCAGGCACGAGTTACCGGTATAGCTGCTGATTCTGTTTTGGCGGCCTTGCAGCCGAATAGGTCCAAACCTTCTTTGTAGCTTTCTTGCGTTTCTTGCGTTTGCTGTCTCAAACCAGCCTAGACCTCCATCAAGTCCGATTAAACGGATACGAGAGACCTCTCTCGATGACCTCGTGGGCATCTCTTCGACTGCAAACCGTTTCCCATTCCTTCCACTCAGAAGCCTGCAATTGTCCTCCTTGCTTGCTGACAATGCACGGCTCCTAAACATCACGTCATGTCGGACTCGTCCGCTCTCGAGCTCCGCTGATCGAGATCACAATTGCAAAACAGAAATGTGACGCTGACATTTCGGTGCATCGCCGTTGTTGACACCCCTGCATCGAGGTGATGACCATTTCGGCGTTGGGGGCCTTCTCTCGATGCGTCATAAATGAGCTCAGCGTTCTGGACCAACCAGCAATGGATGGTTGAAAAATTCTGAAATTTATTAACAAATTTTTCTTATGCAACCTCATCGAAGCAACTGTCGCTTGACACATTTCTAAGCTTCAGCGCAGCAACTGGGGTCTCATAACGCCTCGTTAGCTCGTAATGCACCGGAGAAGGCTGTCTCACCGCAAAGCATCTAAGATCGCAGCAAACATCACAACGGTGTTATCGGTGTTCATGCAAAGTAAGGTCCTCGACATATTCGAAGAATGGCAATCCCGAGAAAGTATGATCTCCGAAAGCGAACCAAATAACGTATGTCACAGCAAATTAGCAAATCGAAACTAATTGCCAAGGTCAACATGCTCCAGAAATTGGAGACCTGTTCATCTTGCAACATGCTCAACCTTCTCAATTTTATCTTGCAAATCTTCGATGCCCACGTCCCTAAACCTTCAGAGCTGCTTTTCCCCATTTTCACCTCATTAGCTCCTGAGCTGCTCCCTCCACGCCTTGAATTCCTCTGACAAAATCTCTCCGTTTCTCAATCTCTTATTCTCGTCACCCATGCATTCACTCAACGAAAAGGTTCTAGAGCCAGAGTCGTACACAATCTTGTATGCCTTCAGCTCGTCATGAGCATCAACATTCTGCACAATCCAATCCAACACCGCTCCGTACCATTTGAGAGCGTCCACACAGTTGATTTTTTGAGAAGGCTCCTTAGCATATTCGCTGTTTTTTATCATCAATGGGACCTCCTCCGTGGAGAACACCTCCACATTCTTTAAAAGATGTTTCTGGTCTCTGAATCCATAAACGATTCTCGGTATTCCAAGCAAAAAACACTGGGCCCAGGTTCTGAAAAGCTTTCTCTCAAATGTGACCGCTTTGTGGGGCAGATCCACCATCGCAGAGGTCTTCAACTCCACATAGTGCTTTAGTATATCGTTTTTGGTACTGTCATCCTCAGTCGGGAGGTAGTCCCAAACGCAGTCCACCTCTCCTGCCAAAAGTGTTTTCACCTTTCCAATTCCAGTTCTTACAACACTGATGTACTGCTCGTAATTGTTCACCGTTTTCTTAGCACGCTTTTCGATGGTGCCTCTTGAACACTGCGCCCAAGGTTTGGGAAGTGTAGTCAAGGTCTCGAATTTGTACCCGCTGAACTCGCAAATCTGGTTGTATTTGAATTTCTCGGGGTCTGACGCTTTCAACTGTTCGTTCTCGGCCTCTCTTCGTTTGAGCTCAAAGTCAGTGTCCGCCTTAATAAACCGCTGGCCATCGTAGCCAATAACGTATAAGTGAATGGGCGCCTTTGTGTCGTAAGGAAGGGTCAAGAGCTTTGTCATCACGCCTCGGAAAGTAACGATGTCGACCTTGATCTTCTTTCCAATCTGCTGTTCGTACTGCTTTATAGCTTCAAGCAATGAGGGAAAGTCAGCCACATTCTCAGCTTCAGGGATCTTTTTGAACTTTTGCACACCGTCTCCGAGGTTGAAATTCCTGTCCACATAAGAATCTGGAAAGTAGTAGTATGAAAGAGCTTCTTCCTTGGCCTTGGTATCGTCATATTGCCAGTCTCCGTCTATATCTCTCGAATATGAAAACAACTCTTTGGGAAGTTTCAAGGACGTAGTGTCCGCTCGCGTATTGAGCTTGAATGTTTTGAGCATTGTGTAGCTTAAAGGATGAAGATGTGAAGTTTGATTTTGCGATGATATTTCGCACCCATTTCGATGTAGTATCTACAACTTGAACTTACAACTACCAGATCTCCATGGTCCAATAGTCAGGACATTTAATTGAGTTGTATATGTCACTTTGATAGATCGTCCAACCTTAAACCATTAAATTCCCAAAACATCATCGCAAGCAATGCTACGGATATGGCTACTACTGGTGCTAGCCGTATCTGGACTAGAGAACGAGCTCAATTCTACACTAGTCGGTCAATCCTCGACTTCTCCATCTCACACAACGTCTCAGTCGATATTCACGACTCATGATGCCAATGAAAGCTTTGCCAACACAGAAGCAAGCCACAGTTCGATACCACTTCCAAATGACGACATATCTGAGGGTGCAATTGAGGAAGCAATAAGCGGCAACTTCTCCGAAGACTGCCATTTTCTCTCTTTCGAGGAGTGGAAGAAACAAAAAGAGTTGGAGGCGCAAGCACGGAGCTCTGAAAGCAATTTGGAGACCTCTACCAGCGTTGGAAATGCGCTTGAAACCATCAAGCTCGATTCCACACCTCTGCAATCCATAGAACCTGACATCGTCGAGGATCAGGGCAAAACGTACAAAGACAAGTTCAATTATGCTTCAGGAGACTGTGCCGCTACAGTTGTGAAGACAAATAGCGATGCAAAGGGCGCATCAGCCATACTTAGCGAGGTGAAGGACTCATACCTCCTAAACAGATGCTCCACACCAAACAAGTTTGTTGTGATAGAGCTCTGTCAGGACATTTTGGTGAGCTCCATTGCAATGGCTAACTTCGAGCTTTTCAGCTCCATGTTCCGCAAAGTACGATTTTCTGTTTCCGATTCGTTTCCTGCTACAAGCTGGCAGGTCTTGGGAGAGACGGAGGCCCAGAACATCCGAGACACCCAGGTGTTCGACATAGAAAACCCGCTCATCTGGGCTCGCTACTTGAAAATTGAAATCTTGAGTCATTACGGAGACGAGTTTTATTGTCCAATTTCCGTCGTCAGGGTACATGGAACGACAATGATGGAGGAGGTCAAGAAAGATAGCCCTAAGGTGGTTGAGCAGGTCTCAAAGCCCGAGGCATCCTCACAGAGTGTGCTATTTGAGTACACTGACGATGAAGATGAATGTAAAGCTCTCTCGCCATACCTTACACTAAACGAGTTTTTGAAGGATATTAACAATTCCACCGCAGAATACTGTGAGTTGCCTGTCAATGCGTCCTCGACACCTATAGAGTCAACTTCGACAGTAAAGACCACGCAGGAGTCCATTTTTAAGAACATTGTGAAGAGGCTTTCTTTACTAGAAACCAATGCCACCCTTTCTCTACTATACGTTGAGGAACAGAGCAAGCTACTTTCGGATGCTTTTGCGGGGCTAGAAAAAAGGCACTCCTCAAAATTGAACAACTTGATTCTGAAGTTCAATAAGACAGTAAACGCTCAGGTGAACAATCTACAAGCTGCGTATGAGATCAGTCACCAACAGTCCAACGGACTTCTAAAGAAACAAGAACAGGCTCTCAGAGATATTTTGGGAGACTTGACCCGTCGAAACTCTGCTTTAGCATCGGACCTCAGCTTCCAGAGAAAGATCATCATCGTTGATACTCTCCTTATTCTTGTTCTACTTATGTACGTCATCATCGGACGGGAGTTCGATATCGAAGAGGAACAATATCGTGCCGGACGACCAAAGAGAAAGAAGAAGAGAATATTTTCGGCAACCTCCAAAAGGGCGCTAGGCCGTGCTAAATAACCCTTTTCTTTACTATGTACATGTGTGGTGATTAAGCTCTATCAATAGAACCTCGAGTCAAAAGTCCTCTTCGAGTTTCTGTCGTTGTAGCGTTTGTCAACGCGTTCGGTGTATCTTTTGTTGTCGTCGCGATCGTTTCTGCGGCCTCTAGTTTGGTATCCACCACGGGAGTTAGAATTGCCGAATCTCTTGTTGTTGTTGCTTCTTCCCTTGTCGAAACCGCCTCTGCGAGGAATTCCCCCTGGAACATCAAAATACTCTCCACGGTCGTCCCTGATACCCAAGTTTTGGTAAGCCTTCAAAGAAATCGTCAATTTGGCAGTGGGGTCATGTAACAAGGATCTGTACAAATCCATAACATTTGCAATCGCATCGTCCTTTCTTAAACGGTAGGCTGACACAATTCCACGGTAGTAGCCAAGGTAGCTTCTGATGTAGTCAGAGACCTCCTCTGGGAAGATTCTGATTTTCTCGAATTCAGCAACATCCTCTGCCATTCCCTCGTACTTCACCTCCTGAGAGAACTTCACACCTCTCTGTCTCTCCAATTCTTGAACATATGGAGTGTCAACCTTGGACAAGTAAAGTGTAGCATTTCCCGAGTTACCTGCTCTGGCGGTTCTGCCAACCTTGTGAACGTAATCAGCAACATCTGAACTTGGACAAATTTGGACAACATCTGTAACATTCTTGAAATCCATACCTCTGGCTGCAACATCAGTGCAAACCAACACACCAGACTTGCAGGTTCTGAATTCAGCAGTGGCCTTGTCTCTTCTGCCTTGACTGATGTCACCATGAAGTTTCAACATCAGGGCAGTTCTGAAATAGTTGGTCTCCTTCGAAACGAGATCTGTGTTTCTCGCTCCACGCAAGACGTCAAACAAGAAATCGGTGCCTTGCTTGGTTGGAACGAACAAGATGGCCTTGTAGTTCTTTTTAGTAGACAAGTTGCGGATGATGTCGGAAACGGCTGCAACATGGGCCTCGTAGTTGTTCTTGGTCACAACCAAAGTCTGGTTGATATTCTCGTGAGCTTCGGGCTCGTCCTCAGGGACACAATTGATATAACGGTAGTTGGCGCCCATAACCAGGGTAGCGAAGTCGTCAACTCTTCTATCGACTGTGGCACTAAAAAGCACAGACTTCATCTTGGTGGTGGGGTTCAAGCTCTTCGATCTGGCGTCCTGGAGCATTCTGTCGATATTGAGCAAGCTGTCCTCAAAACCCTGGTCCAACAAGCGGTCTGCCTCGTCGTAGACTCTGTACTTCAAGTCGGAGAAAAGAGCAGCAAAACGAGGCTCTTTCAAGTTGGCCTCAAGACGGCCAGGAGTGGCCACCACAATGGCGGGGGCGTAGTTTCTGATGGAATCAGATTTTCCACCAATACAAAGCTGGACACGGATTTTGCTCAACAGGTTGTCTTTCGTCAAGATCTTGTAGTATTCTTCCTTGATCTGCAAAGCCAAGTCTCTAGTAGGCGCAATGATCAAGGTGTGAACTTTTCCATGCCCCCTCTTGGTCTCAAAGTGGTAGTCTAGGGCGTTTTGGATCGTGGGAAGCACAAAGGCCATCGTTTTGCCTGTTCCGGTCTTAGCTCTGCACACCACTCCGTGTTCCTCTAACATCATGGGAACGATCGATTTGGCCTGGACTGGCGTGAGCAGCGTGTAGCCTGCTTTTTTGAAAGTTCTGGCGATCTTGGGGTCAAAAGCTTTGAATTCGCCGAGCTGGTCCACGGTGATTTCCTTATCTTTGTATGCCAAAAGCTCAGGCGAATTGTAGGCATCTCTGATCTCCAGGTACTTGGAGAAGCTCGTTTGCGAGATAGAAAACGTTCGAGGAATACCGGCACGTGTCAGTATCCGTAACGAAGACCCATTTAGGGCAAAACTTCGTCTTATTATGAACATGTGGTGTCAGTTGGTAAGTAGGAATGATAGTAAATTTTCAAACCACACTCGATGAGATACCGTGATGTACACACTCCCCAAGTAGGTGGTCCAGCTCTGTTTGGAGAGAGGTCTGATTTTTGAAGCATTGCTCCAGAGCTCTATTTTGAATGTACGTGGAAATGGATTGATACATTTTTCCTTCCTATTCGCTCCTTTGGTGTGGTGGTATCAAGCTTGGTTTGAGGCTTGAAGGTGTACAATGAAGAAGGGGCAAACAGGGCGAATGATGTGTGAAAGCACTTATAGCCGAGGAATCAGTTCATTTTGTATAAAAGAAGCACATCACAGCATTTGATTTTTTTCTTTACCTGGATTGGCGGGTTTTGGGTGTATTTGGTGCCTGTTGATAATGGCTGCAAATGTCAACGCGGGTATCTGCAGCAGACGATTAGCGAGAAATTGACTCCTGTAACTCAAACTCGATATCACTAATCAGAAAAAACAAGCCAATGTGGGTTTTCACCAAGAAGCCAATTGTATATTCAATTTTGCCTCGTGCTTCAAAATGAGCAGGCCTGGCGTGGATGGTGGACTAGATGACTGCCAGTTGGTTTGCAGCCAAAGATAGCAACCTTCCAAGCAAAAGGTACCCCCCTAATCGAAACCATCTGAATTTGAACAGCAAATCCAGAATTGAAAGAAAAAGTATCACAACTGTTCTTGGGACAAAATTCCGGAGCTCTTCCTTTATGAGGCTAATCATGGCACTCCTGCTCACTCTACATAGCAACACGAATCTCAATGAACTAGCCAGCCCGTAAGTCTCTAACTGATCAGCCCGTTCAGACAACTTTCGAGGACTGAAAAATAAGAATACTTTAAATTAACTCATATTCTTTGTCTCTTTCCCCTCCACCGCCAAAGTACCATCTCCCACACCCGTGCACCAAACGATAACATATCTCCAGAATCAGGAAACTCGAATACACCAACCATTGTTCACCATGAGCCAGTACCAGCCCAATGCTGCCCCCGGCAGATCGCTCATATCGAAGATCAACTCGAAGTTCTCCAACATGTCCATTTCCCATCACGTGGAAAAGGACGGAAGCTCCGAAGACGACACACTCATACACAACGCTTTCGTGAAGTTCTTCGACTCCCGAGGCCAAGCTTACCCTGAATGGCTCGGGGTGGCAAAATCAAAAACCTCAAATTCTGCTCCCCAGCTGCGTTATGCGCAGCCTGACTACCTGCTGCTGAAGTACCAGCCTGTGAGAGCTGACTATAACAGTACTCCCGAGCCTAACTCGTATGCTCCAAAAGACACTCGTCCCTCCTCCACTGGCCAGGCGCTGCAGGCTTCCTCTTCTCCCTCTGAAGAGAGGCCCGGCTACACCAGAAGATCGAACTCGAGGTTGCAGGACATGTACCAGAGACTGAGAGCGTCAGCGGGAAGCCAGGTCAGTCCCAGCACGCCAGGAAGAAGCTCTTCCGGCTCGGCGCCCACGGCTAGAACTACTGCTGCAGGGCAGAGACTAAGGGAGAAGATGATGGGCGGGCCCTCGTCTTCGGCTCCAACGTGGGGCAGGAACTGAGAGAATTGAGGAATCGTGAAATGACAATATGGTGGCAGAATTTGGGAAATCAAAGGCAAGAAGGACTACGCAGAAGCTTGTGCTTGGTTCAGTGATAATTCCTGGTCACCCGATCCGTTTTGCACTAGCATTAGTGGGAATTTGTAAGCAGTCAAGAATTCTTAGAATGGAGAGGAGTTACATTTTTGATTGAGCTGCCTGATCGCTCAACTGCATCGCTAGATTTATCCATTGCAGTGGTGACTTTCAAGACAAATAGCGACTACTCACGGCCAGGGAAGAAACCTTTGGCGGACAGTAAGATCATGTAAAGAGTAGTTTATTGCATGCATTAAAACAATCAATATAGCTAAAGAAATAACATGGACTTGAAAACAAATGAACAAGCAGAGCATCGAGAGCACAAGTGAAAGAATCCACTGGCTTTGATTCTTTTGAAGCTCGATATAACGCTAGCTAGTCATAAATCTACATCAACGACTCATTGTGCGCTGTATTACTCTATACTCTATACAGAGTCTGTTGGGATACCATCGTACTCGCCGTAACCCATGGCCAAGTTTATGTTCTGCAAACACTGGGTGGCAGCACCCTTCAACAAGTTGTCGATGGTAGCAACAACGACGACTCTGTTTTCAGCAGAATTGACAGCAAATCCACCAACTTCAACACCGTGCTTGCCGCTGATGTCCTTTACAACTGGTGCTTCACCAGTCACAGTGACAAGTCTTTCGCCCTGGAAACGCTCCTGGTAGATTTGTCTAATTTCTCTGGCAGTCAAGGACTTGGGCTTGATGGGAATAGAAACAGTGGCAGAAATGCCCTGGAACCACGAAGCAACGTGAGGAATGAAGGCAATGTCAAGGCCAAGCTGCTTGCTCACCTCCTTTTCATGAATGTGGTCAGTCAAGGAGTATGGCACCAAGTTGTCAGTGAGGTAATTGACATCGTTCTTCTTAGAAGGTTTCGTGCCAGCACCAGAGTAGCCAGAAACACCAAAAACCGTTGGGGTTCCGTCAGCGTACTTCACCATAGGGCTGATAGCGATTTGGGCGGCAGTGGCGTAACAACCTGGGTTCGAGATCTTTCTGGCCTGGGAAATCAAAGATCTGTCAACGAGCTCAGGCAAACCGTAAACCCAGTCACCGGTGGTGTCAAAACGGTAGTCAGCAGACAAATCAATGATTTTGGAAGTCGAGCCTTCAACAGATTCCAAAGCCTCCACAAAAGGCTTGCAAACTCCGTTGGGGAGAGCCATAACCCAGATATCGATTTCCTTATTTTTCTCCAACTCCAAAATGTCTTCCGTCTGCAAGTTCGAGTAGAATACATTGCCCTTGTTGTAGCCTGCAAGTCTTTGACCGTTTAACTCTCTGGAGGAGACCAAAGCCAACTCCAAGTGTGGGTGGTTGTCGATAAGAGAGATCAAGTTCTGGCCAACATAGCCTCTAGCTCCAATAAGCGCAACCTTGCCTCTCTTGGTGTTAGACGCTTCCTTTCTTGGAGGGTTAGGGTTGCTGGTAGAGGTTGGGTTTCTTCTCATGGCACTGGTGTGGAATGATCTCTTTTGACTCTTGACAGAGGTGGAGAAAACAGAGTCAGTGTCTGAGGAAATAGCAGCGCCGGTTCTGTGGTTGTCGAATTGTCTAATGAGCTCACCAGCCTGGTCAGTATTGAGACCGTACCAGAAAAGGACCTCGCCGTTTTTGATGAAAGAACCGTCGGATTTGGAGAAGTACCAGCCCAAGTTCTGGTCGTTTTCGTTCACAACCCAGTACAAAGCCTTGTAGTCCTTCTTCATGGCGTTGAAAATGTTGTCGGTGACGTTGTTGAGCCAGCCATTTCTGGAAGACAAAAATTTGTCCAATTTGGGAATAACCTCGCCAGTTCCAACAGGCTGCTCGGTAACAATAGCTAAAACCTCCAAAGGTCCGTCACCGTACGACTTGAATGGCACACTCTCCAAATGCTTCAAGTAGGAGGCCACAGAGATCTTGCCGGACTTGACGTGGGGGTCTCTCAAAAGAGCTTGACGCAACAAGTCAGGGTTGGAGAACTCGCTCAACGAGTTTCTGTTGATCAACTTGTAACCTCTTCTGATTAAGGTACCAGCACCAGAGTCAGTGAACAATTCCTTCTGCAAGTCGTGGACATCGATTATGGCAACTGAGGAAGATCTTGGCAAATGTTCCAACAAGTCGTGAATCTCCTTAAGCTTCAACTTGGTGCCGTACTTGACCCAAGGCTCCTTCATCAAGTCATCATACTCCTCGTCCAAGTTGATAGCGCTGATTTTCTCGCCAGTGGAGCCGTTCACAAGACCGCCCTTCTCGTTCAAATACACAATCTTCAAAGGTTCAAACTGTCTAGCCAACTCCGAGGCTGCAACGTCAGCATTGACGTTCAACAATTGTCCGGATGGAGTTTCGGCCAAAGAGGTCAAAATGGGCAAGTATCCAGCGTCAATGGCGGCCTCAATGGGCGATTTGTTCACAGAGTTGATTTTACCCACCAACTGGTACTTGTCCTTGTCCAAGTAGTCTGCACCAAACACACCGGCTGTGATTGGACGAGCATGGACGCCCATCTCCTCTAAAGCAGTCACAAGCCTCAAGTTCTGCTCCAAAAAGCACTTTCTCACGACCTCCATGGTTTTGGGGTTGGTAACACGAATTCCGTCGATGTACTCGGGCTCAACGCCCTCAAACTCCAAAAGCTCGTTGATTTGCGGACCAGTGCCGTGCAAAACAATGGGAAACAACCCAATGTGGTACAAGAAAGCCAAACACAGCGCCAACTCGGGAAGCTGTTGTGTAATAATAGCACCACCAACCTTGATCACGGCAAACTGCTGCGACGAAACGGAAGTGAAATACTTTAAATACTGCTCAACCTCTCTCTTTGAGCCTATGTTGTTCAACAATTGGATGACAGTAGATCTGGTGGATCTGGACACTGGGGAAGTGCCAAAAGTTCTGAATTGATAGCTGGCTGTTGGCTGGAATCTTTTAGCCGAACTAGACTTCGAGAAAGCCAGTGAGGCTAGCGCCCTGGCCAAATGGGCCCCTCTTTTAGGCACTGCCGAATGCCGAAGAAGCAACATTAGAGTTATGAAGAAAAAGAGTGAAAACTGGAGGAGTAAAAGGTGAAGAATTCTGCCATTGAAGAGGATATGCACGGTGCACGGGTGTGAATCCACGATAAAATTCACCCACCCTTTGACCAATTAAAGTAACATGGTAGGCGTTAAGCGCGGTGAGAAATCAGCTTCCTCGCCGTGTGTGCAGGTTCAAGGATGAGTCAACCCTAGTCTGTTAAATTGTCAGACACCAAATCGAGAGATTGGAAGTTTACTTGATGATTTGTGTCAAATTCGCTAAATACCAAAGTAACGTATATTATTAGGAAAAGATATGGTTTTCTTCCCGGGTTAGGGCATGAGTGCATACCCTCTGGCTGCAAAAATATATCAGTTCATGAATCGTACCAGACGACAGTATCTATTTGGGCAGGCCCAAGTCAGCATGTATCCAGTTGAGCACTGGATAGTAAATCTCATAAAACAAGTCTGTGAATGACTCAATTTGGCTTTTTAGGTGCAACAAGCCATTTGCATGGTGTCTAATGTTTTTGCGTAGAAGTGTCTCTGTTGCATTCAGCTCAAGCATGAACAACAAGATCCTCTCAGCAAAAAGATCAATCACATTCTCTTCCTCTCTTTCAAGTTTGGCGAGCTGAGCTAAAACGTAGGAAGCTTGGAAGCTTGTCATGGTCTTAGGTAATTGAAGCCCGTACACACCGTCGTATCCTTCAAGACATTCGTAAAGCTCTGTCGCAGCTCCATGGGAGAGACACAAAGCAGTTGATAGAGTCAGCGCAAGAATAAGGCGAGTGGCAGAAGAGGTCAAAAGCTCCAACCCTTTTGCAAAATGGAGGAAAAGGCTGCACTCCATAAGCGGCTTGACCTTCTCAGTCGTGGGTTTCTTGGAATTAGAGAAGAAGAATCGAACAAATGCGTCTTTGAAGAAGCGCTTTGCGACGGGATCTCGGGCGCTTCCGTCAATGACAAAACCCACCTCCTTCGCTGCCACTATCAGTAGAGGTTTAAACCGCTGCTTGAGAACAGAACTGTACTCATACAAAAACCCGTAAACAGGCGAGAAACGTACATGCGGGAAATCATTGCCCATCGATTGCCGCATGGCGTCCCTGGTCAAGAGCTGAACGACGTTTTCAAATACGACAAACTCTTGTGAGGTGGGGAAAGCGCAAGAAATCGCCCAACTTGCCAAGACTGCAACTGTCAAGTCATTTGTCACCATCTCCAAACGGTCAAGTAGCTCCTCGAGAGAGATGCTTGTCTCAGAAGTGAGATCGTCAGCTTCAATAGTGGAGATGTGGGCTATTTCCAAAAGCTGGAGTACGAGAAGCAAGAGAAGACGAATATAGTTGTGGACCATCTTCTCCGCTTCTACCTCTGGTTTGAATTTGAACAGTCGACGTAGCTCCATGAAACTCACTTCAGCATGGCGTAGTTCGCTTCCTTTGCCGATATGCTTACACAACATAAGACACAAGCGGAAAAGCTCCTCCAACTGCAAGACCGAAGTCTCAATCCTGCTCTCACCTTCGTGAACTTGAGAGTGATATTCAGAGAAGATTGCCTCCACATCCATGGCGGTCACCATGTTCGCCTTGTTGTCGGAATTGAAGAAACCAGCCCTGATTTGTAGAGGTGCTTTCAGGGACTCCAGCACCGTGAGCTCACCTTTGAACTTAGCGAACCATTGTACTCTCCAGTTGTTTAGTGAGGTTGTGGGCGGAATTGTGAATGCATCGGGCCCAAACTGGATCGTTTGTGGTTCTTGCACTGGCAACAGGGCATCAGAAGTGAGTAAGTCATCATAGAATAGCTCGTTCCCAGATGAGTCCCGCACAGCCAGGCAGTTTGTCGCAATGGCTTCCAAGTCAGTGCAAAAGGCATCAGCGGTGTTGCCGATCTGTGCCCAAGGTAGCTCTTTATAGTTTTTGATAGAATGAAGCCACCTGCTGTGGCGCTTGAACAGGGCCACGTTCTCCTTGATACCGTCTCCCGATCTCAAGAGCCCGTAGGCGTCCAAAATGCGGTGCTGGGTACTGCCAATGGCATAAGCTTCATTTGCGATTTGTTGCGATGCATTCTTGTGGTTTGACCGGAAAATAGAGAACAAAAAGTGGTAGGTTCGCCAGTTGCGGGCAAACTGCAAACGACGAACGCACCATGGGCTGGCATCCTTATCGGAAAACAGCCGGAGCGTGTAGAACATCCGAAGAGCCAAGTGGTATAGCAAAATCGGAAGGTGCACGGAAACCGCCAGCGGTTCACGCAAGTTGACGTTAAAGCCGGGCAGCGAGTCGAAGTTCCTGTTCAAAGACTCGTGGAAGTCGCTGATAAGCACAATTGAGTAGAGAAACCACCTGTAGCTGTCTTCGCCCAGATCGGGTAGACCGAGCGACCGGAGGAGGTTTTCAACGCACGAGATGGCCGGCGAACGAAGCAAAATGACAGCCTCCTTGAAGGAGATCTCAAACCCCACGATCTTAGCGAAATAAAGGCGGCACTGGCGGCATTTCAACGCCCTGCGGAGTCTGAACCTTCTGACGGCCCTGGCAATGACCTTGAGCTGCGGAGTCAACTCGTTTGTTTCCGGAGCCTGAGCTTCAACAGGCCACACCGCCAACGCTTCCGTTCCGTACTCCTCCAGCGCTCTTTCCTCCAAAAAGTGTCTCAGAAGCCTGGCTTTCTCTCTCACCAGGTCCAAGTGTCTCAGGCGGCGCTCGCCAGCTCTGGACATCTGCATAAGCATCTGTGCCGACATCAAGGTCTCCAACTCCTGCTTTTGTCTCTTTGTTTCCTCAGCTTTGGCACTGACTAGCTGGTTTCGACGCCTTAGTTGAGCACTTCTCTCCGCCAATTGCACCTGTTTCCTGTTTTGACCTAGCACCGCCAAGTTGGCAAAAGAAATGTCGTCTGCAGCAGGCGAAGTCGGGGTGTCCTCGTCGTCGGACATTAGTGGACGTGAAATCCGGCGATGTCTCACCTAGTAGTAGCGATAAGATAAGGTAGCAATGTGCGCAATGTGCATGTCTTATTGCTGGCTGCGAGGAAGGGCCAGGGCAAGAATAGCAGCTTGAGATATTAAACTCTGGCTGGGCATGGAAGAAATAGTTTAAGTTTATTGGTTTATTTTTTCTTTACTTTATGCTTCGGCTTTGCGGGGTGGGTGTGGTGCCTGGGTCGGTTCCTGAGTATGGTGCTGGCAGTGGCTGCAAATTAGGGTAGAGAGTGACATGGGGTGATGAGCCAGTCTGACTTCCATCCTCTACCCTCATTCTGTGGATTTTTATCTCATTGCAATTCTCTTCAAATCTCTCTTCACACTGCTTACTTTTTTATACCATTGGACAATTCTGACTTTCTACTGGGTATGGGCTCCTCCCTGTACTGTGGCTCAGGCAAACCCTAACGTGGTGCATGTTGCTACACCCGCTGGCAGTCGAGGGAACAGAATATGTGCTGTCTATAGAAGCTAAAAATAACACCTTCATTAGATTTAAGAAGCTTTGATCAGTTTTTGGCACCGGCACTTTAAACGACTAAATAGACTCCAGGTCCAGGCTCGTTGCTCAAGGGGTCTCGAATGCCAAGGTTTGTAAATATGAGTAATAGTTTCCACTCGCTGTGCAGAGGTAGGGCGCTTGTCAAATGTGACTTCCGATCAAATTGCTTAATAATATAAACGAGTCACGAAACCTTTCTCTTGCGAGCGACCAGTAAGATTCACCTGACTCGAACAAATAAAAAAAACTCATTTTTTCGAAGGTCAATTATACTTGTGAATTTGTTATCTAATATTTATGGATGAATGGTGACTTGGCATTGGTCTTACAGATCTGGGGCGGGTCTGATACTATCGTAGGCTCATCGAGACGCAGATGGTCTTAAATATAGACGAACATGCAAATTTAGCAACAAGCCGACTTTCAAGAAGCTTCGGTCGCAGCACAAGCAAGCTTAAACTTTCTCTATTTCAGATCACCCATTTGCAATCCTTACAGTGCTTCGGCCCCACCATTTTGACCCAAAATTTTGGTATCAATGGCCGTGAGAGAAACCCATTGTTGGTTGATCTTTGGCAGAAGCACGATCCCGTGAAAATTTTGGTATTTATTGACCCTAATTTCCTTCAGCATTAAGTTGTGATTCGACTCATGTCCCGATATTGAGGACTTGCTAATATCGTTCAGAACCGTCGAGAAGACTGATCCCCATAAGTGACATGATGAAGGAGCTTCAAAGTCCTTGGGGGTTTCGTTTTCCAAACTTGGCATACTTATTAGATCCACAGAAATCTTTGACGGAAAATGCATATTTCAGAGGGGTCTCTTCTCAAATTAATCGGGAAATTAGATCCACCACGTTTTCGGACTTTTCAGCATGGGCCAGTTCTTCGGAATTTCCAACTTTGGTCTTGATAACAAAATCAACCCCACCATTTCCAATCAGGAATGTTCCAGACCCCGACCATATCGCATTCTTAAACTGTCGCTACGCTTAGCCGCTCAACTACGTCCAATTTTTCAAAAGTGCGCTTCCAAACTTTATTATGATTGTCTATAAATTCATTGCACATGCGGTTGCGATAACGCAATTAGATAATTGTGAAGCGAATGGATGATTGTGATGCATTAATGGCAGATTTGAAACTGCTTCGGTGGCTTCTCCAATAAAAAGAAAATGTCCTCCTCAACGGCTACTTTCGACGCCTCCAGATTTTTCCAAATCGGTAGAGATGGCTGTGGCTCTGTGAGTTACCCTCGCCAGTCGAAACAGGCCGAAGATCGTTATCACTGAGCAATGGCAGAGAAAGCTCGGAAGCTATCGCTGATGCAGTTTTGGGGGCCGGGCTGGCGAGATTGCGTTGAGGCGTGTTGCTAGGAGAAGCCGGGTTGGTCTTGAAATGCGACATAATGCTAGAAAGTGAGAACTCGGACCCGCTGGAGTCGGTGGGCGTGTTGCTGTTGCCAATGTGGGGGAAGAATTTTGGTGTTTTGCGTTTCACAAGAGGAACTGGCGAAAGAACCTCGTGCAGCAAGTCCACCTCCGATTCTGCTTTTGTCAGAGCGCCAGGAATTTGCCTAGCTGTTGACTGGTGAAGTGGAGAAGGAGAATGACATTTAGGTGTGTTTCTGGCCAATGGCGTCTGAGCTGGGCTTTGACCTAGAGACACTGGTGCCAGGTTGGTATGCGAAAAGAGCTTACTAGCTGTGGGCAGGCAGCAATTGGCCGCCGTGCAAATGAAGCCGGCTTCTTCAGGATGCGGGCTTTGGGCCCTGCTATGAGAGCGGGATGCAGAGGCAGAACAAGCGGCAGAAGTGGCGTTTGAGGCGTTTCTGGACTTGTGCTGCGAGAGAAACGTGCCGTACACGTTCTCACGAAGAAGCTGGATGATTTCGTCCTTCGCAGGAAGCAACACGGCCGGGTTTTTGATGCAATCTTGGGAGTCCTTTTCGATAAGGTCCTTTACTGTGGAGTTGGCCAAATTGAGCTGCTGCGGGGCATCTTCAAGCACAAACTGCGACATGATGTATGCCCACTGGTCGCTGAGAAGCTTATTGTGGTCTCCGTCCGACTCCCATTCCAGGTCCAGATCGAGGTCCAGGTCCAGGTCAGAATCGATATGCTGGTCCTTGAGCTTGTCCCAGACGTTTTCGGTATCGAAGTTTTCCTCGAATTCCGCGTCAAAAACGCTCAGAGGCGGCCTGCCGCCCAGAAACAGCGGCGTTCGGCTTCTACTTCTCGACTGCCTGCGACTGCTCTTGCTCATCACTCTTGTGGGGAACGGGAGAGAGTCGATAGTGGAGGAAAGGCTCGAGTTGAGCATGCTGGAGGACATGACGTCGGCGGCTTCGTGCTTCCGGGAAAACGATTCCGGGAACACCTTGCCGAAAAAGTACTCATACTTGAAAATCTCCATGAGAAAGGCCAAGTTCTCGTGACAATGTAGCGACGTCAAGAACTTGTCGAAACTGGTGGCATAGCGGGTGCGTGTCTCGCACAATGCATCTTTCTGACCAATATGAAGCTGAAAACAGTCGTCTAGCAATTCGTCTAGGTTGGTGGGACGTAGTATGGGAGAGGGAGTTGTTGATGACGACATGGCGGGGGAGGAGACGGCGGAGCCGGCGATGGGGATCGAGTCATGTGACAGGAGCGGGGGCAGCGTCGCCTTTTCCATCTTTGTCGATGTTGGCTATACTTTACACGTCTTTCGTGCTAGTGTCTAAGTAGCTATAGTTGAGAAGGGTGTAATTCGCAGGGTTGATATGGCACTTTGAGAGAGACGCGCGGACGGCACACAGGCTGGCTGGCGGAAAAAAACGGTGCGAGGAAAAAGAAATTTTCATTTCCACGCAGACGCAATGCATAGAACACAGCAGGGAAGGACACAAAGCGAGGTGAGCAGGAAAGAGAGAACGGTGAGGAATGTCGCTATTTGGGAGACAGGGTCTCGGAAGTCCGATTTGGGGCTAATTGCGGAGAATCCACGGCGAAGTCCGGGCCGAAAACACCTTTATTCTTCGGGCAACCACCGGATATATCCGCAGCCCACCGCCCTCGGCCGCAAATCCTCTCAACAACCCGCCTCGAGAAAGTTACCCTTTTCTCCAAGTCACGTGACCGAAGAGCCCACGGTGTGACAGAGTCACAGAGTCACCTGGGGAGTCAGCGCAGCCTTGGGTGCAAAACAATGGTGCCATTATTTCCCCATCTCCACCAGGCAAGATCTGCAATACTCTACATGGGCAGCAATAGCTAAAAAGTGGCACAGCGTGGTGTCACCAGGCCGAGGTCACGGGCAAATATTTTCTTTTTCCGAGAGTTATTTTTTCTTTTTCTATTTTCGAGACTAGGACGTAGATCATGTGCCCTGCCATAGATAGCAAGCTGCTCCAGGGGCTAAATCCATGTTGGCGCTAAACCCCTCCAGCATTGAAAAACCGCTAGGGCTCAACAATCGCTGTTTCGACAAAAACTGAAATCTCTGCATCTCTTTCTCCAATTGTCTCTCCTCCCACCTTTGTGCTTGCCCTAACAAGAGACTCAGTGAATTCTGTGTATACAGGTTGCTATTGTCCGAGTTGCCTCGGAGTGGGCTCGCTAAAACCTCCAATTTCCATTCTTAGAAATCGAGCCCTAAATTAAGCGTTTTCGGTACCTTAACGGCAATATGGCTTCTGCGGCTGAGAATCTCGAAAACTTTGGATCGCCTCCTCGGAAAAACCTGCTCATCTGGAGGAAATAATCTTGGCGGCATTAGCGAGAGAGCGGTTGTGTGCAGGCTTAGACGCCTACGCTGCATGCAACAGCGCTGACTTATGCATCAATTTTGCGCTTTTGCGAATCACGCGATCAACCGCTGCTACCCGAATTCGCTACCACAGCAAGCCCTCGCGATCGCGAATGACCCATGGCAATATGGTCACGTGCAACATCACATGTTACACGTGTACGATCACATGACCGATCCACCCTTATCGCGCCCTTGATCCCTGTATCCCGATAACCTACTCTAACCCACATTTTGCTTCAGACCCCATATTGGCTATGCTTGGGCGTTCGTTAAGGGCATATCGTGCCCGAGTTAGGAGTGCACGTGACTTCCCGGCCTGTGCCAAATACACATATTTCCTGCAGACCTGGCGCCGTGGCCGCTTCTGGGCTTATCTCCCTAGATCTCCGAAGCACGGCTTTGCTACATTTTCCTCTGCCAGCAACGAATATGAGATCGACTTGATCACGTTGAGACGAAAGAACGCGCCAGAATCTCTGGAAGTGGCTCCGTTTCCCACTGTTTTGGACCCCAATGCTCCTATCAACGGGAAATACGATCCTCACGTGGTGGAGAAGGTACTTCGTGGGGAAACCAAGGAACCCGGTAGTGTTGATGCTACGCCAGCTACAAGGCAGTTTGTCAGCCGTTTCAGAAAAGAACTTGAACTTCTCGACTCGTTTATCCGCCTTTCCTATTCGAAGTCCATCCCGGACATGTCCAAATTGACCTCGATGGAAATCTCCAACGTGCTCTACATCTTCAGGGGCTTGTACAAGAAGGGGTATCTCGACATGACTTCAGGGGCTGACATTCATGCCTTGGACGATATGGTGGACGAGTTTTTGACGTTGCTTTCGGATGCTCAACCCACCTCCAGAGACTTGACATCATCAGTTCTCGCACTCTTGAAGAGCCCACCTCAGAGCTCACTAAAAGTGGACTTGTTCAGCGCCGGAATCGGCAACTTTTTGCCTGAGTTGCTTGTTTTGTCAAAAGAGTACGATTTCAATGCGCTTGAATCTGTTGCGCCCATTGTGGAGAAGATCTCCGTGCTTGTGGGTGAGTTTTCTCGCTTTTTGGAGGTGAACGGAGCTTCTCGTCACTACGATGCCGATTTTATCAAGGTTTTGATCTACGTTCTGCGCTACAAGCACTTGAAGCTGCTTCTTCTTCAGCTCTACGAGAAGAACGTCTCTCCACGTTCTTTGCTTGTTGCAATCAAGAACCCCAAGACCGCTGACTTCCAGCAGAAGATTCATGTTGAGTCGGGAGAGCAGGCAATGCTCGCTGACTTGATCAACAACTCCAGCAGAAACTTGTTGAACGTTGTGTTCACCAACACCGGCCTTTGCGATGCTGATTCTGCGTTTGCGGCTGTTTCCGCTGAAACGGAAAAGAGTGTTTATTCAGCGGAAGAGAAGGCGTTTTTGGAAAGCTTCATCGAGACTTATTTGCCTTTGGTTTGTGGCGGAGTGCTTCCCGTTGACGCCTTCAAGGGCGCCCACTTCAAGGATGTCTTGCTCAATCACGATGCATCGATGCGCAAGTCGTATCTTGTGCTGGAGAGCTTCTTTGACAATTTTGAGTTCTCCCTTGCAACACATTTGGGCATCACTCAGCACTTCCATATCATTCGTGGTGTGGCTGCAAAACTCAACAACAAGTTCGAGAACAGCTCGCTAGAGGAACTTACAGGAGCCATTGAACTGCTCGCTGAAGCTTCTAGCCCATTGATTTTGGAGGACGCTGCCAAGGTGCACGAAGCTCTTGTTTCATTTTCACGTCTCTCAACTCGTGGCTTCTTGATTTTTGACAGGATGCTCCAGAACCCTGGCTGGACAACCGTCTGGGAACGTCATAACCACCTTTACGGATCAGTGTTCTCAGACGCTGAATTAGAAGTGATCGACCTCAAAAAGGAGATCACAGAGTTTCTGGCGGCTATTCCAAAGTGTGTTAGTGCCGAAACTCTTCGCATTCTGGGCAATTGTTTGAAGGATTTCAGGAACGAGCTCGCTGAATTTAGGAAGCATGATTTGAGAAACTTCAAGTTCGGTGACATCAGATTCGGCAATCTCTTGAAGTACATGAATACAGCAATCGCTCATGCTACCATTCGGAACGAAAGCTCCAAGGGTTCGGCAATCACATTGAAGAATGCTGGATCGTATGGTCAGCTCAATGAGCTTTTGGCTGCCAATTTGGAGCCTTACAAAGGGAGAACAGAATTCTTAGATGAACTTGTGGATGCTCCCGTTGAACAAAAGAAGGGATACCATCAAATTCCCGAAGAGCTCAAAATTCATAGCTTTGTTAAGGAGCTTGAGATATTGAGGAATGATGAGCTCAAAAAACCATTCAAGGATTGTGCCGCCGAGGATATCGTGGCGCTTGTGGACCGTAGGTGCACTGAATTCTCCCAGGGTCTTGAGAATCTGAACCCATCATCGAGAATGTGCAAGGAGAACTGGGCCGTTTTCATGAAGATGGGCGGTCGCTTGAAGAGGCTTTTCTCTCTCAACAACGGAAACACCGAGATTTTGGATGCCGTTATCAGGTCTCAGTCGGCATTGGAACAGCTCGAGGCAAAGCTTGCCCAGAAAAAGAGAAACGAGGAAGCTCAAGCGTCTTCAGCTGAAACTGAGTCTGCTGCTACTGCTGAAAAATCTGAGTCGTCCCTATACGCCCCAGGCCCATACGTTCAAATTCCAGAAAAGTTGGGTTTGCATGATTTTGTGGACCAACTCGCTTTATTCCGTGAGGAGTTGGGCAAAACCTACAGAGAGAGCACTCCAACTGAAGTGCTCGACACGATGGAAAAGAGAACGAAGGAAGTTTACAATGACCACAACGTCAACTCAGAGCTGAAGATGAACAAGGATAATTTGGTATCCTTCATTAAGCTTCATGCTAAGCTCAAGAAGCTCTTGGCATGGAACGGCGGAAACACTGCTATTTTAGATACACTCATCTATTCACAAAAAGCGTTTGACTCTTTCGAGGCCAAGTTGGCGTCCAAGACAAAGGCTGTTTTTGATGCTGAGGAGAAGCCTCCTTATAGACAAATTCCTGACGATGTCTTGATGGAGGAATACGCAGAGGAGCTTGAGCAGTTGAAGGCGGCATTAGGCTCTAACTTTGGCGACAACACAGCATACCAAATCCACAGGGAACTCGACCGGATGATCAACGCCGAAGAGGATCCAGAGAAAAGGTTGACTCTTGGCAAGCTCCAGAGGAACATAAGGATGCTCTTGAAGCACAATGGTGGACTGACGTTTGCATTGGACACTGTCTTGATTAGTAGCAAGGTGTTCGAGAACATGAAGAACAAGCTTGCGACGGCCGAAGCGTCAGGAAACAAGTTCGACATGTCTGACTTCCTTGAGAAAAGCATTCCCGCATCATCCGAGCAAACAATCAAGTATAACGATGCAGACGAGATCTTGGCTCTCTTGAACACCAACACCTCTGCTGCTGATGTTGGGGCTGAGAAGGC
Organism: Candidozyma ruelliae; assembly: GCA_030582895.1. Lineage (NCBI taxonomy): Eukaryota > Fungi > Ascomycota > Pichiomycetes > Serinales > Metschnikowiaceae > Candidozyma > Candidozyma ruelliae. The sequence goes on from JAJMHE010000002.1 coordinate 82,332, forward strand.
CAGAGTTGGCGATGCAATTCAAGAGGCTTTGGCCTCGTCTATGAGCCAGGAAGAATCTGCTCTTGAGAAAGAAAACCCAGAGGAGTACGCTGCCATCAGAAGTTTGACCGCACAAAAGATCAGAGACTCGTACACAAGGAAACCAAGCAAGCCTGCCGAGCCTATCGACAAGGCCTCGTTGGAAAAAGCCTTGAACGCCGCAAAGCAGGAGAAGCTTGAAAGCGATCAAGAACAGTTCCGGGCTCAAACGGCGTACGAGTGGAGCCAGAGTATGTGCAACAGCAAGCGCACGTTGGAGTCTAAGACATTCTTCAATCCTATGGACGACAAGAAAATTTTATTTGAGTACTTGGTGCTTACGCCAAACAACGAAAAGATCTATTCAAAGGAGAACCCTCTTGGCGCTGACCACAGCCCCGAGGACATGGTGAAGGTGTTGGAGAAGGTTGCGCCGGCTGCTCTCAGCGACATATCGAGACAAATCAACAAGCTCCAGAAGAAGAATTGGAAAGTCATTGGCGGAGGCGACAAGGACACCCTTGTTGTGTTAAGTCGGCCAGTGAGGGCAAGTCGCTACAAAGTGTGGAGAGTGATTCGCACGATTTTCACAACCACTGGTGTGGTCTTCGTCGTGATGCTAGGCCTTCATGTCTGGGTGGACGATGTCGAGCAGGGCAAGGCTCCCGAGTTGGCGTTCCCTCCGAGCGAAAACGTCGGTATCATCGAGCGCTCTGATATGGATGCTTACGAAAAGCAGCATGGCATCAAGAATGAGAGTGAACAGCCAGCCAGCAACAGGACTCTCTGGCAGAGGTTGTTCTGGCGCCGCTAGATAGCAGCAATGATTCGTAGTTCAAATGAAACAGATGATTTTAGGACATCTCCTCGTCGCTAGGCTTCTTGGTGATGATTGTAAATTTCCACGCAGTGCTGGCACCGGCGTTTCCGTTCCAGTTTCTGATGTTGGTGACGGTGTCTTTGTCTCTCAAATCAGGCACTCTCATACCAGTGACGAAAATGTGCTCGTCGTGTTTTCTCTTCTCCTTGAGTAGCTGCTGCTTGCTTGTGAGAGGTCTTCCGGGTCTTCTGTTCTTATCAATCTCCGCAAGCTCCTCGTCGTCCCTGCTGACCCACCTGCTGACAATTTCTCTCAATTCGTTGAGAGTGAAAGTTATTTCCTTGCTGTCCTGGATGCTCTCCTGAATGTGCAAGTAGAAAAGAAGCTCGTGGTTCTTCTGCTCCATGTGTCTCTGCTTCTTCGCCTTGATCTTGGCCTCTCTCTCGGTGGCCCTCCCTAGCTGTTTGAATTTTCTTCCTTTGGCATGAAGCGTAGCTGAAGATCCTGCGATCTTTTTTGAAACCTTCGAAAGCGATTTGGCCAAGGGCATGTTTGGAGAATGAAGGTGATGGAGATGGAGAGGTGCAGGCGATGAGATGCGCAGAGATAGTGAGACTGGGATGGTGCAACAGCAGTGGAGCATACAAATGATACAAACTTTCAAAAAAAAAAAAAAAAAAAAAGTTTAAGAGACCCGAGTTGACCCAAGTAATCGGTTTGAACCTGAGCCAGGTCATTGCGGACTCAAAAATTGCTATAGCTTGCCTGAATTCAGCTATTACATCGTGGCTGCAAATGAGATGAACAGGTAAAGTAGTAGAGTGCCTCACGAAGTGATTCAGCTTCTGTTCACTCTGCTTCTCGTTTTGTGCTGTTCTGTAGAGAAATACATAAACTCTCGACAAATTGTCTGGAGGGAGATTCGCCCTTGAACGATTAAGCCTCACATTGAAGCGTTTACTGTTTTGAACTTCTCTCTCAGTGACTTTCTCCTCGTAGAGCTTTTACCCCTTCTCAGGCTCCACCTGAACTATTCTTTGAACTTGAGAGTCTGTTGTCCCCGAAAGATCATCGAAAGATCATCGAAAGAATGCCCTGTGAGAGCCAGCCAATCACTTCCAAATTTATGTACCTCTGTCCCCTCCTCGTAAGTCTTTTGACTTTTAATTTCTCTGGTCTCTTCCTCCTTCTTTCCTAAATTTGGAAACTGCTCAAAACAGGCATGCTGTCATCGTGTTTTACACGTCAACCGGCAAAGGTCAATGTTGTGTACTCGTGACTCGATAACAACTTCAAGCCCCAACTGCTTTGCCAAAATCGTGTGAAGATGTTTGTTGGTGATTATTGGTAAATCGGTATGACTTTCTCACGTCTCGTAGTTTGCTCCAACTTTGTATTTATCGCTGTTTACATTTACGAGAATGCTTGTTTTTTGCAGCCATTGAGTGCTAATAGTATTAATCTGTGAATTCTCGACTTCATCATTTTCTTCAAGGTGATCTCACAAACAATTCAAAAACTCGACGCTTTCACGATTTAAGTCGGCTACCTCCCGAGGAGGTCTCGAGACACGACATTCTTCCGTTCTGGCTAGTGCTCACAAGAGTCTTGCAAGTAGAAACACAGTGCAAGTGCTAGCTTCAACGTCCAAACGACGACTGAAAATAAAAAGTACAAGTTTTTGTCATGACGAGCTCAACATCGAAATGTAACAGCTCAATTCTCCCCGGAGTATTTTTTAATCATTTTATTTTTTTTGCCTGACCAAACATCTCCCTTGTCTCTACTCCATGAACATAGCGCGACAAAATTTTCTCTCCACAAGTCCTACCAAACTCACATACTACACCCACAATGGCCAAATACTCCGAAGAACAGTTATTGGAAGCCAAGGAGCTCGCATACACACCCAAGCCGGAGATCTTGGAAGCGTTCAATGCCTTGGTGGAGCTGGTGCGTGAACATGTAGCCAACGAGAAGAGAGCCAGACAAACCAACGGTGACACCTACATTGACGAAAGAGGCAACGAGAGATCGTACACCCATTTGAACAGAAGAAGATTGCTGAGACTGGGCCAGAACAAGCCCAATTTGCGCAAAAAGCCTGCCGAGGTTGTGGACGAAGATGGCTGGGCTACTCTCACCAAACCAAAGAAGTCATTTGGCGGCGAGGATGCCAACGACGAGAGAGAGAAATTCAGAGAATCTTTGCGTGACACCACTGTGAAGGCCAAGCCCAACAACAAGGGTTTGGGTTCGACTAAAGCGGTGGACCCAAGAGACACGATTGCCGACAAACAGACCAACACCTTCAACGCCTTTGAGGCCCTTGGCGACGAGGACGAGTAAATATGACCTCATGAACATTTAATTTGGAGAGATATAGAATTTTTTTTACGTTTTGGAGGGTATTGTTACTGTCTCATCAGTCAATTATCAGTGTTTAGACGGCTATTTACTCAATTATATTTGTACATATCACCATAGTGTCTTGCACTTCAACGACAACGTTCACCATAGTGTCCGTGCATTTAAACAACAATGTTTTTATCGTCATCGCTGGAAAGCGACTTTAGGATGGTATTGATATCGGAAGGGGCATGTTTCTGGATCACAGACCTCGGAGTGCTGTTCTGCTGAAACATAAAGCGGTCCTCCGGTGCCTTTCCATTGACACTGCTCTTGAGGTCAGTCACCTTAGGTAGCAACGAGTAGCGGTAGTTGTTGGGATGAGTTGGGCTCAGCAGGTTGTTGGAATGGAGCGAGTTTTGCGTAATCAGCGTGTCAGCGTTTCCGTTGATCTTGGTAGGTCCGACAGCTAGACCCGAGTGGATGGAGGAGATGTCATTGGCAGAACCAAGGCCAAGCCCGTGGCTGGCGCCGTTGGAGTGAACTCCATTGGGCTTTTCAGTGAATCCATTGTGGTCAAAATCAGCGGATTTGGGCGCCTTGGTAACAAATGCATCGCTGCCGCTGCCCAGACGACTCACATCAACCGAGAGAGGCTTGTGGTGGCTGATGTAGGGACCCAAGGACGTGTTAGCGAAGAAGTCAAATATCATCTGCTGGCTGACTCTGGTCTGGAAAGTGGTGATGTCTCCAGCAGCAGCAGCTCTTCTGTCCGTGAGATCCTTGGCAATTGCGTCGTTCAAGCTCAGGTGGGCAAGATCAACATCCAACAAATCGCTGTATTTCTCCTCCAAAATCTCCATCAGCGACTTGAGCAACAGGTAAGCGAATTTGTCCTTCGCAGTTGCAGAGGTCGAGGCATTGCTGCTGTCAGTGAGCTGCCAGAGCGGGAAGAATGGGAGGAAGTTATAAATAAAATTAATACCCGTGATCGAGAGTAGCGTCAGCAAGGTTCTCAAAAGGTACCTGGAAACCGAGGGACTCCCTGGGGCCGTGAGGTACTCGCTGGTGTGGACGAGCATGTTGTTAATGAAGTTCTGCGAATGGCTGATGTAGTCATTGTAGTCTGGCGTCAAGTAGCGTTCTGGGCCTTGGGGCAGGGCATTGTCCCTGGTGTAGGTGAGTTTCGGTAAAGTCTTTCTGGGCGATGACTTTCCGTTTATCTTGAGAATCTCGATTTCCAAGAAGTCGTGGAACACTTGCAAGAACTTGGCTTGGAGGGAGGCCTTTTGATCGGCAGAAGCTTCCAGAGCGTAGCCCTCGTAGCTCTTGTCCACAGTCAACAACTGCAAGCCCAATTCCCAGTTCTCCAAAGTGGCCTCGTTTCTGGTGATAGAACTGGACTTGCGCACCAACAACGACATCACCTTGGAAATGTCATCGAGCAACACAATCACCAACTCGTTGACACGGCTGATTTTGTGGGTGTCAGCACGAAGCAAGACAGAATCAACCTGCAACAATATACCCTCGATCGAGTCCTGGACCTGGTCAAAGTAGTAGATATGACTGGAAAGGTTGCAAACACACTGGGTGTAGATTTTGCTCAAGTGTCTGACTTGCTCACTGGAAAGGTAGTCGGCCAACAGCAAGTGTAGGTTCGCCTGCAACGTGAGCAACTGCTGGATCACATCGGAGATCGAAAGACCGATCATGTTGAAGTTGGAGGAGACGAGACCTAGTAACGACTTGGCAGTGTGGACCAACAGGTCATAGTTCTTGCTTTTCTCGTCCGTTTTCTCTGAAATGGCGCTCAAACGGCTCAAGAGCGTCAGCAAGGCAATGAAACGCAACTGTACTGGAATCCACGAAGCACACATCTCCAAGAAGGTGACACCCCAATCGTCGACCTCAGTTTGCGCCGAGTTTTTAAAATTGAACTCTACAACCTCGTTGGTGGCTGCATGAATCTGGGCAGAGAGAGAGGTGTTGAAAAGCACCTTCAAGGCCGCCAATGCCTCCTCGTTGAGGTCATCCTCGGTCACAGAGTCGCTGTCAAAGCGTTCTCCGATTTCTCGGGCCTGCTGGGCCGTTCTGGCGGTAACTGTACGGTTCAAGCTGTGAATCTTTTCGTCGCCATCAACATTCAAATTGCTGTTGAGTCTGGTGAGCAAATTGCTCTGGGAGGCATTGGAAAGCACTGTCAGCGCCAATAATGGCACACACGAAGAAACAAATTTCTGGGACAAGCACGAGTTGAAGCCCAAGCAATTGAACACGTGCTTGGACGTGCTGAGCGAGACTAGGCGCCACTCGAGCTTGTTGGTGGTGGAGGTCTTCAGCTGGTTGACTCCCGTGTTGATGAACAGTTCGGTGAAGTTTGTGAAGCTCTCCACAAACAGCTTGTCTCCGGTGAAAAGACCACCGTCAAGCTTGCTACAAAGCACGCCGTAAGTGGAAACTAGCGACTTGCAAAGCGGCAACTCGTTCACCAGAAGAATGGTGGACAAGATGGACACCACCTGAGCAGCAAAAGCATTCAAATTGTCGGCACATTTCTCGATAAGCGCCGAGATAATGCCCAAGGTGACCTGCAAGTTCCCCGATTTGGAGCCCTTCACGTCTCTTTTCGTTTTGGCAGCGAGAAAGTCAATCACTTTCACCAACTTGATTCTTCGAGTCAGCGCATAGTAAAGAAGATAGCTGAGTTCGGAAGGATTAGGCTTTTTGTCCACAAGCTTGCCCGGCGGGTAGCACTGAAGTATAAGCTTCTGGTGTTTGTGCTGAGGAACAAGACGCATGGAAGCAATATTGTAAGAAACACCCGACTTCCCCAGGTTTTTATCAAAGATCCACCCACCCACTGAGTTAACGAGGAGTGCACACAAGGAGGGGTACTCCAGTGTAGAAGTCTCACATGGACCACCAAATGGGGAAAAACACACTGCCGGGGAACAAAGAGCAGGGCCGGGGTCGGGATTGTGGTGTGGTGTCTGGGTCTAGAAAGCTAGTTTAGGGAGTGGTTTTCAGGGATGGGGTTTTGGGATTTTGGGATTTGGGCCAATTTGGTGGTGCTTTCGTTTGGGCTTTGTGTAATGGCTGCAAAAAGTGTTCTACTAGTCCGCGGTCAGGAAGCGAGATCCGCGCAGCCATGTGAAGAGGGAGATAGAGGGAAATTTAGAGGAAGGGGAAATGGTAAAAATCAGAGTGACGGCCAAAAGCGGCACGTTGTGACGCCCGTTTTTCTTCTTTTCTTTTTCTCTTTATCTTCCGTTGACATGTGGCCCCTGGTCTAAGTCCATTTCTCGCAGTTCGCTTCTGCGTGGAAGCTGCACGAATGGGTGCAAATAGAGGAGTTTTGGCGGGCAACAGCAAAAGCGACGAATAGACGGGGCGGGATAGCGAGCGTGATATTGGATGTTTTGGGTTGAGAGGGAAGCACGGTCCAATTTGGGTTCTTTATCAAAATGGAGCAGGGGAGTTTAGGGCGATCCTGTGAAAGCAGACGGTTAGGCATAAGAGAGAGACCTGGAGAGAGAGATTGTCAATATTAAGAAGAGACAGAGTCAAATTAGCAGAGAAGAGAAAATCAAGGAAGCGTAACGGGGCGTTGGGGATGGGGGTCAATGGAGGGGCAGTTGCCTGGTGGTGCACGGTAAACGCTGACTCTGGATATGGGCACGGTCCTGAAGAAGTGGTTATGAGGACTTGCAATGACTGTAGATCGAAAAAGAAAATAGGAATTCAGAAGAATAGTGGGTGGTAGTTCCAGATATTTCGTGAGCTGTCTTCGCTTGACACCAGGGCGGGACGCATTTGACGGCTTTCAAAGCTTCACTCGCATGTCCTCGTCAAATTCACCTCAAAAAGGTTTTGACTTTGAAGGGCAGTGCCCGCAAACGGCCAACTAAGGGGTTGACTTCGGTATTTGAAATGTGCAAAATCAGGTAAAGACCTTAAGAAAAAACGTGGTTTTTGTCCTCTTAGCTAATGCTCTCCCTCCTCTCGCCAACCTTCCCATACACCTCAAAGCCTATCTTACAGGGATCGCAGACGGATCGAAGCGAGATCTACAAAAAATAGAAAAGAGTTCCACTTGACAACCTACTGACAGTCCACTAACCAAAAATTCTAGAAAATCTCAAAATCCCAACTTGTGCCTCGCCTTTGTTGGCCGCTCAGACCGGTTCTCCGCTTTCTCCTCTACACTGCCCACGAGGCTTTGCACGAGCCACCATGTAAGAGAAATGGCCATTTTTGTCGAGAACGCAGATGAGAGATTTTTGCGATGCAAAGAGGCGGCTGAGAGAGTCAGAAAGGTGCAAAGAGCCTCACGTTGCCTGTAATTGGTTGGAGGAGGCCCAAAGATGGCATTGTTCTGCGGGACCCTGGAATCCAAATCTGCAAGACCAGCCAGGGGGGTGATTGAATCTAAACAATCTAAGCACCTTTTTTCCCAAGTTAAGCCTTGGCCGTTTGATTTGGGTGGATTTTCTTATCTCTCGATCCCATCTATGGCTGCGAAATGGAGAACCCGATAATCAGCAAGTACAATAAAATCAAGGCAGCAACGACGTTGAATCACAGCACAGTGCAGAATACGGCAGCAATGTGGCAATACGGAAGTTAGGCAAATTCGGCGCCGCAGAGGTGGTCTTTCGGCGCCGGAGTTAGTGTCGGAGAAAGATAGCAATATAGAGAAGACTAGATCGATGTCTAGACGAAAGGGTCAATATTCAGCAAGGGTGCATTAACGGGTGGGGTAACTTTACGCGAATATGGGCTGGTTTCGATGATCTAGACGTTAACATTAGAGCTATGTATCGTTGGGACTTGCCTATCCGTCCTGATACTGTCAAAGCGTGGGCGGCATCGGCTTCAGATGTTCCGAGAGATGCCAAAGATGATGTTTGGGGACTCGGGCCCCAAGTGAAAGCCGTGGGCTTTTCTTCTGTAGAGTGGGATCTTTGTCGAAAAAGCTGCTCCAAGCTTGTTGGGATTTCTTGACAATCAGCTTTCACGGAAAACACATCGACCTGTTTACAGGAGAAGCAGCGACAATAGTCTGTTTGAGGCGATTTTTACGCTCTTTTCTTCAAGAAAACGGTTCGAGCCTTGTAGAAAAAGCATATGAGACAAATCAGGCTCTCGTGGCTCCTCAAGCTCCTCAAGAATCGTTCTCGGTCTCGGGTCTCACAGACAAGCCTTCTTCACCTTGCAACCCTGGTTCTCCTCAAACTCACCATCTCTCTTCCTCTCCTACTTCGGCGACAAGTCAGAGTACCGCAACTTCAAGCAGTACGGACACATCATGTGACGGCACCGCTGGCAGGTGAATCGGGAGGCCGGCTCCACGACAACAGGGTGATTTTCAAAATATCCATAAACCTCGCTCGGTTTGTCGCTTTTCGACTCTGGTCGTAGCGTTCCATACGCCTTTCCACAGTCGCAGCAATACCACTGGCAAACTCTCGTGTCTGAGTCCGAGGGGTACGGCAGCGAGTGCGTTCGAAGCCTGACGTTGCTCATGTCGGCCGTGGAAGTGTGGGTGATTTCGACGGATATGGTGGAAACGTCTAGGGGAAGCTGCAGAGGTGGCTGCAAAATCTGGGTGTGAGCTTCGTTGGGTGAAGCTCTTGGTTTTTTTCTGGGAGGAAAAAGGCCACTAGATATGGAGGCAGGTGCTAGTGGGCGATTTGGCCAATTTGCACGGATTCAAATGCAAATAGGGCGTTTTCGACTGGATCGTGTGCTGAGTCGCAACTGAGTAAGGCTGAGCGGACCAGGTCTATAAGTGGGTCCACAAAATGAGGCGTAGGGCTGAAAACAAAAATAAGGGCCCAGGGGGAAAGATAAAAGGTCGTAAGGTCGAGTTTTAGCGGCGCTTGAAGGTCAGCACTGGGTATGAAAATCTCGATGGGGCCGAGTATAAATAGATGGCCAGTATGGAAGGTATAGTCAGGCGGCCTTAATTCAAAGGTTTCAGGTGGAATGTGTGGAAAGGCAGTGGGGTGAATATCCCTGAAAAACACCAAAAGTCCAGAAATGCAAAAGTGCCGGGGCGCCAAAAATGTCAAACAATTCCCTGGCCCTGCGTCGCTCTTTATAAGCTTCCACCACTTTCAACGCTTTTACGCCTGGCCAATCTAGACTCTGCCCGGCTGGGGCGGCTTTCGCACCAGGCACAAAAGCGCTTCTTCTGGGCCCTTTTTGCGACAAGGACCAGACCAAGCGTTGGGAAGAATATAGTGAAACACGGCGACTTTGGCGATAATTCTGCGGTCAAACAAAACAGGCGACCGAAGCCCGCCAGCTTTATATTTTCTTTTGTCTTTGTTTCTGTTTTGTGCTTGTTTTGTTTTATTTTCCGGGGTATTTTTGGGTCGTGGTTTTGGCTGCGAATAGTTCTGGATTTGGGCCGCGCAAGGCGGTCTTGCTGCGAGTAAAAAAAAAAAAAACCTGATGCGCCCCAGACCGTCGTATTCTGGCTGTCATGTCGAAAACACCCAAAACACCCAAAGCTAATTTTGAATTTGGTGGGAAACCCACTTTGGCGCGGTGGTGGTCCCCTCCTCGAATTTCGATTTTTGGAAACTGCTACAGAATTTTTTACCATTGCAAATAATATTATTTGCTGCCTCCTGAGACCTTTTGCACCCGCTGCCTGATAACCGTGAGCCCAGTAGTCGCAGCCATTGTCGCCAGACCCGGCTAGTCAAGACCGTGCTTTCTGGCTTCGTTTTTCTTTTGGCTGAATCTTGTACTTTGTTTTTCTTTTGCTACGACTTCAGTATTTTGGCTACCGCTTTGCCTATTTTTTTTTCTTTTTTTGTTTGGTCTCCCTTCCCTCAGAGCCCTCGCTTCTCCTTGGTCCCTGCTTTAGGCGCTTTTCGCAGCCGTTGTCACGGCCTGGGGCGGAGAAAGTTCACCACCAGATCGCAATAAGGTTTCCCGAAAAAAGCCAAAAAAATCCCCGAATCCTCCGAATCCGCCAGAACCCTCCAAAACCCCCAAATATCCGGCAGGCGCACGACTCGCCTCCCTCCCTGCTGTTCCAGAAGCCCTCTGGTTGCTCTGCGCACTTGACTATGCCAGAATCCCTTCTCCGGGGTATCTCGGTGAGTCAGAAAGCTGGCTTGGCGCCATTGTGGTTGTGCCACAGGAGCAAAAAGTGACCCTGGGGAAAAATCCAAAATTTGCCCGCCCCGCCTTTTTGATCTTCCTCTTTTGGCTTTTTCCTGCCACCATTTCTGATCTACTCTAAGTCTAGTGAATCGTGGTGTAACTGTCAGCGTAGTTGCTATGTACAATATGGCAAACGCAATGCGAGATACAACCATGGCACCCATTTGGGCAAAGCGACGATTCCAATCCTCGTGTGATCCACTTAAGCCTAATTTCTATCGGACCTTATCTCTTCAAGCCTTTTCTCTCGCCTTATCGGTAACTTCTTCATCTCAAGCCTGTCCAGATACAACCGGGTTCAGGCCCACTTCTCTTTGTGCTCCGAACAATACGAGGGTGCAACCGCCTCGGAAGCTTCCAGAAACAATCCCGATCTTGGCTGGATCAAGCTTTCGCCTGCAGTCAGGCCCATTCTAGTGTGAAGCACTGATAGCATTCCATCCATGGCACCATCGTGCCTGAGGTGAAGTCTAACGAGTCCCCCTGATTGAATTTGGGCAGTCCCCAAAGTTACTTAGCCTCAGTCAAGATCCTTGAAATTGACTATCAGCTGGGTCATCTTCCCTTCAGAAAACCTGTAATCGAGACTCTTCTTCCAAATTGCTGGACGCAGCCTAGAACCATTCTCCAACCTACAACATCTCGATCTTCTTGAAACACTCACAGGGAACCATCCCTTCCTCGTTACCCGGAGTTAAGATAACACCGTTCGCTGACTTGTAGAACTTAAGCCCTGTCTCTCTGCACTTCTCCATATCCAAGTAGATCAAGACATTGCACGTTTTTCGAATCCCCAGATGGCTCCACTCTGCGTTGGAGGTGAAATGCACGTGGTTGCGCTGCATTCTCGAGAGCCCTCCGCTCTCCTTGATGGCATCTAGTCTTTTTCGAAATGTCCCGTGGTACACCACTTGAGGCATATCCTCGTAGCTCAATGGCACCAAATTCTCCTCCGCCACCAATGCAAGCGAGTGTCCCTGATTTGCGCAAATGTACTTTTTGCCATCCTCACGGACCTCGATGGAAAACCGCTTTTTGTCGTTTTCCGCTACGATTTTCTCCACCTCTTCTTCTGACGCTCGGTGAGTCTTGATTCTAGGGTGGTTGAGAAGCCTCGAGAGCTCCACAAACCCGCGGCTGTCTATATCAAGTTTCTCCTTTACTGCGCCATGGCGAAGGAGATACAGCATCGCCTTCGAGATTTGTTGTTCACGAGGCGCCATGTTCGGTGAGTAGTAAGTGTAGTAGAAGAGTTCGCATTTTCGCAGCCAAAGTGGAAGAGTAGAAGATGGGGGACTGGAACAGGGAGCTTTTTTGGGAAAAATGACTCATTCATGAATGACCCAATTCGCTAAGATCGAACTGGATTGTGTCTAGTCATATTTATCTGACCCTTTCACAGACACTCATGATCGTCAATACCTCAACCTCAACTGTACATATGAAGAGCGGTGAAAGCCTCCAACCAGGGTTTCTGGTCCAGTGGCCTTTATTTATATAAGAGAGTCAAAAGCCCCCAATTAGATGATTTTATTCACCCCGTGTCCTTCCCTCTCCGGCTCGACATGAGCCCCTCTTCGTGATATGACCAATACCTACAATCCAACCCCTCTGCCATGTAACCTCTATTCCATTTTTATATACAAAGTGTTTTTGCAAGCCTCAGCTTACTTATTGTCGCTGCACCGCCTGACCTTGGCTCCAGCAAGAGAACCCATGTTGGCCCGGTTGTTCTGCTTGATTGTAGAGTTATCGCCCAATTCGGTCTTCTTGTGGAACTTGAGGAAATAACGGTCGTTTTCCTGCTTTTCTGCCTGCACAATGTTCTTGACAAGGAACTTTGCAACCTCATCCAAGTCCTTGACAGCCTTGTTGATTTCTTCCTTATCTGTGAGGTTGCGGTTCAGCTCGTAACCTTCTCTGATCTTCTGGCGGGAAGCCAAAAGCATTTTGTTATCTCCGTTAAACGCTGTCCGCGTGGCTCGAAGCGCAGAACGGTAAACCAGTAATGCTGCTTTTGTCATGTCTCTAAGGTGATGAGGTTTGTCTCAGATCCAAGTGGCTGGAAATCTAAGCTGAGGTGCCGTCTGTGCAGGAAAATCACACCTCGATGGCTGCAAATTTATGATGAACAGACTTTATAACACTAAAAGTCAAAAAAAGATTATTTTGATTCATTTTAGCAGCATTGTAGTTTTATCTGCAGCGTAGATTCCTGGTTTGATCATTTTCGTCTATTAGTACATGCTTACCGTTACAACACCAACTTCTCCCTGGAATATGCTGGAATACGCTTGGCCAACTCGATTCCCTCGTCCACACGTAGTTTGCGGTTTGTGGCCCCGTTTCTCATGGTCAATAGAGCGTCCAATTTCTCCTTCTGTGTGCCGATTTCATGAATGTTGTCCACAACGGCTTTCTTAACTGTGGTAGCCTTTTTCTTATTTTGCTTCTTGCTATTGTCCACAAGCAAAGCCTGGTTGGTGAGTGTGAGATTGTAGCTGTTAGCGCTAAGAGCGTCCACCCTACTATCAATCACTTGGCCCAATCTTTCGATAACTGGAATTGACCAGTTGAACAATCCACCAGCATCTATCACTGCCTGCACCATATCCCACGAGCTTGCGGTGTTGATGTTGATGAAGATGCTAAGCATGCGCTCCAACTTTGTGCTGTAACCTTCGTACTCTACCGTCAAGATTTCCAGTAGCTTCTTTGTTATCTGCTTGAGTGAGAAGTCACTGACAAGTCTTTCGATCGTGGAGTTCAAGAAGACGAGAATCAACTGCGCCAGACCAGCGTCCTCTGAGGCTTTACCCAACTCGTCAGTCAATTCGGTGAGGTTGTTGAGTTCATGCGTCAAGTCATCGATTGAAAGTGCTGGGCATTTCTCGATGGCGGTCTTGAGTAACTCTGCCTCGTTCAACTGACTCAAGAGAAGGAGAAGGCCATTTGCATATTCTGCTGGGTACAATGGGTGACTTAGAAGGTAACCAACAGCGGCTTCTGGCACGAATGACTCGTTCTTGATTTGCACAGTTGACTCTTTCTCGTCGATAGTAAAAATGAGTGCGAGGAGGCTTTTGATGAATGCGGTATCGACAAGCCTGTCAGTGATTGAATGAGTGTATGCTTTGGTGTCCTTGAATTCCTCGGACTTGAAGAATTCAATTACTGCTTTGTTGAATATGCTGGCATCGGACAGTTTCTCCTGCAAAGATTCAAACGATGCTTTCAAACCAGCTGAAAGTTTGGAACTTTCGATCGACAAGTTTCTCGATGCTAGGTCGGGGTAGGTTATCCACTCAGTCTCCTTCTGGCTAAGTAGGCTGAGGGATTTGCCCAAAGACTCCCTTAGCGTGTTGTTGCCAACTTCCACTTGGATGTAGTTGAGCTTGCTCGTTTTCCGCTTCTCATTAAAGCCCAAGTACAATGCATATGTGGAGCTGTTCTTGCTTGAGGTGCCCTTCGTTGGCAAGGCAAAGTTGAGATGCAATTTGATATTCGGATCGTGCTCGAACTGGTCGAGCAAAGACTCGTATTTAAAGTTTACGAGGAAAAGTTTAGACGCGGAAGAGAAGAGCAATCTGTCGGGGGATGGAGCGAAGAATCCGAATTTGTCTGGGTCTCCTCCCTTGAATAGAGCCTTCAAGTGAATCTTCTTCAAGACAGTCTGAGGTTTCATGAGGGATGACGACGAAACCAGTTTCGCAGACTTGTCGAAAGTGTATAACGTGCCATCCGAGTATGTGAAGAGACATTTGTGGAGACCTGGTCTCTCGAATGTGATGTTGTAGATTTCGAAAGTCTTTGACCCGTCAATACCAAGCAAAATGCAAGTGTAGAGGTCCAGATCGTCCAGACGGGTGATATAAAACAAGAGCGAGCACTTGTGGTGGAAAGCGTGCTCGGTAATAAATGTGTGATAGATGACGTTGTGTTTAGATGACAGGGAAAGCGCTGGCAAGCTGTTCAATGACGAAGCACTAGATAAGGAAATCTGGTGATTCTCAGACTCATCAGATTCTTGGTACTCGAGGTGGCTCACAGAGCCGTTTTTCAACAAAACAAAAATGGACGAGTCGGAGCTAATCATTGTGCCCACGGCGGCAGCAGCAACCTTGAAGTCTGCCGTTATTGAGTCTTCGTTCCCAAGCTTCTTGATGATCTTCACAAAGTGCTTTTTGCGTTCGCTGAGTCCAACCACGTAGTGGTCGCCTTTCACATCCATGCTATCGACGATGGTTCCGGAAGACAATGGAAAAGACCAGACTAGTTTTGGCGATGGTTTTAGGACATAGCTGGAAATCAACAGCTTTGACATGCCGAGATGTATGAAGTCGGTTTCCTCGAATATGAGGTCCTTCTGGCTGTGGGGAACAACAACACGCTGGTCCACGGAAACACCTGCAATTCTGGGAAGCTCAACGAGCGAGAACGACTCGCTTAGTCCAGGATTCATAGTTGAAATGGAATATGATTTTAGGCCTCAATAAAGAATTGACTGTGGAGTGCAGAGAAAAATCTGCGATGGGGCCTGAGAAGAGCTTCTGGTGTGGAGGTGCACGGATGTAGCTACAAGAAAGCCAGTATCATCAAGACAGAAAGAGCCATTTGGTCTTTCTTTTTTTTTTTTTTTTTTTTTTTTTTGGTCGGAGATGTGTTAAGCGCCTCCAGCTCTTTGACTTTGAGACCCCTCTGAAAATTCTTGTTAAATCTGCTCCGAAGTGATTTGCGATGCAGACCTTGGCTATAATGGCGACAGAAAGCATAAGAATCCCCGGCTCAAACTCGAAAAGAAAGAGGACGAGGGTGTGGTCTTCTCCGAAATTGACCTGGGCTCAGCAATTGGATTCATCTCCTCGGCAATGTTGCAACTGGGACACAGATATCGCAATTTTGCAGCCACTGAGCATAAGACCACCGGAAGTGACCAGAACCGAGTCAAATTACCCAAGCAATTTAGTTTAAAGTTCATCTTCTCCGGAACTATGACCTCTCTTTTTCAACCCTACTTCTTTCAAATATCAAAGATCCCTATCAAGTGCTGAATTGTCTGGAGTGTCATAATCTCTTGACAAGCTGGTGTCCAGGTGCGACATATTGTGAGCATACATTCACCTACTATCATCAAGGTAGCACTCACCATCCACCATGTCCCTACCGTCGACATGGCGCCAGTTCCAATTGTTTGATTTTCTACCTATACGAGATCCGAACTACCAACTGGAGTTTCCTCTTTTCTCGGATCTATCGCTATCGGCAATTACATCCACCTTGTCTTACATCGTATTTGCTTATCAACGTTCATACGTGAGACTATTGGACAAGACCCTGTTGGAGCTGGTCTGTCTGTTTTGTGCCTACAGCTCTGGATATCAGATAACATTCATAAAGCCATTGCTCAATCTGAACTTGCTCGTGACATTCGCCGAATGTCTCGGACTGCCAGGAATAATCAAGATATGGGACCTCAACAAGATCACACAATTGAGCCCCAGCACCATCAATGACGACGAGAAAATGAGCCATAAATTTGTAACGCAAGTTTTGGTGCATGAGGGGGACAATTCCTATCCCGTTTCGTGTTTTGCGTTCAATGACACATTGAGTTGTGTTGCACTTGGCTATACAAACGGAAAAGTCATCTTGGTTAGGGGTGATATGCTTCGAGACCGTGGAGCGAAGCAAAGAGTCATATACGAAAGCACCGATCCAATCACTGGTATACACTTCAACAGGTTTGAGGATGTATTGTATGTCACGACTATTTCGAAAGTGCTTACTGTGCTAACCACGGGACGAAACCAAGGAAAACCGCATCGAGTTTTGTCTCGAAACCAAGGCGTTGATCTAGATTGCTCGGATCTCGAGTACAAAAGCCTGAAACTCATCACAGCCAGCACGAAAGATCTCAAATACTATAATCATGTCAGCAGATCAAGCGTGATCAACTTCAATGTTCCAAAACGAAAGATTCTCAGGCTCTTCAAGGACTACTTACTTATTGTGTGTCCAATTGAGGAGTCTGCCCTGGAGGGCAACAACTCTAATTCTTCAAAAACACTAACTCGTTTGCTCATTCTAGACCTCAAAAACATGCATATCTCATTCAGCTTGACAATTCCAAACCTGTCAATCTCACATATATTTGCAGATCATGCCGAAAATAATGTGTATCTTTTATCTACAGACGGAGTGCTTTATAAGCTACACGAAAAGCCCATCAATCAGCAATTAGAGACCATACAGCAACGAGAGCTCTTCGGTATTGCACTCAATTTGGCAAAACAGAACGAGCTCGATGACTCGACTATCTTGCAGATCTACAAGTTATACGGTGACTATCTTTACGCAAAAGCAGACTACGATGGTGCAATAGATAAGTATATTGAGTGCCTTCTGCTATTCAGCAAGGATCTTAGCAAAGCATCTGATGCTGACGACGACAACATGGAAGACTTCATAATCAATGTTGTTATGAACTTCAAACAAGTCTCTAATGTTCGAAATATGACCAAATTTTTAGCCGAGTTGCACAGGTTGAACTTGGCTGACAGCGACCACGTAACGTTGTTGATCTGTTGCTACTGCAAACTAAAGATGACTAAGGATATTGACGAATTCATCGATGAAATCAATACAGAGCAGGTTGCTCAGAACGGAAAAGACACAAGGCTCGACTATGACAAACTCAACTACGCCCTATTCGTCAAGCTCTTCAAGGAATGTGGCTATTACCACCAAGTGACACAACTTTTATTGAAGCTTGACAGACCACACAGTGTTGTTGATATTCAATTGAATGAGCTTGGGCAGTACGACAAATGCATAGCCTACATGCGGTCACTTCCTGTTGACGAATTGCTTCGTATTCTCATTGACTTCCTGGGTACTTTGCTCGGTTACAAACCAATGGAAACCACCGAACTTTTGATCAATGTCTTTACTGGAAGGTACAAGCCTGAAAAGCAACAAGACTTCTTCAGTGAAGCGTCTGAGCAAAGTAAACCCACAGAACCAGAAGCGGAACCTCATCCAACAATATCGTCCTATGGAGCATTTTTGAGCTATCTCTCGGGTTCTTCAGAAGATAGGAAAAAATCTGATGAGCTTGGAGAACCCACATACTTACCACCCAAACCAAGCCTTGTTTTCCAATGCTTCATAGGACATGAACCCGAGTTTGTTGTGTTTCTTGAGGCCTGCCTCGAAACGTTCGACAAGTACCAAGGCAACACGAATGACAAGCAAGACTTGCTCATCACCTTGTTCGATGTTTACCTTTCCATGGCATCCAAGGAACCCGAGCAGAGTGAGCAATGGAAAGCTAAGGCAGCAGATTTGCTCAGAAGTAATGGCGATGAGATGGATCAGTCGCAAGCGTTGTTGATTTCCTTCATGCATGACTTTTCCGAAGGACAAAAGATAGTGAGCGAATCTAGTGAGGACTTCGAAGAATCTCTGTTCCAATCATGTCAGATGAATGACGATATAGAAGGATGTCTTGAGATTGTACGCAAGCATGGTGAGAAAAAGCCAATCCTATACAAATCAATGCTCAAGTATATGGGGAGCTCAAAGAAGGGCATAGAGAAGCTTTCGAACAAGGATTTCCACTTCATTTTGGAAAAAGTCAAGGCTCACAGATTGCTCTACCCGCTTGAGGTTGTTGCCACTCTCAGTGCAAATCCTCATGCAAACATAGGAATGGTGAGAGACTACTTGATAGACCATTTCGAGGAGACACAAAGACAGCTTAATAACAACGAAAAGTTGATTCAGTCTTATGAACACGAGTCTACGAAAAATAGTTTAGCCTTGACTGAGCTCACTACCAATGCAACAGTGTTGAACAATTCTAAGTGCAACGGATGTGAATTGTTTTTGGAATACCCCGTCATCTACTTCAAATGCAAACACGCCTATCATCAGCGCTGTTTGAACGAAAATGTCTACATACCAGAATCAGCGGGAAAAGGTGCTGATGAACCCAAATGTCCTCTTTGCATCAATGAATTGCAGTCTCTTGAAGCAGCTCGTGAAAGACAACTTCATGTGAAAGAGGAGACCGAAATTTTCAAGCAGCAACTTGAAGAAGCGCCAGACAAATTCAAAGTTATTTGTGACTACATAGGGAAAGGAATTATGGATTAGGGGAGTCGAGGTGTTTGAGGGCTCACCTGGGTGTGCACTAAATGGCTGCGAAATCGGTTTGGGTTGATAATTGTGAAACACGCATGTAACATATAGGGTTTATAAAAGTTTTGAGTTTGGGTATAGAAATTTTTCTTCTTTTTGGCTACGGTCCTCTGTTTCCCATTATGGATCTTGATTTTGACGAGGTCACTAGTGCATTTTGTGCTGATCAGGCACGAAACATATCATTATTGAAAGAAGCCGAACTTGCGGGATCAGGTCAACAAAATGAACAGTCTTACCCAGAACTAGAGAGAGACATTCTACTCTTTCATGAGCGGATTCAGTGCTTTTTGTTCGAGGTCTCCTACGACAACTCTGCTCTGAAGAGATCTCCAAATCAGCGAGTATGCGAAGTCCTCAACAGGGTCGTCTTGAATAAACCTGAAGTGTACAATGCAATAAACAGACTATCAAGGCATTTCAATAATTCAAAGAACATTCCAACGCATTCTGAGATGTTGTTCGCCTTTGTGCTTGAGAACTTCGGCAAAGGAATCTTCGAGATGTCTCGGACGGCAAGCAAACTGGGGCAAGTGCCCGAGATCGAGAGGTATCAGGCGGGTCTTGCCTTAGTAAAATTTACACAGATGACAAACAGCAAAAGGAAGGAAACTGTCAAGAAAGAGCAAAGCTATAGCTCTTGTTGGGATGAACCTCTTAATAGTGCTTCCGATGTTCGAATCACCGCAACAAGGGCAGGAACCAAAACACCAAAAAAAGAGAAGCTAAGACCGCCTGAGACAAAATTGTCCTCAAAATTCTCCATGGCTAATCGCTTGCAAAAAAACAAAGACGTTGCGCAGTTTTCCAGCCCTGAAGGTCCTGAAGGAAAATCAGAATTGGCTTTGGTGCTTGATAGGCTAACACTGCTCGAGGCCTCCCTCGACTCATATCTGAGGGCATTGTGCCTCTTTTTAGAACAACAGATTTACTTTGCTCAAGCTTGGTTCGAGTTTCTCGGGAATCACGACCTAGACTACGGGTTCCGTCAGTACATTGAAAAGTGCAATTGGCAAAGAGAATTCTCCCAAACGGTTGTTGATAGTCTATTGCGTATTCGCCGAAGAATTGCTGAATTGTCCCTGATCCTTCGTTCAGAGAAACCGATACTAACCGTTACTGAAGTCGAAGAGGCCTTGGCGATTCTAAGTACTCAGTATGTCATGGTCATCACTGGCTGGTATCAGCAAATGGCCATTGGCGACTCTGGAGGTCTGTGGGATGGGGTGTTGAAGTTTTACGAAGCTTCAATTATGGCAACCGATCGATGCGTTGTGCAATATGACAAAACCCTATTCGAGAGATCCTTTTTGCAAAGCAATGAAGGTTTGAGGAAGAGCAATTTCAACAGAAAGCCCTGAATGAAGAATAACTCAATAAATGTTGCTTGGTGCGTTTCGTCTTTCAAGATTGAATAAGGCTGGACACATTATTTCAAGCCAACATGACTTTTGTAATTGTACAGCTATTTTGCATTTAATTATGTAAGCCGTGATTAAGCTTTAGCATGAGTAGGACAGCATGACCACAAGATCGAAAAAAATCACATTGACGGTGCTCTTATTCCAGACCCACACAGCTTCTAGACCGCATCCGCCTCCACCACAAAAGCTCATATCATAATCTCGATACCATATGATGTAGACGTTCACTTCCAAGTAGAGTGGTAGATAACGAGGCCCTTTCTGGCATTCCCCGAAGATGAGGTCATTAAGATAAGGTTTGAGAATTGAAAATCTTTGCTGTCAAGATATGAATCAAGATCGGATTGCCTAATTCATCATTTAATTGATCTTAGGTCGCGCTCAGCTTGTAAGCCATCCTCTTCACAAAATTTATTGACCAGCGGCAAAATTACCTGACGAGCATGTTCCACGTCTCGAACCAGATCTTCGAGGCCTGCTTAGTGCAAAGGTCTAGACACAAGTACTCAATCTCAGAAATCGAGTTCCAGTACTTGGACGGTGAGTATCAATTTCGAAGCTTACGGACTTTTAATAAATTTTACTCGGTCTCCATCGTTTCTCACTTCAGCTCTCTTACCACACTCAACTCAGGCGATTTACGATTTGCAGCCATTTCGCAGCCAATCCAATCAGCCCTATTTAGCGTCAGAGCCAGAAACACAAACTCCAAACTATCCACAGCGTTGAAGCCAATTCCAGAGAGCCATCTTTCTCTCCTTCTCTCTTCTTCCATTTCTTCCTCTTTCACCAATTTCTTCCTTGCTTGTTCTTCATCTTGCCGCAAGCAACCAGATAGCCGCCTGCGCAAGAGTCTTGTGACACCGGATCAAATCAGACAATGCGGCGAGACAAAGACAACGCCACAAGGAAAAGTGGCAAACCCCATAGCCAAAATTCCCAAAATTCGAAAACCACCAAACTCCAGAAAACAAACAGAATTGGCCAATTGACAACCGCCAGCTGCCCCCCACTCTGCCCCCACGCCACACCCGGCCCCTGGCGAGTTCAGGCTTTTTCGCAACCTCTCATTTTTTTCGTCCTCACTTATCTCAACCTGCCTCGGTGCGCTTTTTTCCCCCTCGCTCTTTTTCCCACTTCCACCTCTTATCTTCTTCACCAATGTCTGCAAACAACGAGTCCTTCGACTTTAACGGCATTTCGCCTGCCCAGGGCGCTTCCCAAACGGGCCAGAACGCCGAATTCACCCCCCAATCCGGCTCAATTCCCGCCAACTCTGCCAACTCGGGCTCCCTCTGTCGCTTGCTTACCTGGCAAGACCCAGTTGCCACAGGCAAGGTCTTCGGAGGCCTCTTGCTTGGGCTCGTTTTACTCAAGGTCAATGTCATCAACTACGTGTTTTACACTGCCTACCTCGGTCTTTTGGTGTCTGCTGCCGCCGAGTATGCCGGTAAATTGCTTACTGGCGAGGGCTTTGTCACCAAGTACACTGCCCGTGCTCCTTCTTACTCCAAGATCTTCAACGAGTCCGTTTTGCCTGCTGTGGGCAACTTTGCCACCTGCATTGAGGGCAGAATTCAGCGCATTGTCTACGCCCAGGACATCGAGTTGACCTTGAAGGCCGCCGGTGTCTCGTACATCTTGTACACCATCACCTCCTACTTGTCCTTGTACGCCATTGCCTTCACCTCTGTCATCTTGGCCTTCACCTTGCCTGTTGTGTACGTGCAGAACAAGGACGAGATCGACGCTGCCGTTGCCCACTTCTCCAAGCTTGTCAAGTCCAAGACCGCTGAGATCACTTCTCAGGCCCAAAAGGCAATTGGCCCTCACGTGGACAACTTCGTTAAGAAGACTGGCCCCGTGGGCAACTTCATTCAGTCCAAGTTCCCCACCAGAACTGCCGGATCCACTGTTGGAGCCTCGAAAGACACCTCCTACCATGTTGGTGGTGCTGCCTCTGAGCCAGTGGCTGTTGAAAAGCCCCTCGAGGGCGCTGGCTCTGCTTCCACTGCCCACACCACGGGTGCTTCCTTCCCATCTGTGCCTTCTGGCACTCCCTCGGGCGTGGTGACGGAAGACCCAGAGTCTGTTTCTGCCGCCGTCAACCAGGCTGCCTTGTAAGCCTGGAGGCTGCGTTTCCTTTCTTGCAATCGCAGTTGACGTCTCTTTATAGTATTTATGATTTGCGTTGGCCCGGCCACTGATCCTCATGGCGCAATTGTTGATAATGTCTCGAATACGAATGCAGAGCCCCGCCATGTCTCACTGTAGGCAACGATTACGTTGTCAGTCTATTTCACATTATCTTCTACTGTCAAACCCTACCGTTGAAAGCCAATTGACCAATCTTTTCTTTACAAATGCATTACATATATATCGTCCTTCTCTCAATCACAATCCTCTGGGGTGGGTAATCTCTCGAAACAGGCAATGAACTTGTCTCCCTTGTTTCTGGTGACCTTCTGGCCCTCTTCCGTCGAATTCCACATCAATTGAGCGCATTTATCCTGCTCCTCCCATTCCTTCGATTTTCTCTCGAACATCGGATGCTCCTCCAAGTGCTTCACCATCCACTCGTGCAAATCCTTCACATCTGTAATGGTGTACACAGTTCCTCCCTCTCTCAACACGTAAGCGTACTCCGTGAGAAGCGTGTTCGTGATGATTCTCGCTTTGTGCTTTCTCTGCTTGAAGTGTGGATCTGGGAAACAGAAGAACATCTTCAGCAACTGAGCCTTGTGGAAGAAGTTTGGAATAAACTTCATGGCGTTTCCTCTCAACACAGCACAGTTCTGGTACTCATTCGTCTCGGCATTGTTCTCTCTGAGCGCTATTATACGGTCTTCCACGTATTGGGTCACTTGCACTCTGATCTCCATACCCAAACTCAAAGTTTCTGGGAACTCCTTCGCCAACGTTATAAGAAGACCTCCGTAGCCGCATCCTATGTCAGCAATCTCGACGTTTTTGGTCATTTTACCCGTCTTCTCATCGTAAAAGTGTGGGTATAGCTTCTTCCAGTCCATGGAGTCGGGGTCCAGCGGATACTCCAAGCTGTGATCAGAGAAGGGGTTCGAGTGTGCTCTCTGTCTATAGAATCTCTTTCTTGGCATTTCGGCAGCATCATATTCGGGCTTCTGTTCCTGATTGTCAAACTTCACCAGACCCTTCTGCTTGATAATTTGTCTGACTTCCTGCTTCTTCTCTCTGTACTCCTTTTTTTTGGACTCTGCCATTTGCTGCTCTCGTATCAAGGCATTTCTTTCTTTTTCAGAAAGCTCTTCGAGGTTGGACATTTGGTTTAATAGTGTTGAAGAGACTTGGTGAATGTGTAGCTTTTTCAATATTCCGGCATCTGGCCTTGATGAGCATCTCCAGTTTCAACAACCCACCATCAGGTCGATGATGAAGACTTCAGATAATTTAGTATCGAGTTTTTGAGGTCATCTAAGTTCTTACACCAAAAGGCTTTTCTATGGAGTTATCTGTTTATCAAACTGTGCAGCCGCTACAGACCACTAACTAATGAGCAGGCGTATGAAGCTCTAATCGTCCCCACAATTTATTCTACATTCCCAGTCCGTCGAATCCTCTCTCATTATCTTGCTTTCCGCTATGTACAATGCAAGACCTTTACTTGTTTTCCTCGCCCTTTCCTTCCTCAGGATCAAGATCTTTGCGTCTTTGGTCCATCGTCAAGTAGAGTTGAGTGCTGGCGGATTCCAAAGTTCTCACAAGACCAGCACCACCCAACATCGTCAACACACCGACCAATTGGGCCTGCAACTGCTCCTTGTTTGGCAAAGACTTGAACTGGTCGACCTCTGCGACGTTGTAAATGTTCTTCTCTATTCTGGCACCCACAAGGAAGAGCTTCTCGTTCTGGGATTTCAAAACCTTCAAGACGCCTTCCACAAGGGTGGGGTCACAGTCTTTGATGGTGATAACCGCACTTGGACCGTTTAAGAGTGGTGCTAGTGGGTGTTCAACGTTCTTGTTCTTCAATGTGTTCTTGTGCAATGCAGGGTCCTCCTCGTTGGCTGACCGGAGGTATACTCTATAAAGAGCATTTCTGACGTATGTCATGGTGACGCCCAATTTCTTCAAATCGGATCTCACCTTGATGGTATCGTTCTTCATCAAGTTATTGTGATGCAAATAAAGCACGATCTGATTGTTGTCGTTGAGGTATTTGTAGTAGTCAATCAAGAACGTCTTTCTCGAAAGTGGATGCTTGGTGGTCTTTCTGGTTGCCCATACATCTTCTTGCTTGGCTTTGATTTGTGCTTGAGCTTGGAAAAGCAGGGAAACTGTGGAGAACCCTCTGTATGCAATGGGACTTTGAAGAGGATTAAGTTTTGGAATGGCAAGACGGATCGAGCCGAGTAGAGCGGGCGAAACCAATCTCATCTTCGAGTTATAGTCTGTCTATTTCGAAGTAACTACTTGCAAAAAAAGGTTTAGATTTTCAGCTTCGCTCTTTTTTGTGTGCACACGACTCGTGGAGTTGGTGATAAAGTTTGATTGAAGGACAAGAATAGGGGAGTAATTTTTTAAATTGAAAGTTGAGATGCAATTATTTCGAATTTGCTATTCCAAATGAGTGGGCTTTGTTTTTCTCGTTTGTGTGTGACCTGTCTTTCTCCTCCAGTGTCCCAGAAACGGCTGTTTTGCAGCCAAATCTACAACACTCTGAAGTGAGACATCAAACTAAGACAACTTTGTAAAGCTACATTTAATTCTCTTCCCTTTTGGCGATTAGGCCACACAGGAGTCAGCCATTTTAGATCACTTGATCACGAATTCTGGTCGTTCTACTGACAATCACTGTATGCAAAGGGACGAGCACAACACACCAAGATAATTCACTCTAAAAAGAAAAATTAATTTTAGGAAAGCAATATTTTGGAAAGCAAATGATCTAAGTCGAGGTCCGAATAATATCCATTCTCGAAAAAAAGTATTGATATTTCGGTTTCAGATCCCACCTCATCTCATCACTCTCATTCTATATACTGCAGACGAACTCCTACCTACTCGTCTCTTCTCATTGATACCATTCGAAAGGAGTAATGTCTAAGACTGGTCTTAATGATTTTCTTAATACTTTAGTTGATGCTGCTCAAGGCAATGGTTCACAAAAAAGACGCAAAACGCTGCCCACTGCAGATCTGGAGTCCTCAGCATTCGGATACACCGAAGTCAACAAGCTAGAACACAGCGGTAGAATGCTCCAGAAGAGTATCAGGCAGATTCTAGATGTGGCTCCCACATTGAGCGAGCTTAACGAGTTAGCTAATAGCTCCAAGGTTGACGCATTTGCCAAGGGGGAGCTTGAGAACAACAAGCTCGTCAAAATGGCAGCATCGCTCAAAACGAAATACCTACAGCACGATCTCCCGATTTTTGACGAGATTCTCAAAGAGCTGGTCGAAGCAGATGACGAGGTCAAGCCAAATGCACAAGCGAAGGAAGCACCTAAAAATCAGGCTCCACTGGAAGTCACCAATACACAGTCCAACGATATAATACCATTGCCAGAGATCAGAAGTGCCCCTCTCAAAGCTAGAGTATTCCAGCACAAGTCCATGTCTGCCAATAAGACATACTTAGATGACAAAGAGATCATCTCGCAGCATAACGAGCGACTCGAGTTCTTGGGCGACTCGGTGCTCAACACTGTTGTAACCAAGATCTTGTACCAGAGATTCCCATTTGCTAAGGAGGGTCAACTCTCGCAAATGAGGTCGACATTAGTGTGCAACAAAACCTTGGCAGAATTCTCCCAGGCTTATAACTTTCATAACATGCTACGCTGCAATATCGAGGAAGACCAGCTCCGTCTAGGAAGACAAAAAGTTTACGCCGATATCTTCGAAGCCTACCTTGGTGCATTGGCCATGGAACGCGGATACAAACTAGATGAAGTCGAAAATTGGCTCCGCCAATTGATGGAAAAGAGGCTTCGCAAGATGGCAAGAGAACTCGAGCTGACTGAGTCAGTTGATCGCAATGCTAAAGCAGAACTCTATGCCTTGATTGGCTCTGCTTCCCTGCATCCACAGTATGTTGTCATTGATTCCGGTGACGGCATAGGCTCACCTTTTAAGGTTCAATGCGTCATGGAGCTGGAGGTGATTGGTGAAGGAGAAGCTCCCAATACCAGGGATGCTGGGCTTCGTGCTGCAATGGCTGCATTGAAGAACAAAGCAATGATTGAGAAGTTCACTCGAAAGCGTGCTGACACAGACAGGTCAGTAAGCATGACAGCTTCCAATCCTCCAAGCACTTCCGAATTTCCCCTTGTCGCTCCCAAAACGATCTTGCCAAACAAATTCGCAAAGAATGAAGTTTACGCCTACTTTGGCAAATCTGTTGGACTAACTCCTACCTACGAGATTAAACAACAGGAGGATGGTTACATGGCTGAGTTGAAGATCAAGAATCACGTCATCAGCGTTGCCTTCGATGCATCTAAGAAGAACGCTCAGAGTCGAGCAGCCACTATTGTCTTACAAAACAAGGATAAGATCGATTCGTTCCTTCGGTTTCTTGAGTAATGAGTGACAGAACATAAATGTACAGAGCTTCCATCTTTTCGTCACTACTTCACCATTCATTAGGGAAGCACCGTCCACATTTGCATGATGACGTCGATTGAAGTCACGAATAGCTTAGTATCTCTTAGGGTAATTAATTCAGGTTAACGATGCTGTGACGCTTTTGTTTCTCCTCTGCAGCTGACACAAGCACATGTTTGTTTAAGAGTTTAAGAGTAAAGAACGACCGCCAATCAACTCGAGAGAGACATTCCTGACATGTAGAATCGGGTCAACTATCTTGCGTGTGCACATTTCCGTGAATGATGCCCCCTTCACGGGGTGATCGTTAGCGCCTCCTGATCAGCTCTTTCTTTACCCAAATACGTATCTAGAAGCCTACGTAAATCTCGGCAAATTTTTGAATATAAGCCTATTCCGACAAGGTTGAAACTTAAATGAAGGAGATCCAGGGATGAGATGCTCGTGATAACTCAAAACTCGAGACATTCGTTTCCTGCAGTTCCTGCTACATGTCTAGATCTTAGAATTTGCAAAAATTCGTATTTTGAAAAAACGCTATTATTTAAGCACTAGGTAGCCACCTGTTTCTAGAACACAGGAATAAGGCAACTTGTCCGAGTGGTTAAGGAGAAAGATTAGAAATCTTTTGGGCTTTGCCCGCGCAGGTTCGAGTCCTGCAGTTGTCGTTACTTTTTGATTTTTGTATCGTATCAGTCATCGAAGTATGATACATTTCCTTTTTTTTAAAAAATCGACCTACTAGTTCGCCCTTCCTACGAGTGTAATGGTAGTCAAGTCTCTGTCTTCTTTTCGTTTTCTTGAGTCGCTCATTTGATAGCGAATGGCTGCAAAATGAGGGAACACTCGAGAGATTCGTGATTTAGCTTTCGTATTGGCAATACTTAAACAAACGAGGTTAGATTTTCTCGATTCGTCCTCAAATCTTGAAATAAACCCCTTATCATCTTAATCATAGGTCAGTTTCTGATTCTAACCTCCTTTGTAGGCTTGAGGCCAGTAAATCACCACCTAGGTTTCTCGCTGTCACAAAGTTTCAGAGGTCGATTAGCTATATCAAATTTTGCCCTCTCAAGCTCGACAATTTTAATCTTCATAATTCTGATCGAACTATTGCTCTCCAGTTATGTTCTATCTCGAAATTGGTCCATCATGGATTATGGGTGCGAAAAATATAGGGCATCTCATCGCACTAAAAAAGTTGTATCCAAGTTCTGCTTCAGCATCAAACCTTCTCCACAAAAATGCAGTTGGCTGTTCACCAAGACGACGCCAATATCTTGCTTACTGAGAGAAATGTTCTCTCGGAGGCGATTTTGGACAAGTACAGAACGGCAGGTCACATTGCCCAGACCACCTTGAAGTACTTGATCCAGCTCATCAACGACTCCTACCACCTCGGCAAGACCGAAAGACCATACTCTTTGCAGGAGCTCTGTATTCTCGGAGACTCTATGGCACTGAAGTTGCTCGCCAAGTCTTACAATAATCTGGACAAGGTCAGAGAGAAGGGCATTGCACACCCAGTCACCATCGACGTCAACGAATATGTTTCCAACGTTTCTCCCGAGCTTGAGTGCCAGCAGCAGTACACATTCCTGCCAGGAGATGTTGTTACCATCTCCACAGGTGCCCACATTGATGGTTACACTGCCTTGGTGTCCCACACCGTTGTCATCTATCCTCCAGGCGTCATGGTTGATAATGTCTTGAAGCCCGAGGGCCCGCTTTTGGGACCCAAGGCTGACGCAATTGTTGCATCTTACATTGCCACTGAGGCTACCGTGGCCCTTCTTGGTCTTGCCTTGACCCCTGAGAAGCTTTCTGCTGTGCCTGGCTTGAACGATGCCTCTGTCATTACTGGTGCCCACATCAGAGAGCTCGTAGACAGCATAGCCGAGAGTTTTGGATGTGTGGTCATTCCTGGCTCGAAAGTGAGAAGAGTGAGAAGATTTTTGGCCGGCCAGGCCGAGGGTATCGTCGCTGAAAGAGACTTCAAGGGTGTTGTGTGGAGTGAAAGCGATCAGGAAGCCCGCCTTTTGAAGAAAGCCACAAACGACTCGCTGTTGATTGTGCACAACAAGGACTCCGTCTCTGCAGCCACGCAGGTCTCGCTGGCTATTCCTACTGACGAGTTTGTTATTGAAGCGGGAGAGGTCTACAATATTGATATAAGGATGTGTTCAGTCAGAGAGCTCGAGAAGGGTTTGATTACTTTGGAGGACGCTGACGACTTCAAGAACGAGTTGGCCAAACAGACCATCTTCATCCGTGACATTGCCATCATCCACCAGTTGAAATTGAAGTCTGCAAGAAAATTGCTCAGTACCGTCGACAAGAGCTTCTCCGTCTACCCATTCAAATTGACCCACACATGCGACTCGTTCCCAATCGACCACGAATCCGGAAACGCTGCAAAGCAGTTGGAAGACATCAAGAACGAGTTGAAGACCCACAAGTTGGGTCTCAGCGAGTTGAGCAACAGATACATGGTGAGAGGTAAGCCAATCCAGAGAGTGAAAAACATCCCCTTGCTGAAGATTCTTTCCCTGGACAACAAGACCGGAAGACACGGAATCGACGCCTCGAAGTTGACTCTTCCAGGCAGAGAAGTGCCTTTGCCTGCCTTGGGTGTGAGTGCTATTAAATTGAAGTCTCTCTTGAAGCACGGCAATTTCGTTGATGCTGTTGCGAGAGAATCGACCACAATTGTTTTGAGCAAGATCTCCGACAACACTGTTGTGCGTTTGACCGGAGGAAACAGAGCTTTCACGCCGTCCTGGGTTCACTCCCAGTTCCAAGTTGGAGGAAACATTCAAGCTACTGTGGAGGCATTGAGTCAGTTGACACAAGACAGCAGGTTTGGTATCAAAGTGAGGGAGATCCAGCCGTATTCATTGAACAAGGAGGTTTTGCATTTGGAAGAGACGATGCAGTTGGACTAGAGTGTACTATAGAATATATTTCCAAGACATAGGGTTAGTGAAGCTAATGTAGAGAGGAGGTTCCAACAAAACACCAGCTTACGAGATCTTGGAATAAGGTCAAATTTCCGAAAACGGCGAAAAGCGTTGTCGAGTCCCAATGCACATCAGCTCTTCCTGCCACTCCTGTCAACACAGGTTGTGTCGTCAAATCCTGTGAGAGCAATATATGATGGCTGCAAAATGCAATCTTTTGGGATCTTCTACTCCTTTGGAGATATGTAGGACTACGAAAATGGCATTCAATATAAAGCCTGTCTTTATAGTGAGCTACTTTACAGTGCAAGAAAGCCAAACAGATCGTCTAAGCGAGTCCCGAAAACTCCGAATATTACTGTGAGGCTCAGAAAATCCTGGGTGCAGAAGTCTTCATCATAGAATCTATACGAAGTCGCTACAAAATAATAGCAAAATATTCCTGATCCAGCATCCACGAAGCTTGTGGAGACTTTGAGCTAGTTGTAGCGAGCAAGCGGAAATGTCGCAAGAAATGTCGCAAGGGCGTCCGTAGCTCAAGGTACTGAAACCCCCATATTGTGCCACAAAGTGAGTCTCGATTTGCAATATTTGCTAAAAAGGTTTTCGTCGAGAATTAGCACAACTCAAATTCGTTCCTTTTTCTGTTTTCCAAAAATTTTACCCCAGTGCCGCACAATTCGGCTTTTTTGGGGCAGGCGCTCGCCTGTGGGGCCGTACCGCCTATCAAAGTTAGATTTTTAGCCTCGCTTTACTCCCTGCCCCTCCTTCACAAAAGACCCTCAGGAAAAATTCGTAAGAAAAAAAGAAACACCTTTCAATCTCTCAACTGTTGATCCCTTCTTTATCCAACACTTTTACAGTACGTATACAACACAAAACACAGAAACAGGCCGGATGAAACGCAATGTTAAGGCGGAATCGGGAATCGTGGGCTGAGGCGGTGGAGTGAGCTCCACATAGCTTGTTTGTTTGGAGAACATGGAACTGGGAGTAGAGTTGGGTTCGTGGGCAAATCACGCTTATTCGGCGAAATACAACCTCAATGGGTTAGAAAGTATGAGATAATGTCTTCAGGCGGTCCAGTGTCTGAATTTTTGGTTGCTGGAGGCTATTTCGGTCCAATTGCCACCCAAAACACGAAAATGGCAAACGTTGTGAGTATGCTTTCCGGCAAGAAAGTGCTTACGATGTTGGCTGGTTGTATGGGAGCTCTGGCCCGGTTGAGCTGGCTGGCAAATTCAAAAGCACTATCCAGAGATTTCCAGGAAATCTGGGGGTCGGTTCGGTCAGCTTTAGTACCCGAGGCCAAGAAAGTCAGATTTGATTTTGCCAGTGTTGATACTCAAAACGTGTCCAATCCAACGCTACAGTCCTACAATCCCTCAAATTCAACCAAATTAGAGTACCGTCAAGCTCGCTTGTCGTTGCTTGTCGTTGCCTATCTTGGCTGAGTAGTGTCTTTTTCGGTTGTTTGGTTCGCGCCGAATCGCCAAAAACGTTGCTGCAAAACCTCCATGCCTCCGCCCAGTACCCAGAGAAACTCCAATTTCGAATCGTTGTTATTTTTTTTTTTTTCTTTATCTCGACTCCACACTTCCAGTCTCATTCGCCGAACCTTTCGCCGACCTGCCATTGGACGCCCTTGCACCATGGCGTCTCAAGACAATTCACGCAACCAGGCGCACAACGGAGGTAAAAAGCCGTACACCCGACACCGCACCTCCTAGACACGACCAGGCGCCCGCACCTCTCACGTCGATTTTTTTCTGGTGACCTGTTTCTTCATTGTCAACAAATCCCGACACAACCCGTTTCAATTGCCGTTTTTCGATCAATTTTTCTAGCACCAGTTTGAATCGCACGGCCTTCCTTCCCTCATCCCCAAACATCCGCCTAACTGTTTCTGCCGATAAACGCTCTCGGGAATCACGTTACTAACTACCCCCTAGAATATCGATCTTCTGAAAATGCCCGCCTCCCGTGAAGACTCCGTCTACCTCGCTAAGTTGGCCGAACAGGCCGAGCGCTACGAGGAAATGGTTGAGAATATGAAGGCTGTCGCCTCTTCCGGTCAAGAGTTGTCCGTTGAGGAGCGTAACCTTTTGTCCGTCGCCTACAAGAACGTCATTGGTGCCCGCCGTGCTTCGTGGAGAATCGTCTCTTCCATTGAGCAGAAAGAAGAAGTTAAGGGCAATGAGCAGCAGGTTGCTTTGATCAGAGACTACCGTTCCAAGATCGAGGCCGAGTTGACCAAGATCTGCGAGGACATTTTGTCTGTTTTGTCCGATCACTTGATCTCTTCTGCCCAGACCGGCGAGTCCAAGGTCTTCTACTACAAGATGAAGGGTGACTACCACCGTTACTTGGCCGAATTCGCCGTCTCCGAGAAGAGAAAGGAGGCTGCTGACTTGTCCTTGGAGTCTTACAAGGCTGCTTCTGATGTCGCTGTCACCGAGTTGCCACCAACTCACCCAATCAGATTGGGCTTAGCATTGAACTTCTCCGTCTTCTACTACGAAATCTTGAACTCTCCAGACAGAGCATGCCATTTGGCCAAGCAGGCCTTCGACGATGCCGTTGCTGACTTGGAGACCCTTTCTGAAGACTCATACAAGGACTCCACCTTGATCATGCAGTTGTTGAGAGATAACTTGACATTGTGGACCGACTTGTCTGAGGCTCCAGCACAGCCGGAGGAGCAGGAGCAGCAACCAGCTGAGGCTAAGGCTGACGAAGAGTAGAGAGCTTGTTTTGATCAGAGCACGAAGATGACACCAATTCCGCAATTTTTTTATCCATTCTCCTTTCCTGTTCTCGTTCAATTCTCTATCTTTGTAACTTATACTTTGTCCTCCGTTTCACCCCCACGTGCTTCACGACTTTGAGCAGGCGGATGTCTTCAAACACAGAGAAATGAGCTATTATGGGGATTGTGAATATGAGCCGATGCTAAAATAATAAATGAAGCAAAAAAAAAAAAAAAAAAAAACAAAGAGCTGAGATTTTGATACCAGACTTTTACTTAGAAATGATCATTTCGATGATCGACTGTAGAGCTTAGATTCCCGTAAAGATGCTAGCCACTAATTTGCGTGGTAACATAAAAACTTTGAAAGCATTGTTGATCTCAGCATGTGAGGTTGACTGCAAGCACGAAGGTTGGAAGTCTGTCAAGCGAGCTCTCGATATTTCCTCATACTTTTGCAAATTCAATGGGACTCAAAACTGGTTCTTTGGCGTCTTGAAGACATTGTGGACTTCTTTTGGTTTTTTTTTTTTTTTTTCATGCTTTGTTTCCTATTCAATACGTAATATCAGCAGTGTTGTTTGAGCACAGAATTATTTACACAGTTAGTTCTAATGCCAGGTTTGGCTGCGAAAATGCTTTTCAAGCAAAGTCAATAAATAGTGCACAAGCCTAAAACAGTCGAACTAGCATAGAAAGAGCCGAATTTGGCAAAGAGCATCATTATAATAGCCTGAATTACGAAAAAAAAAACCCAACACGAACCATTTTACTTTGGAGTCCGATTGAGTAAAGCGAGAGATCTTGTGTCATATAGAACTGACACCGGCAGGGAAGAAGAGCTTTGTACAAATATACTACAGGAGTGTCCAATTCCGATCTGTTTTTGAACTCCGTTTATCCATAATTGAATTTACTAATTTTCGAATCTTTTTCTTGACTCAATCTGGGAACTTTAAGGCCCAGTCTGTGTATAGTCGGACGCGTGGGAGTGCATCAACAAATTTTGGAAAAACAGTGTTGTCAAAAACCAAAAACAGACTCTGCCTCAAATACCAACATGCCTGTAGCCGAGCCAGTGGGGATTTCAAGCTTGCCAGACCAAAGATACAAGATCGTGTCGAACCTGGGCGCCACATTCACGCTCATGGTGGCGGGTGAATCCGGATTGGGCAAGACCACTTTTGTCAACACCCTTTTCCAGACCGCTTTGAAAGAACACGATGATCCCAACGAAAGACACAATAAGTTCACAAGCACGCACCAGACGGTGGATATTTCCATTGTGCGTGCTATCTTGGAGGAGAAGAACTTCAAGATCCGTTTGAATCTCATCGACACCCCAGGTTTTGGAAACAACGTCAACAACTTGGACTCGTGGAGCCCAATCATCGACTTCATCGACGACCAGCACGAAGCTTACGTCAAGCAGGAAAAACAGCCCACTCGTCAGGAGAAAAAAGACTTGAGAGTGCACGCTTGTTTGTACTTTATCCGTCCGACCGGCCACTCCTTGAAGCCCTTGGACATTGAGATCATGAAGCGCTTGTCCACGCGAGTCAACTTGATCCCAGTCATTGCCAAAGCTGACTCGTTGGCTCCAGCCGAATTGGAGACCTTCAAGAGCAGAATAAGGGACGTCATTGAGGCCCAGGACATTAACATATATACTCCACCCATGGACGTGGACGATCCAGCCAGTGCTGAGCACTCGAAGCAGCTCATTGAGGCCATGCCTTTCGCCATTATTGGCTCCGAGGAAGAGGTCGAGGTGAGCCCGGGCAACTTTGTCCGAGGAAGAAAATACCCATGGGGCGTTGTAGAGGTTGAGAACGATAGACACTGCGACTTCAAGAAGTTGCGCTCCTTGTTGTTGAGGACAAACATGTTGGACTTGATCTTGTCCACGCAGGAGATCCACTTCGAGACTTTCCGCTCATTGAAGTTGAGCAACACGAACGAGGCCGAGAAGGGAGAGAATGGTAGCGCTCCAATCAAGAAGCCTCGCCGCTTGCACAACCCTAAGTTCAAGGAGGAGGAAGATGCATTGAAGAAATTTTTCACCGAGCAGGTGAAGGCAGAGGAGCAGAGGTTCAGACAGTGGGAGACCAACATTGTCACCGAGAGAAACAGGTTGAATCAGGACTTGGAGGAGATGCAAGCGAAGTTGAAGACATTGGAGGACCAGGTGAAGAAGTTGCAATTGCTGAAGAAATAGGTTATGGCTACTGTAAATCAAGAGGGATACGTTACATCTTTGTGAATGAATATCAAGAGTTATCGATGGTGTAGGTGGTGAATTCAAAAAGCGTGACCGCTTTTTTGCTTGACACAAACAGTGTTGTTAGGCCTACAACAACGCTACTGCGGGCTTTTTTTTTTTTTTTTTTTTTTTGCTTTATATAATAGATTCATCTCTCTTTAGAACCGGTCTTCGAGCTTGCGGTCATAACACCCTTGGCATACCGAGCCTCTCTCTGGTCAACTCGAGCTCTTCCTGAGTGCAACCGTAGCGACCTTTCTTGAAGTTCTTACGGAACGTGATATACCACTCCTGCTCCCAGAATGGTGTCTTCATCCTCCTAGGGGGCTTGGGGATGTCACTCTTTTCGGGATCGGAAGGGTTTTTGGCAGCATCGGCAACCAGCAGCAAAGAGTCAGCCTCATTCTTGTCTGGGACAGTAGCACTAGGGGGGTTAGCGCCTGTTTCAGTCTTAGTATCAACAGCAACAGCATCGGAGGGACTCGACTTGGGTGGGTCAGCGGCCTTAGGGGGTTTAGCCACTGGCTTAAATCCAAGAACGGGTCTCTCCTTTGCAAGCATCTCACGAATCTCAGCACCAACACCAAGGTTCCATTGATTCACCTCGAGCTCCTCAGGGTTGATACAAGCGTTGATCAACATGAAGGGAGCTTTCTTCTCTGACTGGCCGTTTGAGGCTCTGTCAGGTCCGTAGCAACTAGATTTAGAGGTCGACTGGCTTCCATCCATCAGGCTTGAGAACTGGGAGTGGGTGGACGATGCCTGGGGAGAAACACCGTCACACTCAGTCAGCCCGCCAGCCTTTCTGGACCTCTTACCAACAACAGCCTCCTTAGCTTCAAGCGACAGTTTGATTGCAATGGCCACCTTTCTGTTCTCTTCAGCAAGACGAACATGGTTCTGCAAGCCTTCCAATCTTCTCCTCAGTGCGGCAACTTCAGCATCGATCTTTCTCTGGAGCAGCGCCTTGTGGTGGTTCTTCTTCGCCTGGGCGTTGATGTCAGACGCCTCCAGCACACGGAACTGCAACTGGGCGAGAAGCTGCTGCTTCTCCAACAAGCGAAGGTGACGCTTCTCGACGGCGATCTTTCTCTTGGCCTCACTCTTCATGGCTCTGTATTCCTTGTTCTCGCGACGATATTGCTTGTAGAGCTCGTGTCGAGAACGCCAGCGTTGAGAGGCACGGTCAATGGCATCAGCAAGGCGCTGGGTCCTTGAGTAGCTCTCTTCATGGTCAGTAACAGAGGTTGCAGCCAACAGCAGCGAGAAGTCACGAGTCAGAGTGGGCGCCGTGGTTTGAGTGTTGAAAGCCTGGCCAGAACCAGCTGATGACTCTCTTCCCACAAACTTGGCAAACAAACTGGCCGAGAAGTCCCTCGTGGGTTTCTTTGTACGAGCAGCGACCAAGTTCAACAACTCGTTGCGGGCGACGTCCTCAACGACACGAGTGAGAAAAGGGTTTCCTTCGATGTTTTGGGCAAAGCGAAGCACATCGAAAAGAGTGTGGTAGGAGGCGTTGGGGATTACTCGCTGGATTATGGGAATCTTGGATGCGTACTCGGGGAAAGGGAGGGAATCGCCCAAGCTACACATCTCCTGAGACCCAAACTTCAGCAAGGCGAGCTCCTCAGCCTCCTGGACTGTCATGACACTCTTTACGCGAGGCTTCCACTTGAGCTGGCAGCTATCGACCTCCTTCAAGTGGAATGGGTGAAGGTCGAAGGTAGCACCGAGCTGGGCTGCCTTGACGCCAGATGGCGATCCGTAGAGCTTGCAACCGAGCAGCTTAGAGCCATAAGGAACGCTCTTTCCCTTGGCGAGTCCCGAGTCCTTGAGTTTGGGGACCTGGGGACCGCCAATGGGCTTGTACACCACAGAGCCACTGTGAGCGTACAGTTCCAGAGGAGACTTACTAGACTGCTTAGTAACGAGCTTCACGGGAATGAAACTCTCCTGGGAAAGCTTAGTAACAGAAATGTCCGAGGGAAACTCGACATTAGCGACACCTTGGTGTCTGTACTTCCTCGAGAAAAGGCGGCGCCAGAGTCTCCGTCTGCGAGACAATTTTGGCACTTCCTTGGAGTCAGAGGTGGAGGGTGTCCAGGCTTCCTTCTTCTGGAAAGCTGAAAGCGCTGGGGTCGGTTTCGAATGGGCGTTGAAATGGCTGTTTCTGGGAAGAAAGTTCCCAACAGCAGAGTTGTGTAACTCAAATGGGCGGCATTGTACCGCCTCGGGAACCGAGGATTGCGAGGCTATTTTCTTGGAAAAAAATCTCATGGTCGTCGATTCTGGGATCAGGAAGATCAAGTGGTGGGAAGAAAAAAGTGGGA
This sequence comes from Candidozyma ruelliae, assembly GCA_030582895.1. NCBI lineage: Eukaryota > Fungi > Ascomycota > Pichiomycetes > Serinales > Metschnikowiaceae > Candidozyma > Candidozyma ruelliae. The sequence continues at coordinate 119,216 of JAJMHE010000002.1, forward strand.
ATGGGACTGTGGGACACAAATATAAGCATCATCCGGGGCCCAGGACCATTTGCAACCTCCTGCATAGTGGCAGACCTGATAAGCGTCTCCACATGTGTCAGAAAACTCCGAGATCGCCAAGATACAGGCCGGTTATGATGTTTATCCGAACCCCTGCAACTGCTTCAACCTGATGATGACGGTTTTGTTTGCTTTCTTCGACATCAGAACTCGATTTTTACCTCATACAGAGGTAAACAGTTTAACTCAGGACAATTGGTGGGATAGGCCATGTCAAGTGAGCTCCGTGTCCGAATTTGTTGCTTGAGAGATAGAATTTTGGATTATTGGATCTATGGGTGCTATTGTGGGACCAAAAAAGCCTGAAAACGACCACTACTGGTGAAGCTAAGTACTTGAACGTGTCATTGAGCGGAATTACATTTCCGGAAAATTTGTTAGCTTACTCCTCGAAGCTTCGAGGAGAAACCTGGAGCAGCCTCCAGTGGAAGCCAAGGGGCCAAGCAGAGCACTAAGATGCTGTCACATTCTGGGTTTTCTACTGGAAGCATTTTCTGAAACCAGTCCGTTTCAGGTTGTCAAATGAGCATCATTCTGGACCTTCTTGACAAGGCGGCTGAAATGACTACAATTGGGAAAAATTTTTGATTCGGGGACTCCTCAGTGAATGGAGACCTCAAAGAAATTATTTACCTTCGAACTAGCTACATTTGTGTCCTTATTCAAGGGGTGGATAGCCTGACTGATGCAGCCAGTCCTGCACCAACCTCTTGATTCTCGTGCCTGAAATACACCTTTTCCAGAACTACCAATCCAGCACAGCTCCCTTAAATGACCCAAAGTCTCGAAGGCGTCCCTGCCACAAAAAAGTTCAAACGAACGTATGTCGCCTGCTTGAACTGCCGAGTTAGGAAGGTTCGGTGTGACTTGGGCGATCTCCACCTGCCGAATGCTAAGTGCGCTAGGTGTGAACGAGAGAGAAGAGACTGCGTTTTCGTTGATTCCAAGAAACGTACAGTCGAGCGCTTGAGACTGATTCCAAGTCAACATGGTGGCCAGTTCATAAAGGCCAGTTCCTCCTCTCCAAACCTGTCGCTGGGGTCAGCTCCCCCATCTCCGGCAATAGCCGCCATGGGCTCGGTTTCTCACACCAGCAAACCCAGCGACAAAATAACTACTCCAAACCATTTTTCCAACATGGAAGGTCCCCTTGTGTTTTTGGCAAACGCAGCGGGGAAGATTGCTACCGCTGACAACCGGGGTAAGATCGATGGAAGAACCATGTACAGCCAGCTTCAGGAAACTTCCCAGTTTCCACTCCTGAGCGAGAGATCCCAAGTTGCTGGTCAATTAGGAGTCTCAAGTAATGCTGGGCTGCCTGCTAATCCGACCTCGGCTAACATGCTATTCCCACCACAGGTCCCATACTCTAGAAAGACATCACTTGATCAGGCTTCATCTCAGGGTATCGCACATCGGACTTCCTCTGTTGGCGAAACACCTCTAAATTCAAAGTCTTTACCGCCTTCAAACCCGCCATCCTCCGCTCCAGAAACCAGCGCTGCTCAGTGGCCTTCGTATTTCAGTCGACCAGAAAACCAGGCTCAGCGCTTGACTATACCCCCAGCGGAGTCCGAAGCAGACGTTCGACCTCGTGGAACCCTGGACTTGAATTCAATCGTTTACATTGGCGAAGATGGCATACTCACGAAGTCCGAGGCCGAGTACTTGATCAAGATGTTTTTCACTACGATGCACCCATTCTTCCCCCATATTCCCCAGTTTTTACATCTGCCATCCGTGCTTGCAGGATACCCTATCCTTCTTTGTGCTGTTCTCACTATTTCGGCTCGTTATCATACCTTGAACAGCACTACGGTCGAAGGAACTCCCAAGCATATAGATATCCATGATAGACTATGGCTCTACGTCCAGCGACTCATTTCGCAAACCGTCTGGGCAGAAGCAAGTACAAGGTCCATTGGCACAGTGTTTGCTTTTCTACTATTTACAGAGTGGAATCCTCGAGCCATCCACTGGAGGTGGTCTGACTACGCCAATCGTGCTGATGATCCGTGCGACACCGCCATGTCTTCAAAACCTTTGAGTTACGCTTCTTCTGTCGCTGCTTGCACCTCTGATGAACCTGCTGGACTCGGTGCCATGCGAAGATCTTATAGAATGGCCTGGATGCTTATAGGATCTGCTGTCAGACTTGCTCAAGATACTGGATTCATGGAGGTCAGTTCAAAGACGTTCTTGGCAACCCACGTTGCTGAAATGAATAGCGTGATGAACATGAGCAGGCGAAGCATGTTGGGTGCATCCCTTGCGGATGTCGAGCTTGACCATGAAGATATTTCAGAGGCCGACATGGAACTCAGAGAAGACAACGAGTATAAGGTGCTCAACATGACCGAAGATGAACAGAAAAGGGTGTCTGCAGAGAACTCCTTATCATTTACTTTAGCCCAGAAAGCGCAAATTGAGTTGCTTCAGATTATGTCGTTGAGCCACGAATCACTCTACGGGTACAAAGCACCACTTGGGTCTTTGAGTCAACGCCAGAACCTTGCTGTGCTCAATGTGATTAGTCCCATGATCAATAATTGGGCTCGAAAATACAAAAGCTTGATGGAGCCGCCCAAGTTAAAAGGGGAACCTAAGTTTGACTTCAAGGATCCCACTTCATTTGATAAACAAACTACAGCAGAGCTTGCCTCATTTATTCAAGCCGAGTCCTTTGTTTTCGAATACAATTACGCCAAATTGTATGTCTTCTCGCTTGCCTTGAGTCCTACTCCCAAAGACTCACATCAAAAGGCTGGTGGAGTCAACTTGAAGTTGGACGAGATCTCCAAAAGCGCCAAGTATATCGAACAAGCATTTGCCGCAGCCAACGAGATTCTTCACATGGCTCACAGGGTCCATAAACTCAATATGCTTCGATTTATGCCCGTGCGTTGGGTTACGAGAATAGTTCGAGCGGTTGCCTTCATCGTCAGATGTTACTTGACAATTACTGCCCACAAGTCTTCTACAAGTATGGATGAATCTGGTGGCGTAAGCAGCGATAACATTGATGCTACTATTCTATCACTTTCGTTGATTTCCGTTCAAACAATTGTGCAAAGCATCCAGAGAGCTGCTGTAACATTGAGAGATTGCTCCCCTGACGAGCTCCACCTTTGCACTAGATACTCGAATGTTTTAATGTTCTTGTGCTCGGAAATGAAATCGAAGCTCAAACAGCTGACAGCCGACGACGAACGCAGTTCTACGACCTCAAATGACCATCCAAAGGATTCTCAGGGCTTGAAGAGTGAGGAATTGGAGTCTGCTAGGCTCGCAAACACGTATCAGCAAAATTCTACTTTGGTTCCGCCTATACCAGCAGTTCTGCAAGGTTTGACTGGCTCGGTTAATGGCCCATCAAGTCCAGTTCCGGCCACCAGTGCAGGTTTTAATTACTTGGCTGATAGTGAGCTTATGGAATGGATCATCAACAATAGAGATGTGGGTCTTGATTTTGTCGGCCCTTGGACTGAGCTCATTGAACAACAGCTAGAGGATCAACATTTCGACTTCAACGATAGTCTTAATTTCCCAGCGAACTAATAATTTGTTTATTGATAATCAGTCTTTGAAGTTTATATCATTCCATAGCCAAGGTTCTCATAATTCGAATCAATGAATGTATGCTTGAGGTATTGCTTCCAGAGCTCCTCCAATCTTTTGTCAATCTTTGAACCTTTCTTGCCTTGTTCCGCCAGGCTGCTGTCTTTCACTGGCGCTCCTAGCCTTCTTCCTAGATCAAGCCATTCACTGATCGTGAGGTCCTTCATGTCGTAAAATTCGTTATCTGTTGCATATTCAACTTCGTAGTTGAATGCTTTTTCCCCATCATTGACGCCCTTCAAGTCGAGGAAAAACTGAACATAACGCTCAGGAGTGAATAGTTGCCTGTTGTAGGCTGGCCCGAGTGGCAAGTCGGCGGGTTTCTTTGGGGGAATTGTTCTGTCTTTTTTGAATGCATCAACCTTGTCACTGAATGTAGCAAAGGAATCGTGATAGTCGATACCGTCTTCTTCATCGAGTATAGTTTCTAATTTTGCGAAGAACTGATTCCAGTCATCATACTTGGATGTATCAGAATTTTGTAGGTCCGTGATATTGTACTCCCACACCCTAAAGCCCGGGTTGAAAGTGGGAACCACACTAGCTGACACATGTGCAACAGAGTATCTTTCGGAAAAATTGCCACATTTTTTAGCCTTCCTGATATCGGCATACATTGACTCCCTCACAGTATTCATGTACTCCACTTTGCCTTTTGGAACGCCAGCCTCAATCTGAAATTCGTCGGGATAATCAAACGAGGTGTAGCTCTCATTAATTGAGTTGAGATATACGGATGAGTTGAATGCGTCATACATTGCTTCAAGGGTCATACCATCCTCCTCTTCATCGAATTGCGATAACAGCATGTCTTCTGTCATCAATGACTTGAATTTCAGCTCAAAGGAATCGTAGGCCATTTTGGAATCTAAGGGAACAAAATGATCAATGTTCATATGACCATACAATCCACCGATAATGATGTCTCTAAACTCGTGTTTCCACATGATGTACTTGCGGAGACACGAGATATCAAAATTTTTCGGAGTAGGAGGAACATGGCCAGTGAGCCACACCTTCATATCACGCTTTCTCATCTCCTTCAATACATAGCCCAACCATTTGAACAATCTGTATCCTGGATCCTTTTTCCTATCACAGCTATCCACAAGTGGATTGGACTTGAATAGGTACAAAGTGTTGATGGAAAGCACGGCCAACTTACCTGGAATGACTTCCTGAAAGAAGTATGCACCTTTGTTGAATGTATGAAGCTGTGGCGCAGGGATGAAAGGTCTCCAGATCTTGTAAAACTCTCTTGTCTGGAGCGTAGGACCTTCAGCAAACAAGTTGTGAGGATAGACATCGTTGTTGCCAAGAGAAGGGATTGGGAGCACGTCGAACTTCTCGTGCATCATCTTTGAGATCATCTCATTGGACTCGAATATGTTACGTTCGTATCTTGGGAAATTTCTATCATTGTCGTGTCGGACGTTGTCGCCGGTCCAGACTATGAAGTCTATCTTGTCTTTAAGATTCTTTTCGACCCAGTCAATTGTATCGAACACTAGGTCAAGAGGTGCATCGCATCCCAAAATAGCATCTCCGTACTTGCTTGCATCACCTTTGCCGCTGTGGCATTGTTCATCAATGGACAGTCCAGGTTTGTAGTATGGGTCGGGATGTAAGTCGGTGATATGGAGAAATCTTCCATGTATCACTTTTTTTTCACCAGTGTAAGGATCTTTAACTTCCACTGGCTGCTTGGGAGTCAATCCAAGCCTCTTCAATTCCCCCACAGCGTCAGCTGATAACTCCAACTGTGTGTAGCTAAGTGATGAGGCATGGAGGGACTGACTTTGGCGTAGAAAGTGGATAGATAGATAAAGTAGCCCGAAGAGAGGCAAAGCAAACAAAGGCAATACCCTGGCCACTTGAGAAGGTCTTTTTGTGGCCGGATTCATTGCTGTATGATCTTTGACGTAAGGTGTCCTAGATACAAGCGAAGTTCAATGGGGGTCACGTGGGTGAGATTGCCCAGATTTTGCAGTGGTATCGGCAGAGATACAGATGTAGTGTCGTGCTGTTGGGCAAAGCAGGATCCGATCCATGATTTCAAGATTTACAGTGAAGTTAAATAACATTTAGCGGTGGCGTGGCGCTCTTTTGTTGTCTATTCGCGAGATACTTATCTGAGGCAGCTACGCATGGTAGACAATAGTTGGGATTTTCAGCCGATTCTCAAGGTTCTCGCATAGAAACACAAATTTTCGAGGGTGCTCACAATCGAAATGAGGCATCGTTTCATCGATGTAGTTAGAGCCCTGAGTCTCAAAAATGATCATCATAATATTTTAGTGCAATTGGTGAATGCTTTGTTGCCAGTGAAGTAAACTTCAATATAGCTTGGAATCCTTTAGATGGCGAAAGGAATGCTGTGGGCTGGGTGGAGTAGAAATGCAACACCTTGAAAGTTACGAAGCATTGGCCGACCAAAAGCTTATAGGTACACGTAGACGGCCTGAAAGCTTGTTACCGACCAAATCAAAACTACGATGTCATCAATGATTAGGGCATTGGTATAAACGCTGTAGTGCAACAGGCTGACGATGTCACTGGAAAACTTTACCCTGAACGAATCATCATAATTGCATTTTCTTGAAATTCTGAGCTTTTCGAGACAACTTGATCCTTCTTCACGCCTGTTTCTGCCAAGGTATAGTTCATCCTACGCAACCTTCAAATGGCTGCAAAATCAGAGGCGCACAGCCAACCCACCGCAGAGGACGCACCCACGTCCCGTAAAACAAGGTGGCTGAAGTCTCCTTCCCAAAGCCAAATCCACTCGGACCCTTTCCCGTTGATCTTCCGAAACACAGCCCTTGGTCGCTGATTGTGACTGGCCTCGGGCGAAAGGGCCCAGGTCGGGTTTCCTCAAGAATGGCAGAAGCAAAACACCCAAAACGGAGCAGGCCACAAAGCCAAGATCGAGGTCGTTTGCCCTACAAAGCAATCGAGAATATCGAAATAACGTGCCTGAGGCTCATCCACGTTATTGCACTTTGCTAACGATCGCCAGAGGCTTCCCGATTCGCCAAACAAGGCCCTTTTTGTCGTCAGCTCTTCGACCGAAAAGGCAATACTTTTCACTGAAACGCGAAGAAATGGCGTGCATTTCACGCACGTTAATGGCATGCTGAGAGTAAACAAACTCCTGCGAAGTGAAAGTGCGACCCAGAAGCGAATTGTTTAAACCTTATAGGGGCAGGAGCAGGGAAAGACCGTTGCCCGAGCCAGCCAGAGAATGAAAAAAAAAAAGAAAAGGAAAACACTTTGTTGTGAGCTCATTAAAAGCATTCTTCTTTTTTTATTTCCTGAATCTCCTCCTCTGGTTTTTGTTTGCCTCGATTGTTCACGCTCTCGATTCACGCTAAACCGCACCGCATTGACACAGAGACCAGAACACAGGCCTGCCTCAATTAACACTCGAGGCGCGCTCCAAAAGGTAAACAAATAACCAAATTACTTGCATAGGTGCCTGCAATTAGAGGTGGATCAGTCAAGATCGAAAAACACGACTTAGCGTTTCTTTTGTTGTTTGGTCTACGCTCCATATTCACGCTCGCCTTTAAATACTTGTACTTGCCTCGTCCCACTTGCTGCTTCATACTTGATTACTTACTTCAACTGCCGTTCCTTATATTTCCAGCATGAAGGTCGAAACACCAAAAAAACACTCGTTGCCCTCCATAGACGTTTTGACCAGGCTGAGTTCTTTCACACTCCCTCCGTTGCTGTCGCTACTTTCACAGCCTGAGAGGCCCAAGTTGCCCTCCATCAACACATTCACGCCTTCTACTCCTCGTTTTATTCTTCCTCCTAGGTCGGTTTCTGAAACCAACATTTCTCCAGGCGTTCCCGTGTTCCACCCTTACCCATACAACAACGCGAAGCCCAACACGCTGGTGCTAGTTCCAGAAACTCAGGGTCCTGCTACTTCGACCCCAGCACCAAACAAACCTTCCGTCTCGAACACCTCAATCGACTTCGAGGCTGACACCTCTATGAACACCAGCATGAACGACTCCATGGTCAAGCCTGCCACCAAGAGAAAGGCTTCTTCCTTGGTGTCTCCCACGAAGGATTTCGCTTTCATTAGCCATTCTCCGGCTACATACCCTTCGCAGGAGCCTTCCATCGACAACGCCTCTTTGGCCCGTCGTAAAAGAAGAAGAACGTCTCCTCACGAGTTGGCGATCTTGAACCAAGAATTCGACGTGGGCTCCACCCCAAACAAGGCTAGACGCATTGACATCTCCAAGAAGGTCAACATGACGGAAAAGGCCGTCAAAATCTGGTTCCAGAACAAGCGCCAGTCGCTTCGCCGTCTCAAGAGCGCCGATAAGGAAATCACAGAGTTGCCTCCAACGCCAGACTCGTCTGTTATTGCATCTGGCCCCATCACAGACGCTGCTCCTACGCCCATCGTGGAGAGCACGCCTATCAAGCCCAACTTGACCAAATCACACTCGCTGGAGTTTGTCAACCGAGTGATGTACCAGCTGCTGCCCATCAGATCTCACTCTACGCCTTCATTGACGCAAAAGGTCCAGGTCAAGAAGGAGGTGAGCAGCAAAACCCCCTTGCTTTCCAAAATGCTCGCAGCCGAGGACGAAAAGCTACTGAAGGAAGGCGGAAACTTGATCTTGAATTTGACGAACAAGAAGCAACCCGACTTCGTTCGTTCTGCGCCCGCTGCTTCGAACCAGGTCATGACTTTCAAGCTCACACCTTCTACAAACACAAACTTAAACACCACATCTTTCATGACAGCCACAAACGCCTCAAGCGGCAGACAGTCTGCCCGTAAGCCTTTGGGCCAGCTCGACACAAACACGATACCCACGACGACGGCCAAATCTGCTCCCGAGTCCCAATGCGTGCACAGCTTGCTTTCCTTGAGGAGCGGGAACTTCTAAGCGTCTAGAGCAACGACTGACCTGTGACGCTCTGCAAACTATACATACAACGCAACGAATTTCATGAGCCTAGTTAGTTACCAATGAGTACCATGACATTATGATGAAAACTATAAAGTGTAGTATACAGATGCTGATATGCCGCCAACAAGTAGTTTAGCTTATGCCTCCTGAGCCTTTGCCTGAGACAGAGCCAAAACACGCTCTGTTCTCTCGGCATCGAATTCGAAGTCGAAGTAGGATTTGTCGTAATAGTGAACTCTGATGAAACCGTCCTCTCCTCCGGAGACGTATCCGACACCATCTGGGTGCACAGCGACAGTGTTCAAGGGACCGAAGTGACCCTTGACTCTTCCAATCTCTTCCGTGAAGATCTTGTGGTAGAATCTGGCCTCGAACTTACCTTGACTCTCAGCTGTAGTGGTCACATTTCTGGCTTCCTGACCACCTCCCAAAATAACGAAGTTCTTCTTTGGGGTGATGGCAGCGGTGTTCATTGGAGCATCTGCCTTGTATACCTTCATGATCTCGAGGGTCTCGACGTCAATCAAAGTGGCGTTCTTGTCCTTCGAAGCTGTGATGAAGTACAGTCTGTCCTCTGGAGCAAACTGGATATCCGTGATGGAAACAATTTTCTCTTCGTTGTGGATGCCGTGGGCCTGAACTGTCTGCAAGAACTCACCAGTCTTGCCGTCGTACTTGCTGACGAAACCGTCTTCGTGGCCAGCAATAATGTACTGTCCTTCAGCGGACCAGCCGGCCACTGTGACTTTGGTTGCATCTTCTCTGGTATTTATAACGAGGATTGGCTCAGCAGCCTGGTTGGCGATATCGTCGTAGTTGATGTTGTAGACAGAAATGGCACCTTTGCTGCCCATAACCTTATCGGTCACAGCCAAAAGCTTGGAGTTGTCTGGAGAGAAAGCCACTCTTCTCACAGGAGATGAGGTTTCCCACTTGTATACGCATTCACCAGTCTCGGCTTTCCACAATCTGATGGTAAGATCGGCACTTCCTGTGGCACACAAAAGAGTCTTGGAGTCGACATCGATCGACCAAATCGTACCTTGATGGCCCTCCAAGGTTCCCAATCTCTCACCATTAGACAGATACCAGATCGAGGCGGAGGAATCCTTGGCCACGGAGAAAAGAATGTCGCCTTCCCTGTTGAACTTGACTTGCGTTAACGAACGCTCGTGTCCCATCAACTTTATAGGTCTCATTTTTGGTGATTTGTGTTTGATTTGGGATTGTCAATATAGAAGAGTTCGAAAACTTTTTCAATACGCGGTAGTGTCGTGCTCATATGAAGGATCGCAGAGCTATTACAGAGGCAACCAAAGGCCCAAATGCTTTTTGTTTCTGAAAGCTTAGCGTTTAATTTAAAAACTAAATGATGCTCCACTCCTATTCTACTCCCTCGTGAATGCTGCTGTTGCATGGAGACCTCACCGCCATCAAAACATGGTGTAGCTTTACCAACTCACTCTTGGCATAATATCTTTATTCATACTACTTTCTTGGATCATAATACTTTTCAAAAGCAAAAATAATTGCTATTATTTAACAGACGTCTTCAATGACAACGTCCTTGCCATCGTGCTCACCGTAGTCCAACTTCAATCTACGGTTGAACAACTCAAGCAACCACTGGAAACACAATCCAGTCACAGCGGCATCGTAGCGATCCTTCGAGTTCTCGTCTCTAACAAAGGCATGCTGTGCTTCATTGATCTCAATGAAGGTGAGCTGCGTAGGGTTTCTGCGAAGAGTCAGTCTAATCAAGTCTCTACCTTCTAAAGGCACATGGTTGTCCTTGTCACCGAAAACCATGACCAACTCACCCTTGATCTCCTTTGACCTCTTCAACGAGTCGTCATTCTTGCCCTTGCCCAATGCGTGGATGTGGATGTCAGTTGCAAAGAAACAGAAAGCAGCACTCACTCTTGGGTCCAAGGCAGCTCTGAAGGCCAAATGGCCACCCAAACACATTCCGGTGGCTCCAATCTTGCCATTGAAGGTTGGAAGCAGGTTGAGGTACTCAATTGTCAACCTGTTGTCCTCGTCATACAGGCTAAGCTCCTTCTCGATTTTGTACTGGTTTCCCTTGTTGGTGCCCTCATCGTCGTAAGCCAAAGCCTCCGAGGATTCGAAGTTGTGGTAAATAGAGGGACAGACTGCAATGAAACCCTGACCGGCAATGTCTTTGGCAAATCTGGCAACAGGGCCGGTCACCTGGTAAATTTCAGAGTACACAATTACTCCAGGAAACTTGGCCTTGGGGAAGTTGGGGATGACAGGATGGAACACAAAGATTCTCATCGTGGTCCCGTACAGGGTCTTGACGTCGTGGTAAGATTCTTTAATCAACATTGTTTATTTGTGGTACCTGGAATGAAGCAGTTTTAGGCTTTATATACGAGTGCGAGTACGGATTGTGTGTACTAGACATGTGGGGAGAAGCCTTATATAATAATCCTGCCAAGGATCCTCGTTTTGAATGCTCCTACATGTATCGAGCAAATCATGCTACAATGCTTTGTCGGGTATGTATGAATATCGTTTATAACGCTTGTGCTTGTTCAGGCCACCATTGGGTGAACTGAATTCACATAGGCGAAAGTCTATCATCGGCAGAGAAGAGCTTCTTACTTCTTCGCTACTACTTCACCGGCTGCTTTTCTTGCGTCCGCTGTAATGTTAGTAATTGTCTGAAACTGCTCACATCTGAGACATACCTTCCGCCTGCTTTCTTCTCATCTTCTCAGCATCACTTTCCATTCTTTTTTTGGCATCACCGCCCTTCTTTTGACTCTTCGCTAGTTCTTGCTGCTTCTTTTGGTTTTTGGCTCTGGCCAATTCACGCTGATTACCCCTAGCCATTGCTGGACGTAGTGAACAAAGACTTGATCTACATCGGATGAACGCACTCAACTACCATTTTCCTACACGTGATCTTCCACATCCGTTGTTCCACCCCCGTCTACTTAAACTTACTTAGTCTCCTCTAGCTCGAAAACAAGCCCGTTGTCCACTTTTGGATCGTAGGGCTTCAACAAAAACTTCGAAAACTTCTTCAAGTTTTCCACCCCTCTGATCTCGGTACCGAGCAATGGCATCTTCACCAAGTGGTAGTCCTCGTAAAGCTCTGCCATCTGGTCGAGATACTTCTTTTGCATCTTCCAACGTGACTGACACCTTCTGCAGTCATCCAGCTCAGCGAAAAGCAACTGGTTGACGACGATTGAGTTCACATCCATGTTGTAGCTCATCAACTCTTGAATCATACGCTCAGTCTCATAAAGAGACAAGAACTCGGAGATGCAAACACAAACAAAGGTGGTCAAATCCGGATTCGTGAACTGTTCGTTAACCTCGCTGACGTTCTTTTGCACCTCATTCAATTTCTCGAAAATGTCCTGTTGCTGGCCAGCACCTCCGCCGAGCATGCTCAACATGGGTCCCAATTTGCCAGAGAGATCTTTGAATTTGGCGAGCAATTTCTCGAGCGTTGCTGGAAGCTGCAAGAATCTCAAGGTGTGGCCCGTGGGAGCTGTGTCGAAAATAATGGTTCTGTAAGAAATGGCATCAGCGTCTTCCTTTGAGGAGGCAACCTTTTGGTTCTTGATGTGTTTCAAAACCTCCATGAACGACAAAGCCTCATCAATACCCGGGATTGATCCAGTCATATCCTTCATCATGCTCTTGAGTGGGTCGTTAGGGTCATTGTTATATTGTTGAGCCTGGTTCTGCAAATCACTCATAGCTGCCTCAGGGTCTATTTCCATACACGAAAGGTTGGACAATCCCTCGACTTTTCTGGCATCCTTACCAAACTTCTGACAGAATGCGTCCGACAAGTTATGGGCTGGATCAGTGGATATAAGTAAAAATTGTTCTTGAGGATAGGCCAAAGCCAACTGCACAGCAATGGAAGACGAGGTTGTGGTTTTTCCCACACCACCTTTGCCACCTACAAAAACCCATTTCAAAGTTTCCTGCTGGATGATCGACTCCAAGGTCGGTTCTAGTTCAAAGTCCATATTTTGGTGATTGGAAGGCGTGTATTCTATGGGCTTTTTCTTGTGTCTCGAGCATAAGCGCGCATGATTTCGACACCCTTCTATGAGAACACCTCTCGAAGTTAGATTCGGAGGTAAACCAAAAGAGGAAATTTTTGTGAAACTTCCGTCTGGGTTTCAGAATGGCTACGAAAGATGCCAAAAATGAATAACTCGCTTTGCGTTTGAAGAGAGAAGAACTATTAGTTCCTGGCGAAGCTGTATGGCACACTACTCCCATCACAGTATTTTGTGAGTGGACGGTATTATGAAAGATTTTCTTCTTTTTTTTTTTTTTTTTCTTCTTTTTTTGAATCTCCGAATAAGAGAAACTCAATTGAGATGCTCCTATTCTCGATCATGTTCGAAGCAACCTCGATCGCGAGCATCCTTTGGCTGCAAATGCGTCCATACATTCACGAAAGAGTTTCCGCCTCGCCGTTTTGTGTCGAAGGAACATGTTGTCCAGGCCTTGGTCTCCTTCTGATCGCTTTGAGTCTCTCACCGTCTATGGGACGACTTGCCCATGTACAAACTCCGGGTACGTAGAGTTCACTCACACATGATACAATAGGCGCTCTTCTGCTCATAACAGTGTAATTTTCATCGACCCACTTCAGTTTTTCAATGAATTTCTTCGAATGCATCTTCACAGTCCAGTCTCGCGTGCTAACTGTCAGGTTCATAACTCGAATCGATATGAAAGGTCTGACAGCTGCCTGTCGCCTATTGCATACATGATTGACATAGACCGAACCGCCGACTCCAAGCTCAGCACCAAGCCCAGAATTGATTCCAAACATCGGAAAGGGAATGCCTCCTGTACCACTTCCTCCAAGTCGTGGAGACACAGAAAGCGCAAGGCGTACTTCAGTTCTAGCGGCACTCTGCTCATTGCTAAACGAAAGACACAGTGCTAAAGGCATTATCAAGGCTGTATCGTTTGAGACAGCTTTAATTCTGAATTCCCGAAAGTAATAAGTCCCAAGCATACCCAGAAGCTTGGGCAAGTACTTGAATCGACTTGATTGAATGCCATCGAGTGAAGCAGGATACAATATCAGCGATTGGGCTTCACAATATACTTGGACATATGGATATGACCCAACAACAGCCTCCATTTGTGCCTGAGTGAAGGTATCGCAATTTTGAATACGCCATTGCTTGACATGACGCCCGTTTCGTTCTGGATTCTCCGTTACCGCCGCCGAAAACCCTCTGGAGGGATCCAGTTGTCTCTGAAGAGCGACTCTCTCAATGGAAATGAATTCTTGCTTTGTGGCGTTTCCATGACTTAACGGAACAAACAAAGTGTCTGACATTGGGGCAAATGTCATGTTCAGAAACGGTCTGGCAACGATAACTGTTAACAAAAATATCAAGAAAAACATCGTTTGATTTGGAACCAGAACTGCTTAATGAGAAGAAAATAACAAGAGAACAGAGAATAGTTAGATTTATTTGCAATGTATAAGTCAAGGTCAGTAGTTTCCTGAAGTCTGGGGGATGCTCCAATTTCCTCGCTCAAAGGTTATGTAGCGCTAACAAGGCTCAATCCAAACAAATCTACCTTAAGGAATGCACCTATGACAATTTTATTAGGAAGATAACCTTGATATGAGTTTTAGTATAATCCTTATCCATGGCGAAGGCGATAGAATATTGTAACTTTTGCAACCGCAGCCTCTTGATCTCCTGTATGGCCGAAATAACTCAGGAACATGCTATATACAATACGCAGCTCGCGAAAAGTACATACTGACTCGAAAAAGCTGCGCCTTCTGTGAAGGATGGTCGCAAAAAGAACGCAAAACATACTATATAAGTCCTTCGAGTCTCCCGCCAGTTTACATCAATATTCATATCAAAAGTTAAATATGAACCCAACTCAATCTTGCCCTTGTTCTTCATGCTCTTGTGCGTCGTGTTCCTGCACCTCTGAGTCTGGATGCAAGTGCTCGAAACACTAAATACCTCGACACACTCGAATGATGATCAAAAAAATATCGGTGACACTGGAATCTAATATGTATAATGGTATATAATTAATTAAGGGGAAGAGAAATTATCCGTAGTTCTTTTAGGGATTCTTTGTTGGAGTTTATTGCTCAAGATTGTGTCGTTGGACGGACAGAATCTACCTATAGTCTCAGCGAACAGAAGCCCAAAACTAATTCATAAGGTGAATTGTCAATGTAGATGAGAGGGCTAATACCCGCCAGAGGAGGAATAGATGGCGACCGATGAACTTTATTTCAAAACCTAAAATTGGAGATTTCACTGGATGAGTCTGACCTGAAGAACTCAAAGCCTTCTTCCTTATCGTCTTTCTTTTGTATGGAATTGTGCTTTTCGGAATCGGACGGCAGTTCCGTCTCGTTGAAGGTGAATGATTTCTCTCCCGAGTTCACACTCGTCAAAGAACGGTCCTCGGAAGAGTTTGAGTAAAATTCATCGTTATCTTCAGAATCACTTGCAACAGGTGTATTGAAGAAACTTTGCTCCGCCGTGATAATAGCCCTGACCTTGGCTGGAAGGCGGTCTGGACGGTAAAATCTAAGATCGACTCTTCCAACGATATAAAGAAGATTAATGAAAACCTCAAAGCCACCATATACCACCACTAATAGTCTGTAATCACATACCTTGCTGCTGTTATAATTATCCTTGTTTTGAAAAACAACAACACTTCTGAGAACAGCACCAACGAAGATCAACAACGATGAAATCGAAACAATCCACAAAGACTTGTTGTGTTTAAGTTCACCTCTTTGATTTGTGAGACCCTCAACCATATTGTAATGGTGATGCGTAGCGGCAATGACTCTAATAGCATGTCTATGGTTGGAATTCCTTTTCATGAAAGTTTCCTCGGCTTCTTGGGCGGCATTCTTTTTGACAAAGTACAATGGGCTAAAAGACTCCACCCACCATGGCTGGTAGGTGTACAACCTTTCATCCTTTCGGGTGGGTTGGAAGAAATAGGCAAGTCCAAGTAAAGCAAATGTTGTAAGGGAGTATACGATAATGAGAACCGATGAAGCCATATTGACTTGCTTCCATTGCTCATATGCTTTGATGCTCAAAAAGTAAAGATATTGCATGAAAGCAGCTGGAATGGTGATTCCAATGACGATCAATACAACACCATAGAGTGTAAGCATAACGCCCCAGAAAAGCATTCTGGAACCACCGACTGGATGGCGCCACGTAAAGATTCTTTGAGCTAAAATCAAATTGAATGTAACGATAATGATGGAAGGAAGGATAAGGAAAAGCTCACTCACTAATGCAATTCGAACCATCGGGACATCTTTCACCCAAACTATCCGGAGAGCAAAACCAAGAACTCGCATAACACAGTGGAACACCCAAGCAAGCGAAATCCAGAAGTAGTGACCTCGTGAAAAGTTTATTGCAAAGATGACAGCGTGAGCGATGGCCAAAACACTGAACATACCCACCATGATAGCACTTGGAACAAGATCCCTATCTTGAGGATAACCACCGAACAAATTTACCTGAACAGCCATAGCGAATTTAACAAGTTGAGGCGACATTTCGTGTCCTATAAGATTTCGAGTATAGGTAATGAGATACATAATACCCGTACCACTAGCAGGGTGATTAAGAAAGTATCGAAAGGTGGTGAAGACACCCTCAACCATCGTCATTTTAGAAAAGTCGGAAGGGTCCGTTGCAAACCCAGGAAAAGTCATCTTTTTTCGCCGATTTCTATCACTCTGTTGAAGTTGATTACTAGTTAAAGCACCTTACCTGAGGCGATGTCTTGAATTATATACATATGGACATTTGAGTTTCGGAAATTATGCAATCCAGGCTACCACTATTGACGGACTTAAAGAAGCCATGAGAGACAAGAGAATGACGAGAACAATAGCTTTGTTACCCTCAAGCCGAGCATAATGACAATGCGGGTAAAACTTCGAAACGCTTAAATTCAACGGTGAGGGGTGACGAAAACAAAAGCACTCTATTTATCAGATTTGAACAAGGCTTAATCACCATGAGCCATGAATGCTTAAAACCGTCTTCTGACATGGGCTGTAGGTGAGTTCAAAACCCTTGAGGATCTGCCAATACGGGACCTTGCATAATATAGGGTCGTATTGGGCATGTGCTGCATAGCGTAATTTTTATCTTGCCTAATTAGGAAAGAATCTCTAAATTCATATGAAGGGATATTTCGTCCAAATATATAATGATTAAAAGTGGAACATAGATTCATCGTCTTCATCAGCATGCTCCATGTGCTTAACGTCTCTCTTCTTTTCGTTCTCTAATCTTTCCAGAGGAAACTGGAATGACAGACTATCCGTTGTTTTCCTGTCATCTTCGACATCGTCTGTAGGATAAGGAGGCTCGACCTTGTCGTATGACAACGGCAGGTCAGAAGAGTAGCCCTTGGAAATGGCAGAGACATCACTTTCACGGCTTTCGCGGGTATAAATATCGTCTTCATCTTCCTCCGACTCCGATGGGTAGAAACTCTGTTCGGCAGTAATAATAGCTCTCACTTGTGGAGGAAGTATATCCGGTCTGTATAACCTCAAGTCAACTCTTCCGACAATGTACAAAATGTTCACAAGGGACTCGAATACACCCCATGTCACATAACCTAATGCAGGTTCTGAGATTGGGCCCAGGTATCTTGACCATTGGAATTGGAACAAGACTATACATCTCAAGATAGCTCCCACAAGAATCAAAGCAGTGGAAGCAGTAATGATAAATAATGAAACGTTGTGGGTTAAACTTCCTCTTTCGTTGGTCAAGCCCTCGACCATGTTGAACAAGTGATGTGTAGCAGCGATGACTCTTATGGCGTGTCTGTGGTTGTGATTACGTCTCATGAAGGTCATTTCAGCTCTTTGAGCCGCTCCCTTTTCCACAAAGTAAAATGGACTGAAGGATTTAATCCACCAAGGTTGGTAAGTGTAAAGGTTTTCATCCTTCTTGGTGGGAGGAAACAAATAAGACAAACCAAGTAAAGAGACCGATGTCATGACATAAAGAACGATGATCACACCGGTGGCTTGGTTGACTTTAGCCCACTTTTCATAAGAGCTATAGCTGATGAAGTAAAGATATGGGACAACTGACGCAGTGACGATGATTGCGATGAAAACAAACACCAAAGCGTACATTCCCAACATGATTCCCCAGAAAAGCCATCTGGAACCACCGACCGGGTGACGCCATGTGAACAACCGCTGGGTCAATATTAAGTTGAGGGAGACTAAAAGATAAGCTGGAACAATTTGAATCACCTCACTCGCAAGACCAAGGTTGATTTGAGTAACATCAGTAGACCAAGCCGCTCTCATGGCAAAGGCAGGTATTTTCAACAAACAATAAAAAATAAAACCAATCGAGACCCAGAAATAGTGGCCTCTGAAATAGTTGGTAAGGAAAATGCCGGTGTGAAGAACCAAAAATATGAAGAATATAACCGTGAAGGCTATGGACGGGGCAAGATCCCATTTTGTCGGGTATCCACCCATCAACACATTTTGCACCCCAATGTTGTACTCTATGAGAACGTCAGGTAGTTCATCTCCCAAGAGATTCTTACCCACAGTGATGATTCTCTTGATGCCAGTTCCCGGGGCTCCACCATTGATGCATGCTGAGAGGAAATTCATTAGCCCGCCTGTGGGCGAGTTATCGTACTCCATTTTTTTTTTTTTCTGTGATCTAATAAAACAATGGAAAAGTGGTCTGGATCGGATACGTCCTTAATTAGTTAAGCGAAATGAAGAAACCCACAAAGGAAGATTTGGCAACGAGAGGGAATGAAAATAATCGAAGTTCGAGAATCGGCAGAAGTCTTGCAGTAAGCGATATACCTATCATATATAGAATTTCATGTTTCTCCTCCCCTCCAGTCCCCTCCAATTTAATCGGGGGATGACGATGCAGTTTTTTGACCGCCTCACTGCTTTTGACCATATGTGGAGAATGCGATGGGAACAATTGCAAATGCGCGTTTTGAGCTCTGAAATCATTCTTCACAGCCATCGTCAAGAATATATTACTCGATTCGGTAATTACGTGCTGTATCAGAGCCTCACATGGGGTAATATGCAGGACTGTATGCTCGTGTCTACTAGAGAGGACATCAAATTCAACTTCTTGTAAAGGCCAGCTTTATTATACAAAAATCTATCACTAACTCCAGTGTGGGGAGGGTATTACTTGCCTTCATAAGGAAGCTCAACAAGAAGCTATTGAGGTCCCAACATTCCTTAAAAATGGAAATCCTCGTCGTCATCAGACTCAAACTCCTTGGCTTCCTTAACAAAGCCTTCTTTTCTAGCGCCGGGAGTTAAATCGAAACCGTCGCTAGACTCCATATCTGTCGAGACTTCGTCTGTAGTGTAATGGTCAAACTCGCTGCTAGCGTCACTCTGCTCGATTGACTGCTCCGCGGTTATAATAGCCCGAACTTTAGCGGGCAAGATGTCTGGACGGTAGAATCTCAAATCGACTCTGCCGATTATATAAAGTGCATTGATAATGACTTCCATTAAACCCCACAAAATGTACATTGCCACAGGTTTGCAAAGTGCACTTTGGTTCATTGTGTAACGATCCTGAAAACAGACGATAAGTCGACATAAAGATCCAACGAAAATGAAGAGCGTGGTAATGGCAATGATTCCCAACGAATAATTGTGCGTCAAATCACCTCTTTGGTTGGTGAGACCCTCGACCATGTTGTAGTGGTGATGTGTCGCTGCAATGACTCGAATAGCGTGTCTGTGATTGTGGTTACGTTTCATGAACGTTTCCTCTGCTTCACGAACAGCATTCTTCTTCACGAAATAAAAGGGGCTGAAGGACTCAATCCACCATGCCTGGTATGTGTATAAGTTCTCATCCTTCCTCGTTGGCTTGAAGAAGTATGCAAGACCAACCAAGGCAATAGCAGTAAGGGAGTAAGCCAAAATCAACACTGCAGATGCCTGCACCACTTTCCTATAAGAGGCGTAAACCCCTATTGAAAGGAAGTGAATGTATGGAATTGCGGCACAGGCAATTGTCATACCGATGATAGCCAAAACAAAGATGTACAAGGTGATCATAAAGCCCCAGAACAACTTTCTGGAACCACCGACCGGGTGCCGCCAGGTGAATATACGCTGCGCTAAAATCAAATTGATGGAGACTAACACGATCGAGGGAAGGATCAAAAGCACTTCACTTGCAATCCCTGTGGGCACTCTGGTGATGTCTTGGCCAAACGGAATTCTTAGTCCAAAACCGATGCAACGCATAATGCAGTAGAAGACCCATCCAAGGGAAAGCCAGAAGAAGTGACGCCTCGAGCAATTGATGATGAAAATTGTCAAGTGAAGAAACATCAAAACGGCAAATACAGCGACAAAGATCGCACTCGGAGCAACATCAGTGTCAGTTGGGTAGCTTCCGATGAGATTTATTTGATGACCAACCTGGTAATTGAGAATTTGCAAAGGAAGTTGTGGCCCGAGTAGATTATGGCCCTGTTTTGCCAATTCTTGAATACCAGTGCCATCAGCTGGATGGTTGTTGCAGTACAGTAAAAAGGCCATTAGGCCAGCTGTAGCTCCAGTGTAGCTGTAGTCTGATGTAGATTGAACAACCATGATTCTTGGTGTGTTGCAACCTTCAAAGAATGTATTGAGATTCCTCCTTCAACAAAGCTTAGAACAATCAGTGTATGATGAATGAAGGAACAAAAATCAGATGCTTCGGAAAACTTTGTATTTAAACAATCAAAATAACCTTTGTTTGATGAACGTCAAACTTACCTCTTTTGGCCAATTCTATCAAGAAATGCCTTTTTAAGCATATGACTGTATATAAAGCATATCTGGCACATCATTTATCTCAAATAGGCATCTGCTTCGAAAGCCACACGCATGATATTTGCTATATACCGGATTGGTTGATCTGTATTTCGGAAAGTATCAAAAACTGTAACTAAGTGGTACTCCCCTGTTGCAGTTACCATATTGAATACACGATATCTTAGCGCTGACAGACCAAACAGGAAAGTAGAGACATAACTAATCGTTTGGTATACAACAACTCATAGATATGCAGGGGGTCAGTACACCAAGATAATTTAGTCAAAATATAGCACACCGTACGATGCCATGTCCTAAGCTCTGCTAATTGAGCGAGTTTTGGTTTTACCTCTTCATCCTGTGTGTGTACTTAAAACTTGAGTTTTGAAGATCTTGCTAACACCAGTGTCGTCAGGTGCAACCTGGATGTGGTTTACAAGACGTTCGCTTGCACCTAAAAATTGGGAAAGGCTACAAGGCAATTTACTCTTTTTTTTTTTTTTTTTTTTTTTGTTTGGTTCTGTTTACTCTCAGTTCTAGTTCCCCAGTAATTTTTCACACGATGATTTGTCTCCAGTCATTAAGTAAATCTCTCTGGACTCCATACAAAAACGTATATACAGGAATAAGAGGCACTATTCATAGAAACGCGTGAAGTGAACCAGCAAAGCTTAGCCAACTCAGGTGATGCCCTCGACAATTATCAAATATGAAAAAGGAGAAGTGCATGCTTTCCGAGATGGTCATTCTCAAATGATAGAAGGCGCGTGTGTTGTGTCCTCTCCATTGGGATTGGTTTTGCTAGATATCCAAGGTGAGCTAAATCTACCACACGAAAACTCGAAGGACAGATATGAACGTGCGACAGCTGATCAAGTACATGAAGCTGTAAGATTTGGTCGAATCGAGTTCGACAAATCAAATTTATCTCGAGTAACGCTATTCATTGGAGAGTCTCAGCGTTTGGTGGGAAAGGTTGTGGAACTACCCAGACCAATTGGTATTTTGCGTATCTCGAATCTGTCTGACGAAGCGAAAACAAGCTCTTCTCAAAACATTGATTTAATCGACATTGTCAAGAAAAAAATGCTATTTGACCAAAGGCCGCTTCCTATAATGTGAATTGTATCAGTTTATTTTGAGGATCTAAAACTTAGCTTCTAAATTGGGGCTGTTCGAAGGAAGCTCGAGATTGCCGACGACTAAATTGTCGAAAATCTTCCTCAACTCGGAATCAGTGAAACCAAGATTGACTTTCATGTATTCAACGATCCCACCATACTTTGTGTCAAGTAAATCGAGTGTGGCAAGCATGGCCTCATAGCGAGAGCTCAAAAGATTTTTCAAACCATCCTCCTCTAACTTCCATCCTTTACGCCCACGAGCAATGAACTTCTCAAGATCATCCATTTTCAATTTGGCTTTGAACTTCTCCAAACCGTCATAGAATGCCTTGATGATTCTAGGGTGGTCGGGCTTCAATCCGTGGCTTGTTAGCTCATACTCTCGAGCAATTGTATGCTTATCAACCCCAACAAATCTCAAAACCAACATTGCGAACATCCCTGTTCTGTCCTTTCCTGCCGTGCAATGGAACACGAAAGGTTTGTCGGGCGAGTCACAGATATGCCGAAACATAGTTTGGAATGAGAGACGGCCCTCCTCGAGCATATGGTCATACAAATTCACATATGTGTCCCAGTGCGTGAGTAAATTGGAGGTCCGGAGTGCCATCGCTTGCGGCGAAGCGTCTTCATTAGCAAAAACGGGGTTGAAAACTCGCTTGATTTCCCAAACTTCCAAGTCCTTTGGATAACCGTCCTTTCTGCATTCTTGCGTGGAGCGAAGGTCGTAGATAACCTTCACACCTATCTTATTGAGTTCATCCTTTCCCTTCGCAGTCACTAAATTGGTATTGGCGCATCTGTAAAGGAAGTTTGGTCTTACATAAAGACTTTGCAGTCGGCCACAAACGTAACGTGGTTCCATAATTTGCCATCCCCCCAAGTCTCTGAAATTCGATATTCCGTCTATCTGTTTCCATCTCGTAAGGTTTGAGATGGCTTTTGTAGCATATAAAAACCTCAACAGTTCTGCCTCTGGTGAGAGAAATTGAATGATGTACGCAGCCGCCAAATAATTAAAATTCACCATCTTATTTTTGTTGAGGGGGAGGTTGTATGGGTTCATTACCTCCTTGTCGTCATCATCATCCAATGGTTCAACACCATAGAAGTTGTGATCAGCACCAGGAACTAAGCGAAGCTCGTGTGAATACAACCCACGATTGAGATGATTTGCGTAATTTGCGCTATCAACTTTGGGAATAATATCATCTTCCATACCATAAACACTCAAAACTGACCATCTAGTTGAGAGACCTCTGAGCTTGGTTAAATCTGGCTTCGAGAGTTCCTCGATCTCATTCTTCGGTATCTTGTACCTCGTCCATTTTCCATGACGAAGACACGATTGATATAAGTAGTCCCACTCGTTTTCCTTTGGATATCTATCATAAACCGTTTTTGAGTCAAACCTGGCAGACATGTTGATCAAGTTAGGGACAATAATAGCATTCGATGGGTCCGATTCACGCAACTCGTCTTGCCTTAAAGCCCAAAGAAACATGGCCACGCCACCTCGGGAATGTGCAATAAGAGCAGCTAGCTCGAAATTCAAACCCAAAGCGTTCTTGCTTGCATCAAGGAGGTACGAGACTGAATTCTGAATATCCTCAACATCCAGGGCTAGTGTTCTTCCCAAATCAGGATCCTCGTAATCGTCGGAACTCCCGCAGCCCCTAAAATCAATTCTCAAAGAGTACATCCCTAGCTCTGCTGCGAGTCTGTGAGCCACAATTTTCTGGTAACAATAGTTTCGATGCCCACCTTGTCCATGGAGGATGAGCGCTACTCTCTTCGTTGGTGAGGCAAATTTATATCTTTCTTCCTCACTCAAGTCAGCGGCGTGAGGAATGGCTAAGGTTCCCGATATTCCGCCTGGTATCCTGACCTCTATTTCTCGAGGCGGTCTTTCAACCTCATTGATCTTGATAGTTTCTTCAACAGACATGGAAATTGAAGAAGGGTGTGGGCAGGTGCGGAACTATATACTTTTCGCTTATTCAGTATGCAGCTCATAGAGCATAACGATTTAAATGCTGGGGTACCGTATGTGCGGGGATTAGTACTTCGCGTACCGAGGATTTCAATCGCACACACCATACAAGCTGGGTGTGGACCACATTTTATCTTGAACAAGCTGATTGTCAGCTTCGTAAAAGTATGAATGCCTTTGGCCGGATAAAGTATTTCCAGCGATTCTAAGAATTCTTTGAGGTTTACATTTTCTTTTCTTCTTGCATGATTATAGAGACTCATACACTCGAGAATCAACTTCTAGGAATTCGACCCATGGAACAGCAACTCTGTCTTTGAAGAAGACAGTAGCCTCATAATTGAGCGCTTCGCGCTAGATGCCTATCTAGTTCTCCAATTGTGGCCCATCCTAAAGGCCGCGAATGGTTTTTAAAAGTACGATCAAGCAAGATCAAAATGGTACGGAATTATCTGGGACCCTGCTTCGCCTGTGTTTAAAAAAAAAAAAAAAAAAAAAAAAAAAAAAAAAAAAAAAACGCGGGAGATTTTACTATGAGGTGGAGGAATTCGGTCGCTAAAGGGCTTACCTACTTGCTTTTGATTTGCGATTGATTCTGCATCCATGTTGCATCACCTTATCGCGATCGAAATAAGATCAAATAATCTAGTCAATGTCTCGTTTGCAACCTGATCGAGATGCTTTCCTCAAATTGGGCAAATCCCTTAGTCAGAAGCACACAGATGAGCTTGCGGCGCAATTGTCTGTTGTTCAGTCTGTGATCGTGAATTTTGCTTTAGACCACGGTGACAGTATCAAGCAAGACTCCGAGTCTCAATCAAAGTTCACACAGATCTGTCAGCTGATTGGGATAGACCCATTGGAGCTACTACTTCTTATGGAGTCTAAACTGAAAAGAAAGGACAACTACCTAGGTGGATTGGCTATACGAGTTGTTGAGATTTGTCAAGATACGCGAGATATCAACGGCGGATTGTTATCAATGAAAGAGTTACGCTCTCGTCTCAAGGATAATACGAGTGTTCCCTTAGAGTTTCTGGAGGAAGACATTGCCAAGGCTCTAGCAATGATTTCCATATTGGGAGAAGGGTTTGAGATTTTAACGATCAGCGGAAAGAAATGGATACGACATTTCACTGCTCTTGGCAAAAGCAGCATTTCGTCTGATCAGCAAAAAGTATATGAGTTGTGTGAGTTTACTGGCGGTTATGTCACGCAGGCTCTTCTTCGAGATAACTTTGGATGGGACAAGATTCGTCTGAAGACCGTAATTGATGAAATGATCATGGCAGGATTTTTGTGGACAGACTCGCAGGGTTTAGGTGAGGTGCAATACTGGGAGCCATCGTGGATATCTAAGTGAGACTTATTTGTTCGAGCTTCCGTTTCTTTTTCTCGAGAAATTTGGCGTTATGTTGTTCCACAGTTTCGCTGAGCGGTCTGTTTTTGATCGGAATATACTTCTTGAAAGCCCTTCCTATTCCATCTCCCAAGTTCGTGTAACACTGAGATGTTTCAAGGCTCCTGTCAATAAAAGCTTCACCCATCATGTCAACTATCAGCGATTTAATCTTATGATCCAAGATTATTCCCTGGAATTTGCGGCATTCTTTCAGAAGTTTCTGTGCTTGCGATGAGCCAAAATCGCGTGCCTGCTTTAACCACTCCATGTCCGGATAGACACAGTCGTACAACACCAACGGAATGTCATGTGCCATATCATAAAGCGGTCTACTTGGAAGTTTCTCGATATTAACCAAATTTTGCACGACATCGGGTTTTTCTAAACCTTGGCCGACAAGGAATAGCACAGCAACCATGCAACGCACCTGATGCCATAGAAAAGCTGAGCCTTTTAAATCAAAGACAAACATTTTTTCTTTGATAGGCAAAATTTTCGCCGAGTGTATGAGCCGTTTATGATTTGTGATTTGTTTGGAGCCGTCAACCTTGCAGAAGTTACGAAAATCGTGTTCGCCTTCAAAGAGGCTAGCGGCTCTGTTCATGTTTTCGATATCAAGACCTTCACCACTAAAGATGTACTTGTAATGTCTGTAGAGACAGCTAAATCTTGCGTCAAACCCCTCAGGGGGGCGGAGACATACCGCTGCCATCCTTATGTCTTGGGGTAGGAGTGCGTTGAGTATAGTGAGGTATGGAAGTTCTCGTTCATCCATAGATCTATCTCCTTGTTCTTCCTTGCTTAAATTGGATCGAACATTCAAGGATATCACTTGCCTCAATGCGCTGACACCTTTGTCAGTGCGACCGCATCTACTAAAATTACACGAAGTGGGGTCTGAGGAAGGGATGAGTTTTGCCTTCACCATGGCATCCAAAATTACTTCCTCCACAGTTGGCAAGGGGGTTGGATCGTATTGGTAACTTAGCCCATTGTAGTTCCACCCCAAGTACGAGAATTTCAATGCGATAAATCTAGTATTGAACTTCGAGAACGAGAACTCCTTGTCTTTGTTCTTTGAATTGAGACCGACCTGGTTCAGAACAGCACCTTCTAGGCTTCGGAGCTTTTTTATGAGCTCCTCTTTAGACCATGTTTCATAATTGACTTTAGTCTTGAGTGCTGATTTTCTTGCGTTTTTATTCATAATGTGGATAGCTCTCGACATGCAAGGTTCTCGCCAAACACTCATGAGAGTTCAGCGATGCGCATCGCGAAAACCAATACCTTTAAAGTAAGAATCTTTTTAAATTCACAGTGCGATGTCTCTAGAGTGGGAAAAAATATCGGACTTCGTCCATCCCTGGCTCAACGATGCCATAAAGTCATTGGGTTTTCCATCCATGACCCCTGTGCAAGCTTCCACCATACCTTTGTTCAGTGGAAACAAGGATGTCGTTGTTCAATCAGTAACGGGCTCTGGTAAGACACTTGCGTTCGCCATTCCGGTACTACATCATATATCTTGCCTTCTTTACGGGTTAGAAAGAAGTGAGCTAGAACCCACTATCCTCAAGCGAGGGCAAATGGCAGGTATTATAGTCTCGCCTACGAGAGAATTGGCCCATCAGATTCAATCCGTGTTCGAACGCATCATTGCCTTTCTACCTGATAGCATGCATAAGATCAAAACACAGCTAGTGGTGGGCTCTCTCAATCATGTGAGGGAGGACGTTGAATATTTCCTTAATGAGAGGACGCATATAATAGTAGGCACGCCAGGAAGACTTCTAGAGTTTATTTCACAGCCAAAGGTCAGAACCAACAATGTGGAAATTGTGGTATTAGACGAAGCTGATAGGCTACTCGATATGTCTTTTGAGGCTGATGTGCTCGCTATACTCAAGCAACTCCCAAAACAAAGGAGAACCGGGTTGTTTTCTGCAACTCTCTCAGCGAGTGGAGATCGTATTTTCAAAACCGGTATGCTGAATCCTGTCAAAATAACTGCACAATCTAAGCTCACTTTACCAGCCGCCCCCTCCAGCCTTTCCATTCGATACCTGGTCGTGAAGGCTGAGCAGAAGCTCTCAGCTCTAATCAACCTTTTAGAAAGCTACAAGTTCAAAAAATGCATGATTTATTTTCCAACTTGCATATCTGTCAAACACTTTTATACTTTGTTGCTGCTCTCGCAGACTGACATGGCAAGCTCAGTCAAACTATACTCCTTGTACGGTCTGCTTCTGACCACTGCTCGTCTAAAAACACTCAAGTCTTTCACCGAAAGTGATGCTTCATGGGGAAAGCACTGCCTCCTAGCTACTGATGTGGCTGCACGAGGCATTGATGTCGTCGACGTAGACCTTGTTATCCAGGTGGATCCTCCAAATGATCCTGATGTGTTTTTGCATCGATGTGGTAGAGCGGGAAGAGCAAACAGGTCGGGTAACGCAATCGTTCTTCTCAATGCGGATACTCAGGAGACAAACTTTGTTGACTTCATGGAAGTAAAAGGTATCCTCATGAGTGAAGTTGCCATTAAGGTTGATGAAAACTTGCACAAGTGCTTCTACGATAAAGTCAAGCTGTTTATGCTCGAGGATAGATCACGCCATGAGACTGCAGTGAAAGCTTATGTTGCGTTCGTAAGATTCTACTCAAAGCATTTGGCGAAGTCTATCTTTCGTGTTCAGTCTCTCGACTATTTAGGGATTGCCAAAATGTATGGCTTGATACGCCTACCGAAGATGCCTGAGTCTCGGTACATTGCAAATGATGTGATGCCTGAGGAAGGTTGGTTGATCGAAGAACGAATAGATATGGACAAGTACGCGTTCGCCGATCCAGTGAAGGAGAAAGCCAGAGTTGAAAATCTCGAGTCTGAGAAAGAAAGAAAAAGACTAGAAGCAAAGAGGAGAAGGCTTGCTAGCAAGCAGAATCAGGCTTGGTCTTCAAAGAATGAGACAAAGGAAGCTAAGGCGGAGAGGAGAATGAAAATCAAAAGAAAGCGAGACGAACTTGAAAAGGAACTTCTTGAGCAATCTTCCGAAGATGAGCAAGTGGAAGGTGATTGGAAGGATTTGGTTAGGCAAAACAAACGTAAGAAGCAAGAGTCAAATGTTCAAGGGCTGTTCGAAGACTTATGAATTATGACTTCCATTTTTCACTAATTGTGCGGATGCCATCGTATATAATCAAATTATCGAGCGGTATGTATTGAGCTGTCACAATTTTCAAAATTTCTTGACTTGCAATGCCACCCATAATGCTGCAAATATTATGGTAGTTTGTTGATCGATGGCAGAATATTTCCAATAAAATTTGGCGGCAGTTTTCAGGCACTTGCTCAATTTCAAAGGGTTTGATCAAATCAGTGAAGTGTTTGAGGTACTTGTCGTAGCCTCCAACACTGTTCTCATCTTCCCAGACAAGTAATGCTTGAATTCCCATATGAATTGCAATAGTATAACTAGCTGCACCTCCTGTTATCATCTTCTCTTTGAGTGATTCTGAAGCAAGTGATAACGAGCCCTTTGTATAGTGTAAAATTGCTGCATTCTTACAAAATGCTGCGATTTGCTCTCCTGGTATGTGAATTGGAACATCGCATTCATTCAAGACAAGAGTAAGTAGTCGGGTGAATTCATGTAAATCATCTGAGGATTTCTTGCAATACAAGCGTTGAAGGGCAACATAGTTAGAAGTATTTGATGTCATGTCTGGCAAGTCTCCAGGTAATGGAAGAACGCCATGTGAAGCCACAAAAAGCTTAAGTGCCCTTAGTAGGAGCCAAAAATTAGAGCCCTCACAATCAGAAACTTTTTCTGACATTTTGTCGTCCTGGAAAAGCTCATACAAATATTCGGGAACTACCGTTCTTTGCAAAGCTCTGTGTACCTGCTGGCTCGCCTCCACAAAATTTCCTTCGGAATTCAAGTTTCGAGCCATTGCCTCAATATATTTGGTTTTGAAAAGTTTCTTCTCGTCATGCGTTTTCGGTAGCAGACCATGGTGATCATTTTTCCATCTTTCAATACCTTTGATGAAAATTACGATGTAGGGGACATGAGCATGTTCGATGTCATCCAAATCATCGAGAGAAAACGAGTTCGCGTAATCTTGAAGCTCCTGCCACGGTTGATCAATCCGTAGGTCGTACATTTTTGAAGGATCATGGGTCTCGATTACCACTGTTTCTTCACGAGAGATCTGTAGGGTCCCATATAACCCACGAGTATTCACATGCACCAAGGGCACATTTCTAAGCCACAACTTTTCCCTCAAGGCCAGCAAGAGTTTGATGGGAATATAATCGCTGACTAAAACCACATCGAATGTGTCGAAAAAACCCTGCCTCGACAAGCAATGGCAAAGACTAGAAACTATACCGTACGCTTTGACGTCTGGATTGAGCTCCGAGATATGAAACGCCATCCTTTCAGAGATACTCTTATTCATGTCAGCCTCCGTTAGGTAGAAATTTCCGCTCAAATCATCTTCAGACACGGTTCGCTCATCAACGATGGTAAAAGTGCCAATTCCTGGAAGTGTGAGATTCTTCAAAACCTCAGCACCAGTGGGTGTTGCATTTATGAGACAAACATGAGATTGTTCAAGACGATATTGACCCTTCTGTGCCCACAATCTTAGCTGCCGGTCATATTTCACGCTTTTGTCTATCACCGTCGCCATTCAGTCAGTAAATATTTAGCTTAGTCGCGCACTAAAATTCCTCTCTATATCGCTACTTCACTATAAATACATCGCATATCAACAAATACAGCAACCTTTCCTATTGCCCATTACTTCTTTGTAGCGTTCTTTCTCAGCATCCCTGAGTTTTTCTTTTATCTCGATCGGGAATGATCTTTGAATTATCAACATTGCATCAGAATCTAAATTCGATGAATCTGCAATTGCAATCGCCTTAGACGACCGACAGATGGGACAGTCTGTTTTTTGACGCTGCTTCATTTTGACCAAGCAACGCACACAGAACAAATGGCCGCACGAAAGCCGAATTGGTTTATAAGCTACACTCACGCAAATAGGGCAGCTGTAATCTTCCAACTGTGGAATTATTCTCAAGAGCTTATTTTGCATAGTAAAGCAAATCTTCTGTGCAATTGATGATCCGTTTATGAATACATGATCATCGGAGATAAGTGCTGGAAACCTGGAAGATACGTTGAACGATGTCTGCTTATCAAATTTCTTCAAAATCTTTCGAAGAGCCTCGCTGTTGATAGACTGAAATTGTATAATTTTAAAAAGTCGCTCGTTCAACGCGACAAATTCGTTGTACGCTGTCAATGATTTTCTTTTTTGCATCCTTTGTAGAACCTCTGTTCTCGATACAATGCTAGAAAAATGATCAAGATTCCTCTTTATCTGCTCCACAGCACGCTCCAGCAGACTCGATGATGTTTCATTGAAGCGAAAAAATATCTCTGAGTCGAGATATAGTTTAAATAGTTCCCTCCAAAGATAAAGATCCGATCTCCTGTTAGTAAACAGAATAACAGCTTCCGATAAATGCTCAATCAGGCCAAGGAGGTTGAGCTCTTCCTCCAATCTTAGATTGTCCAAGTTCTTGAGTTCAGAGTTGAGCATGCCAAAGAACTTTTCATCAGACTTCAAGAGAATGACGATCTCGTTGTTATTAATCGTTACCAATTCCTCGCCCTCATGAGATGTTGTTGGAGATAACTCGAGGCCCTCCTCTCCCTCCTTTATCTCAACAAATTGCTTTTCATGGTAGCTTGAATTCAACGCTAGTCTTACTCTCGCACGAACAGACTCTGCCAATTCTTGTAACTCACCGGATGTTATATCCTTCCTCGCTTCGTCATTGATAGTGAGTTTTAACATCGGCTTAATCTCGTTCGACTTTTCTGATTTGGCTAGTAAGTACTTGGCTATGATTCCGTTGTTTTTTCCATTTGCGTCCTCGTCAAGGTCGACAGTTTCATCTCCTGAATCATCTCGCAACAATAGTTTGAGATCCATCTTGGTGAGCCCCAAGAATTCTATCTCCTTGACAACTTTTCCAATACATTTTTTCAAGAGCTTATACTGAATAGCCGCCTCAACCCATTCATCTGGTATATCCTCCTCTATTAGGGCCTGCTGGAACACCTTAGCGAACTTCATTGGTTACTTTGCAAGATAAACTGACCGCCTTCAACTCTATCGGCCAACAAATTTCATATCATCAATCGACAACGCCTGGCGAATGGTCAGCTTCAGGAACTGATAGAATAGCTTATGCTCGTATCGTGAATGCAGCATGTCTCAAATTTGCGCAGATTAGATTGACACCTGCACGTGTTCCTTAGTCTTGCCCTCCGTATTGATAAAGCGGAACACAGAGCATGCTACATACTGAATATGCAGGTCTTAATAACTTCTTTTTTCTTTATTTTTTTTTCTTTTTTTTTTTTTTTTTTTGGTTTTAACGATACTGACTGTTTCCTTCTGTCCGAGAAAGAAAGCCAGCAGTCAAATGAAAAGATAAAAAAAGACATCTCCGATACGGGGAGTCGAACCCCGGTCTGCTCGGTGAAAGCGAACCGTGATAGCCGTTACACTATATCGGATATTCTTATATTTATTGCCAAATTAAGCAAACAGTAGTCTGCAAAGAACCAAAAATGAGGACTGCATATATTCTCATCTCTGCATATATCCTCATCTTTGGCCTCTTGCATAGATATTAGGGATTACTTGGTTCGGTTGTTGAAGAGGAAGAGTTTTGTACTACATAACTTTGTAGGTTTTTTAGCTAGACAGTAGCTGTCTGGTGCCTTCTAATAAATCGTTAAAAAAAATATAACGTAGAAATGAGGCGATGATGGCATCATTATCTCGATATAAAGGTGGGTCCCGAGTAAAGGTTAATATGAAAAAAAAAAGAAAAAAAAAAAAAAAAAAATACCTGCAAGTTATAAAACTCGTGGTGATCATCTCAGGAAAATTCTGGTTCGTTTTTGCGTTTTCAATAGCGATGTAGTTTTTGTTTTACGTTAATCAGATATGTGTCAGAAAAAAAAAAAAAAAAAAAAAAAAGAAAATGAAACGGAGGTCAGAGAAAAGCAGAACTAAAGATAATTAATGAGAGTGTATTGCATCTCAGTAGAACTGGGCCTCAAACATCAAGACGCCAAACGAAAGGTTGCTTTTGAGGGTCCTGGCGAGGCCATCGTATGTCTATCTTGAAAAGACTCCGCTATTCGCCAGTTCAAAGACCGTAAATCATCCAAGGCGTTCATACTTGCAAGAAGCGAAGTAACTACAGTGACCACGAGCGAATATAAAATCGTAGGGAAGCCCAATCGGGATAGTCATCACTTTGATGCCGCCCCAAATGCTCAATATCCTCGAGCTAGAAAGAAAAATGATATAGTACCACTACGCTTATGCGAATGCTAAAGGAGAAGAATGCATTAAGATCTCGAGACTTTACTCTTTAGAGATGTCGCGGCCAAACCAGGCAACCTTCAACCAGTCGAAACAGACCAAAATTTGGTTTTTGACGGAAAGGCACATATAAATATAGGCAGATCTCCATAGCAAGAAAGTGAAAGGTCCTCCGGTACTGACGTTGGACCAGTCACCCCATACCAAATCGGCAACAGCTCTCTCAGAGCCAATGTAGGCCAATGAGCCTTGATGGTTGTATTCGAAAGCGGGCAAGTTGTCTTCCAAACGGGTGAGCTTCTTCTTCAACCTATCCACGCGATCTTCATGTTCTGCGTTCGTAATCTTGTATTTCAACGAGTCAACTTCATGCAAACGATGAAAATGCTCCGCTAAGTAGATACCCTGCTGAAATGCAACCTGCGCGGTCGGCGCATACTTCGTGAAAGTACAATCACCTAAAGCCCAAATGTTTTCTGTTCCATCGACGAGCAATCTATCGTCCACTAAAAGTCCTCTCTTCGCGTTGTTCTGTTCTTCAATTTTCGACGACAAGTTTCCAATTATTGGTCTTTTGGCATTACCAGTGGCCCAGATCAACATACCATAAGGAAGTTCTGTCACATTCGAACTATCCAGTTTACTGACAGCATAAACAGTCTTATCGTTGACCTCTTTAACGAAGTGAGAACACAACAAGCTTATATTAGTGTTCTCCATCACTTTGCTGGTGTACTCAACCAACTTCAGGTTGAACATACTCAAGACGTGTGGCATGGCTTCAACAAGGGTGATCTTGAGCTCAGAAGCAATTTCTGGCATCCAAGCCTTGAGATCTTGATCGATGTAGTCCTGTAATTCGCCAGCAACTTCAACGCCAGTGGGGCCTCCGCCGCAAACAACAATGTGACATAATCTCTTCCTTTCGGGGTCGTCTTTTGGCAATATATTAGCGGCTTCGATGACGTCCATTAACCTCCTTCTGATCTTCATCGAGTCACTCACTTCTTTCAAAAATGTGGAATGCTCGGCAACTCCTGGTAGGCCGAATGTTGAGGGTTGAGCGCCCACACCGACCACTAAGTAGTCGTAATCTAATGAGGTGATGATATCCTCTGAAAGAGTTGGTTTGGTGGAGCTTGAGTCTTTGCCTGAATGCCCTGAGTGCACTGTTGTCAGCTGCTTGATCGTGATTCTGTTGTTGGCGGGATCAATGTCGGTAGCCTCCGCTTCCAAGTAGATGACTTCGCCGGGGCATCTTCTGGTGATTGCTCTCACCGGCTCAATGATGGATCTTACTTCAACGGTTCCGGTTGGGCAAGAGGGCAATAATGGAGTGAAAAGGAAATAGTTACGAGGGGACACAATCACAACATTGTACAAGGTCGTGTCCAATTTCTTCAAAAGAGAGATCGATCCCCAACCAGAGCCCAAAATAACCAATGTCTTCTTTTTCATGCCATTCGGGAAAGTAGGAGCCTGTTTCTCTTGCTCGCGTGGGTTAGATTCCCTCCAGACTTTAAAACCGACATAACCAACAGAGCCCACAACAAACGCAAGAGTACCGTAACCGACAGTCTTGAAAGACCTCTTCAAAAAATTCCCTGATGATCTGGCCAGTGAGGTATCAAATTGGCAACGCGACGAGCTGAAGAGTCGATTGGGTGAAAACGATTTGGCATACAATGCCAGATTACCCAATACTCTGGTTCTGAACATCGTGTGTACAGTTGAGTTGAGGATAGTTATCTCAAGTAAATCGGTAATTCGCGACGGTCCAACTTTTTATAAGAAAATCGCGGGTGTCTCGGAGACCGCTTGCTAAGCAACCGAGAGCCGATCCTCACTTTTCATCAGAGAAGAGATTTAATTGGCCATACAGGCCGCCTTTGATCACAAAAAGGAAGCCACGACCATTGAACACAATCTTCGAAGAATTGAGAGGGAGTCATCACTTAGACTATCTTCACTATTGTTCCTTTTAATCAAATGATGTTGATTTCGATTTCATTTTTTGTCGTCGTGTCAGGTAGCGCCGACCGGTCAGTTCGGACTTGTTGCACCCATGGCGAATTACGCGCGATAGAAACCCTAGATAAGCAAATTGGAGACGTTACAAAGTCGAGCACACTGACAATATTCGATTTTCCTCGTTTTCTTTTGTTTGGTTTTTTAGTCTCTAATTTTGTTAAATTTTTTATATATTTTACCTATATTCATTAGTCTATCAGGAGGGGAGTACTTCGAAGATTCATTTTGAAGACAATATGAATGATTCTTCCTGTCTTTCCGCAGCCTGCAGTTCAGATAGTGATAGTTCATTGACTTCTACTTATGTCGGGCGGAAACCCACGTTTAAGGGCAAATTTGGTGTCTGCGAGCATATGCACCGTCGTCGGAGTTTGGCTTTACTAAGATTATCGCGAATTTTTCTATGTATTAGGAGTTTTCTTAAGCTGACCTTCTTTTCTTTCTGCATAGGCACTGGCATGATTATTTCTCGTCACTCAGATAGACAAGAAAAAATCTCAGGTTTAACGGATGTAGAGTTCTTGAACCTGATGGAGTCGTACATGACACTAAGATGCATTTGTTACTTGACTTGAAAAGCTAAAAGGACTATTGTGGAACACGCACACATCCCTCCATTTTTTCTACTTTCTTTTGATTTCCCTAAATTTGTTTGCACTCGCGAGTCTTGTCAATTTAAACCGCTCACTCTTTCCTCTGCCCATCTATGTAGCTTTTCGCACTTCAAATGATGATTTTTGCGGCGATTAATGAAGTCTTTTAGACAAATGTTCATAGGTATATTTTGCAAATCGAGCGAACCTGTTGTTGGCGGCTCTCTTGAAGCTTCGGCCTCAACATATTTTTTCATCTTGAGCCGAAGAGCATTTGCATTGAAATTCGAGCTCATTAGTTGATATTGAATTGTCTCGAAACTAATATATTCCTTGAACAAACTTTCGAGAAGGTTTATGTTTTTGTTTATCACAGCTGAGACCGCTCTATATGAGTTAACCATCTCTCTAATTTCTCTCATGCTCCGCATTATCGAGGCTATGATGAGCAGTATACGCCTCGTGAATTCTCGATAAGTTTCATGTGACGTGACATAACCTTTTATGAGTTGGGCCAGTGAGGCAAACTCCTTCTGGTATTCCTTAGGAAGACTGACTAGGTCTCTCAGGATCTCATGGTTCGGATACTTCAGAAAAGCGGTATGTGATGTCATGCTAGCAAACAAATGTAGACGTCCAAACTTGTTCGCCTCGACCTGCACTCAAGCCTTGTATTGCATTCCTTGACATGTTGGGAGTCTCAGAATAGAAGATGTTAGGCTTGATATTTCCTTTGATGCATCCAGCGTCAGACCTATCTAGCTAACGGAGACGTGTCCTAAAGTGCTTAGCGCGATGTTTCCCTCTCATCCCCGCCATGCTCCGAGAGACACGTTTAGGATGGTTCAATGATTGATCTTGTTCCTAAAGGCCTCTGACCAAACAGGTTATATATGCATATTTTGATACCCCTGGAGACTACTCACTCTTTACTCATGTAGCCTTGGTCTTCATTTGAAACTTTTTTCCAAAAGACAAAATGCTCGGAATTGGTTTGATGGAATGGCTGAAGCTTAGATCTCTTTCTCTTTTAAATTTTGTCACTTCCTGTTATGAATATGAATCATCTATCGGACTTTAATTTCATTACACGGCAAACTTGTGCTCCAACAAATGTTCCTTTCTCTACCAGATTTTGGCTTTTGAGCCTAGTGTCAAGCTGACCACAGGCGATTTGCTCAATCCTCACCCTGAATATGGTTACTGATTAGGAGGCTGAACTACATCACGACCCAGTGACTTCATGTGCTTGAAACACACCGCTACGGAAAGACCCTGAATGCTGTAATTCTGAGTGCCTAATTTATTTGGCGAATCTGATTGCAAAATTTTAAATTGACGCGAATTTTGATCCGGACAGATGCAGCTTGCAGACTTGGTGAGAACCGATTTAAAAAAATCAAAAAAACCTGAAACTTAAGTTTAAAGGAGAAGGGATTGTGGGTGAGGCGAGCGAGTCATTTGGGTTTGCAACTGTTCGTCGCGGGCTTAGGTATAGAGTGCTTTCAGCCTAGCGGCGGGTCCTAGAAAGAGACTGCTCTATGAGATCGATTGACAGTTCCACCTCGGGTAAAGACATACCGCAACTCAAAGCGATTAGTTTGCAGTATTTGTAAAGCTTGTCCTGCTGCGGTAGACTCGAAATGAGATGATTCTCTTCCGAAGCCAAATCTTTGTCAGAGTTGTAGCTTGTCCGTAGCGAGTTCTCTTTAAATTCCTCCCGCGAATCACTCAACAAGGGAGTCGATCCCACAAGGTGATAGATCTGACTTGCTAAGTCTCTTCTCTTTAAAATCTCCTTCTGGATCTCAACTGCTAAACTGATACTTTGAGCCATATCACTATTCTGTGTCGGGGGCTTTCTCTCGGCGAAATCTTTTAATCGCTCTTTGAGTGACGCTTCCTTTAAAGCCCTGAATCCCTCTTGCGCCAGACAAAATTCATCCCTCACAACCAAATATTGGAAAGACAAATCATTGATAAGCCTCGAGATCTCCTCTTGGATTATTTGGTCCCTAGCTGCATCGATCACCAACACATCGCCTTCGGGTTTCTGTCTTGATCTTCCTTCGACTCCATACTCTGATTCAACGTCATCAATAAGGTAATCAAGGTTGAAGATTTTGAGAACAGCTCTTTGTGACTTGTACTTAAGGTAGCTCACTTTACGGAGACATTTATAGAGAGTGAGGAGTTTTTCATCCTTCTCTCCCAATTCTCGATCAATCGCATAAGCGACTTCACTGAGTTTTTCAGTGACGGCATTAGCCGTTGAACTTTGCAAATTGATCGCCAGCCTTGTCTTGTGCAATTGCAAATCAAAATTTCGAGATGTCGTCAAAGACAAAGTTTGGCCATCATCAAGTACTTGCGACTGAGTTGGCTCTTCGCTGATTTCATCTTCGATTTTCAAAACAAAATTGTGCGAGGCGAGGTAATCCTCAATTGTATGGTTAACGGAGTTACGCAACCCCAAATCGAGCAATTTGTGATATCGTATAAGAATCTTGATGCATCGCCTATTCAAGTTATACGCAAATAAATGGAGTGCGGTGTTGCCGTCAGAATCTTGATGATTTAAAAGGTCGAATAAATGAGCGTCCGATTCATCGTTGTCTTTGTGTTTCGTAGAATGAGATAAAAGCTCCATCAAACACTCGAGATAATAGCAAAGGTAGTCTTCCTTTGATCTTTTTGCATCTGAACTGAGATTCGCCGATGATGAGGTTATGCTGCAATTGCTGGCAATGTGGTGTAGAACCGAACGGCCTTTACTATCCACATCATAACAAGATTTTGACAATGCCCGCAAAAACTCAGGAAAATTCCGTTGTTGAAAGCTATTATTGAATCTCACCATAAACATCAAAGGGGTTTCACCGTGGCAATTCTTGGAGCTCAAGTCGATCAAATCTTTGAATTTTTTGACCAACATCTGGAACAAGGTTAGGTTCGCCATCGCGCAAACCCAATGAAGGAGCGAATTTCCATCGTTATCAACCCTTTGATTCATATCTATATTACTCAATGGTTCAGGTGGATTCGAAATGTCGTAAGGCAAATTCAGTTTTGCGGGTGATTCACAATTGCTTAAACTGTGATCATCGTACAAGAAATATTCGAGAACGGTAGTGAAGTAGTCGTTCGGTTGCTGAGTAGGGGTATGATGATTATTCTCTCCGATCTGAGGATGATGATATTGCATAAGGCCTGGAAGGGATTGGCCTTTCCCATTTGGTGCCATGAGTCGACTGGATGACGAATGAAGACGATTGCGTTTGTGTATTTCCACAAACTTTTCGAAGGAGTTTCTTCCGAAATTTTCCTGATTTCCAAAAAGTTCTTTTCCTGACAATAGCTCATCGTCGTCTTCTTTGCTCGTGGGAGCTCTGTTGGTCTGTGGTTTTCGAGATAATTCATCTGCACTGAGATCCAGTTCCAAATCATCATTTCGCAAGTTGAGGTTGCTAGCCATCATTTGAAGAGCGTCCTTTTCGGTATCTTGGCGGCTCAATGAAAGGAATGGTAAGCTATTGTGAGAATTGATTGACTCATTTCTAAAGGAAAAAGTTCCCATGCTTGGTCCAACACTATCGGTTATTGGAGCTGTTTGACTTGAAGATAGCCCGGGCTTCTCTTTGCCTTTGAGAGTGACTCTCTTTGGCCTGCCCCTTTTTCTTGAGTCTTCTGAGGGCCCTCCATCGGGCTTCATTCTTTTTCTTTGAACATCAGAGGTAGTACTTTGTTGGTTATCATGCGATTTCAACGATTGCTGTCTTCTAGCCACATTTGAAGCAGATGCATGATTGTGCTTGGGCGCGGGGGGAGGGGTTTCGGATGTTCCTTCGATATAGCTAAACTTGAAGATAGGTTCCAAAATCTCAAACACGCCAAACAATTTCGCAATCTGAGCACCCAGCTCTAGCGGTACGTACGTGCCCTGATATTTTCCATACCCTCCCTGAACCTTCTCGTGGATGCCACTTTGTACATCCTTCTCTAAGATTCTTGTTCGTTTTGCTTTCGGAAACTTTGCGATCTTCAAAATATGCGTGGCATTGATCCATCCATCAGACTTTCGCCTCATGACAGGCCCCTCAGATGTAACAAACTCAAAAACGGGTACATTTGAGTAGGTTGCCGAGTAAATTTGATTTGGATTCGCAACCATGCTAATAAATCAAGTCAAAAGAGCTTGAGTGGACTTGGTGAGGTGAGCGGGATGCGAATCGAATGTGCAAGCCAACAAATTGTAAAGTCTCGCAGTACGTCGAGGGCTCAATTGACAGTGTAATGTGAGAAGTACAGAATATTTATTGTTTGAACCAGCAACAATTGGCTTTCCAGAGACCGATGCTTTAAAATTGTGTATCAATTTAACTATGTTATTCTGGTGACTAGAATGCCAGTGCGATTAAGTCACGTGACTGGTACAGTCCCTTATACCCAAAACTCATTTACACTAGGCGAAAAAGTAACTAAACGTGTTTTCTAACCTTGCGATTCTTCGTGACATCTGGTTGAGCATTACTGCACAGTATTGAGGTTTACACCTTTATATTGGAAAACCATTTGAGCAACCACTCGTCTATTTCTAAGAAGTTCACTTGAAGGCATCAACCTATTGGTCAGGTTAACTCACTAAAAGTCGGTAAAATCTGTAGATCACAATAATCACGATAGCAACTATAAGTGAGAAGACGTATAGCATAATGCTCTTTACGTCCAATGCAGAAGCGTTGTCTTGGTGCTCACCCGAAAGTGGTATGCTTAGGACGTGTTCGGCGGCTTGTTGACATATAGTTCGTCTTGCAACAATCTTGCGCTCCAGCTCCTCCACCTGTCGTTTGAGAATCAGCTGACCCAATAATACGCTCGTGTAGTGTTGCAAAGAAGTATCAAGTGTCACAAACACCGTCTCAAGAATTCGCAGCTCTCGTCGAATGCCGCCAGTCGCATCTTCCAATTTTGCTCTTATAGAAACCAGCTGTTCCGCATAAAGTATCGTATTATCGGCTTGCACAACGGCTGTGACGTGCTCGATGAGGGAGTTCGAATTCTTTAACAGTTGTAACACCATCCGCGCGTTCATCGTCAAGCATGGAATTAGTAATTTTCTTAAATTGTCAAACTGCAAGAAGAATACTTCCACGCAACTAAAACATTTGTTCAAATGCTTGAGAGCTTCATATGCGCTGCTAAGCACTAGCAGCGCCAATAAGAGAAGCATTTCGACATGTCGATCAGTTTTTAAATCATCGTTGAGTTTCTTAAATCTAAGACACCTGTTTAAACTCTCTTCAAGATGAACCATATAAAGATTACCTTTCATAGCCATATTGGTTATATCCTCATATTGCGGAACTTTTTGAAGTAAGGTAGAGTATATTGTGATCACATCGCTGAACAAATTGTTGATTC
Source organism: Candidozyma ruelliae (assembly GCA_030582895.1). Taxonomy (NCBI): domain Eukaryota; kingdom Fungi; phylum Ascomycota; class Pichiomycetes; order Serinales; family Metschnikowiaceae; genus Candidozyma; species Candidozyma ruelliae. The sequence goes on from JAJMHE010000002.1 coordinate 159,716, forward strand.
TCTTTACGATAACTAGAAGTCTGTGGACCTGCGAGATAAAGGCTAGCCACATCGTTCGATCATGGACAATACCTGCTTGGTTTGGAGTTGTATTGAACTCAGTCTTCGAGTTCAGTGGTGCTTCCATTCTGTATGTAATCGCTGATAAATGGGGCCTAATCATCCGTTTTGAAAAGGCAAAACATCCAGCGAAATCAACAGGTGTATATGTGAAGCAAGTATTCACGATACTGATTGTGAGAGCTCAAAGATGCACTCAGAAATGTAACGAACAATGAAGGAAGAAGGGCAGAATGTTCTTGTCTATCTATTTGCATTTTTGCTATAGTCGCGCTCGAAAGAAATGATGCCACTGTAGTCTCATTGACTGCCGGCATCTTTCCGAAACGCTACTGGCCAAGTTCTACTCCGCTTCGAAACCTTGCACTTGATACTTGGGATAGCTGTACATTCTAGTTTTCCGATTCTCCAAATTTCCTATACACGTGACTGAGTCAAGGTGCTAAGCAACATAGTCAAACCGCAACTTGAGAATAATCAGACATCATCAAAACAATATCGTGTTCAAACAGAGATATTTCACATGAGACTTTTCGGCTTCCAGGGAACGAATTCAGTTGATGTTGAGGCTTATGAAAAGGAACTAGTTCAACTAGCTACACGGGCACGAAAGACTCAACTTCGAATTGATGCCTTGAAAAGATATCGAAGCAACTTTCGGCGGAAGACGCTTTTTTATATGGCTCTTTCTTACGTGCTACTGCTTCTCGTTATCATTTACCAATTGAAACATCGATATGCTACGGCACTTTCATCTTTGGTATACCTAACACAACTTTCTCGAATGCAGGCTGTTGTTGTATTCGGATGGCCATTGATCACGATAATCTTGAGTTACTCTGCAAGCAAGTCTTTCACCGTTCTTATTCATAGACAAGAGCGCTTGTTGGGGTACACGCTCAAGACTCGAGAAAAGAAGATAGAGGAGCTCAAGAATAAAACCAAATTTGATGCTACCGAAAGCTTGATTCGAAAGTATAATGGAATCAATCTTGGTGAACAAGACCCTTCAACTGAAGAAGAGATCAAAAGTTCTCACCAGGCTGTTTTGAAGCCGAATGAGATGCTTAAAAAGGTGCCCCCGGCATTCAACCCTGGGGTAAATAAGGAAAATGGCCGAAAATCATTCCAGGACAGAATTTTGGATCTAATCATTGGCTCGGACCACAACGAAAGTGTGGAGGATAGATATGCACTTATCTGTGAGCGATGCTTTACTCACAATGGGCTTGCTCCACCCGGATCGAAAGACCCTTCGAAGGTATTGTACATTTGCAGAAGGTGTGGCTATTTCAACAACAGCACATCTCATAATTCGAAGACAGATGTTGAGCAATGTCTGACCGCAGAAGATGCGAGCAAGCGAAGTCTTGAGATACTCACTAAATCTCCTGAGTCCAGTTATGTGGACAAAGTCCTAGATCATGAGTTATAGAGTGGTGCTACAGTAGTCAGTATAAAGCAATCATCAGTTGCCGAATTCATAAACTCTAAGACAATTCCATAATAGCATTGACCATGTCATTCTTATGCTTCCTTAAAGCAGCAATAGCTCTAGCCCTGGACACATGAGTCTGTTCCACAATGATGTCGATATCAGAGGCTTCCAATCCTTCCTCATTCACGTCTTCCTCATCAATCACTTCCTCTGGCTTAGCACTGTTCAATGAAGCCTTTTCGAGGTCAGCGGTGATGGCCTCGGGGGATTTATCAGCAGCATCAACATCGGCTTTCTGAGCACTGGCTTGTTGAGCTTGAGCTTCAGCAATACGCTGATTCATATCATCAACCTTGGCCTCGCCAAAAACAATATAGGTCCCTGCGGCAGACTTGTACACGTCTGGTTCATCAATAGCGTAAATCAAATTTCCTTTCTGCTTGAAGGTAACTCTTGAAATTCCCTTGATTTGCTTCAAGTTGTACTTCTTGATCAACTCTCTAGCCTTCTTCTCATTCTTGGAGATGATGCTGACTTCAGCGCCTTGTGGAATTTCTTCGACGGACATTGCTCTGATACAAATTTTCTCGAGAGTAAGTTAGTAACTTTGTGAGGACAGATAAAAATTTGTCGACAATTTTCAGTCCTCAACGCATGAGTCCTGCATGGGAAACGCCGGCTTACCTGGCCACAGCAAAGCCGTGATAGGCCGCAGATGATGGATCCCACGACACATATGGCTTTCCAATATGAGGTCTCATGATCTCCAAGATATGATATGTAATTAGACAAAACACGTATAGCAGAATTCTCTCTTCTCAATAAAATTTGCTGACATCATATAACTAAAACTTATAGAAAACTTTTCTGGTGTACAGATGCGGAAATAATTGCCTCCGATAGCCGATTTGGCAATCTTACCGAGTAGGATATTAAAGATTGTGCTCGCCTTCATCTAGAACCAATAACTCGATATTTCAATACTCTGGCCTTTCGGACACAAAGGATTATCTGGATTTGAGCTCTCATAATTCTGGCCAATATCGCAATCATTTGACCTTTTGTTTAGCCTAAAATGAGGACAACCTCGGATTCAAGATCTTCTTCCGAAATTAGCCCCAAGGAACAGAAGAGTGAACTGCCCAGTATCCTAAGATCCAGCAAAGAAAGATGTTCTGTTAGTGATTTGAAAACGGCGACCCCGCCGAGCTTCAAGGCTAGACTCCATAGATACTTTTATCAAAAGGGTCTCGCTTCCAGGCCTCCATATTTGCAAGAGATATATGCTAGAATACCACGAAGAATCTATGTCAACATGGAGTTACCCAGTGATTTGGCTCATCCCGAGACTGGCAAACCATTGGTGAATATGCCTCGAAACAAAATCAGATCAACAAAATACACTCCTCTATCATTCATCCCGAAGAATCTATTCTATCAATTCGAAAACATCGCGAACATATACTTTTTGGTCTTGGTCATTCTTGGTGCTTTTCAGGTTTTTGGAGTAGCAAGTCCGGGTTTGGCCGCAGTCCCATTGATAGTGATCGTTTGTATCACCGCAATCAAGGATGCATTCGAAGACTTTCGCCGAGCAGTGAGCGATGCGGAGTTAAATAACTCTCCGATCCATCTTTTAAATGGGTTACACAACAGGAATGTATCAGTTGAAGACGTTGGTCTGTGGAGACGATTCAAAAAGCGTTGCACACGGGGAACTATTCGAACATATGGCTGGCTTAAGAGGGTTTGCATCAAAATTTTTGGCAACAAAGAGAAAAAGAAGGCATTTGAGGAGTCTATTGAACGTGCTCGAGAAAACGAATTACGCAGAATCTCGACGGTGCAGTCGGATTACTCTTTCACATCGAACAATCAGCGGTTCTCATTCAATTCTGAACACCCTCGCAAATCTCACCAGCTGCATAGAAATAGAGCACCTACAAAGCCTTCAGCTAACTGTCTCTTAAACCCTCCCTTGCAAAAAGAAAGGGCTCTCGATCCCTCGAGTTCCGCCACATCTTTCAAGAATAAAAGATGGAAGGATGTAAGTGTTGGTGATTTTATCCGTGTGAGGGCAAATGAGGGAGTTCCGGCCGATATGATAATCATTTCGACTTCGGATGATGATGGTGTATGCTATGTGGAGACGAAGAATCTCGATGGAGAGACAAATTTGAAAACCAAAAGCTGTTTGAAGTGCGGTGGTTCAAGTAATTTGAAACATTCAACTGACCTCGGCAATACAAGATTTTGGGTGGAGTGTGATCCCCCGAATGCGCAACTTTACTCTTTTCGAGGGACCGTGCATTACGAAAATTACAACGATGAGGGTGTGTTGATAAACAAAGACGAGAAGGAAGCAGTGACGTATGATAATGTCTTGCTCAGAGGCTGTGCTTTGCGTAACACCAAGTGGGTAATAGGCTTGGTAGTTTACACTGGAAGTGAAACGAAAATCGACATGAACAGCGGAAACACGCCCGTTAAACGATCTAAGATTTCGAATGAATTGAATTTTTCAGTTCTCATCAATTTCGCTGTCTTGTTTATTTTGTGTTTTGTGTCGGGGCTCATCAACGGCTTATTTTACAATCGTCAAAACGAATCCAGACGATATTTTGAATTCGAAGCCTACTCCCCGACTTCGGCTGGTAATGGCACCCTTGCTTTTTTTGTGACGTTAATTATTTATCAATCATTGGTGCCGATCTCACTTTACATCTCGATTGAGATAATCAAAACCGCTCAAGCATTTTTCATACATTCAGATGTCAAGATGTACTATCCTAAACTTGATTTTCCATGCATGCCTCAGTCGTGGAATATCTCTGATGACTTGGGGCAGATTGCCTATGTTTTTAGCGACAAAACAGGCACTTTAACCCAGAACGTTATGGAGTTTAGAAAATGTACTATCATGGGAAAATCATACGGCCTTGCGTATACTGAAGCCAAGCAGGGAATGGACAAGAGACGTGGGGTAGACATTATTATGGAAGCGGAGCGCTGGAATAAAATCATTCTGAGAGATCGATCCGAAATGGTGTCTAACCTTGCGACGTACGTCAAAAATGACCAATTTAGAGAAAATGCCTTAACTTTCGTATCTAATCAGTACGTTGAGGATACCGTTTTGTCTAATACCTACGGCTCAACGAGGCGTGATGCTAATGAAAAGTTCATGCTAGCCTTGGCAATTTGTCATACTGTGGTTACTGAGCCAAATGCTGAAGATCCAACCTTGAATGATTTCAAGGCAGAGTCGCCTGATGAGGCTGCCTTGGTGTCGGTAGCCAGAGACCTTGGTTTTGTGTTCAAGGCTCGAAACCGCAATAAGATCGAGATCCAAGTTTACGGCGAAAGCAGGGCATATGAGGTTCTTCATATAATTGCGTTCACCTCGGCGAGAAAGAGAATGTCATGTATTGTTCGTGACGCGGATGGACATATACAGTTGATAAGCAAAGGCGCTGATAGTGCAATTTATCAAAGATTATCTTCTGCCAAGTCTTCTGACGAGGTCTTGAAGAAAACTGCTTTGCATCTTGAAGACTTCGCCAAGGAAGGTCTAAGAACGCTTTGCATTGCACAGAGAACTTTAAGTGTCGAGCTCTTTCAAGATTGGTTCGCGAGATATCGAGAAGCAGCCTCTTCTATCGACGATGAGAGGGAGGACATTATTGAAGAGCTTAACAATGAAATTGAATGCGACCTTGAGCTCCTCGGCGGAACGGCAATCGAGGATCGATTGCAGGAAGGAGTTCCTGACTCTATTTCAATTTTGGGTGAAGCCGGTATTCGTTTATGGGTTTTGACTGGAGACAAGATTGAGACGGCAATAAATATTGGCTTTTCGTGCAATGTGCTCGGGAATGACATGCGACTACTTGTCATTCGTCACGATGAGCAGGAAAATGGAAATGCAGATCACATTCATGGTCTTGTATCAGAATATCTTCAGGAGGTTTCAGGGCTGATGATCTCGACGTCCGAGGAGTTGGAAGATGCTCTCAGTCAAGCTAGATCAGACATGTCGATGCCTAAGGCCAACACTGCCCTCATCGTTGATGGAGGGGCGCTTTCGGTCATATTTGATGGGAATGATAAAGATCTAAGACTGAAATTTGTTTTACTCGGAAAGCATTGCAAATCGGTGATATGCTGTCGAGTATCTCCTGCCCAAAAAGCTCAGGTCGTAAAAGTTGTTAAAGACTCGCTACAGGCGATGACTTTGGCAATTGGGGATGGGGCAAATGACGTTGCCATGATCCAAGCAGCAAACGTTGGAGTTGGTATCGCAGGAGAAGAGGGAAGGCAGGCGGTTATGTCTGCTGACTATGCTATTGGACAGTTTAGATTCCTTGCAAGATTGCTACTTGTTCATGGCCATTGGTCTTATGTGAAGCTCGCCGAAATGGTACCATGCTTTTTTTACAAAAACGTCGTTTTCACTTTCACCTGCTTTTGGTATGGTATTTTCAACAACTTCGATGGCTCATATCTTTATGAGTATACTTTTTTGATGTTTTACAACTTGGCCTTCACCTCGCTTCCTGTCATATTTCTAGGTGTTTTTGATCAGGACGTCAGTGGAGCTGTTGCACTTATAGTGCCACAGCTCTATAGATCCGGAATTCTTGGTTTGGACTGGTCCCAATACAAGTTCACGTGGTACATGTTGGATGGGCTCTATCAGTCCGTTATTGGCTTTTTTTTCCCATACCTTTTCTATTATGTTTCGTTTCAAAACCATGAAGGTTTGCCTGTTGATCACAGATTTTGGATGGGTGTTCTTTGCTGTTGTATCTCAGTGACGGGTTGCAACATATATGTTTTGCTTCAACAGTACAGATGGGACTGGTTGTCGCTTCTCATTTACGCCTTGTCGACCCTTGTGGTGTTTTTCTGGGTAGGAGTCTGGTCAGCCAGGGCGTGGGTCGGTGAGTTTTACAAAGCAGCACCACAATTGTTTGGAACTCTAGGTTTCTGGTGTTGCTATTTGGTGGCTACTGTTATATGCATATGGCCCAGATTCACTTACGACTTTTTGATGAGACACTTCAAACCGAAAGACGTCGATATCATCCGCGAAAAGATGAGAGACGGAGCTTACAAAGACTATCCTGTTGATTATGACCCAACTAATCTTCTTGACGTTGAGAAGCAAAGGATTCTCCAGCGTTTGAATGAGGGTGACACCGAGCTTTTGGAGAAGGTCATGAATGCTGTTGAACCGGAGAAAATAAAGCAGGATGCTGATACATCTCATGAGGACAACAAGGTTTCTCGAGCCTTCAAGAGTATTCGCAGAGGTACTTTAACGAGGTCTAGAAACAATACACTTCGCTCCCGCAGAGATACAATGGGCGATCAGGCTAAGTTTAACCAAAAATTAATCAGCAAGCCGTTAGATTTGCCCCTGCTTAGGCAAGAGATGATGAAATCCGGGGAATATCAAACTGGTGCTAGAAATTCGCTTGATCGTTTTACTACAAGACAAGGTCTTCCCGGTTTGACTCAAGCTGAGACCCTTCTCACATACCACACACGCCAAAGTATAGGTTTCGAGAACTCTTAATGAGTTTCGCACGACCAGTCAAAAGGTATATATCTAATATCGCATTTCTTGAAGACTAGCATGTTCAATTTCTGTCTCTTATCCACGCCAGTATCACATGGCTTCAAGGCCTCCAAATTACTGATTGATGGGATTCATGTACTCGCCGACCCCACATGGAATGGGCGAGATACTAACGACGCAAGTTTCATGGAGCCGCATATAAGGGACTCCAGCTTTATCATCTTGTCACACTCAACTCCAGAGTTCATTGGAGGATATGCTTTGCTATGCTCAAAATACAGTGCACTAATGGCTTCAATTCCCGTTTACTCAACTGTAGCTGTTAGTCAGCTAGGCCGAGTATCCAGTGTTGAGTACTACAGGTCAATAGGACTTTTGGGGCCTTTGTTAGATGCTACTTTGGAGGTAAACGACATTGATGAATTCTTTGATCGGATAGTACTGATTAAATTTTCACAGAATGTCAGCGTTTTGGATAATCGCGTGACCTTGTCTGCTTTCAACGCGGGACATACATTGGGTGGATCTTTTTGGTCTATCAAGAAACGCAATGAGAAAATTATTTACGCCCCGGCCTGGAATCAATCAAGGGATTCTTTTCTACAGGGTGCTCAATTCTTCTCATCGGAATCAGGAAATCCCCAGTCGTCATTGAGTCGACCAACCGCGTTTATCACAGGGTCCAACTTGGGGTCACCAGTCCCCTACAAATCAAGGATAGAGAGGATGCTAAATCTAGTGGACGCAACCCTTGCAAACGGAGGGGCGGTTTTGATGCCGGTCAACATCTCAGGTCGGTTTTTGGAAGTATTTCACATCATTGATCAACACTTGTCTACCCTACAAGGAGCTGCGATTCCGGTTTATTTCCTCTCGTATACTGGTACGAAAGTGCTTACATATACCTCAGGGTTAACGGATTGGTTGTCTTCGAATTTGGCAAAAGAATTTGATGGCCTTGGAGGTGAAAGAGCTTTCAGTAACACCTCATTTGATCCGTCTAAAGTTGACCAGCTACTTGACCCATCCGAGCTTGCCCTGTTTCCAGGTCCTAAAATCGTATTTGCGTCAGGAATAAACATGCATGGAGGTGATCTTTCTTTTAAAGCTTTGAAGCTTTTATGCTTGGACGAGAAGACGACTATCATTTTGACAGAAAAAAGCGCCCTTACGTCTCCTCCCTCTCTTGCATCACAACTCTATGCTAGCTGGTTTGATCTTGCCTCGAATAAACAACCTGTAAAGCTGCGAGATGGTGTAGTTGTGGCTTTAGAGAAGGACGTTCCCGCATCCATGTTGATAGATGAGATCTCGCTAAAGGGATCTGAGCTTGTGGCATACCAAGCTGCGGTAACCCAACGAAGACACGAACAAGCGATAGAGAGCATCAAAAATTTAAGGGCCCGTAAAATTCTTCAGTCCGAGTTGCAGTCAGATGAATCCGATGATGAGGAAAACGAATCTGAAGAAATTGATGAAAACAAGGATGGTCGTGAGTTGGTACGATCAATGAATGGCGGAGGCAAACCACGGGATCTGGCCAACGAAGAGGATATGCCAGATAAGTCAACGAACGATGAAAAATCCGACAATGCTGGTGGTAATCATGCCCTGGAAAGCTCTTTATCGACTACCAAAGACGCATTGACCTCTGGAAACTCACAAGTTCAATATCCCACATTGCATTCCAACGAGACTTTTATAACGGAACTAATCAATGAAAAACTTAAATCCAAAAAGACGGTGGACATCCAATTAACGAACAAACTTCGTCCCAGGCAGGCAATGTTTCCAACCATGAGTGTCAAAAGAAGGAAGATCGACGATTATGGGGAGAACTTAGATTCAAAGCATTTTCGAAGAGAGGATGAGCAAAACATAAATTCGAGAATTATATCAGACAGCAAAAAGCGATTTCAAGACTCGAGCAAAAGACCTTGGGCTGGAGAGGATAAAAAACTGGACAGGTCTCAATATCAGGATAAAGAGCGCATCTCCCTCGAGGCAAAGCTCACCCCTCAGCAAGTCTTGAATAATGAAATCTTGCGCAAATACCTCGACACAACTTTTTCCCCTGTCAGAAGATCGATGGGACATCGTCGTACCTCGATCACAGTCCGATGTGGCTTGACATTTGTCGACTTCTCTGGATATGTTGACTTAAGGTCGATGAATCTTGTGGTATCATCACTTAGACCAGGTCACTTAATAATTTTGCCTGATGAAACATTTCAGACCAGTTCTGGATCAGAATCGAATGGGGCGATCACTGTCGCGAGCAGTCATATGAAGATGAATATCAGTCAAAACGCAATTGAAAGTCAAACTTTGAAGAATTCTTTTAACAAGTTCACGACATTTTTTTCGAGGAAGAGTCAACAAACAGGGACGGCGCCCGAGATGCTGGTTACTATTGCCAAATATAATTCACCCATCGAATTGAATAAGGATGGACTTAGTCATGATGGCGAATTCGAGACTTTGGTTGATGAGAGTTTATGGTCTGCTTTAAAATGGAGCAAGATTGACACTAAACATAGAATAGCGCCTATCGTCGGAGCACTTGACATATTCTTGAAAGACATAGAGAATTTAAACTCGTCCTTGTCTGATTCAGCTTCTCAAATAGTGCTTAGGAAGTTCGAAAGGTCAGATGCTTGCGGCAATGACACATATGACAGCACTACAGGAAATCCTGATAGGTTTTTGAGTATTGGGAGAGTGAGAATGCCCGAATTGAAGAGAAAGTTGCAAGATTTGGGCTTCGATGTGGAATTCAAAGGCGAAGGGACCTTGGTAATTGATGATGACCTTGCGGTGCGGAAAACTGATGCATACCAGAATGGCTTGAATGATTTAGGTGACATTATCATAGACGGTCATGTGGGCCCAGTTTACTACAAAGTCAGAAAATGCATCCAAGAGATGCTCGCGTTTGTGAAATGAGATGTGTATATAGGTAGTGTGTACATCAATTTGAGTATCCAATCTCAAGCTTGACAAAAAAATCATTACTTACTGTATAACGAAATGCAGCCCTACTCCAGATCAGGTGGCACAAGGAAATGCTTCTATGAATTTCAGTCGTTGGTTTCATGCTACACTTCATCTGAAACAAACACGAAAAAAGAATGTACACCAATTTTTGATGATTATTTCGAGTGTTTGCATGGGTTTAAAGAACGTGAGAAAGCTAGATTGATGTACCAGCAGTTAAAAACGAACAGTGATTCAGATGGAAAGATTAAAAGCCTGGATATCTACGGTCTGAACGGCACCATTTACAGAAAGTTGGACTTAGTATGAAATTGAGCCTGGCTTTTTCTCATCTTTGACGAATGAATATCATGTCTCGCTTGTTAGAGATGTCTATATGAAAAATGCACATTAGAATGAATAATATTCGATCGATTGTACTCACTTCCCCATAGTGCTCAAAGATTTAGCCATCTTCCTGGTCGAGAGACTATAGTGTTTCTCGAGAATTATATTTTCCCACAATACAGCTCCATAAATATTGGAACTATCAATATCGTCCTCGCTCTGCTTCTCGTAACCTAAATGGAATGGGGCTCCTTCAGAAACCTTTTCATCCGTAGACCAAAGAGTGTTCAAGAATACGCCGTATCTTGCCAAAAGCTTGCTGATGAATTTGAAATTTGCGTTTGTAGTCCTCTCGGGCGTGTGAAGCGACATCATGAAAATTCGTTTGAGAAAGGACAAAGCGCGACACTTTGTTCCACTTTTCGATCTAAAGAAAATCATATCAAGGCATTTTAGCAAGAGCTCCGACCTTGTCGAGACATTAACAGCTGGTTTTTCGTCTCTTTTGGATTCGCCCAAAGGATCTGCTAGTCTCAACGATCTGTACGAGAGCTCTAAATCGGGATCTAAACTGATGTCTCCGAGGACGGAATACAAAACTCGAACAAATGTAGATAGATCGACTGAGAATGGAAGTTTTCCGTTCTCCGTGTGGTTGCATATAAGGGCATAAGAGGTGGCAACGCATAGGAGAACGATTCTTAAATCCTCCTCATGATACAAACGCGAGCTTGTATCAGAAGTTTGCAGTCCGTGGTCCAGGATAATCCTTCGCAAAAGATCCTTCAAAACCTCGAGAAAGTCGCCAACAAGCTCAACATTTGCCATAGGACCAAACTTCGATAATCCTTCCAAAACAGAACCAGCTAGTTTTCGGCTTGTTGCGGATCCCAGTAAGCTATCTTGAAGCAATTCAAGATATAATTTGAATACGAGTTTAAGCATCTCAGCCTGAAACTTCTCGCGTTGTTTTTGAGTAATTGCTTGTTCTGCTTTCCTCATCTCTTCCTCTATCTCTCTAGCGTCTTTTCGAGCCTTTCGTTGCTTTTTCGAAAGATGGACTCTTTTCTTTTTCTCCGGTTTTGGATATCTCTCATCTTCGTGCGAGTTGGCTCTTAATACCGCATTATCTAACACGGATGAACTGAGAAAAATATTGAGCACAGATTCATCAACACGATAACACTGTCTTTTTATCTTAGCGCTAAGAAGACGAAAAATCTCAAGGGATATAGCACCTTGTTCTCCATCCTCCCTGAGGAGTTCTTCGATCGTACGAACGCATCTTTCAAAATAGCCTATGGCTTTGTCTCCGCGAGGTTTTTGGCCCAAAACTTGAATTATCACCGCAAATAGCTCGGTATTAAAATTAAAATGCTTCAAAGAAGATGAGCATAACTCACATGTTGCAGCCAAGGCAGTAAATGCTAAGAGCGATTTACCCCCTGTTACCTCTTTCTGATTAAATACCTTTTTACATAAAGCATTTAAACGATTTATGAAGATGCGATAGTATTTCAAAAGATTCTCTTCAAAATTCCTTAGTCTTGCAGTCTCTTTGCTTACTTTCTCCTTCTTTTCGACCTCGGTAAGGGGCCTAATTCTGTAGGATGGCGCTAGCGATTTAAAAACTGGCACTAGTGCTCCGATTGCGAGAATGCTCGTTAAGCCATCACCAGAATTGGCAAGCTCACATAGCTTTCCAAGGGATTCGACATAAGTTTCAGGATCTTCTTGTAATAAAGTGGCATGTTCCGCGATCAACTCCTTAAGATCAATCAATTTTTGTTGAGGAGATTTTGTTTCCTCATCAGTTTCGCTGGGTATTGCCCTTAAATGATGTTCCTCTTCAGGAGCGCTTGGGACCTCAATGCTTATGACTCTTCTCGATACACGCTTGACAACATTGCCAATTTTTATTGGCAAGCCTTCTTGAACAACCTCATCACTCTGGTTCCCACGTCGAGTTTCGAAGTAGTTTTCCACATCATGTTCACCTTCTACATAGCTTGAGTTTGAAGGTGACGTTTCTAACTCCGCATCGGTGAGTTTATGCTTCTTCTGGGGGGAAAACTGGGAGTTTTCGACTCTTCTCTTGGCCATAATATTGTGAGATGAGCATCGCAAAGCATCTTCAGCTAAATCCTCAGTATGCACGTGACATTCACCGCATGTTATCATATTGTCTTGACAGCATTTTCTACTGAAAGTATGCTTTTTAATATTCGGGTTGTTTACTATATGGGGGGTTTGTACGTCTTCTTTCTTGCTTTCTTGGATCCCAAGTGCTACTATTCCGGTGCACTATTTTGTCGTCTACTTTATTTGTAGAAATCCTACCCATAGTTACTGAGGATACAAGATTTATAATCGCACTTGTTTGTATACTACATGAGAGAATTGCAAATCGTTCAATTGACGAAATTCAGGAGGTTAAAGATCATCTCATCAGATTATCAAATTGGGTCCAAAATTGAGCGCTTAGAGTTCAGGATTTTTTTTTCTTTCAATGCATTTGAAACTTCTAGTGGTGGCTAGAGACACTTCTCGTATAGCTCGTAGCTAATTGAACGATTGCGAATCAATGCACAGGATAAAAGAAAAAAAAAAAAACAGGCGAGAAAACACCCCTACTCGTATAAAGTCTGCACCATTCGCTCTTGTTTTCATATCTTACTTACACGAATTCATGTCGACGCACAACAGCACGATAGATTCTATCGAATCTGGGGGCACTCTCGTTACAAAATTTGTTAACGCATGGTCTATAACAACATGGTGGCAGATTCTTTTCACCACTGTCCTTGGCGTTATCGTATACGATCAAGTTCTGTATTTATTGAAAAAAGGGACAATTGCAGGCCCTCGCTTTAAGGTGTGGCCTGTCATAGGACCATTCCTTGAGAGCTTAGATCCTAAGTTTGAGGAGTATGTGGAAAAATGGAACTCCGGTCCCTTGTCCTGTGTCTCGATCTTTCACAAGTTTGTTGTCATTGCATCCTCCAGGGACCTAGCACGAAAAATTTTGAGCTCGCCGAAGTATGTCAAACCCTGTGTGGTTGATGTTGCCATCAAAATTTTGAGACCCACCAACTGGGTTTTTTTGGACGGTAAGGAACATGTTGATTATAGAAGGTCCTTGAATGGGTTGTTTTCCCAAAAGGCACTCGAGATCTACATCCCTGTTATGGAGAAATATATGGATAAATATCTCGAGAGATTCATCGGATATGATGGCCCAAGGAAGTTCTTTCCAGAGTTTAGGGAATTGCTTTGCGCTTTGTCATTACGTACTTTTTGTGGTGATTACATAACCGAAGAGCAAATCTCATTGATCGCGGATAATTACTTCAAAATCACGGCTGCTTTAGAGCTTGTCAACTTTCCCATCATCATACCCTACACCAAGACGTGGTATGGTAAGAAGATTGCAGACGACACGATGAAAATATTCGAGAGCTGTGCTGCACAGGCCAAGACGCACATTAACGAGAAGAATGGAAAGCCTGGCTGTGTAATGGACGAGTGGATTTACCTCATGAAAGAAGCGAGAGACAATCATAGAGATGACCCTGACTCAAAATTACTCATTCGAGACTTTTCAAACAAAGAGATATCTGAGGTCATCTTCACATTTCTCTTCGCATCTCAAGATGCGTCATCTTCATTGGCATGTTGGTTATTCCAGATAGTGGCTGATAGACCTGATATTGCTAAGAAGATTAGAGCGGAACAGTTGGCCGTAAGAGGTAATGATCCATCAATGCCACTTAATTTGGATTTGATCAATCAAATGAAGTACACCAATGCGGTCGTAAAGGAATCTTTGCGTTACAGACCACCCGTTCTCATGGTTCCATATGTCGTGAAGCAAAGCTTCCCAGTCACGCTGGACTACACCGCTCCGAAGGGATCAATGATCGTGCCCACCCTATATCCCGCTCTCCATGACCCGGAGGTTTATCCAGAGCCTGATTCATTCATACCAGAAAGATGGGAGAACCCTACTGGCGATATGGATAAAAGAAGCTGGTTGGTGTTTGGCACAGGTCCCCACGTTTGTCTTGGAAAAGTATACGTCTTGATGATGTTTACGGGTATGCTAGGAAAGTATATGATGAAGAGCAACATCAAACATACTGTGACTCCCTTGTCTGAGAAAATTCGTGTATTTGCTACCATATTCCCTCAAGATGATTTGATTCTCGAGTGGGAAGCTAGAGATCCTTTGGTTATCGAATAAGTTTTTAGTTAATACACAAGAGGTGTTGTTTCAATATTTTATTAAAGGGACGCGAAAACAGTTGATTAATCGTGAACTAAGCATCATATGTAGATGCAGATGTGTTACCTCCTCTACCAGTCCAGTTGACATGTACCCATTGGCCCTTCTTCAAGAAGTCATTCTCCTCTCCAGGCAACACCTGGAAGGTGTGAGCTCCAAAGTAGTCTCTTTGAGCCTGCAACAAATTGGCAGGAAGCTTGGCAGATCTGTAACCATCATAGAACGACAATGCCGTGGTGAAGGCTGGAACAGGAACACCAAATTCGACAGCCTTTGCGATCGTAGATCTCCATCCTTGTTGGGCCTTCGTCACAGCCTTCTGGAAGAATGGGTGGAACAACAAATTCTCCAAATCAGGATTTTCTCTGTAGGCAGAGGTGATCTCACCCAAGAAGACTGATCTGATGATGCATCCACCTCTCCACATCAAAGCGATGGCTGGATTGTTCAACTTCCAGTTGTATTCCTTTGCGGCCTCTCTGATCAACATGAAGCCCTGCGCGTAGGAAATGATCTTGGAAGCATACAAGGCTTGCTCCAAATCATCAACGAACTTCTGCTTGTCGGTAATAGGAGATTCGCCCTCCACCACGGGACCATCTAAGGCTTTTGATGCCCTTACTCTTTCCTCCTTGAGAGCAGACAAACATCTGGCAAACACAGCCTCGCCGATCAAAGTCACAGGCATGCCCAAGTCCAATGCATTGATTGCAGTCCATTTACCGGTACCTTTTTGACCGGCGGTGTCCAAAATCTTTTCCACAACTGGTTTTCCATCGGTAGGGTCATCAAAACGCATGATGTCTCTGGTGATCTCGATCAAAAAGGAGTCCAAAACTCCATTGTTCCACTTATCGAAAACATCACCGATTTCTTTGTCGGTAAATTTGCCAACTCTTTTCAAAAGGTCGTAGGCCTCACAAATCAATTGCATATCACCGTATTCGATACCATTGTGAACCATTTTCACGTAATGTCCGGCACCACCGTCGCCGACCCAATCACAACATGGCTCTCCATCAGATTTGGCAGCAATAGACTGAAAAATGTCTTTGATGTGGGGCCAGGCTTCAGGGTGTCCACCAGGCATCAAAGAGGGTCCGTGACGGGCTCCTTCTTCACCGCCTGACACACCAGAGCCGACAAAAAGAATGCCCTGCTTCTTCAATTCCTCGAAACGACGGTTAGAGTCAGGGAAGTGCGAGTTACCACCATCGATGATGATATCACCCTTCTCCAAATGAGGTAATAATTGATCGATGAAAGCATCAACAGGGTTTCCTGCCTTAACCAAAAGCATGATCCTTCTGGGACGCTTCAAATTAGCACAAAGCTCTTCAATAGAGTGAGCACCAATGATGGACTTACCTTTGGCCTCGTTGTTCAAAAATTCATCGACCTTCGAGACGGTTCTGTTGTAAGCAACGACAGTAAAGCCATGGTCGGCCGCATTCAAAATCAAGTTCTGACCCATAACGGCCAAACCGATCAAACCAAAATCACCACTTGCATTGTTAGTAAGATGCATACGAAATGTCGAGATTCTTTCTTGCACTCCCATTATTCCTTTTGGGTTGAAGAAAATAGGTTTTCAATTTAATGGGAAAAACTCAAACTTTGAAGCACTTATATAGGTGTATTCCGGGCTATTCATGAACAATGCGAGTGTGCCAATGTTGGGTTGTGGAAGAACGAAAGCCGAAAACGCGGACTTGCGGGAGTTTCTGGATAGGGGAGGGCCAGTTTTCAATTAAATCGCTTCTTGGTGACCCCGTAGCAACTTGAATACATACGTTGGAGCAGACATTTAAACAATTGAGTCAGGAGATGCTTATCAAGATAGATATAGAATATGCAATTCTATTGATTGAAAAAATATTCAAGACGTTTGTCAGAAGGGAATTCTCATGCCTTTATATCGCATACCCATACGCAGGAGAACGAGATTTTTTATGCTTACATTCTATGCGTATAGCGCCTCCCTCGCTTCCGCAGTTTCCGCATCAATATAATCTTGGGGAAGGTCAGCCTAGGTTCTCAAAGAGGTTGTTATTGAATTCTACATCTGTCCCTTCCATATTCTCGAGTGTCTGAAAATTCTGCTTTAATACTCAATTTGTTGATGTTACTGTCTTATCTTTTCACTAGATCAGTTGCTGAGAGCAACTTCTTGATACTCATAACCTCGGTGAAATCACGTGTTTTACGGGTGTTAGAGCGCCGAACATATACTTGGTGAGCTTGCGTGTAAATTTTCTAATTTTTGAAGCATCAAATTGGGCAACTATTTTTAGCCGAAAAATTCCTGAATTTGAGATCCTACTTATTACGCCGATATGAAGAATTGCCGTCAGGCTGGAAGAGAATACATTCATAGGTGCCCCTCCCCCACTTTATGTGGGGCAGGTGGGGCTTCGCGCGAAATCTCCCCCACGCTTCATATCTTGGTTCATTTTGTCAGACTTACCACGACTAACTTTGTACTATAGCCTGTCCTCAAAGCTAGAGAACAGGTCATCGATGCTGATCAAGCTCGGCGACACTTATTATTGAAATGGGAATTAATTGAAGTTGAACCGAAGCATTTTGTAGTGACTGGATCGTGGTGGAATGTAGCGGCTCTACTGTATCTGATGGTGACCTAAATACTCCAAGTATGACAACAATTGCAATGCGGTTCTATTGGTCGGATACATGAACGTTGACAAGAAGGGCTTTTGTGAACCACAGAAGCTGGACAAAAGTACTAGGTCGCTTTTCACCATGTCACGTGAGATGATATGATACCTTCGCCATGGATTAAATCGTATATAATACCTAGCACATGCTCCTCAAATCATAAGTCAAAGAATACCATGCCAATTCCTCCACCACATGGCGGTAAACTTCAGGACCGTATCATTGATGACGAATCAGAGCGGGCGCAGCTTCTTCAAGCTGTTTTCAATGGTTCCATTCCAATCCTCCAATTGACGGATAGACAGCTTTGCGACTTAGAATTGATATTAAATGGTGGATTTTCTCCATTGACGGGCTTTCTTAATCAGGAAGACTATGATTCTGTTGTCGAGCATATGAGATTAAAGAGTGTTACGAATGAAAATGGCGAGGGCATTTTATGGCCAATGCCTATAACTCTTGATGTAACCGATGATGTTGCACAGCTTCACGCTGTTGGCGATCAAATCGCCCTACAGGATCCGAGGGATAAATCTGTACTCGCCATATTGAAGATAGAGTCTATATATCAGCCCGACAAGGTGCGGGAAGCGAAACTTGTTTTCAGAGGAGATCCAGAGCATCCGGCAGTGAAGTATCTTCACAATGTGGCTGGAGATTACTATATTGGGGGACTGATCAAGGGTCTATCATATCCCAAACACTACGACTATACCGAGATACGTAAGACACCTCGCGAGCTAAGACAGGTATTCGAGAACAATGGATGGGCTGACCATAAAATTGTTGCTTTTCAGACTCGAAACCCAATGCACAGGGCTCATAGAGAGCTCACAGTTAGAGCTGCAGAAGATTTGGGTGAAGACTCCCATATACTCATTCACCCAGTTGTTGGAATGACTAAACCTGGGGATATCGATCATCACACACGAGTGAAGGTGTATCAACAAATTTTGAAAAAGTATCCCCCCGGTCTTGCAACTCTTTCGTTGTTGCCATTAGCCATGCGAATGGGTGGTGACAGGGAAGCGTTGTGGCACGCACTCATTCGTATGAATTATGGTGTGGACCACTTTATCGTCGGCAGAGACCATGCCGGTCCTGGTAAAAATTCCAAAGGTGTTGACTTTTACGGCCCGTATGACGCTCAAGATCTTTTAGAAAAGTATAGCTCAGAGCTCAAGGGTAAGATCAAGATTGTACCCTTTAGAATGGTTACCTACCTTCCTGATGAGGATAGATACGCACCCATTGATACTATCGATACATCAAAAGTCAGGACTGCCAACATTTCTGGAACTGAATTGAGGCAGAGCTTGAAGGATGGCACCGAAATCCCTGAGTGGTTTTCGTACCCGGAAGTTGTTCAAATTTTGCGGGACACGAACCCACCTCGATCTCGTCAAGGGTTTGCTATACTTGTCAATGGCTCTCTTAATAGTGACGGTAGCGACATATTGTCTTCGGCATTGCAATCCTCGTTAAATGAACATTGTGGGGCTAGAAGAGTCACAAGACTATCAAAAACTCATAAGGATGATTTCTTAGTACAAGAGTTCGTCAGAGCTGGGTCAGCTGTCATTTTGCCTGTTAACGATGATTTCGAAGGCATAGTGGAATCAGTTGGAGGCGCCAATGTATTCATTATTGACGTCATTCAAACACCATCTTCTTTCCAATATCGTATTGGTGACCAAGATGCGAAGGATGTGGGTGCAATTTGTACCCATTTACTCTCCTTACTTAAGACCAATGGGTTCATTTGAAAGAGATTTTGGCCCCATTTTAAATAAATGAAAGTGCTATTCTTTGAGATTGTGAGCTTTTTACTGTAATTTAGAGTGTTTTATGTAATTAATGTCTATCAGGTGAGACTGTGAAATTTGCCCTGTTCTTCATTTGTCTTTGATGACAATCTACAATGCACAGTCTCACCTGATAGACAATTTCACATTGTGCCACAGCGCAGCAAGAGCTTTTCATACAGCTATTCGACAGCGTGATCTTCTCTAACACTCCTTTGCTTAACCTCACAAATCAATTTGGGCAATTGAGAAACAAGCGAGATCAGAAAGGCTAACTCATTGGGAGGCTTGAAGTTCTAAATTCGAGTTTACTGTCTTAGATCCGGTAGACCATTCCCCTTACATAGCATCCAACTTATTCGTTACAAGGAGGAATCTTGTATCTTGTGAGTCCAATACCGAGTCATTTTTTTTTACACATTGTTCTCACACTAATCAATCATCAGAGACAGTTTCGTTAGATAAATCAATTTCAAGCGAACAAATAAATCTTGAAATCAAAAACTATTCAATGAGCAAGAGGTCATTGAGCCAGAGGAAATTGATGACTAAACCAGATTGATAACCAAATTCGCTCTAGCACCAGAGATTGACCAAGCAGGTGTTTGGGAGGTAAGAGGATCAAAATTCAGCGAGTCTATTGCATGCTCCCCAGGTCCGCCAAGTCCACGATTAGATGATGGATGAATTTGTCAATTAACAGTGCCCCTGAATATCTAGTGTAAGTAGTCTGAAGCGGTTCTGATTACCAAGAATCAAGCCCTCAAGAACAGCAAAATGTTAATAGCATCTCAAATTAAAACTGCTTGAAGGGGTTATTCAGCTTTGATTGTTTATAAGCGGTATAAAGTGCATGAAGCACAATAGCACTCGTCTCTTCCGTAATTCGCGAGTGATTTTTTATGTGGGTGGCTATCATAAAGATCGTTGATATTCAAAATCATATGTAAGTTATATTTATGATCTTATTGTCATGCAATTGTAAAAAAATTGAGTTGCTTAGCCTGGTGCATATTTTGTTCTCGGGTGAAAGTAATTAATGAGTAGATTGAATAGAGGGATTCAGGATTGAAATCTATGTATGGAGTTAAAACTAAATACAATCTATCTTACCAGTATGCTTGCATTGGAAGCAGGTGACTAAACGTTTTGAAATTAAATGAATTTTGGTTTTCCATTTTCTTTTGTACTACTTGTCGTTTCCAAATGATTTTCATATTCCCTTGGCTTTATCACCGCTTTTGAATGACCACAAGTTAAATGTTATTACATTATTGCATAATATGATTTTGATATTTGTTAAAGGGTTCTTATTCTACCAGCGTAGGAAAATAACTCTTTTCAATAGAGATGAAATGAAGAAAATAGCTGTCTGAATTATTGCATTTGCCGAGTGTGAAATAGGGAAAATTAGTTTACCTGCCCTACCACGATGTTTGATATCGTTTGGACGTGGAAGGGTAAAGCACCATGTGAACTTTTTTTGTGTATATGTCAAGCAAGCAGTAAATTTCAAAAAAAGACGCTAAAACCATCTCATTTTAATATGATGGGTTCTGTTGCCAAAAAATTTCCGATCTATAACTTTCTGCTGGTTTTTTAAGATCAAAGAGCTGTACGAAGCTGATTTGATTGAAATACCTGTATTGCTTCCACGTTCTTATACCTGAATCATCACCATGGAATATTTAGTTCGTCAAATTCGATAACTCATAGCCCGGACCACATTAATGCTCCACTTGTCTCAGCAATTTTGTTAGTATGGTACTGTCACAAGCAATGTGTATGTTATGTTTTGTTGTTCTGGATGTTGAGTGATCAATATATTAATTCTATGACAGATAATGAGGATGAAACGTATGCACCATAGTCTGTTGTATCAAGGGTGTTACATTCTGTGTAGCATTACTACTGGCTTTTAGCATTTTCTTGTAATGTTGGGATCCGAGTCCGCTCCCAACATAAGGGTGTGTTTGAAAAGTAACGTCTCTTTGATCTCGAAATATGGATATGTGACTGAAATTTGGTAGTCTCGTCCCTTAATAAGTATTGTTTTTTTTTTTTTTTTTTTTCTATATTTCTATTTCTGATATTCAGATTTGAGTCTCGTCAAATCCGCAATATTGTTATAGCTTGAGGGCTCACATTGTAAATATGGGCGATTTTGCATGCAATACAATGCACGTCGCTTAAGTTATCTCATGCTGCTGATTAGTGTCGCAACTTCTTCTTTAGAAATGTTTCGTTAAAGCAATGAGAGACATGAGCAAAAGTTTTCCTAAGGCGGTGGTTTTTGATTTGGACTACACGTTATGGCCTTGCTGGTGTGATACCCACTTGGAAGAGCCGTTGAAAAAGGTGCTGGGAGATTCCATAGTCGATGCAGTTGGTTTTGAGTTACGAATATATGAAGGTGTCCGCTCATCTTTGAAGTTGCTCAAGGAGAAAAAAATTCCGATTATTGCCGCTAGTCGAACGGCAAGACCAGATTTAGCCAAAAAGTTGCTTTCATTATTTGAAGTCGATGGAGAATGCATGATGAGTTACTTTGATGTTTTACAATGGGGACAGGGATCCAAGGTCAATCACATCAAGAGAGCTATTTCTCAGCTTCAATTGAACAAAGAGCTAGATCATGGTGATGTCATCCTTTTCGACGATGAGCTTCGCAACCGTGATGTCGAGCAAATTAACTGCTACTTTGCCCACGTTAAAGATAGCGAGGAAGGCTTGACTACCGCTTTGTTCGAGAAAGCGATTGATGAATGGTCGAGGGTGAGAAATAAGGTTTGATAATTGATGAAAATGAAGGCGGTGAGACTCATTCTTGAGGGAAAGCGCCTTCGGAAAGACCCGCGCTTTTCTTGAAGCGCTCAACAAGTCAAGAACACCGCTAGCCATACGACAATGCTCAAGATGTAGGAGTTGAATTGCGGGATAGGAACATAATCACGTGCACTTTCGCACGCGATTTAGATGTTCGTCTGACAGTAGTCTTACCTGTGCTAACATCGGGCACTATGCAGTCGAGTGAAAACTCTTCACTAGTACATATAAGTGAATTGTCCTCAAATCACCTACTACGCAGTATTTCTTATTCACTGAATATACACACGCAGCTCTCATTTCAATACTATGTCTCACTGTAGTTCTGATCAATCTATCATTCCTGCAGGGCCCGCGGTATCCTTTCAAGCTTGTGCACGCTTATCTGACATTCAGGGGGAATAATTGAACACCGATTTATTTTGATTCAAGATGCCGCTTGATGATCAAATGATTACTTTAAACATTTGTATATTGAGTGACCTGACTGATGATAGTCAAAGGCTCACAGCTAGCTTTCAAATTTCCAAAACAAGTCTTTCTGAACTTGGCTCACCAAATGGCGTTATCCGGCTTCTTGCCAAATTATATAAAGGTAGACCTGAAGAATCCCTCTTCAAGAATTCAGTCATAAAGCTAACTAGAAGATCAAAGCGACAGGGTGGTAATGTACCACTAGAAAGCCGGGATGATTTCATTGGCCTAAAAAGAAGCTTAAAAGTCAAAAACCACGTCCAGCTTTTCGTATCTTTAGAATCATCTTCGGACTTTCGCCAAGACTTCAAAAAGACTCTGAAAATTTGCGATGCTGATTTGCAGCAGATTGTCCGATTAATGCAAATCACAAACCAAAAATTAGATAAACTTGCATCAGATATCGAATCTCTCAAACTTTGTAATGAGATTGAGAAATGCACTACTCAAGAGGCCAGGAATGTCGAAGTATTGTATGATCGAGATGACCAAACTGTCGGTGCTCCAGGAATCAGATCCCGCCAACTTAAAGATGATTGTATCCATTTTATTGAAGCTTTGAATGAGAGTTCAAAGATCCGAAGAGATTTGGGATGTAAAGAATGCTCGATGAAGTCTAGTGACTCGTTGAATTCGTCGATATTCATTTCAGAATCTTCGTCTTATCTTGAATGCTCCTCGAGAAGTACATTACTATTGGTGTTACCACGTATCTCGATTTGTCAACTTCAAAGCCGCTGCTTGTTGGTTAAGATTTACAATGCAAGGCAGGAACTTATTCACTCTTCTTTGGAGGACATCAGTTTAAAATCGTCCATTATCGTTTGTCATGTTGGCACCCAGATCGACCTTACTGCTGTTCATCAACCAATCCAAGTCAATGCGTCTTGCGACTCTGTTCAAGTCTATTCTTCTTCTCTAACTCTTAAGGCGCACGAGAACGAAGAGAGCAAAACATCATTGACCGAACTTTCTCAAAATACATTACCTTGCTTTTCAACCATTCGGTGGGATGAAGATGTCAATGATGTATTGAGAAACCACAACATGAAGCAACAATACCGTCCAGATAAGAATCCTGCTAATGAATTTGACAGCAGAATGAAAGATGATGACGATCTAATGGAGTATGATGTTCTCTCGAGTTCAGACTGTGCATCTAAGCAATCCATGGAGCTGTTTGAAGCTGTTTGAACTAATGGCTGAGATAGGGATTCTTAGTGAAAACATAGAGTGAAGTTCATGCTATTCGTCCAGATCTTTTGATATCATTGTCATCGAGAAAAATTGCGTAGTAGGCTACAATTAAAGCTTTTTTGAGAGATCAAAAGTTTTTCGAGAAGCTACTCTTTGTGACCTAACATAAAATAGAGGAACCAACATGATCGTCAAGTTGAACTTGCAATTTTCTGGTTACGCATGATTTAATTCCAGCCATTGACTTACCGCGTCTCAAATTTATTTGAAAGATTGTGAAAGAGCTAGTCTGTGTCCTTTCTCCCAATTACCTCGTACGTAAGACCCAACTCATTTCCTTACACCTAATTATCGAGTTATGACGCTACAGATCCATATGAGAAGTCTTTTAGGTGCTAGATAGACCTTGACCCGAAGGGGCAAAAGAATTTTCATTTCGACTTCCGAGATATCTCGTTCAATTCCTTCAAAGATATATCACCTCTTCAGTTCTGTGAAACCCAACATTGTCCCTTTTTACATACCTTGGTTCAGCTGAAATTCACATACTCGCTTTTATAAAACCACCCAATTTATCATGTACCAACAATTATTTGTAGTTGACTTTCCACATACTCTGTGGTGCCAATACTGTCGGGTAGAACTTGAATGCACTTAATTTGGGAAGTTTCAATCGGCTTTACAGAACACACTGAGTTCATTACCCCTGATCAAGCTCGGAACTGTTTAAAATCTTGATCATAAACAAGAATATGAACACCCAGAACAATAGTGTTCATAGCGACGAGGTTTCTATACAATCACTAAATAGTGGCTGCAACACATATCATCTTGAGGTGAAACACACAGAATGACACGGTCCAAATTTGTATATATGCAAAAATTCAAGAGAAGCTAACTAGTCTCCAAAGGAAAACCGTGTCTCAGCAATTCAATGGGATGTTGAATCTATCTTATTTTTTCGGGTTCAGTGGGGTAGATGAAAGCCGCACGTTCGGTGGTATTTCAACAAGAGGAGAACTGAACTGCACAAGCATTCAGCCAACTCACATTACCATCAGAAGTCCCTTAATGTGCAGTATCGAAATTATCTACCATGATAGACTCACAAATTAATAAAGGTGGCTGGTTCGTGACCCCAATATCTGACCATCACATAGCCTTGTACCGTTAGCATCGAGTTTAAATGAGATGTCGGAAATCACGGACGAAGCTCAAAACATATCTTTTAGGACTTTCACGTTCTCGTCTTAGCGTATCACACCTGTACATCCTCAAATGTGCAAGGTGAAGCGCTCTGAGAAGTCAAAGCATCCAACAATCGGCTATAACGTGAAATCACCATGGTAAATGTCAAGGAAGCAGCGCCAGAAAGTGAAGGTATGTTGGATGTGATAAATGAATTCAATACAAATTCTAACAATCGAAGAGCAAAAAATAAAACATAAGTGTAATGAGTTAAGGAAAAGAATCCAAGAAGTCGAGGAGTGTAACGAAATCTCCCTCCTTGCCTTGTCCAGAACAAGGGCTGCTATACGAAGATCTCGGTTACAATACACAGTTCTTCTAGAGAGGCTACTGAGGAGTTATCAGTTGCAGACCAGCATACAACCAAGTCGTCCATCCCTGCCCATAATTTACAATGCTGAACTGCTAAGTCAAGAACTAAACTCGACCTTTTCGAAACTGCATGATACATCTGAAACATTGCCCTCAAACTATCCCAAGATTCAGAGGGAACATGGCGGATTACTTCATGACTCTATATCGCAACGCTCTGACGTGAATAAACTGAAGTGGGATGCGATATCAACAAAGCTTCAGGGCAATGACACGCAAACATTTGGCTCATCATTGACAAGGAACCCGAGTCAGTTGGCTTCTCAAGAACAACAAATGATTGACTCAAGCAATCAGATGTCGCCTCACGAAAGCAAGTTCATTGATAACCAAGAGAACAAAGATCTACTCAAAAGCAACGAGGTTACCCATGTGTAATGTTTTGATAATTATGTAGATAACGATCAGCTAGCTCTAGAGTCGACGCTTTTTTGGCTTGTAGTATCCATATTCATCCTTGTTGTTTTTCCTTTTCTCCCTAAACCGGGTATGCTTCTTTTGGTTTCTTTCCGCTGCTTTTTCTGGAGCGTCGATTTTTAACTGCGCTCTCTTCGCCTTTCGCTGAGTTCTTCTCAAAGAAATTTCGGCCCTTGCGGCAGTTACAAGTTTGCTGAAGAGTACTGTCCCAAGCCTATCCTCTGCAACCTTAAGACAATGCAGGGCTAACTCAGAACACGTTGTTTCCTCGTACGCGCCTGTATCCTCCGCTCCAATAAGACTAGTCACGAATTGCATCGCAAAATCGTAAAGCCTTTTTTCGGAGAGGTGCAGAGCGATGTCTGCGGTCAACTTCAAAGCAACTTTCTTTGTTTCATTGCTAGATTGAATTGATGTGCTTTTCTTAAGCAAAGAGGAGCAGCGTTGAATGATGATATCAGATGCATAGATGTACCGAGGTGGGTGATCTTCCTCATCCTCGCCATCGAATTGCAAGTACTTAGTGCAGTGCTTTTCCCAACGTATGAAGATGCGACTGAGGTTCCTTGAAGAAGCTGAACATAGCTTTTCCGAGATTTCTGGAGCTGCTAACTGCCTCAACAAACGAATCGCCACAGTTTGCAAGAATCTGTTATCAGCTTCAAGAGCACCTTTGTCGACATTATTGATGTAGCTCTCAATGAGTCCAGAACTGAGTAGTCGAATCCAAGCATGTGGATAAAGAAGGCAGTCCGAAACATAATCCCAAAAGTTTCCGCAATCTGTCCAGGGAGTTACATGATACTTCTCCATGAGGTTTCTCAGAATGTCTAAGCTCATGTAAATATCTTCCCAATGTGCGCTCGTCGAGCTATTCATGTTCGAGTTTTCCAAACATTCCTTGACGACAGAGCTTGCAGCTTCATCCAATGCTAACTTGTTCCTGTATCCGAAGCATTTCAAGTAAGCCTTGTAAGTGATAAGACCACATCTGCGAAGTAGCGCTCGATTTTTGTTCATTAACCAAGAGATCATGAGCTTCACTAAAAAGTCTGCTTTATCATCATTCACATTTGATAGAATCTGCTCGATCAAGGCAATAGCCATTTCTCGACATTTCTCTGATTCATCAGAGACAGCCACATTTGCAAGCCCGACGAAAAAACTCGAGGAAATTTTTTGTAAGATGTTGTCTGGCGACCTCAAGACTATCGAGTGCATGAGTTCCATCACGGATTGCCTTCCGCTTGGTGTAGGATATCCCAAATTGTCAACCAAAAATTTAAAGCTCGACTCTAACCTTTTGCTCCCTTGATTGTATTGGAGCATGAATTTGAAATACAAACCCCTTGCCATGTCTCTGATTTCTCGGTGGTGATTGACAACCATAATTTTAAGAACCTTCTCCATAAGATCGTAAACCTCCACAGTGCAAATACGACTAGCAATCACCGATTTCACGAACCCAAACGCTAAGCTTTGCTTCTCGGGATCCTCAAGATCGGGAGTGATTTTTATCAATAAAGCACGTATAGAGTCCTCGGAGCAACATTTTGCTTTTTGGTTCATCAAAGATGCTGCAATGAACTTCAACGAAACTTGGCATATTTCCGATTTTGTTGAAGGGCTTTCAAGCACCGCATTAGTGCTTTTCTTGGTGACTTCTTCAAAGAATTCTAAGCCATCCGACTCAAACTCAAGCTTGACAATGAGAATTGCGACTCGTAAGACAGCGATTGTAAGTCTTTCATCACCATGTTGCAAGCTGTCGAATAGTAACGGTATAAATCCCGCTAAGTACTTAACATCCAAGAGCCAAGAGTGCTTTCTGATCACACTTCCTAGAAGTTCTAATGCGATTCGTTGCAAATGCGGACCGTATTGTTGATCTTTGACCAGCGCCACTTCTCGTCTCAGTTTGAGATCAACCATGAAATGCGCCTCTTCTTTGGCATTTTTTTGTAACTCGGAGCTTTCTTGCTTCACCATAGAGGACTTGTGAATCTCAAAACACAAAATCAACATCTCAGTCGTGTCTGATTTTTCGTTTGATAAGATACCTTGACAAACTCTTCTGAGAAGTTCATCGAGTGCTTTCCCCGTCTTGTAAGGCAAAGACTGTTTGAATAATGTCTTGACAGGACTGAGAATAGTGTCGAAATGGTCAAAACTAAGCTTGGAACATAGCATTTCGACACTATCGAAACTCTTCTTTGCTTTGACCTCTTTCATCTTACTGTGATAGCCCTCTGAATCTTTCTCTTTGCCAGCCGAACCGAATATATCTTCCATAATGATGTCAATAAGAATTGGTGCACTTGTGTCGAGGTCCCCTAGCCCGCAAACCGGGTGAACCACCTTGAGTATAGCATTTACTGTGTAACTGAGCACATGAATTTGTGAGCCGCGTGATAAAGCAGCTCGAAGCTCCCGCACAATGTAAAACAAATATTTTGCACCCATAATCCTGCAAGCCTTACAGAGAGCTTTCCTTGCACTGTCCCTTAATTCCTGCGACTTGGACCTAAGAACCTGACAAGTGCCAATGAGTATTCCGGGGAGCTCTTCATGTATCACCGATGGAGAGGTGGCAATTATAGCCAGAACACATGCCTCCAACAACGGTAATCTGTAAACGATTGTAGAATCATCACGCATTGAGAGTATTCTTTTGAGGGGATGAATGATTGAGAGAACCACGTGTTTTTCAACTTCGCTAGGGTTTAACAATGATCCTCCTATGTTGATTTTATGCGAATCTGAGATAAGTCGTGAGCTCAAGTTCTGAATCAACTGTACAGTAACCTTGACAGCGTCCCGGGCTACATCATTGCTGGAAGAGCACAATGAAATATACTTTTTGAGATGGCCATTGAATTTCTGCCATGGCAACGAAGAAGCAATATATCCGAAAGTCTTTTGTGAATCTTCGGAAAGATTGCGGTATTTCTCATCCTTGCAAATGAGGTAATTCTCGAGAATGGGAACGATGTATTGCTCGATCGATGAACTCGTAAGCGAAGAGCTTTTCTCTATGAGATTTCTTGTCGCCTTTTGACGTGCAGATAGTTGGAGGTGTTGAATATTGGCAAAAAAATCATCCATCTCGTTTTCAGAAGTGAGCAGTTTCAAATCGCTCAACATCGGCAACAACTCAGATGCAACTATAGACTCAAGAAGGTCAATATAATTGCTTCTGATTTCATCCAAAGGGTTCGACAAGCCATGATGAATAGCTGGGTTTATGAGACGTTCAAAAAACTTTGTGAACACTTGATCCCTAGAATCATCCTTTACCTCCGTAAATATCGATACAACGCTCTTGAGTAAGTTCAAAGCGTTGATTCTCAAAACACTTTCTTCCAAATTGTCCATGTAAAACAAGCAATTTGCAATTAACAACTCCCATGAGTCTTGGGGCAAATCTTCAAATGTCAACGAATTGAAGTAGTCAAAGCCATCTAAAACCTTATTCAAATCGAAATTGTCTGAATTTTGCGACAGACAGCTGTTAAAGAAATCCAAGTTCCTCGCGAATTGTTCATAAAGAATGTCTTTTGACGCCACAGCTCCTAGTATATTGCAAACTCCTCTCCTCATTCGATAATCCTTCGAAAACCGGAGTATTCCAGCGCAAACTCGAAGAAGACGCTCGAAACATTGCCTCTCGATATCACCGCTTTGGATAATCAGCGCTATTGAAGTGAGAATGCTTACCTTATCTTCGTTTCTTATGAAAAAAGAAGACTTTTGCAAGGCATAAATTGATGAATTCAAGAAGGCGATCTTGTTTTTTTCCTCGCTTATAAAGCTTCCTTCCACGATAAATAGCAAAAGAGTAGAGCATCGTGTGAGAGTTTCCTTGTTTTTACTCTCTTCCAAAAATTTTGGTAGACATTCAAGAAGACCCTCTACCAATATAGCTAGAAGGGTGTGAGAGTTTCCTTCACTGGATCTCTTGGTAAAAATCGAAATGATACAATCGAGGATGCTTATGACAACCTCTTCCTTTGTATGTTTGTTCGCCAATAAGGACATGACAACCCTGATCGGAAGCCAATCATCTTTCTTGAAGAACTGGATGTAATCCTTGTTCTGAACCCTATTGAGAATAAATTCCAAAAGAGCAGACGTTTGCTGAGTATTCTCAGAAGCAAAGTTCTTCATACGGGGCAACAAAACCGCCGAGTATAGTACTGGCATCACGCTCTCCCACTCGACATCGTTCCCAGCGAGTTTATCAAAAGTAACAAGACAACGCAATGCGGATTGCCTCAAATTTTTCAAATGCGACGAACTTTCCTCATCTCTCCTCGCTTCGGATACGTCTTGAACACAAATCAAGACAAATATGAGTGGCTTCAAAGTTTGAATAAGACTTCTGCTGTACTTGTATCCTAGGGAGTCATAAACTTCAGTGAGCATCTTGATAAAACCCGACATTATCTTCAAGTTGTCAAAGCATGGATGATGATTATCGTCGCTCGAAAAGAAAGTCTTCCAAGGTATTCGTTTACTCATGTGTGCGATGAAGTGATCGATAAATCGAGGATGCAAACTGGGAAGCAAGAAAGCCACTGTTGACTTCACATTCGACTTTGAATTTTTTCTGCTTGAACCTTGCACTTTACCAAATAGGATATTAAGAACAATCGGCATCACGGCTCTCTCGTGCGATTCCTGAATTTTTCCCTCAGACTCACCATTTACAAGGTTCATTAGCTCCTCCTTGAATAGTTTGTCATCAAGCAAGTTGTGCAAACTGTCACGATATTGAGAAATTTCCGGATGTAAAGAAAGATATCCGTCTAATGCTGCCTTCTGCAAACGTGGGTTTTTGGAGCCAAGGGCATCTTGAAGAGATTCATCGAAAACATGGACTGATTCGAGCAGGGCGGGTGACCTGATTGTGCTTAAAATTTCGAAAGCGATTATTTTTTCATCAGTTCTCCAATTCGTGTCATTTTCCCCAAGTAGGATAAGCAATAGTAATTTGTCGATAAGAGTTTTATTCGCCTCGATGAGTTTGGGGACTTCCTTCACGCATGATATCAATCTTAAACGTAATTCGGGGGAGGCAGCCTCTTTGGCATTTAGCAGCTCCGCGTCTTGGTGTATCAACATCGATAATTCCTCGTGGGAGGTTGGTGTCATTTCCAGTATTTTCTTGTAATAACCCTTAAAAACTCCATCGTCATTTTCAAGGCTCTCAATGCAGCTTTTTTGGAAGCACCTGACTTCACTGCTCATGGAGTTGATATCGTTCCCTGTACGTGAATTGGTTGAACTTGTGAGTTTTTCAAAAATGAGAGAGCTTATGGCTTCAAGAAGCTCGCCGTTTGCAGAGTCCCTAAGACCCTCGTGTACGGCCTGCCAACATGGCTGAAAACGATTGCTCAATAAACCGATCGCAGAATTCGACATTGTTTCGATGATTTGCTCCTGTGCCTCTTGTATAGAAGTAGAAAAGTATTTAAAGACTCCTTTGATTCTCATTTTCACATCATAAGTATTCGAGACCTCCAATGGCATCTGATCAATGATTGAAAGCTGATTATAAATATCAAGGTTTTGTGGATTCAAGCTGGAAAGAATACTCAAGCTTGCAAGACGAAGGCTTCTATCAGGCGAAGACAAGTTCTGAACGCAAGTCTTGTTCAATTCTTTGCTCAATTCTTCGGTGATCTTTGCCTTGCTCAAAAACTCTTGCACGGAGATGAGATAATGTGGGTTGGCCCGGTAACTTTGGAGACTTTTCCTGACTGTATCACATAGTTTTGTCAAAGTGGATTCATTGCCATAAAATTCGGAGTTTCGCATGCAGAAACTGAGAAGTTGGCCAGATACTCTGGCGATCTGATGATTTTGGTAGTGAGTCTGTAATGCAAAGCGTGTTTGTAATGCAGTGAGTGATCTATAAGCCTTTTCGCAATCAGAAGCGTCGAAATCTACCCTTAAGGTAAGAATATTACACATCCAGCTAAGTTTCGTTACGTTGTGCTCATCAACCTTTGTCTCTTGAAGAATTGAGTCGACCAACCGATCCTTAAGTGATTTGGGAATTGTCAAATGATCAAGACGGCATTCACCACTTTCAAGACCTCGTTGCACGATGAGAGATAAACGCTGAATTCCGAAATCCAGCCGTGAGCTGTTGAGTGTCTGTTGAAAAAGCTTATCAATTCTGAGAGCCTGGAGTTTGTCAGGAGAAGAATCTCCCAACATGTCCAATATGCCAAACAAATAGCACTCATTATCGAAGGTTTTTATTGTCTCCCATATATGAGGAAACAATGATGCAGAGACTGCAACTTCTGTATTACGCACAAGGATGTTAATAAATAGAGCAATCATCAATAAGCTCCCCCGAAATTCATCTTCACTCCCTCTTTGACATTCAAAATTTGAGAAGATGTTCTTTACCATTTTGGCAATATTTGAGTCCACTCTGACCTTTCGGCCATTCTCAACGAAAATTGTTGTCAGGCAGAGAAAAAGCATGGAATGGATCTGGGCAGATGTGATTGGCATTGGGGAATGAGACTGTATTTCCCCCCAGATGATTTCGCTTAATGAGCAGCCATCTTCAACGCAAACATGATGAAGAAGCTCACTTGTGATTTTGGCAATAATGAACAAAGTAACTGAATGTAATTGATCCCCCAGAACTACTCTTCTTAGTAGGGGGGCTAAAATCGGGCGGGTCTTTGAGTGTAGGCTATTATTCGCTGATTTTAATGCCTCAGAAAAGAGAACAATTATTGCATCAACGAAATCACGTTCAACTTCTGTATCACGAAGATAAAGATCAAGACAAGAGATGAAATTCTCGTAAGAAGCGGAAGACAGTTTTCTCAACAAATATGAAATCGCTTCACCGCAAAATCTGCCAAGGTGTGCTTTCTTATGTTGCCTGAGTAGAGGCAAAAGCTGCTCAAATGTCTTCCACAAATCTGATGTGAGCTCCTCTGAGAGGTATCTGAACGAGAAGGCCAAGGAGTTGAAACACCACTCCAAAACAAAGGACGAATTTTTCATGCTTTGGGAATCATTCGGAGTGATTGAAGTGGTCACTGTGGTAATCAAAGAAGTATATCTTTGGTATAATGGCATAAACTCGGGACCCAAATCGTGTATGAATTGAGTCAAGCATTCCAAGAGTGGCTGAAGCGAATGGATATCCTGCTTCAAAACGTGCAGCTCAAGGATATCGTATATTGCCTCCTTATGGTGTATCACTTGGGGCAAGGAACGACTTATTGGCTCAAGCTTGTCAACGCAAGAGGTGAAATTTCCACTGATGTTGATTTCTTTCCAATGAGAAATAGTAGTCGTGAAAAAAGATGTTTCGGTATAGTCGAAACTTCGGACTCCTATTTTTGCATTCGGTTCAATCTTAAGATCTCGGATTCTTTCCTTGAAAGATCTGAAAGTATGCTGCTTCGCCATTTTTGAGATCACTACCAGGATGCGATCAGGATGAGATCCTCATCGAGAAGTCATCTCTGGCCATCTCTGATATACATCACGTGATATATCGCTGATGTTGAGACTCTACTACCTGTGCAGTCTTCAAGAAGTATTTCATAGTATTAAGTATAAAGCAACTAGCACCTAGGTAATCTCAGTGGAATTATTCCCTAACCATCAGGGAACCATCATGACTTTAAATAGTGAATCTTAGAAGTTAGACGAGAGGTAGACGATACTCTAAACACCTGTACACCTTGACAGCTGTTGATGGTTTAAGTTAGTTGTATGCAGAAGACTCGATTCAGGCCAGAAACGTATTTATATACTTTAAAGCTTCTCTCCGTCACTTTTAAATGCATCAAAGCTGTAAGCCGAGGGATATGTGCGCAATAGCTGGAGATGCATGATGGAGGAACTCATCATACTCTTAGAGAGATAAAGGGGAAGTCATCCAGTGCTATTACTGCAAGTCACATGCATCTCAGCACATGACCAAAATGTCAACGGCTACAGCCTCTTTGATATATGCTTAAATTTAGAAGTGATGTCGCTATTCAAAAAACATTTCTCCTTTTAGAGCATAAATTGAGTTGTGTGTATCACCGATTCATCTAGAAGTAAGCTATACTTAAGATTATGTACATTTCTTTACACTTTGTATAGGCCTGAGGCGATCTGCTTTTTTCTTAATTTGAGTAATTGTGAGAATTTGATGCGAAGCTGGGGTTTACATGGATGATGTTGTTGGATGCAAGGAAAAATAAAGGTCTAATCACCTAAAAATATAGATGTCGCCAATTTTAATCAAGATCCTCTGTTTCCTCGTGATAAAATAAGCGGTCCATTTTTTTTTTTTAGAAATGACCATTGATACAAGAAATGCGTAGAACCACACCGATGGGACCTTGAGTCCAGCATTGAAAGCCTTTGAGGGATCATGATTAATTTAGTGATAATTTGTTGGGCCGATCGGTGATGGACCATCTTATGTTTTCTAGGCATCGACTCTATAGTGATATGGTCTAAGTTGTGAGTCCCAAAGACTTGCCATCTGATGCTGATATGTAGGCAGGTTGATGCATGACACCAAGGACCCATCGTCTGTGGGTTTCGATTGACCTCGAAATCCTGAAGTTCATTTCAAGAAATTACTCCAATGAGTCCTTTAAATTACATAATGCGAAAATGTCAGATAGTTCAGCTACAAATCACTTGGTTCGCGATTTGCATACAATATGGAGTGCTTGTAAAGAATCCTACTCGCAAATCATCCTTAGGAATTAGGGATAATTACAAAATGGAGACTACATCTGAGTACACACCCCTTATTGAAGATGGGGTAAAATCTCACTCAAGCGGGCCACAAACAGCGTTCAGTACCTCTCTTGGACACATGTCAGCGTCCAAATTGAATAATTCTTCCAAACTAGGGTTGCAACGATTGAGCCGAACGACACAAAAGCTCAAACTACTTCCCGAGGATCCTCCTATTTTGAAGGTAGAAGGCCTTGGGGTTAACAAGCTTAATGATTCTAAGACGGTTCATTCTCAAAATAGCAGTGTTTATTCTCAAGCTACTCGTATTGTTGATGAGCCTGCCAGAAAGGATGCTGAAATTCTTGGAAAGCTGCATCGAGATTTATTGCCTAGAGTGACAGCCTATTGTACGGCAGGGTCCTATAGGATGAAAGATCTACTACGATGGCTACGAGACAGGAAGAGAATACACAACACGATGCCCAAATTGTTCGATGAATGCCTATACACCCCGTTCACATACAAAGATTGGAGGAATGACACTGAAGAAGTTGGAAAGAAGCTTATCAGATTAGCAGATGATGGCGGTGAAATTGAATTTGGAAATAAGAACGATATCTTCATTTTTGAATATGGCGTTGTTATCATGTGGTGCTATACGCGGAGGGAGGAAATGGCTTTTTTGGAGGATTTGGCACGATTTGAAAGTGAAAAGTTGTCCTCTGAAGACATACAGGTGGAAGAGTTCAACTACTATATCACAACGTCATATCAGCCGCGAATATACAATGACTTCATCACGCTCCGAGATGATAACAATTACATGCTCAAGCTTTCGATATCGCATGCGCTAGCTCAATCTGTCAAAATTTCACTTTTTGAAGAATTGGTGGATAACACTATTGAAGACACTCAGGATATACCTCAGCAAATTGCTCAAACTGGAAAAGTGGAAATGACGAGAGATGAGATAATGAAATCTATAGGTGAGTTATTCATCCTTCGTATCAACATAAATTTACATGGCTCTGTCTTAGACTCTCCCGAGCTCATGTGGGCCGAACCGCATCTAGAGCCAATATATCAAGCTACAAGGGGATACTTGGAAATCAATCAAAGAGTCGAGCTTCTCGAGCAAAGATTGGAAGTCATATCCGACTTACTTCAAATGCTCAAAGAACAACTTGGACACTCACAAGAGGAGAATCTTGAGTTTGTCGTTATTGTCCTTGTTTGCATTGAAGTTTTTGTCAGCGTTATCAACGTATTTGTTGACATCTTGACTCATGGGTCCTGAGCAAATCGAAGTGAAGATCTAGAACTGCGAAAGAACCCGTGGAGTTCCGACGAGGACATAAGACACCGCGACTAATAAGACACTCTCCACGGCAGCGCGCTTGTTTAACATGAGGTCAGCGGCAGCAAGCTAGATTATATGAAGGAATGACGTCCTGGTTTTCGTCGCTCCCTAGTTGTGGCGAAGCAAGAAGAATTTTTTTTACTAGCCGCAAGCAACTATAAGGGGCTGGTAAAGTTTCACCCGCCACAACTCTTAAATAAGGCGCATGCCTAATAAAAGCAAACTGAGACATTGCAACCTTGCTTTCACAGATTTTGCTCGTAATTAGGCCAAGTCATATATATCCTGTGTTGCCCATTATCCCCAGTTTTTTGAACCTACCTCAAGGGCTGTGACGAAAGATTTGATCCATAGAGACACAAATGATTGAATCATCCACCAAAAGCGTGAAAGAATCGCTTCCAACATTAATTCGGACTAGTACTCTCCCATCTGAGTTTATTCGTCAACACCTCGATATAGTAAATACCCCCATACATATCGATGTCAGCCCCGAAGTGTCGAAAATGCAGCAAAACTGGCTGATTGAAGAAGACGAGGAAGAACGAAGATTAGTTCGTCTAATCGTTGACCGAGAGGGGCACGCAACTTTCAAAATTCTGGCGGAAGCTTTATCACCCCGAAGCTATTCATCGTCAGATTCGTCTTTGGTGATATCATGCATCAAATGGCGGGAGAAAAATACCTTTGTTGTTACATCAGTCGATGTCATCTTAGTTTTGGAATATCTTGTGGGAGAGCACTTCCCAATAGAGGAGAAGAGTAGAATCAGGAGAAACTTACAGTTCCTTAAACCTTACACGGTTACAAAATCTTCGAAGGAAAGCAGCAGATTATTTTCCACACTCATGTCCATGGAAAATCCTCGTCCTAGGAATATTGAGAAGGGACTCAAGGTGTTTGAATGGACTGATTTGTTTGTTGCAGTCAACAGAGTTTTGTCGAAGTACTCTGCTACACCGATGTTTTCGAACCGGGGTATATCAATACCCTCGAAGGAGGCTAATAAGGCTGAAGGAAATACGAGTCACAAGTCCTCGACTTTTACGGATAGTAATGGGAATTGGTATCCCCGACCGGATAAAAATGCGAGTTTCCGCAACGCCCCCATATATCCACAATCATCAATCTCTTCCGTTCCGCCTTTTGCACCCACAGTCTTTCCCAACCTCGCCGGAAAAGACGGGAAGAAATGCTCGTACGATTCAAGAGGATCGTACGGATCCAAGCCTTTCAAAATTACATCAACAGGATGCTCGGCCAAACCATTATACTCACCTGCAATCCTTGCCAACCGGATCTGGGTCGCCCAAGCATGAAAATGAACTTGTTGCATTGGATAACTCTGAATCATCAGGCTCAACTACGGATCTCTCACTTAAAAGCAAGTCTCAGACAGCTTCAACATCTGTTGGTGCATCACTTGATGAGAAGAGCACATCAGGGGTTTCGAGCTCCAACGAAAGTGCTAGCGGCAAACTCACGGACGATGGTTCTGGATCTGACGATTGTGTAAGTGGTGAGAAAAATGGCTCCAAAAATCATCCTGTTATCCTTGAGCATGAGCTGGAGGAGTCCGAAGAAAGTAAATCTCCCACTCCCGTCGAATCAAGTAAACCCGCTCATCTCAAATACTTACCTGTCCAAAAGCTAAGTACAGCAAACATGAAGAAGCACGATCTCGAATTAGCACAAATGGGACCGCTTGAAAGAGAGAATGCCAAATTCGCAAGTATCGGTGTTCCAACTGCTCCCGACGGGCTGTCTTCCAATACCAGTGAACACAAGCAAAGTCATCCCCGAAGTAAACGCAGAAAACTTAAGCTTCCATCCATTACATCTGCGCTAGACAGAAAGTTTCCACTACCTAATCCAAGACAAATCGAGCTTTACACACAAGCCGATGATTCTGTGCGGTTGGATCCTCGTCCATTCTACGGCAAAGATAATTCCAACTTCACGAGCACTGAAAGCGGTTCAGAGAGCACCAGCAGATAGTCCACATTCATCACAGAGATGTTCAAATTCAATTCTAATTGTACACGTATTACAGCATTTATGAGTTTTTATTTAGGAGAGTCGATGTGCTTTTGATCGACAACTTTTTATCAGGATGAAATGTAACAGTATTGAGATAGTCAGCAGGTGACCTTGTATCTTTTAGAGTTTTGAACTCTCTCTCTCCTTTGAGAAATAAGTCATCATTCAATTTGTAGGTATGACCCGTTCGATCGGATTGTAATAAAACAGTCCGAGGTCCCAATATTTTTATCATGCCGTTTCGCTGAAAAACAACGTTCATTATCAGCCTTATTCCGGAAAAAATAATATTGGAAATCATGATTCGAAATCTTTGAAATTTGATCTGTCCTGGGCTGGACTTTTCGGAAGCTCGTGGAGATTTAGATTGTTTCGTACCCTCAGCCTTCGTACTCTTGGCCTCCACAATACAATTTTGAAGGTCGAGGGGGCCGTTCACGGATATCGAAAGCACGGCTTGTCTGTCGACAACCACATATTCGCTCGTATCCAACGCGAGCGCAAAAGTCAGCCCATTGCCAATGATTGCAGCAACACCACGACCACCTATGAAAGTAAATCCTCTATCAAAAATTGATGACAATCCCGTGGGCACCCTTTTCAGAAATCCAAGCTCTCTTGCGAATGATCTAGAGATAAGGCGTGGGTATTTGTGCTTCGTTACTGTCACAGAAGGGCCGCCATATGCCTGTAGTGCATCTCTTCTTAACACCGCCCAATCCTGCTTACCATCTAAATTCAATGTAGCGAAAGTTTCTCTATTAGTTCTTTGGAGAACTCTGCTAAGAACAGTACGTCTCCGTGAAGAGATCAAATAAGTTCTTGGTTCTGTTGAGACGAGTTCCTCATAGAATTGAATTTGACCATCCAACAATAATGTCTTTATAGGATTCAAAGTCTTTATTTTGGAGATTTTTTCACCTTGAGCCAACAATAACGATCCAATTCTCACGAATGTTGACACAGATGGGGGAGAGGTGATTGCAACTAAGGTTGAAGGCTCTCCCAATGCCTTCAACAGAATACGATCACAAGCTCTCGCACTTGGCAAAATGTCACTGATAACGTCGGAGCTCTTCTCCAAGATCGAAGATTCTCCATTTGATTGCTTGGCCGGCGTACCTGAAAATATACTTTCTGACGCTTGCTGAATATGCAATGGGCGACTGAGGAATCTATTGATCGTCTTTAAATTAGAAATCATTATTGTTGTTCTTTACTATGATGTGGTGCGAAAATGTATTACAGATTATCCAGGTCTGCTTGTTCTAGCGCGCTAGCATTCTCATCGATCACTTAGTATCTGATTATAGTTTTTGCTCGCCTTGTCCCAGCGTGCTTTTTCTTATGAACTCAAAAAAGCGATCTCCATATTCATTTGCTGGCACCGCCGAAATTGAACTTCTACCATGACCGATGGATCTGAAAAACGTCTCGAGCCTTTTTTTCAACGAGTAGTTGGTTAAACAGTCAATAATACCTAAATAGTAGATGACTCGAAGAGGCTCGTCCATGTCGTCGGTTCCACGAATTCCGCCATCATGACCGTAGAAGATATACCTTGACCTACCGGGAAATGTTCCTGCGGGTAGGTCCTCTCTGTCAATATCTCTAGGATTTGTGTTTATGAGATCGTTCTTGCTGTTCGATTTAGGATCGAAAACAGAAAGATTGGTGAGTGTGTCGGAATTTCCTTTTTTGACGTCGTGAATTCCCAAGAGTAGAGAGTAGTCCATAGCATTGATACTCTTCAAAAAACTCACATCCGCTTTCAATTGTGCGAGGAACACTTTGCTCTTCTTCGGACCGAAGCAAATCATTTCCTTGCTTTCGACCCAATTTAGGTCCTTAAGAGTTAATTGAGAAAAATTAGCCTCCTTTCGACCATTCAGGGTAAGTTTTGTAAATCGACCCCAAGTTGAACCTTTTAAATCATATTTTTGGTGAATATCTCTGTGAGGAGGAAAAAGATTGTTCATAACGATAAAATGCACCTTTTTCATCCCGCCTCTGACTTTGAGTCTATGTAGGCCGTAGAATTGTGAAATCAAAGTATTGGGGTTGTTTTTAACGTGAAAATAATAATCCTTTAGGATCCGCCGCAATTGCTTGTGTTCCGAATGGTGGATTGTTTTGATGATGAAACGAAAATCTCTAGAATAGTAAAAAAATGAGCCACTTTTGCCCGGCGACCCAAGTTCCGATAATATGTATTTTCCTGTGATGGAGATCAAGTAGTCAGCGGGATCGATACCAAAAAGAGTCCTCAACTCGCGGAAAACTTCAGGACAATAGTCCTTAAACTTGAAATCGTACTTGGAAGAGGGCGTTAACTCATTGCCATCCATGTTGAAAGTTAATTTCTTTGTACTCCTGAAATCCTCGTTATTTATCTTTTTCATCACTCCAGAACAGCGGGAGACTGCCACACGTAAACCAGTAAGCATGTTGTAAGCCATCACAAAATTCTCATGACCCTCACTGATTCTATTTCCCACAAATACATCTTCAATTTCATGAACATCCATTCGCTGCTGCTTCTTGATATTTCGTTTCACAATAATCGAGTTTCGCATTCTGGATATTTCATCATTAAAAGTATCTTTAGTTGAGTCGCTTCGTAGTTTTGGGATGTCGGCGGTCGAATTTGCACGTTTATATAGCGATCTCGTTGAGCGATCACTCAGGTTTTGATTCTGATTTCGAGAAGCAGAATCTCCTTCGAATGGGCCTAGTAGGGGATCCCGTGGTAAAGTCGACGGCTTTAGACGCGAGGGAGGTGAGGTGTGTCTACGCAATGGAACACGTCTCAGGGGCATCTGAGCTTCCTCTGACTTTGGATCTGTGAATGCAGACACCGAAGCCACACTAATTTGCTTGACCTCTGATATTTTGGCGAATTTATCAACGGGCAATCCAGCCCTTTCTGCGCTGCATCTATTCGACAGTGGTATTCCTCTTGTCGACCCGTTTGTTTGTTCCTTTCCAGCATCACTCGAAGATTTTCTTTGAGGAGTATTTGACGGAGTCGAGCGGGCAGTATCCTCTTCGGCGATGGAACTTGGTATAGTATCACCACTAGTTGTTTCAGAATTGTCGGAATGCCCACCACGATAAGACTTTGAGTTCGGTGATATTGAGTTTCCATCCTCAGCAACCAACCCTTCTTTTCGTAATGATAGGATATTGGCGCTAACAGGTATTGTTGTCTCTAGCAGAATCATTGTACTCGCAATTCAAATGGTGAAGCTAGCACAAGCAAACCACAATTGAGACTCTTTCTTAAATGCCAGCTCTGGATCTGCTTTGAGCCAAATCAATGTGAATATCAGATGAGCGTAATTTTAAGAATATCGATTGGTCTAGTTTAGAGCGCTAATTGCAGTTGTGGGGTTTTGGCGTGGCAAAAGACTTGAGGGCCTCAAAGAGTCTTAGTGTTACGACTTCTCAAATCCTGCACATCATATTTAGCGAAGACTAGTATGTGACAAAGGTGCAAATGATCTATGTATTCGGGGATCATGGGCTGCGAAAGTTTGTTCAGAGTAGCAAAGTCCTGACATTAATTCAATTAGTGTTTCATGAAAGCTGCTGAAAGAGGGCTGATTAAATGATCACATCCCAGAGTATTTCCCTTGCCTTTCTGAAATACATGCTTCATTTGAGTCCGGACGTCAGATGGGAAGGTATAGCGAAAGTTAACAAATAAGAGTTGCATGAATGCTTTTCTGCAATTTTCTCAGACCAAAACTTGTGTTACTTTTAAAAGAAGCTCTATGAGAGTTTTTACCACTTTAACTTCCCCAAGAAGAGTTTCGTTCTTCACAAGACTTGACCTGACTCTAATCCTCATACTCATCTTGCTGACCCTAACTTTGTGCGCTGAGACGACGGTAAATGCGAGGGAGCTATTGGTCGCCGAACCACGTACTTCACAGCCATATGTGTTGGTTGAGCTGCTTGATGAGGCTGCCAAGCATCTTAAAGAAGGAACGAAAAGTCTCGCAGAGGACACACTCTACTACATAAAATCATCAGGATCATTTCTAACGAAATCTACTACAGAGAACTTGGATTCCTTGAGAAGCCAAAGATCATATACTCGTTGGATATATAACAAAATGAGCGGCCTTATCATGCAGCCGCTTTATGATCCAAGTACCATGGTGGAGTTTAAAGTTAGTACAAATGTGACAACCGGAGGCAGAAGATTATATCCTGTCTCAAATTGCCACGAGGAGGTGCAAGGTGAAGGGGGCTCAGTAGAAATGCAAGTCAATTTAGGCGAGTCCATGGCTGCATATGCATCCTTCGGCATATCTCCAAGCATGTTGGTTTACACATTGGAATTGACTACAAGGCTTGGAATTAGCAAAATGGCAAACACATTGACGACAGTTTCCTGCGAGTCTCAACATGGTGAAACTTCTCAAGTCTTCATGAGTGACGTAAAACTTTTAGAATTTTATGTTACTTATCGTTGGAGACAATACGACCAGTCCCGTATGAAATTTTTTAACTCAACAAGCGTTATAGCTTCTCCAGTGCAAACTTACGTAATTGAAGGGGACAATAGCGAGCTCATTTGCGCTACAGACACTATCATGGCTTTACAATGCTCTTGATTCGATAAAGCACCACTGAAAAGTTGACACATTTTGTGTCCAACCCAATAATTTCGGGCCGAAGGTATAAATACAAGTACTCATAGTTATCTTTCTGCGTAAACTGTAATCTGGCATACAGCAGTTTTAGCGCATTTATTGAATTTTCAGTCCGCATATTCTTTGACTCATTATGGGTATTTTTGACTTTTATCGGAAACATAATGATCATAGGGAAGAGATCGAGCGGCTAGGCTTCAAAGTGTCCGAATGTGACCAGGAATGCGAAAGCTGTACATCCAAATATCCATCCTCATTGAAGTTGAACGAGGGCGCAGATGACGATCTATGGGGAAGTACTAAACCTTATGGGTTGCATATCGTCATACCAACCAATAAATCCGACTGGCCCCATGATGCTGTGAGCGGATCTGGCCCTTTCGCTCGAAATGTGGAATCTTGGGCAGCAAGCAGTTTAGTCCCATTGGGGGATCTGAACAAAGTCAAGGTGACAGTTTGCTCATTATCATCTTTCAAACTTGAAACAGATGCGGAATTTATGGAAGGTAGGAGGGGCGATCTTTTATTACTTCCTTTCTTTGTGTGGGTGAAGAATATAGGGGCGGATGAAGTGAAGCAAACTTTGAATGAGGTTGTTCCCAAGCTTGTTGAATTTAGAGACGAGCAACTAACGAAGCTTCCGGAGATGAAAAACTTGATATTCCCTGCAGTGTCAGTGGAGATTGATCAAAGCTCAGCCTACGTATTTTTGTGTTCGCACAGGACAAGGGATAAGAAGTGTGGAGTTACAGCACCAATTATCAAAAAGGAGATGGATTTGTACTTGAGGGAACTTGGACTCCACAGAGACTTTGATGATTCAAGAACTGGCGGCGTGAAGGTAGCTTATGTGAATCATATAGGCGGTCACAAATACGCCGCAAATGTTATCATTTATCTAAGGAAGTCTGGAAAAAATATTTGGTTGGCTCGTTGCAAACCGAATAATGTTATCCCCATCATCGATGAATGCATAGTCAACGATGGTCACATCTGGCCTAACAAAGTGAGACAAATTCAGAAGTTCAAACCGATTACTTGGTGACCAAATCGAGTGCTTCCATAATCATTTGTTTACTGGATTCGTCTCCTGCTCAACACCGCCTTCAACACATTTATTCTCTTTGTTGCAAATATGATCGACTTCGCTGCCATCAGTTGCCTGTCTTTGTCGAGCATTTCTTCCAAACGGTTAAGCTCTACTTCAAGCAGCGCTTCTCCGTGATCAAGAATTTTTTGAATTAATTTTTTATAGTAGAATAGCATGCTCATGTCATCTTCAATGAAGTCATGAGTATAGTCTGTATGATCATCTCTCTCGGCTTGTTCGAGGGCCAGAATTTTTCTAAGTAAAGCCTTTCCCTCCTCCTCACACACGAATTCAAGTTTCTTTTCCAAAGAGTATATTCTGCCAAGCCATCCATCAA
Source organism: Candidozyma ruelliae (assembly GCA_030582895.1). Taxonomy (NCBI): domain Eukaryota; kingdom Fungi; phylum Ascomycota; class Pichiomycetes; order Serinales; family Metschnikowiaceae; genus Candidozyma; species Candidozyma ruelliae. Next base: position 203,646 of record JAJMHE010000002.1, read on the forward strand.
CTCCAGTTCCTCGAGCTTGAAGCATCGCGTCGCAGCGCTGTAAAAATTGGACAATCAGATTCAAGGAGAAATCTCTATCGAACACTGCGCAGAGTCTATTTGATTGATCGAACATCATTATGGCCGGTAGATGAGTTATGTTGAATGATGATCCAAATTCTAGACTTTTTTGAGATATTACGAGCTCAAAGAATCTAGCTGATACCATTCCATCCTTATGAAACTCATCAGATGCTTGACTCCATAAATCCAGTAGTTCTTCAGTAAACTGTGAGGTATGCTGGAGTAACGCATATGCGACGACCTGGCTTTCAGTAAATTCTGTTAGGTTGTTATCATTTATGCGAGTAATTTTCGAAAACTTTTGTGGTAAAGGGGAGCTAGCGATATCGGCAAGTCTTACGCCCGATGAGAGCTGGATGAAATTCATAATAGATAATTGATCTCTCAGTCCTTCGTATACAATAGGATCACCTCCCTTCTTGAACAACATTAAAGTCGGATATCCTTGAATATTGAACTTTCTGGCGACCTTTCTTCCTCCTTTATCGCCGTTCACCTTGACTATTTGTATATTCTCAGCACTAGCAAATGCATCACTTAGACTTTCGATTGTAGGCATCAACTTCAGGCAATGCCTGCACCAATCAGCATAGAAATCTACCAAGGTGATCTTTGTAGAATCCAAAACCAACTCGCGGAAATTTTCATCATTTCCGACCAATACGCTTGTCGCAACTGCTAAAGCAATTTTGAAAAGAAAATAGACTCGCATTTGGTTTGTGCATATCATACAGAAGATGAAGCCAAAATATAGTGTATAGGTGCAGTACGGTTCCTTGATAGAAGTCGGATGAAAATCTAAATACCAAGTGGGTGGGATGGCCATATGCCCAAACGAACTATATAAACGAAAGAATTTACCAAGTAATTTCCCGAATAGTCGGATCGAGTTTTAAAGCAGGCCAATCAGGTCTGTTTCTGGCGACGACCCGAATGCGTTACCTCGTGCAGCAGCCAGCAGACAACTTGCTGTGATTAGTTCATGAGGACCTATTCTTGAGATGCTAATGCCTTATAGCGGGTAGGCTTCTACCAGTTTCAATACTATTTCAAGGCCGATTCTAGGAAAACTCGCATCGAAAGGACTGCACGAGTGTTTCTGTTACTCATCAGTGAAGCGAGCCTCAATACTTAATTCCTTAATTATGAAATACCGATTTGCGCAGATATTGATCAAGAGATACTACAGCACCCAGAAGAAGAAGAACGTTTCCTTGAAATTCTTTACGAAGGAATCTTGCCAGCTCTGCAAAAATGCCAGAGCCATTTTGGACAGTGCCATAAAAGAGTCTTCCGATTGTAAGATCGATTTGAAAGTCGTGGACATCATGAAACCCGAAAATTCGGAGGCTTTCGATATGTACTGCTATGATGTGCCTGTTCTACACATCCACAAAGACGAAAGTGGTAAGCCAATCAAATTCATGCACTATTTTGATAGCACTTTGCTCAAGCAAGAGTTTAGTAAGTGATAGTTTGAACTTTATTCATCTCCGTTCTCATCAGAAGGGTTTTACACTGCGAATGTTAAGCATTTATGTTGGTTCTTTGGTGTCTAGCCAGTGTCTTGGAAGGGGTTGACACGATCGCCTTTCATCTCCCCACTCGGTGTGCATCATAGGCCAAATCGGAGATAAGAACATGCGCGGGACCCTCAAGGAACCACCAACACTTCTTTTCATTTCTTTAAGATGACTCGTCAGAAAACGGCGCTTATTACGGGCGCCTCCTCTGGCATTGGCTATTCTACAGCGCTCGAATTTCAAAGCAGAGGTTACAAAACGTTCGCCTGTGCTAGAAGACTTGAGCCTATGCGTCAACTCGAGAAACAAGGGATCATAATATTCAAATTGGACGTTTCGGATTTGCAAAGTGTAAAGTATGCGAAGGAATTTTTGATGAAGGAGACAGATGGGTACTTAGACGTTTTGTTCAATAATGCTGGTCAATCTTGTACATTCCCAGCCTTAGATGTGACAGATGAACAATTTAAACAATGTTTTGATGTCAATGTGTTTGGCCCTATGAGGGTGACAAGGGAGCTTGCCCCATTGTTGATCAATGCAAAAGGAACTGTTGGATTTACCGGTTCTGTGAGCGGCTTAATCCCTTTCCCATTTTCCTCCGTATACTCGTCTACCAAAAGTGCAATTCACCAATACGCCGCTTGTTTGAGACTTGAATTGAAACCTTTCAACGTGAAAGTTATAAACATCGTGACCGGTGGCGTGAAAACCGCAATTCAAGACACAAGACCACTTCCAAAATCATCTATTTATAATTTACCAGGAATAGAGGAAGCTTTAGACGAGAGAAGAGCTATGGCTGCTAAAAACAATCCCATGGAGCCACTGGTATATGCTCGTAAAGTGGCAGATGACTTTGAGGCTGCAAGAATTGATGGAAAGCTTAATATTTACAGAGGCCACATGGCGACATTCCTCGGCTTTTTATTGTACTGGTGTCCTCGTTTCATTGTCGAGAAGGGTCTTATCAGAAAGTTCAAATTCTCGGCAATATTCGAAAAATTGAGAGAGAAGTATTCAAAGACAAAGATTGAGTGAACTTACCAGCGATAGCCCAATATATGGAAGCTTTTATTAAACATACGTAGTATTTTATTAAACATACGGAGTAGTTTTCAATTTGGTGCTGCAACGAGCGTGTCAACATCGTTCACTCTAATGTCAGGGAAAACTAGATCTTTGCTGTCAACTTGCGCTCACTGAAGATTTGGTCCACTAGATGATCAATCACTCCCCAGCCATAGCCATTAGCAAAACGTCGCCTTACAATGATATTGTTGTGAGCATCGGGGGGTAAGTATACTAAGACTTTTCGCCAGTCAAGGTCTTTGGTATGATACTTTCGGGCAATTTTCACTTGCTTTTCTAATTTCCATTCTTTTGACCTAAAAATTCTCTTTAAGGGACCAATGTGCGGAGGGTTATCCGAAGGAATACTGTCAAAATGATAAAATCTGTCATGGAAAACAACAGGTGTTCTTTCATCGGGCGTATTGATGTATTTCCTCGAAGGAACTGGGCATAGTAGGGTGCTGAGCGCGGACTCAATAGCAGAAGCCTTCGGCGGAATGTTGTAAATCGAAGATTCGCCTTCATCTCCATTGACTTCATCAGCCTCAGATGCTTCCACTTGGGATAGGTTTGTTCCCTTCGCTGATATTTGTGAATACCACTTTTTACGTCTCAACAGCTTCTTCTCTTGAAACAAATTGAAAGACAATAAACTATCCTTACGTTCATTCTGATCATCAGAATGACTTGCCTCAGCAGAGTCAGAGCTATTGTCATCCGAAGATGATCCATCGTATGGCACTTCACCAACGTCATGACCCAGAGCGTTTGTTTGCGTGGTCACTGCGCTATGGTTGTCAGCGAATGACCTTTGTTTCATGTGCTCAGGATGCGCTCGTAGTTCAGAAACATCTCCCATTGCCGCCCAATCCAAGTACAATAAAGAGCTCGTGCGAAGCGGTACAATGCCGTCATTAAAAGCATTAGCATAGACTGTTCTCAGCCTAAACAGCCTCAATAGCGATTGCGCTGGCTCATCAGGCAAAGTCTCTAAAATAGGTTTGAAATGATCTCTTTTAGCATTAGTGCTTTCATTTCGAAGTAGAGGAAGTTTCTTCAGTAATGTCAAGTCCCGGCCCGTTTTACCTAAAGTGCCTATGTCAAGAAACCAAGAGATCCACAAACTCATTTCACTCAATACTCCCAACATTGGACTAGCAATGCAAACAAAATTTTGAAGCTGAATGTGGTTTCTCGTAAAGAAATCCAGTCCTTTTAGAAGTAAGATATGCTTCAATGCATAAAGCTGAACAGGTCCTCCTAGCGAATGCGCAACAAAGCTCATTTTATCGATGACTATGTCGGCCTTCTGCAACTTTTCGATGAGGCTTATGACGTAAAATGAGACACCGACACCGAGCTTATGAATTCCTTTCTCCGTCCGTCCAGCATTCCCTCTGTACCCTGCGATCACGACATTGTCATCCAAGGTTGCCAAACGATCTCTCAAGTAGAGCATATCGGCAGTCAAATTTGAGAAAAGACCATGTGTGATGATTATTAAATGAATCGGAGATTTTGTATCGTGAGGTTGCACATGCCAAATGTCATCCGTCAGAAGGCAGCTTACCAAAAGATTAGGGTTTTTGCTAACTCCATAAGTGTAGTCCGACTCAATTTCATTCTTGAGACTTTCATCTTGGGCCACAGCCATATCCCCCTTTGTTAAGGAAGTTATGACCGAGCGATTTAGTCTTTGCATGTTGTAAAGATCGTCACCTATCATGAAGTCGTAAAGAACAGAAGCCTTTCTGTTCAAGACTATTTGTGAAATTATATCACAGCTCCACGCGTACGTATGAGAGCCGTCTTCATTGTCAATTTTTAAGCTATTTTTGTTCAAGTATAATTTCACATTAAATGTTTGACCAGGCTTGATGGTATTTTTGAACACAGTTTCAGAATTTAATCTCGGATCATCCGGCTTGAACTCAGCCTTGTGATTGTAGTTGCAAGGTATAACATGAGCGTACAAAATGAAGGGTCCGTTTAGAAGATGGATAGCTCGAAGAGGCGTCTTCTCCAAGTTTTTGACTCGTAGATAGATCTCGGTTAAAGTCACATCATCCGTTTTGTATTCGATTTTGTATCGAGAAATATCACCAATGCTTAGCTTTTTCTGGTCTCTGTACCAGAGAAATCCGGACATATGAGTTCAACTTGTTGCTATCACGGGACATAAACTCGAGTTTTTGACCGCCGCACTAGCGACTTGTTTTAAGATTTTAGGTCCTACAGGTGCGCATGCCAAACTAGTCACAAAAGAGACGAAAAGCAGTAAAAGCAATCGTGGTTACGTTATATTACTGAGCAGTTGATCTACCGCCGCAATTTATAAAAAAATAGCAATCAGGCCTCTTGAAAAACTTCGTTCAATAAAGCTTCTTCCTCGGCATTGTGCATAGCCTTAGATCCTGCTGCAATTGAAGCTGAAGGGTCTCTGCCTGCATAACGCATCGTTAAACCAGCGTATTTCTCAGTTTTTTCTAAGGTTGTCACCATGCGGGGTGCAACATAAGAGTATGAACCCATGTTCAATGGCTCCTCCTGACAGAATACAAGGTCCTCAATATTTGGATACTTGTTCAAAGTATCACGTAATTGAGCAAAGGGGAATGGATGCAACTGCTCAATTCTGATGATGGCAGTGCTCTTGTCCTCAAGTGAAGCACGCTTTTTGTGCAAGGCAGTGTAAACTTGACCAGAACAGAGTACAAGTCGCTTAATACCCTCTCTCTCATTGATGCTTTTACCCAATTCGCGGTCATCGATGATCCACTCGAAGTGGGATTCACCGGTAAATTCCGCCAAGTTCGACTTCGCCAAAGGATGTCTCAACAATTGCTTGGAAAAGAACAAAATCAATGGCTTCCTGAACTGTCTGTGCATTTGACGTCTCAACAAATGGAAGAGGTTGGCAGGAGTGGTGGGGTATGTGACCTGCATATTACAATCTTGGTGTTGTCTCTCGAGCCTTTCCTCGGATGGGAAATAACGAGGGTCTTCGTTACACATCTGCAAGTATCTTTCAACCCTACCAGAAGAATGCTCTGGGCCCTGACCATCATAGCCATGAGGCAAAGACAAGACCAATCCTGAGCGCTGCTTCCATTTGGATTCAGCACCGGAAATAAATTGATCGACAACCACCTGAGCGGTATTGGCGAAGTCACCAAATTGGGCCTCCCATTGCACGAGAGCATCAGGCGAGAACAACGAGTAACCGTATTCGAAACTCATGACACCGTACTCTGATAACGATGAGTTGGAAATCACGAAAGGTCCTTGTTCCTCAGACAAGGTGTTGAGCGGAGTGTACACCTTCTCTGATTCTTGATCATGTAAGACAGCGTGACGCTGAGAGAAAGTTCCTCTCTCAACATCCTGACCTGAAACTCTGACATGGTATCCTTCCAAACAAAGAGAGCCAAAAGCCAAAGCTTCGCCTGTAGCCCAATCGATACCTTCTTCCGTCTCAACAGTCTTCTTTCTAGTGTTGAGGATACGCTTCAAGTTTCTGTGGACTTCGAAACCCTTTGGTGTCTCCGAAATATGTTTTCCAATGAATTTCAAAGTCTCGGCATCGACTGCAGTTGGAAGATGAGGCAAAACCTCGGTTGCCAATTCTTTGGGAGATTTGAAATCTTCCCAAGGCGTTGTCAACCATTCTCTCGAGGTGGGTTGGTACTCCTTCGACTTACCGAAAGATTCGTCTAAAAGATTCCAAACCCATTTTTTGTGCTCATCGATATCCTCCTTTGTGAAGGTACCCTCAGATAACAATTTGTCGACGTAATAATCGAGAACTGATCTTTTCTCTGCAATCTTCTTGTACATTAACGGCTGTGTGAAGGAAGGCTGGTCAGTCTCGTTGTGACCATGCTTTCTGTAGCCAACAACGTCGATGATGACATCAGAGTGGAAAGTTGCTCTCCAGTCAGCAGCAAGGTTGAAAACAAACGTGAGAGCCTCGATATCGTCGGCATTAACATGGAAGATTGGGGCATTGATGGACTTGGCAATGTCAGAGGGGTATAACGTTGATCTTGCGAAACGGGGGTCAGTAGTGAAACCAATTTGATTATTGATGATGATATGCACGGTACCTCCGGTCGAGTAAGCAGGTAAGTTGGCAAAGCCCATGGTCTCGTAAACAACACCTTGTCCCGAAAATGCAGCATCACCATGCAACAAGACACCCATAGCCTTCTTGAACTCCCCAGTATCTGCCTTATACTCTTGAATGGCTCTTGTTTTCCCCAAAACAACACCATCCTCAGCTTCCAAATGTGAAGGGTTAGCAACAAGAGACAAGTTGACATGCTTGCCGGAAGTTGTTGGCCTCTTGTAATTCATTCCTAAGTGGTACTTCACATCTCCTGAACCCTCATCAAACTCCTTGGAGCCTGTAAACTCAAAAAAGATAGACTCGTTTGGTTTACGGACAACATTGGACAACATGTTCAACCTACCTCTATGTGGCATTCCGATAACGATGTCTTCAATGCCGTGTTCGACCGAGGTATCAATCATGGCCTTCATACCGGGGACAACAGCTTCAGCACCCTCGAGACCAAATCTCTTATCGTTGGGAAATTTGGTTGCCAAGAAAGACTCAAAGGAGCAGGCCCAGATCAAACGATCCAATATTTGTCTCTTCTCGTCGGAGGAGTACTTAAAAGGTTGAGGAATTTCAATGCGCTCCCTCAACCAGTCACATTGCTCCTTTGAGGGAATGTGAATATATTCCACACCATAAGAAGAGCAGTACAATCTCTCGCATGCGTCTATGATTTCACGCAAAGTCATCGACTTCCTTCCATTCTCAGCGAAGCGAGGTAATATACCTGGTCCAAGGGTAATGGTCTTATCCATGTCACTCTCCGTGAAGCCATAATGCTCTAGCGTCAACTCCTTTGGAATATCTGGCTGGTCGCCGAAGGAAATTCCCAAGGGATCAATTTTGGCCTTTTGATGGCCACGCACCTGGTATGCCCTTACCAAAAGCTGAACTTTCAAATGGGTGACAACGTCCTCGCTGTGTCCACCAGCTCCAGGATCGAAACCTACACCAGCTCCGCCAGCAGGTGTGGGCACCAAAGTAGGTGGAGCCGTGAAGGCTGCCAGAGGAGCAACTCCTGCCTCCAAGTTGGAGAAGTAGGCATCCCAAGACACGTGAACAGACTTGGGGTCCTGACGCCATGACTCATACATCTCCTCGATATAGTTCGAGTTGTTCGAAAGAGCGAATGAATCTGTTGCTAAGCTTCTATTGAAACCTATGGCAGCAGCGCCAGAAGCACGAATAGTTCTTCTAAAAAAAGCTTGACTTTGGGCCCTGACAGCACAGGACGATGGGCCCCGAGCACGGTTTAAATGCCTGAAAGCGCTTAGCATGGCAGACAATTCAAATAGTTAGTGAGTGAAGAATTGTGTTATTGTAGATGAAGCGAAAAACCCAATTCCTTTAGTATTTGGCTGGTGGAGGAATGAGGGCTATATAAAGGGACAGAGGTTCTGCATTTTATTTCCTGCCTTTGTCGCTTGCATTTTGGATGTTCCGATTCCTCCGGGGTATCGAAATTTACTCTTTTACTGAAAGATTGAGACTTTTGATAGCTACTGTTTTAAAAAGCTTCTTTTAAATCTTACTATTCTGCTGTTGTTGAAAGAGGACTCACTATAATGATGGCAACCCTTCCAAGTATAAGAGTGCGTTCTGATTGGTTATCCCGGAGTTTTAGCGCGAGGCCCCGGATGCAACTTGAGTTTTCAGATGTACCTGACGTACTTTCATCCGCCTGATCGCCAAAAGACGGGGTTCATCAACAAATAAGAAATTGAACCGTTCGGCATTCACATCCTCTGATCCATTGCATAATCGGAGTCTTTGGCTTTTATGTCGAAGGCCGGTGAACTCCGGACTGTATACAGTTCCTTTCGAATTTTCGACTCCAGACATGGAGGGGTTGATCGGAATTACCCAAAGTGATAGTGGGTCTGTCTGAAGTCATTTTGATTTGACTTTGTGTAGCGTTTGAGATCTTGTATAGAATATGCCTCTACGTGATAGGATAATCATGATGCACAAGGAACGGAAGGATACGTGGTATTGGCGATTGCTTTCTACTAATTGAATAAGCGCATCTAATTTTTTTTCTAACACAAGAACAAATAGAAAGAACAAATAGAAAGAACAAATGACCTTCTCACGTAACCTTGGAAGACTTGTGTCTTAGACCATAAGCTGTCTCTGAAATACAATCACTCTTTTTTGTGCGCATTTGTAAAATTCAGCAAAATCTTTCCCTTGAGTCAATTCGAAACACGAATTGAACTATTGTTTTGAGAACATAGATTTTTTTGTATTAGAATAGGATTCATGTTTAGCTCCATATAACAGTATTTCATGGCTTCTTCATGAAAATCACTACATTCGTTATAAAAAAAAAACAAAACCTTGATGTTCGACGGCAAATAAATTTCATTGGGTGAAGCTGTTTGCACGATCACAAACTACTCCATCTTGCAGAATGCAGAGTAGGTTGTTGCAATAATTTGCTGTCTCAAGTTTTAATGAATTGCCTCTACATCTTTTTCTAATAAGTGTGAAGTTTTGTACATGTATAATAGCTTATCAAACAAATTCCCTGGCTTTCCTTTTGTATGCGTTGCAATCTCTCAACCATTGCTTATATGTCTTCAAAGAATATATTCTCTCTCCGTAATAGTCAGGAACTGGATTAGAAAAGGATTGTGAGGTGGGGTCAACTCTGTAGTGCTTGATTCTGCGCAAAAAAAGCTCTTCCTTTGCCTTGAATTGTGGCAAGACAGAGCTTTTCGCCAATTTGAAGATGGGAGTTCCCAAAAATGGTCCTAGAAGATATCCAAAAACTCCTCCTAGGATGACAGTCCCTCCCATGATCATGACAGGGTCGAGACCAAAAATCTGCTTCTCAAGATCGATCTCTATATTGCCTAAATACTCCAAGGTTCCAAAGGCCGTCAAACCAGCGGTAACGACAGAGGCACCAGTATTCAAAAGCTTGTTCTGCTTTCTCAATTTGAAAAAGTCAACCCAACTCATTGAATTTTGAGTTGCAGTAGAGTTTAATCTCAGTTGCAGGCCCACGCGAAGCGAGGTGCTACTTCTGGGGAAGATTCCTATCCGAATAGGCTGAGACAAGCTTGCTGCTCTTTTGAACATCATTTCCCTTTAATGTGGAGCAGGTGAGAGAATCATCTTTTACCTCACCATTCGGCCAATCACGTGCGCAGTATCACGCTTTATCTTCCTATTCCGAGTGTCATCTATGACTACAGAGTACTCCTAGGTAGTGTTGAAGTGATGGACTAATTCAAAAGTGCAGAATGTTTTGGGTGATTAACCTGGTAGTGGACTCGTGGCACTATTTCGCCAAGACTTCATGACAATGTTTCATGGCTTGCCAAGACGTATGTCTAGGTAGAAACGACAACTCTTTGAACAATTTTCGGCAATGAAATATACTAGAATGGGAACACTCGACAAAGTTGTTCCGTCAAGAAAATAATTCACAGGTACAAGAACTTAATCCATCTACTTTTGCTCGCACATGCGGACAAAGTGAGTATTTCCTTAGCATGCTCTCAGATAATCTAAGACACTGCTCTGTTTACAGTCGAAGCAGACAACCAAGTCTTCAAAAGATGTGTTTGGAATCTCAACAGGTAGTTGGATCAAGAGGTAGGTTACATCCTGCATACAATCACTACAAAATTGACAACAGAAAATCAAATAAAAAAAACCCTCACTACCCTTATTTATCCAACGTTGACGCACCAAACACAGCTTAAGTTGGAAAATTGTGCCCTTGAGGAACTTCATCGCGTTCTATAATAAAGATCAATTTACTGAAGCGCCTGAGCCTCAAGAAATTCGCCTATCATAGATTAATTCAACAATACAATGGGTGATACCTTGATCGAAAACAAAGGTGCCAGCGTCGCTCCGAACGGGAATTTTCATGATGCGATTCTGACGGACACTGGTGCTTACAGCGGACTAAATGGTCAGGAGTCAATCGCCATGCCCCAAAGCACACAAGATTTGAATGATTTGGTGACTCGCTATCAACAACTCCTCCAGTTTTCGCGCGATGCATTAGAAAAGCATCAGACCTACCTCAAGCTCGGCGAGCAACAGATCCATCACCTTGATGAACCAAAATCGGAGGCTTTCTCTGATCCCTATGAGAAGGAACTAAACGGGATTGCCTCGTGTTTTCTGCGAGTAAGTGCCGAGTACGATAGATTCATAGAGAAGGAAAGTTCAATGTCGAAAGAGCTTCTTCAGTCTCTTGAGCTGACTCAGCCAACCGACGCGCTAGACTCAGTGTTACTATCTAAGCAACTTGCTGGATTTCAAATGCTTGCAAAGAATTTTGATTTGCCAGCTGCATTTCAGGCTAGCTTTGAAACGCACGATAAAGAAGGCAGATTTGAAGGAGACAAGTCAGAGGAAATAGCGGGGGACCTTTTTGAGAAGTATTTTCAGAATACATCAAAGTCTTTGAGCGGTGTGGACTTTCTTTCAAAATTGGAGTCTCTTAGCTTCTCTCGGCCTTCCGCAGATCCGCTGCGCATTCCCATAGATGGCTACCACCAGGAGCAAATCATCGCCAATAAGGTAGCAAATCGAATTCATGAGTTAGAGAATCTTCCAGCTAATCTAGGATCCTTGGAAGTTAGTGGCCAAAATAACCAAAGTGAAAGCTTTGATCACCTCAAGATTGGAGCTTTAATAGAATTAAAGGCGCTACTGGTTATTGCCATACAGAACAAGCTTAAGAATGCGATTTTCCGCAAACTCTCTTTGACAGCTCATTATGACTCGCCCTCACTCAAGAACAACGCACTAGTTTTGCAGGGAAGAAGAGGGTTTTACATTAGGGAAAAGGTGGAGCAACCTAATCCACAGCTATTGGCGCTGCAATTGGAGAATAAGTTTAAATTGGAGGCCGATGCAAAAAAACACAAACTTCAGGTTGATAAGATCAACCGTATCTTGGAGAACACGAGAAACGCCAATGAACTCAAGGTTAGTCGTTCCAACAAAAAGTCGGCTTTAGCAAGATTTGTTCATAACTTTCACAATAACACAGAGAAGGAAGAATCAAAGAAAATGGAGAAAACAGCCAAACAGCGTTTGCAAGCGTTGAAGGCTAACGACGAAGAAGCTTACATCAAGCTTTTGGATCAGACAAAGGATCATAGAATCACCCACTTGTTGAAACAGACTAACAGCTTTTTAGATTCTTTGGCTAAAGCTGTGAGAGTTCAGCAAGCCGAGCAAGATGAAGTGGAAGAGGAAATGGAGGATACTACCGATGAATTGAGAGAAAAAATCGACTATTATCAAGTCGCTCATAGAATAAAAGAGGAGGTTAAGGTGCAACCCTCTATTTTAGTTGGAGGTGAATTGAAAGAGTACCAGATCAAGGGATTGCAATGGATGGTTTCGTTATACAACAACAAGTTGAACGGTATTCTTGCTGACGAGATGGGTCTTGGTAAAACAATTCAGTCCATTTCTCTCATAACCTATTTGATCGAGAAGAAAAACGAGGATAAATTTCTTGTTATAGTACCTTTATCCACAATCACAAATTGGACCGTCGAATTTGAAAAATGGGCTCCCTCAGTCAAAGTCGTGGTTTTTAAGGGCTCCCCACAGCAAAGAAAAGAGTTGCTGTTTGACATAAGAACAGGTAACTTCCAAGTCATGCTTACGACTTATGAGTATATCATCAAAGAGCGGCCTATGCTTTCGCGTTTCAACTACTCGCATATGATTATCGATGAGGGCCACAGAATGAAAAATGCGCAATCCAAATTGTCGCTCACACTCAGGCAATACTATAGGACAAAGAATCGACTTATTCTTACAGGTACTCCTTTGCAAAACAACCTTCCGGAGTTGTGGGCGTTACTCAATTTTGTTCTCCCAAAAGTATTTAATTCGGTCAAGTCGTTTGATGAATGGTTCAACACGCCTTTTGCAAACACTGGCTCTCAAGAGAAGATTGAACTCACTGAGGAAGAGAGTTTATTGGTCATTAGAAGGTTGCATAAAGTTTTGAGACCCTTCTTATTGAGAAGATTGAAAAAAGATGTCGAGAAAGATTTGCCAGACAAAGTGGAAAAGGTTTTAAAATGTAATTTATCTGGTTTACAGCATATTTTGTATCAACAAATGTTGAAGCACAACGCACTCTTTGTGGGATCGCAAACTACAGGCACCAATAACAAATCTGGCATCAGAGGTTTGAATAACAAAATAATGCAATTGAGGAAGATTTGCAATCATCCGTTTGTCTTCGAGGAAGTTGAGGATGTTTTAAATTCTGCTCGACTTACAAACGATCTTTTGTGGAGAACTTCTGGAAAGTTTGAACTATTAGATAGAGTGCTTCCCAAGTTCAAGGCTAGCGGACACAAGGTCTTGATTTTCTTCCAGATGACATCGGTTATGAATATTTTCGAGGACTTCCTTCGCTTGAAGGATATGCGTTATTTGCGACTTGATGGTGCTACTAAGGCGGAGGATAGACAAGATATGTTGAAGGCGTTCAATAAACCTGAATCAGACTATTTCTGTTTCTTATTATCTACAAGAGCAGGTGGTTTGGGATTGAACTTGCAGAGTGCTGACACAGTAATTATCTTCGATACCGACTGGAATCCTCATCAAGATTTGCAGGCGCAAGATCGAGCTCACAGGATTGGGCAGAAAAATGAAGTGAGAATTCTCAGACTCATATCAAATGATTCCGTCGAAGAGCACATTCTTGAAAGAGCTCATCAGAAGTTAGATATTGATGGCAAGGTCATCCAGGCCGGTAAGTTCGATAACAAGTCGACAGCGGAAGAGCAGGAAGAATTTTTAAAACGTTTGCTTGATGCCGAGCAAGGCGATGTCGATAATGAAGAGAACGAGGAATTGGATGATGATGAATTGAATGATATCTTGGCCCGAAGTGAGGAGGAGAAAGTGTTGTTTACTCAAATGGATACTGATAGAATGACGAGGGAAAAGATTGAAGCTCGACAGGGCGGTTATGTCAATCGTCTCATAACTAAGGAAGAACTTCCTGAAGTTTTCAGAGAGGATATCTCGCACCACTTTGTCAGGGAAACAAAGGAACTCTCTCGCATGCGAGAAAAGAAGAGAGTTAAGTATGACGACGGCTTGACAGAAGAGCAGTGGCTCATGGCGATGGACGACGACAATGATACTGTGGAAGACGCAATCCGCCGAAAAGAGGAGAAACGAGCCAGGCGAAAGCGGAAGGCATCTCGTTCTGGCTCGGAGGGCCCTGATGACTCTGATGACGATGAGGAGGACTTCGAAGAGAGGAAACGAGCACGTCTTCAGACTGATAGTCCAGCAAATATGGACTATATCAAAAACGGTGATGATGGATTGTCGGCAAAGTGCATCAAAGTTCTTGATCAAATTCAGGACATGAAGTCCGAAAGAGACGGGCACAATGTTGCCGAGATTTTCCTCAAGCTCCCATCCAAAAAACTCTACGCCGATTACTACAAGGTAATTAAAAAGCCAACTGCCATCAGCCAAATAAGAAAGCATATAGCGCAAGAGCGCTTCGATACTTTCGAAGCCTTTTTGGCTGAGATAAGGCTCATGTGTTCTAACGCAAAGACCTACAACGAAGAAGGCTCGTGGGTGTACCAGGATGCAGAGGAGATTGAGGCATTTGTCGACAACCTCGGATTATTAAATTAAGGGTCCCGCGGAATTTCGAGTGGAGTGATGTGGAGAAAAACCGCAGTATTTGACATCAATCTTGTATAAACACTTTTTGACCACATGTTAGTGAAACTGTAGACCAATAAAATTAGTTTTAGTTCGCGCTTATTCAGCGTTGCAGCACGACATGCATCTTCATCTAAGTAGCGTGAGAAGTCAGAGCCGCCCTGAGCATCTATCCAAAGGTGTTAATGTCTCGCAGTACTTAGAAAGGACAGCACTTTTTTTTTTAATTGAAATGAAACTTTTTTCTCGAGTTTTGAGCAATCCTCGGTAATACGACAACATTTAGATCTTTCTTTCTGCTGCATTGTCCGCGCAGAATGATCCGGTGTCTGACAAAGAATCTCGAGCCAGAAGCTAAAGGAGGGGAGCTCGAGTTGATTTTTTTGCAGCATGCTCAACGAGCGTAGCATGCGTGAGTGACGAGTTTAAAGTTCCCCGGGGTATATAAACTCGCGGAATCCAGAATACTTTCTGCTGCAACATTTGTACTCTCCTACTCTACCGTGGAATATATATTGTCGATATTTGTCTTCGAATATAAGGAAAGATGTCTGCAGTTGCAATTCGTGCTTCCTCAGGCTCTAAGAGAAGCTTTAATCGTTTGTTGGCCAGCGCGGCGTTTATTGGTGCTGGTGCCGCCTTTGCGGCCTACTTGTACCAAAGAGAGTACAGGGGCTTGAAGAATAGTAATAATCCAAATGGATCTGGTCGCAACAATTTGAAATTCTTTGCGGCTGCATCTCCAGCTCAATTGGCGACAGTTTACCAAGGAAAGTCGGAAAAAGACTTCCAGGAGGTCTACAATGCCATTGCTCAAAAGGTGCAAGATGAAGATGATGCGGATGATGGAGCTGGAAGATACGGACTACTTTGTCGCTTGGCTTGGCACAGCTCGGGTACTTATGATAAAAAGAAGAAGACTGGCGGATCTTACAGCGGTCTGATGATTTACGCTCCTGAATCCTTGGACCCCGAAAATGCTGGTTTGGATGCGGGTAGAGACTTCCTTCACGAGTTTCACTATCAATTCCCTTGGATTAGCAGAGGTGACTTGTGGACCTTGGGAGGTGTTGTTGCCGTTCAGGAAGCTGGTGGTCCCAAGATCAAGTGGAGACCAGGAAGAGTCGACTGCAGCAAGAGCGAGACACACAGAGTTCCTGAAAACGGTAATTTGCCTGACGCATCACAGGAGCTGGCAGCCTACGTGAGAAAGATCTTCAATCGGATGGGCTTCGACGATAGAGAAATGGTTGCGTTGATTGGCGCACATGCATTGGGTAAATGTCACACTTTCAGATCAGGCTACGACGGTCCTTGGGGTCCCTCTCCTAACATGTTCACCAACGACTTTTTCGTGAGATTATTGCAAAAATGGCACATTAGGGAGTGGGACGGCAAGAGACAATATCAAGATGATGAGACCAATTCCTTTATGATGTTGCCTACTGATATGGTGTTGAAGGAAGACAGCAAGTTCCTTCAATACGTGAAACTCTACGCTGCAGACCAAGACGTCTTCTTCGCAGACTTCTCAAAAGCTTTCACGAAGTTGCTCGAGAATGGAATTGAATTCGCCAAGGATACTCCTTACTACGAGTTCAAAACTTTGGAGGAGCAAGAGTAACTGATGCCAATTAGCTGTGTGTAATAGTATGTAAGTAAGCTATGAGAACAATTTGAAGCCTCTTTTCGAAACTTAGCTTCCTGAAATCAGCTAGGATCAGTGTCAATCTGGCAAAATCTCCTTCAAAAAAAGCGGCCTGAAGATTGGTTGAGGAATTCGGGGGAGGCTTTGAATTGACTGTGAACTACGAATACGATATTATTTTAAATATATATTTAAATAGACAAGTGAAAATGAAAAGTTTTTCGCCTGAGATGGAAACTATGAGTCTTTATCTTCTACTCAGCAAAGCTACCCAATCGCTACGTAAATTGTGACTGGAATTTTTTTCACGTCCATCCAACATATGAGAGCCTAAAGATTAGTAGAAATTACTTTTGTAATACATTTGTGTTTCGTATTTCCACCACAATGATGGTACCATTTGTACCATCCGGGGAAATCAAAAACGCCGTCACGTTCGCAGCCCTAACGACAAATGCCTGCGCACAATTTACCTTCAAAATTCCGAAGTCGCACATTCATGACCTGCACATCGACCCACCTCTGATACTAATTTTTTTTTTTTTCACCATCGTTAACTTCTTCATCATCTTTGTACAATGAAGTTTATTCAGTCTGAGCAGATTTTGGAGATCCCAGAGGGTGTCACCGTCAACATCAAGGCTAGAACCATCAAGGTTACCGGTCCAAGAGGTGAGTTGACCAAGGACTTGAAGCACATTGATGTTACCTTCCAGAAGTTGTCTGACAGAGCCATCAAGATCATTGTTCTCCACGGTGACAGAAAGCACGTTGCTGCTTTGAGAACCGTCAAGTCTTTGATTGCTAACTTGGTTACCGGTGTCACCAAGGGTTACAAGTACAAGATGAGATACGTCTATGCGCATTTCCCAATCAACGTCAATGTTGTTGAGATTGACGGCCAGAAGTACGTCGAGATCAGAAACTTCTTGGGTGAGAAGAGAGTTAGACACGTTAAGATCTTCGACGGTGTCACCATGGAGCAGTCCACCACTCAGAAGGATGAGTTGATCATCAGCGGTAACTCTTTGGAGGCCGTTTCTCAGAACGCTGCCGACATCAACCAGATTTGCAGAGTCAGAAACAAGGATATCCGTAAGTTCTTGGATGGTATCTACGTCTCTGAGCGCGGTTTGATTGACGACAACTAAGTGGTCACTGATATTGTTAATACACTCACATCACAACTTAATATGGGGAAACTTTATAGTTTGAAATACGACTTTCACGGTTCACCCCCTGGTCTCCTGTGGATGCATTATCGAGCTCAGCTTTAAATACAGAGCCACCAATGATTCACTGTAGGAATGAGACTCAGGGCTGTTGTTATTGATGCGCAAGATCTCCAGATCTTGAACATCAGCACTATAGGCAATAGCTTTGAGTCCGTAGATGTTACCATCTTTCGTATGAGTTTGCCTGGTTCAAAACGGCTGGTGCTGTTTTCGATTTGGCATTATGAGTCTCACACGAACCTTGGATACACTTCTCTATGTTCAGTGTAAATTTGAGATTAACAAAAGGATACTTCCAAGATGAAGGTGGCGTTTTTGGGACCTAGGGGAACCTATACACACGAGGTATGTGATTGTTGATGAAAACTCTTCAATGCTGTCGACTAACATCAGGCTGTTATTCAACAATTTGGCAACGATGAGAATCTATCGCTATATCCTCAGAGCACCATCGATGCCTGCTTTGAAGCCCTCAATTCTGAAGGCGAAGTTGATTACGCGGTAGTTCCTTTCGAAAATTCTACAAATGGTCAAGTGGTCTTTACCTACGATCTCCTAAGAGACTGGTTTATAGAGGGAGAAGATCATTCCACGCCTCAGTTCAAGATTGTGGGTGAACAATACGTTTCTATCCACCACTACCTACTGTCGAAAGCTACCGACATATCGGACATAAAGACAATATATTCACATCCCCAAGTCTGGGGTCAAGTGTCAAAGTTTTTGAAGAGTACAAGCGGTTGCAAGAGAGTTGACGTGAATTCAACTGCTGAAGCTGCTAGAATTGTGAGCGAAGATGAGACGCGAACCTCAGCATGTATCAGCTCCAAGACTGGAGCTGAATTGCATCATTTGAGGATTTTGCAGGCCAAAATCGAGGACATACCTGACAACACAACCAGATTCTTGATACTAGGCCGTAAAGAAATCAAGACTTGTCTGTCACCGGTTGAGCAAAAAGACGAATCTGTTAATCAATCGGGCATAACATCAGTGATGTTTACTCTTAATCACAATGATCCAGGCGCATTGATGTCTGCTCTAGACTCGTTCAGAAGTCAAAACATCAACTTAACCTCGATAGCCTCAAGGCCTTCCAAGAGGAATCAGTGGCACTACGTTTTTTTTGTTGAGGCCGAGGGTAGCATCAAAAGCGACAGGATGAGACTTTCAATCTCTGGGCTTCAGAAATGCTGCACCAATGTTGTCGTGTTGGGGTCATTCATACGCTCCCGGCGACAGGACTCTACGTGATTCTGACTGAATACAAAACGAAAATTTCATGTATCTTTGTAAACTAGGATCCGAATTTCTGGTAGGTCCAATCCTTGTTGTCTAACGGGCATACAGCTCTCAGCTTTAGCCACCTCTGGATGCAATGCATGTGGAAAGCGTGATTGCAAACACCCCAAGCTGCAATACAGTTATCGGCAGAGTTGTTGATGCTGTTTGGCTGACATTCAATGCATGGTTCCATGAGATGATTACGACATATAGCGCAAGTCTCCACGACAATATCCCAAGACCAGAACGCCACCGCCGTCCATTTCTTCACTTCAAATCTTTGCTTCTTCTTGGGTTCTTCTTCCTTCTCCAGCTGATCTTGTCGTGCCGAATTGGTGTTGTGATCATGATTGTGTTCATTAGAGAGGTGATTGTGGGTGCCCTCGACATTCATTCCAGTTTGGCCGCTCTCTCCTAAAAGTGGCTGGTCAAGTATATCCATGTCATCACTCATTCTGTAAAATTTTTAATTGGTGCAGCAGCTGGGATAATTTTGTAAACTAAAACTAATAGAAGTTATTAGTCTCAGATGGTTTTATACTGTATGTAAAGGTGTGATTATTATCAACTCCTGCTAACCAAGCTCAAGGTATTTCAATACTTAAGTCAAAAAAAAAGCTCAAGGCATTGAAATATCTTTATTAAAGCAGCTCAATAGATCATTCATTTTGATTGGCTTATAAGCGATTTCGTCCACTTGAGATGTCAGAAGATTTGATCTCGTCTCTTTATCCACTGCCACCACCTTACTATAAATATTTTTCGGAGGAGTCGGTCCGGAAATACCAAGAATGGCAAACCTCTCATGATGATTCGGATGATACTCCACCCGGAGAGTTGCGTCTACATCGTCCGCCACCAATTCCTACAGGTGAACAATATAGAGGTTATGGAAGTATATGGGCATTAGTGAACAAACTACCGTCTCTAAAAGATCTGGGCTGGCGCCAATTGTACAATGATGAAGATGAAAAGATAACCTCAAAGGCTAAGATTGACGAGCTTCATAAGCTTCTTGACTCGCTATTATTGAACTTCTTGGAATTGGTCGGGTCGGTATCAAGAGAACCCACCAAGTTTCACATCAAGATAGAGGACTTAAAACTCGTTCTCATCAACATCAATCACTTGTTGAATACTTATAGACCTCACCAGACACGCGAGAGTTTGATAATGCTTCTCAAAAGACAAATTGAAGAAAAGAGAAAAGACATAGAACAAATTGAATCAGTGTCAAGTGAAGTGAGAAATAGAATAGCACAGGTCATCCAGCAAGACTTTGAAGAGCCAATCATTTCACCAAATCAAACAGAAGAGGCATCGGCTACACGCCAAAAAGTCAGAGATGCAGTCATCGTGCAGTTGAGAAAATCAGCTAAGGAATAAGCTCTATCTTTACTTGTATTTTATTTATGGCCGCAAACAGAGACATTTAAACCACAGCTCAACTAGAAAAGATCCAAGAGATCATTGCTGGCACTACTCTTTGGAGTTGTTCCTGACGTAGCTCCGCTTTTTTTGTTCGTGTCAAGATCAAGCTGATCAAACTGGCCAGGTAGAGCGGCAGCGGATGATCGAGTTGGCTCGGGGTTCCCGAACAAACTAAGGATGTCATTTGTCGAGCTTTTGATTTGATTGTCAGTCTTTTCAACAGGTCCAGTTGGTACTGAGAATAGGTCATTGAGCTCATCCAACAATGAAGGCTCGCCTTCTGCTTTAGAAGATCCAGTTTGGTCGTCATCGTCATCCAAATCAAGCAAATTCTCATTGCGGGCATTATTTATGATTTCTTTCTTCGCTTTCGTCGTCAAGTCAGCCAAATTCGAGCCTCTAGCTTTGGAGGAGTGGGATGATTTCAAACCATATGAATTTGGATCAATGAATGTCGATGCTGGTTTGTGGTAGACAGATGAAAGGGTTGAGAGTTCGTTGATCAATGCATCCAAAACAACTGGATTGAAAGATGAGATGGTGGTCTTGATTGGAGGAAGCTTCGAAGTAATCACTTTCTGCTGTGCTTCTGTCGAGGACGTGGACAAAAGACGCCAGTAAATATAAGCCTTATCCCTCACATCTGCTACTTCGCACTCCTTTGTTGCCTTTTCCAACACGGATTGCAAAAGCTGCGAGCATCCAGCCGAGGGAACTACTATATTTATCTTCACGACAGAAGTTAAAATGTTGAGCTGGAGTAATGATTCATGATCAAGAAACTCATCCACCAATCCTTGCAACTTAGATTTCAAGTTGGTGAAATATTTTGGATATTCTCCAAGCAAGTAAACATAGCCAGCAAGTGCATTCGAGTCCGTAAGCTCATCAATGTGGTTCGAAATAACGGGAACGATCAAAGTGATGAGATCGTTCTTCCCTGGATAGCGTCTGAGAATCTGTGTCAAAACACCAACAGATTCGTTTATAACTAGCTCGCCTCCTCTTTGATCCATCAAGGATATCAACAAATTCGCAGCTTGAATGACACTTGTGGAAAGCTTGATGGCAACAGCTCCGATGGCCTGAATAGATTTGGAAACTAATGCAGGCTCAATTTCCATGGCATATTCTTTGAGCTCATTCAATAAAAGGGAGCTGTTGGCATCGGTCGCTAGCCTAATGACAATTTCGAGCTTCTCGAGCTTCAAGTACAAGGGATCAGAGTACTTGATGAAAAAGACTCTAACTTCTTTTGTCAAAACTGTGGGGTATTTCTCCAATATGATTCTGATGTTCTTGAGTCCCACATATTGGGCCTCTGGAATCGACAGCGAAACTAATGAGACCAAAGGTGCGGAAAGCTTGCGCAAGAAGCTTGTTTTTGTCGCTTGGTTTGGCAAGTTGTCTAGATGATGTATAACAACTTTGATGGAGGACAACACAACCGATGGATTGACATGTTGCAATTGAGGAATGCACCTCTCGATGATATGAAGTGTCTCCTCTGGGTCATCAGTTGTGTAATCAGCTAGGCAGCTGAGAATAGTAATACGCCCCCACTCGGTGCATTCATTCAAACATGCCATCAACGTTTTGACAAGCTGATGATCGATAGTCAAAACCTGCAATTCAGGATCTCTATTCATGTCGCGTATTTCGTAGAGAGCACTCAAAGCATTTGCAACCACCATAGGATTGGAGTCTTTGAGAAGGTTTTTCAACTCGTCCAAGAAGCCAAATTCGACACACATTTCCGAATTCAAATCAAAGAGTTTGGCAACGCAGATTGCGGCGGTTTTACGAACATAAGGATTGTCATCCAGCAATGTTCTTCTCAACGGAATCTCCATGTAGTCAACCATCTTGTCAACTCGGATGCATCCCATTGTTCGTATAGCTAGAGCTCTCACCAATGGATTGGTGTCCTCAGTGTCCTGAACAAACGTGTTGACGGCCAATATACATAGTTCAGGATGCGTCTTGGCGTAGTTCATCATATAAAGATACACAAGCTTCTTCTGCTCCAAGTCGTAGGTGGCAATGTTCTTCAAAACATCAGGGAATAATGACGAAACGTCCTTTCCCACCGTCATAGCCTGGATAACGCGTTGAATGGCATCCTTTCTTTCATGTTTGTATTGTGACACTAAGCCTGCCTTTAACTCAAATGTCTCGCCCTTCTTTGGTCCTTTCAAAAAGTTCAATATTTTTTTTTCCAAAGACATTTGAGATCGGGAGCCTGGAGGGTGGTTCAATAATTAGCATACTTGTTTGAAGTTTTGAGGTACCTAATTTATGTGCAGGTCGGATGATATCAAAACATGCTCTCGAACTGAGAGTCAGCCAAACTTCACTCCAAGAGGGAGGTTTAGAAGACAAAATCACGCGGGGATGTTAATGGGTCCTCTGATTTGCTGGGTTTGCGTGGCTTACTCCAGCCTGGAAGCGATTGCCAACAACTTGGGCAAGCTGGTTTGATCAGGTGACTGAAATCATATGATATTCAGGGAAATGTATATTCATTCCGTCTTTTAGGGGGCCATTCAGGAAAATCCTTGAATTGAATCGATTCTTGACGAGTAGTTCTTGACGAGCCTCGGAAATGCGCACATTTTGAGTTTCTAGCTTGTCGGTCTCAATTGTGAAAACTCCGACGCTGCGATGTCGTAATTCCCGCCCACTTCCGACCTCCTATTGATGCGAGGCTACAAATTGCATGAAATAGGGCACTTGCTTATATTTTGAGCCCCCTCAGTATCTGCATTCGATTGTGTACAACTTTACGCGAGATGGGTGTGTCAAGTTTTGAGCATTGTGCGTTGCCCATAGGTTACAAAAGCTAATTAGTGACACGCAAAACGTACTTAGTCAACCGTAATCTTTGTCGTCTAGTGAACGCTAGTATCGGCTGCCTCGAACTCAGTTGCTTCAGATTTAACTTTTGCCGGGGGTGCTGGCAACACTGTAGAGCACAGTGTGCATGAAAATCTACATTATATTGTGCCAAGGGCAATTATCCCAGAAAAGCAAAGCACGGCTCTACAAAAGAGCTTGCTGGCAAGCATTGGCGTAAATTGCACAAATAAATGTTTGATTTTGATCATCGAAAGTGCAATCGGCACAACGGAGTTAGAGGCTCCCTTGGTGTGCGGTTTTTTTTTTTTTTTTTTTTTTTTTTGTCACTTTCTACATACCGATCGCCAGAGCGGAGACGGATGCTATTCTCGGGATGATACCCAGCAGGGAGGTGGTACCCTTGAAACATGTTGAAGTCGTTACCGAGGAATTATAAAGATTCATTCGAGTGAAGGAGCTTTTCATGCTTCGCTTGTTCCCTAAATGCATGGAAACTTTACGATTATGCTGCCTAAATCTGCAATTGTGTGGACAATAGACCGAGGAGCGTGAAGGACAAAAGTTCCATACTCAACTTTTTCTTTCCATATGAGGGTTTTGAGCCGAACCGTAATTTGCAGCGGCTCGCGCAACAGCCGGATTTGAAAGGTTGATGGGTTTGCGGCTCGAGGTAGGGAGAAGATGCAAATAGTAAGTAGCGTGACTAAAATCCACAAAACCCAAAAACTAACGTTTCCGTAAAAAGTCATCTTTATGTCAGCTTGCTGCTTCCCAAAACGCAACATCGGAAGCAACCTCTGAGACATCCTATTGATGCGCACCTACACCCTTGACAAAGCCAGAGCTTCTCTGCCGGATAATACCCGACCCTGTGCCGAGAACAAATAAGCTACGGGAGGATCTTCGCGCCAGGGGCTTTAGAAGTAAGACTAAATTACGGCCAACAAAGAGGAGAATATGTTTCGTTTGAGGTAGCCGGCTAGGAGGTTTTGCTTTTCTTCCCGAACCTTTTGCGGCAGTCTCTCTTCTTTCCCACAAAACCCGTTGCATGCACCTTGCTGCATCACCCTGCACGATTAGCAAACCATTTGTTTTCCGAAGCAGCCGTGACATACCTATTTTGCTTTTGTGCTTCTTATATATAAGACATGTAGAAGTCCTCGTAGCTTCCAGTTGGTGTGCTTCACAGCATAGGCAAAAAAAATCATAATCTTCATTAAACAACTCCAAACACATATTCATTACGCATCATGAAAGTCAAGGTTGCCAAAACGGACAATGTCTTGTTCAAAATCTACAACACCTACCGGAACTACACTCCTATCCATGTTATGACCAACAACGAAACTATAATATTGAATACCATCATGGGCGCCCTTTTCCTTGGGTTATTGTACTGGATCGTGTTCGTTATTCCTTCCTGGCTCGTCTTTCTCGGAGAAAGATTGTACTACTACCTCACGGGCCAGACAATTTCCATATCACTTATTTGCTCCATTGCGGTGAGACAAATATGGTTTAACCCCAAGGCCGCCACACTACGGACGAATCTGTCGAATATGACCGACTTCTATCGGAAAAAGTAATAATGATTGTCGTTGACGACACCCTCTGAATTCATGACTTCCTAATATATAATCAATAATATCACTTGAACAATCCCCAATCAGCAACTTCGAATGTAGATACCCAGTGCTTTAGCTGTTTGAAACACTCGCCGAAATCTCCGGAGCCAGCCATGATGTCTTCAATTACCTTCTGGAGTAGCTCTGAACTGACTTCCCCGGTTTTCGATGGAATATTGAATGTCAATAGAACATCAGTGGCGACATTTTCTAGTCTAATCAAGCACAAGAACATGTATAGCTTAGTCTCCTCCGTTTCTTGCTTCGATGGAGGAGGCTTGAGGAAAAAGTAGTGCACGTCAAAATCCCCTTTTTCGGTCTTGGAGCTCTCAATTGGCGCCAAAAACGTAGGAGGACCTTCCAAAATATCCTCTAGATGTATGGATATGATCTCTGGAAGGGTATTGGCCTTGACCATCTCCAACAAGTCGAAGATGATGGAGCGATCTAGACCATCGGGCCGTTCGAGTATGTAAACTTCTTGTGTATCAGGCACTTCACGAAAGTCCGAAACGTCGACTGCGACCTCAGGGAGGTCGCTTTTGATCGCACCTCCATAGAGTTTTGTCATTTTAGTCAATTGATAGGATCTGAGGTCGAAGTGGCCTTATAATATATAGGCAGTCTGCAGAACGTTGGGCCTGAGGACGAAAGCTATCTGCCGGAAACTGTACTTCTTCAGATCACCCTACATTTGTATATGCAAAAACAGAATGGCTTGATCTTTCAAGGCTTGATGACGTCTAATGCGGCTGATAATTTTGCCACTAACAAAGGTACTTGTGGCACCACCCTTGAATAGATTCTATTACCGATGTGTCAACGTACGATCAATCTGCAGGATATACTTTACATTACAGGGATCTGCCATCGTGAATTGGGGTACATCAGAGTGTTGGACCTAGCATTAATAGTCATGATCTTTCGTGTAATAATGGGCCTAATCGCTATGTGAATGACTGAATTGAGAACTTGAGACTGGGTAGAATACTCAAGGATAAATGATGTGGGCTTTCACTCGTCGGGAGATGGCGTGGTTTGATCGGCCGACGAAAGCTCCAACATCCTTTCAGTCCGTAGTTTTGCAAGGTTTTTCGTTCGGAAGTAGAGCTTATTTCGTATTCCTTCCTAAGCCGGATGATAAACGTCATCAAGCCTATCCCGTATACATTGCAAAGAGGGATGATCTGAGATAAACGACTCGAATATGATTCATTTTGCGTAATTTTGTGGCAGCAAAATTCAAGAGCCTCCTCATTCAAATTGAATTTGGAGCCTACTATCGTGATCGTAATACGTCCCTTCGTGATTCTGACGTTCCTGTGACGCGCGGCCGACAATAGCTTCTTTTTTTTTTTTTTAGGCTGCAAAATATAACGGTTGTTGAGGGAAGGCGAGATCACTTGACCTCGGTTGGCTTTGACAAATCAAAATCAAACCGTGGATTTGGTTTTCGTTTTTCTTGCAAAGAAAAATATACCAACTTTTACATGACCTGCCTCAAAATATATTCTTCGTCGATTCCTTATCTATAAGCTGTGTTGGGTCGCTCTGTTAATTTTCCTTCGCACTAACTTCGGCCCATTCCATAATTAAACAACACTCACTCTTCTTCTCAAATCTCAAACATAAAGACCATGAAGTCACGAGGGACAAACTTCAGACGTTTGTTGGTGACGACTGTTGCGCTTGTCCTCGTGATAGTGGTGATTACCAAATTATCCATCTCCAGGCCCAAGAGTCTCCCGCTTTCAACCATCGACAATCTAGCTGGTATGCTGTCTCTCATATCAAGTGAAAACAGCAAAAAGCAGGAGGAGTTTTTCAAGAAACTTGAAAAGATGCAACAGGACCTATATTCGAAGCACGAGGAAAGATTGAAGAATTTGGAGAAGCAAAATGAATTTCTCATCGAGCAGATCAAGCTCGTGAGAACTCCGCCAGACCTGTTCTCTCTCCGCGAGAAATTAGCTTATGTTGTTCCATATGACCCAAAGAGTAAGTTCCCCGCCTACGTTTGGCAAACTTGGAAGCATGGCCTTAATGATGACAGGTTTGACGCTAATTACAAGGAGGGACAAGCCCAATGGGCATACAAGAATCCGGGCTTCGTGCATGAGCTATTCAACGATGACACATCTTTTGCTACCGTCAAGCACCTATATCAGCACATTCCACAGGTTATCGAAGCTTACAAGCTGATGCCAGAAGTGATCTTGAAGATGGACTTTTTCAAGTACTTGATTCTTTTTGCTAAAGGTGGTGTTTATGCCGATGTGGATACCCATCCGTTACAGCCAGTTCCTAACTGGATTCCCGAAAACGTTTCACCTAAAGAGCTCGGCTTGATTATAGCCGTTTCCTCAGACTCCAGCCTGGCAGACTGGAGACTGGATACTGTGCGCCGTTTAGAATTCGGTAATTTCGTCATTCAGAGCAAACCAGGTCATCCGGTTCTCCGTGAGATAATTGCAGCAATAACTGAAAATACCTTGCGCCTCAGAAAGACTCTTAGAGACGGGGAACAACTTGCATTGGAGGGACTGGCCAACCAGAAAGCATTGGCCATTTCCAAGTGGACAGGCAGTGGAATCTGGACAGACACAGTACTCGAGTACCTCAATGATTATGTGAAGCTGTCGATCTATCAGTCGGTGTCGTGGAAGGAATTCCATGCTTTAGAGATGCCGAAATTGGTGAGTGACGTGTTGGTCTTGCCCATCAAGTCTTTTGCATCCACAATTGAGATTCCTAAGGACGGGAAGATCAACGACCCTATCGCATTTGTCAAACACTCACTGGCCAGCATTTGGAAGTCAGATTAGTAATATGTATAATAGTAATAAAGCTTTGTTCGATAATACTAGTACCTTTTTCGAGGTCGGAAATGTCGATTATAAGCTATCCTTGACTTACGACGTCTACCATTCACACCATATATGAATGATAAGTTCAAGAAAATAATTTGCTTACATCACGTCATGTACCCGGCCTTCTCTGGAAGTTTGAGATAATATTTCGGAAAAGCTAGCCCGTTTCCGAAACCCAAGCAATCACCAATCACGCAAAATGCAAACAATGCCTCATATTAAAAATGAGTCTAGTACAGACTCCCGAAAGGTTTCCTTGAAAAGCAAAGAGTCGAGTTTGATTATTAGTTCACTACATGTCCATTTAGACCATGCGCCTTGTTTGATCCCGCGACTGTTGCCTAAAACGTAAATTTACGGACAATTCTATCATTTTCTACCTCGCATACAGTTTTTTCAAATCATTGTTTAACATAATTCGTTTTGCCTATCTTTAGATAATGAAGAAACTCTATAAATCTCAATTCTCGGTCTATATGACTCATGGTTTGGTGCCGTTTCGCGGGGGAGATAAGGAAGGTGCATGCAGGCTGATTGCATAGTATTGACGTATTGGCTCGCAAAATTGGTCAAATTTTCACCGGATTCAACACCTATATTTCAAACATCATGGTTAAACAGGTTCTCCTTTTGGGCTCTGGCTTCGTTGCCAAGCCAACCGTTGACATTCTCTCCGCCGACAAGAACATTGAGGTCACTGTCGCCTGCAGAACTTTGGAAAAGGCTAAGCAATTGGCTGGTTCGGTTGCAAAACCTCTTTCCTTAGATGTCACCGACGAGAAGGCTTTGTCTGATGCTGTTTCCAAGTTCGACTTGGTTATTTCTTTGATTCCATACATCTACCACCACTTGGTTGTCAAGGCCGCTGTTGCTCACAAGGTGCACGTCGTCACCACCTCCTACATCAACCCTAAGTTGAAGGAGTTGGAGCCAGAAATTCTCGAGGCTGGTATCACTGTGATGAACGAGATTGGTTTGGACCCAGGTATCGACCACTTGTACGCCGTTAAGACCATTGAGGAGGTCCACAAGGCTGGCGGTAAGATCAAGTCTTTCTTGTCTTACTGTGGTGGTTTGCCTGCCCCAGAGGCTTCTGGTAACCCATTGGGATACAAGTTCTCCTGGTCTTCTCGTGGTGTGTTGTTGGCTTTGTCTAACTTCGCCAAGTACTGGCAGGATGGTCAAATCGTGGACGTTAAGTCTGAGGACTTGATGGCTACCGCTAAGCCATACTTCATCTACCCTGGCTTTGCTTTCGTCTGCTACCCTAACAGAGACTCCACCACATACAAGGAGTTGTACAACATTCCAGAGGCCGAGACTGTCATCAGAGGTACTTTGAGATACCAGGGCTTCCCTGAGTTCATCAAAGTTCTTGTTGATCTTGGTTTCTTGAAGGAAACCGAGCACCCTGCCTTCGCGAAGGCTCAGCCTTGGAAGGACGCTTTGGCCCAGTTGATTGGTGCCAACTCTTCTTCTGAGCAGGACCTTATCGCCAAGATCTCCGAATTGGGTACCTTCAAGAGCGAGGAGGACAAGGAGAGAATCATCTCCGGTTTCAAGTGGTTGGGCCTCTTGTCTGACAAGCAGACTTCCCCAAGAAAGAACCCATTGGACACCTTGTGTGCTACTTTGGAGGAGTTGTGCCAGTACGAGGAGGGCGAGAGAGACATGGTCTGCTTGCAACACAAGTTCGGTATCGAGTGGGCCGATGGCACTCAGGAGACCAGAACTTCCACTTTAGTTGACTACGGTGACCCTAACGGCTACTCTTCGATGGCCAAGTTGGTTGGCGTCCCTTGTGCTGTTGCTGTGCAGCAAATCCTTGACGGCACTTTGTCCAAGAAGGGTTTGTTGGCTCCAATGAGCGGTGAGATTAACGAGCCTCTCATGCAGACCTTGAAGGAGAAATACGACATCTTCTTGGTTGAGAAAACTATTGCTTAAATACTGAACAAAGTCTATTATAAATGCTGTTGCCTCGTATTAATCCCAATCATCCTCCAGTTCATAGCCTTGAGTATACTCTTCTATAAGGGTATATAAGCCTTCAACCAAATCTTCTTTATCACCAATGATCTCAAGTCCCTTCGGAGAGCGAATTCTTTGAATCATCTTCACCTCTTGCTTGAGGTGGTCCTTGAGGCTAGTAGATTGACCAAATTCAGTGTAGAGTGAAGATTGATCAAATATATTGGGGAATGTGTTGGATGATAGGATCCCATTGATGTCCGGGTTGATGTATGTATTTGAGCCCAATTCTATTTTCAACTCCTCGTCTTTCGGAATGATATATTGTTTGGCGTAAGATTTGGAATTCGTGGAAGTTGCATTCAAACTCAAGTCAAGTACTGAACTTTCGACCGTTGGCAACGATTCACCTCGAAGAACTGCTTCAATTATTCTCGGGTCATCGATTATTGCAGGGCCAGACTTCCTCATGTTGCTATGAATTCTCATTTCATTGACTATGTTGCGCTTGTCAAAACCTTTCAAGAGATTGTTCTCCAATTCTGCCATTGAAAAGCCTTCCAGAAGACTGTTCACTCCAGACCATATTGAATTGACGAAGTATGCACGAGCAGCTTCTTTGTGCCAAATACTCGAGCTTTGAAAGTCTTTATGCAATAGTCTCAGAGACTGATCAAAGCCAAGTGGGAAAAATAATGTGCAATTTCTTGAAAACTCGACTACCGCTTTAGTTCTTGATAAACTTTGCTCTCGAGTGGGCTCATTGCTGGCTAACCCAAAGCACCAGATGTTGTATTTGCTACTTGTACCATTGTTGAAGTACTCATCTTGAAGCTGAAGAAGCATTTCGTTTGTGAAGCCTCCCCATCCGTTGTCAAGCTCACTGAAGACATTGATGCCTTGTATGTTATCCAGAGACTCAAGCAGCCCTCTGAAGCTTTCGTCTATTTCATCGTTATGACTTTTGAACAGCTCAGCCCCCACATTGTAATTGTCGAATTTCAATCGCTCGAAATGCTTATGAACTCCGTTAGGATGGCTATAGTCTTCTACAGCCATCAAAGAGTAGGGCCGATAGATGAGCTTGTTGTAGTCAGTCCAGTAATTTGTATTGTCGGTATTGAGCAACAGAGCATCGCCAGGCTTTCCCTCATCTAGTTGTTCCTGAAATTGGTTCTTCTCGACTCTCGATTTTTGCTCGATCTTCACATCTGTGAAACTTGATAAGTCGATAGAGGGCTCATGGAAAAGGTGCTTGCCCAAAAAGCCAAAACCTCCCGAAAACTGTATATTTAGGCACCTAGGATAGTAGTTCACTCTTCCATTATGCTTCGAGGGTTCCAAAAAGACCTCCGTCTTGTGAGTCAACTCAGCATTTTTCAGGTACGGAAGAAAAGATTCTTGAACATTATAAAGCTGAGTAACAAGGTGGCCCAGGGCTTGTGATGCCGCTATGCTAATCACTTCTTGCATTTGTCCGGAGCCTTCAATCTCTCTACATCTTGAGAAGCCAAAAGTTCACGTGAGTGAAGACTTGCCAGGTGTGCTTTTGGTACGACTTAAACAACCTCAATGTTCGATTAGTATGCCTAAGGATCTGGCCTACTTTCAGAAGGTGAATTCCTCTTCATGAACTTGATATATTTCAATCTATGAACAAAATTCAAGGCAAAACATTCAGTATATACCTGTATATAGCTATTATTTTACTTGATATCAAAGACCCAATAACCGATCCCCACAAGAAAGTGGTTTCGTGGTCTAGTTGGTTATGGCATCTGCTTAACACGCAGAACGTCCCCAGTTCGATCCTGGGCGAAATCATCCTTTCTTTTTTGCTTTTTACATTTGATTACTATAATTATTTCTTTTACTCTTTTTTTTTTCTTTTTTTTTTTCGCAAAGGCGTTGATTTGTCTCGCAAATGAACACAATACTGAGAAACTTTGATATCACGACAGAGCCATCGCCTAAGCGATTGCGAGGTGGCTAGAGAATTCGATGGAGATCCTGTATATTGCATGTCACATCCAGTTCACGTGTATAAGCTTCTTTAGCGCGAGCTTCGAGGCTACATACGTGTAAGATATTCGTCAAAGTTTTGCATCCCTTACAAACACATCTACTAGATTAGGCATGCTATTACTGTCATTTCTATTATTTTGCTTGGCATTTACGACAGCTCTAGACCCATACGCCGTTTTGGGAGTGCCTCGAGATGCAGACGAAAAGACCATCAAATCGGCATACAAGCAGATGTCAAAGCAGTACCATCCAGACAAGAACCTGTCACCAGAAGCACACGACAAATTTATCGAGATAGGAGAAGCATACGAAATTCTTAACGATCCCCAGAAGAGGCAGAGATATGACCAATTTGGTGACGTCAATGGCGGTGAGGGCTTTGGTGGTGGAGGTGCCAACTTCGATTTTGGCGACATCTTCAACCAGTTCTTCCAAGGCCAGCAAGGCGGTTTTGGAGGCAGTGGTCACCAGAGAAGAGTTCAAAAAGGACCTGACACTCAAGTGAACGTTGCTGTGCCTTTGAAAGATGCATTCCTCGGAAAGGACCTTGAATTCGATGTCGAAATGAACAATCTCTGTAAGAAGTGCAAGGGTAGCAGATCGGCTGACGGAAAGAAGCACACTTGTTCCAAGTGTCAAGGCTCTGGTATTGTGATGATGAGGAGACAGATGGGCCCCATTATTCAGCAGTTTCAATCGCAGTGTGATCAGTGTGGTGGTAAAGGACACACGATAGCTAAGCCATGTACCAAATGTCAAGGTCAGGGAACCGAGCGCGTGAAAAGGCATTACAGCGTTTATATCAGCCCAGGCACGCCTCGCAACTATCGCCATGTCATGGAGGGAGAAGGTGACCAGAGTCCTGACTTTGTTCCCGGAAACATGAACTTACAATTCAGAGACACTCACACGGAGAACTGGGGCTTCCGTCGCTTGCACAACAATCTCTTTAGAACCGAGCTTCTCACCAGTAAGGAGGCCAACAGTGGAGGATGGACTCGCGAAATTGCATTTTTTGACGGCGAGACCGTGACAGTGAAAAGGAATAAGAACGTCCCTGTGATTGATGGTGAAGTGGACGTTATCAAGGGTCACGGTATGCCTATATTCAATGACGAGCATGACTTCGGTGATTTATACGTGGAATACCGAGTGATACCATCAGGCAAGTCGGGTCACAAAGACGAGTTGTGAACATGGGTGAGTAGAATAGATGAGGTCTATCAACAAATAAGCTTAATAGAAGGCTTTCATGGCGTACTTATTGATCTTTTTTTGCTTCTGGTAGGTTTTGCTGTCTAGCTTTGTTAAGTAGCCTGTGACTGATGAATAGCACACCGATAAAGAGGGAGATGATTGTCATGAGGTTGACGTTTTCCAACGTGGAGGTCGCAGTGGGGATGCTGAATTTAAATTGACTGGGGTTCAGTGCATGATAGAAAATAGTATCGTCTGTGAAGAACTTCTCGAAGCTTCCTCCTGGGCTCTTCTTGTTGTCAAAAGGTGAATTACTCAAGAGGTATGCGTCCAATTGACCCTCGCAAGCATAGAATACAAGCGGCCTGTCGATGAGAGCTGCTTTGTGTGAGTCAGACCCTGGGTTCTGGTAACGAGAGTGCAATGTTAATTCGAACGGAAACGTCTCGGT
Organism: Candidozyma ruelliae; assembly: GCA_030582895.1. NCBI lineage: Eukaryota > Fungi > Ascomycota > Pichiomycetes > Serinales > Metschnikowiaceae > Candidozyma > Candidozyma ruelliae. The sequence continues at coordinate 236,720 of JAJMHE010000002.1, forward strand.
ACTGTTGTGCTCAACCAAAATTTCATTACCCCATTGTGGGATGGCGTACTCGGGTAATTCCAAGTCCTTGGGACCGTAGTTTGCAAGAATGTTGAATCCTGAGGGAATCTGGTATGGATCAAGGAAAACGGACTTCTCTAGAGTGTAGTATGAGTATAGTACGCAGCGATTTATATCCTCGTCCACTGGGTGCTGAGGTGCGGAACCGAACGATAAGGTTGGATGAAGCCCGTTCTTTTTCAATGAGATCTCCATAGGATCAGTCGACCTGTGTCTGGGCTTGACATGGAAGAGTGTTCTCTGGACCAAATCCAGCTCAGCATCATCATTGAGAACCACCCGGGCCCCCGATAATATCAAATCGTCTCTCAAAGAATGATCTTCTATGGCGAATATACCGACCTCTGTGAAATCCTCTGTATTGGAAACATCAACAAAGCGTTCATGTGCTTCAGGGTAGAACAATTTCAATGAGGATGTACCATCAAGGGCCAGATAGTCTAGGGCGGTCCAATCGTTGCTCAATGCCGATAACGAGCTGTCAACCTTTCCAAAACTCAAATTCAAAGGCTGTTGAACATGAAAGTATAGCAAGTTAAGCGATGGAACCCATTGCTGACTGGTTGGTTTCACTCCAAAATAGTCCTCCACCAACTTTGCACTATTGTTGTAAAACTCCTCACGCTCATCAACGTCTCTGATCACAACAGGTTTTACATAAAAGTGCAGACCAAGCTGTGATGTGTATGCAAATGGCAGTGTTGTCGAAGATCCATTGTAACCTTTGTTCACAAGAATCTTGATCGACTTCACATTCTCGTAGTCTGGAGAAGGAAATGTGAATCTGTCCTCACGAGAGACTTCAAATCCGTCCTTAAGGCCGACATAGGTTGCATTGATGCTTTCTGCAACTTCATCTTCGGGCAGCAACGAGTGTATGAATGTCACCCTGTGTCTCATATTGTGGTACCTCGATAAAGTTAACCACCATAGTACTGTAGGGAGATAAGTAGCGAGTCACGTGGCGTCATTTTCAGATCGGTTTAGGTCAATAGGTTCGGGTTAGATTTGGCAGATCAGTTCATAAGCATATCGGTTGGAGGAAAACTTTGCTCGTTAGGGACTTCATGGCTTTGTCATTGATTTCCTCCGAGTTGCATAGTGCCGCTCAATCCACGTTTCCGATCATATTCTGACGACCATCCTCAAAAATTCGAATCTCTTCCAAGAAGTCAAACGAGGCTTTCCAGTTTGACTGAAATAATAAATCTTCCTTTTGAACTATTTGGAGCACACTTTAGGGTGCTTTTAAGCTGCTCTTGTAGTAAGGGATACTCGAGACTCACAAAGTGCACTCAAACAGTCGATTACAGCACCCTTGCAAATGCATTAATGTTATTCATATAGTATAAAGTATTGATCTGGCAATTGCCTATAGAATTGCTCCGAATTGGCTCCACAGTGGAAGTAGGCCAGCTTTGTTGAGTTATGATCACGTGACAGGATACCATTTTCACATGCCAATCTTAGTTATAAATGTACCTGAATTTCAGATCAACATTCACTTCGTGCATTCTAGATACGGCTATCAATGACAAAAACTCAGTGGACCGAGCTATACAATAACTTTGGCGAGTACGTTGACGTGACTTCGCAACTCAAGCTAGCCATTGCGTGCATTGCATTCAATCCTATTTTCTGGAACGTGGTCGCTAGGCTTGAGCATAGAACCCACTTCCTTACTAAATTGGCGGGAGGTGCCAAAAGAGGCTGCTACTTGTTGGCTTTCACCATTTTTACATTGGGCATTTTCCGTGATCATGTGTACCAGAAAGCCCTTTTGTCTCAGCCCACTTTCGAGCCATTGGTAGAGTCCAATGTCGTCAAGGGTCTTGCCATTGCCGTGTTCTTGTTCGGCAATGTGCTCGTTGCGCTGTCTATGTGGGCATTGGGTGTTACCGGGACCTACTTGGGTGACTATTTCGGCATTTTGATGAACGAGAGAGTCACCTCCTTCCCCTTCAATATCAACGATAACCCTATGTACAATGGCCTGACCTTGTGCTTCTTAGGCACTGCCTTGTGGTACGGAAAGCCTACTGGATTGTTGGTGACAGCGTTTGTGTTTGTCATGTACAAAATTGCGTTATTCTTCGAGGAGCCATACACTGCTGCTATCTATGCCAAAAGAGCACAGAAGCAGGAGTAAACCGCATTGACGGGACAGAGTATAAGAGGGCCTTCAGTTCTTCAACATGTAATTATCATTGCACCTATTCTTATATAAAAAACCCTTTGAATAGACTTCAACAGTTGCATCCTACCAAAACCAAATGCGTAAATTCGTAACGTCATCAATCAGGCGCTGCGACAACAGGCACAGCGTCAGCACTCAACTATGCAAAATCAAAGACGTATGAAGATTCCCGCTCTTCCACGTACCGCAATGAAAGCAGCTGGAACTTGTCGTTCTGAGTATGGTAGTACAATCCGCTGATGGTGCCTGGAATGATGCGGGAGGTGAAGCAGTCGCCCGACTCGCTTTCTGCGCCGTTGCCAATGTTAAGCACAACGTAGTAGAATCCCTCGAATGAGGCGTTCTTCAACTGCTTAATTCTCAGGTCGGGCAACAAGAACTCCTCCTTCCACCGCATGTATATGTACTGGTTGTCCAGGTCGCCAGCGTGGATGCTGCGCAACTTAGATAGAAGGTCGTCTTCGGACATGCTGCTGGACGAGCGTGTGAGCGTCCTCCAGTGGTCTATGTCGTTCTGGGGGAACGAGCCCCAATTCCTGTCCTCCGTTATGAATGCGTACTTCTTGATGTGGCGATCCTTCAGGTTGTTCTGCCATTTGGTGCTGTTGAGTGGGTTATTAATGATTTCACCCTTGAAGCAGGTGGTGATGAGGGGGTGCTCATCCGTGAGGCCCGAGATCTGGAAGAAACCAGTCACGATGGAGCTGACCAAGTCAACGGTCTTGAGCTCCACCTTGATATCGTACCTGTAGGCGCCGCTCTGTTGTTCTCCTACAAACTTGGCGTTAGGCCGGAGATACTGGTTTTGAAGCACTGGCACGTCACGATGGACGGCTGGGTCGTTCATGAAGAACTCGGCGTGCTTGTCCACGTGCTTGTAGCTGGAAGTGGAACAACGGGCCCGGGTGCGGCGGATTCGAGGAACATCCACAGCAAGATGGTCCTGATGGCCGTGTGACTCGTCACAGAGACTCTGAAGCTGTCCGACAGAATCAGGGTGGATTCTGGCCCGCTCGGGCTGGTAGTCCACGGGCTTGAGGCGTATGATTTGACGATGGGGCTTTTTGAGCTCCCTCTGGGGCTCCGAGCCCGGTTTAGGAATGTGTTGGGTGACAGGCATGACAGTGAAGAGAAGCTGTGTTCTCTTTGTGTGTGAAGCTTAGGCGATGGGCAAAAGGCAGATGCTAAGGGCAGAAAGCAGAAACAGAAGCGATGCCGACTTGAACTCCACAGTGGCAGGGAGAAACCGTGAGACAAGCAGGAAGCCACAGCAAGATGCAAAAAGATGAAAATGCAAACTTCAGCAAAGTGGTGAAGTTATAGCTAGGTAGTCAGGACAGGGCAACAGAAAAGACGGATCGCGATATGTCAAGTGTAACCAAGTCACGTTGCCCTTGCCTTATCGTGGGCCGTCTTTTCTTACATACACAAAAGCATTTTACGCTCCGGGCGCGGAGTGCTCTCGGACATATCGCGGTTGCAAAAAGAGCCATTAGGAGACTTGCGCAGGCCCGAGACCTCGGTGGTGATGACTTTGCACAAAACAGAAGAAGATGAGGAAAGGGAACTACAAAGGCTGGAATTTGGGCTTCCTGGCCGATATGGGATAATTTATTTTTTGGCCCTTTCGCCTTCTGCCTGGGGTCGTCCCATGGCTCCACTGGGCAACTGGTGAGATTGGTACGCAGGAGATGACGAAAAGCATGAGCGCATAAGATGACGGTGAAGATGAAAAAAAAAAAAAGAAAAAAAGAGAAAAAGTAAAGCACAAAGCCCACGCCTGTGGCACCCTGTCACCGTCAGCCTCCTCAGACTCGCCGCCTCACGGCCTTGCTGTCATCGCCTTCCGTTGGTTGCTGCTGAATGCAGGTCACGTGACCCGACAACGATGGGATCGAAGCATGTGGCTGGGCACTCTGGGGCTGGTGGGCGCTGGGGCCGAGATGCTTCTCGGTTTTTGTGGCGCTAGATCCTGGTTTCTTTTGGCAAGCGAACCAAAATGGGTTTAGCGCAAGAAGTTCTGGAAGCGGTGTTGCAGAAACAGCATCTGCCGAGGCTGAAGATCTAAGCGCATGCAATGGAAAGGTGTGAAGGGGTGTTCTGCGTGTTGCAATTTGTTTGTGATCGGCGTATCCTTGCAATGGCATCAGCAACCTCAGATCAATGGCTGCGAAAAGTAGCATCTCCATCAGCAGATCGCAGAAGCCATAGTAGTCATATCAAGAAGCCAGATAACCGCAAAACACAATAGAACCAGGCACCCAGATTTCGATGGCTTGGATTCTGTGAAAGTAGCGATTTCACGATATCACCCTTCTGTTCTGTCCCTGGTGCCAAGCTGCTTCCTTATCGCTTCATCCTGCAGACACACAGCATCACCAGTCGCTCCACAATACTAAGACTCTCAAGACTTCTTCAGACTAGCCATGGATTCGCCGCAGACCCCTTTACATCCTGCACCGGACCAGGAAATATCAGAGCTCCCGAAGTCTCAATTGGCTTCCGACAATTTAGATCTCAATCCGGGGCTCGAGGACGAACTCAGCGATGAAGATGCAAGCTTACAATCAGGAGAAGGCACTCTGGAGGTGAAAGACGAGGAGATGCGAGACAGCAATCTCGAAGTTGCCTCGTGGACTGCTAATTTTGACGATGCTTTTGAAGTCGAGCGTCAAAAAGTGTTCAAAAATCCACATCCAGACGTTACGGGCTCTCAGCAAAGCAAGCTTGTGGCCTACTTGGACCAGGAGCTTCTCCAAATTCAGCGAAAATTCGTCAAAAACCAGGCGTACACTCGCCAGGACTACCCATTGAAGAATTTGCTCGAGGACTTGGGCCAGGTTCTCGATGTGCTATGGGTGCTGATCTCGCCTCGACACGATTTATTTGGCCAGGAAGAATACTTCATCAAGATCGCTGGCGACTTGGAGGATTGGATTGGCTGGTATACATTCGAGACATCGGGTGTTCTCGAAAAAAAGACAGAGGTTTTTCTCTTCGAGCTTTTCACGTTTTTCCAGAAGTTGGACATCAAGATCTCACTTCTCATAGACGGGCTTTCTGAAACGAAGACTGCTCGCCTGAAGCTTGATAGGACACAGCTCGTGCGCCTTCTTCCTATAATCGGCCGTTTGAGGTTCCTTCTCATTGGAAAACTTCGTCCTATAAGAGACGAATTGGCACGTCTAAGCGACAATTCCGACAAACAGGCAGCTCACCTTCTTAATATAGTCGATGTGGAGGTGGGCAGGCTTTTAGAAGGAACACTAGAGAGAAGTTGAAGAACCTTGCTTTTGTTGGCTGCAAAAAAAAACCATCTTGAGAGCCATAAGTGCACCTGTACACCACACACATCGACGCATAGTACATACATATCAATTTTCATTACCATCAGTACCTAGATGTGGCCCTTCGGTTCGGATAACTCTAAAGACATTACGAATGAGCTACCCGAGAACCTCCAAGAGTTCTATAAGGAGAAAAATCCCACTAAGCATAAGCTAGAGCAGAACTTCAAAGACGAGAAGGTGCAGAAGGTTCTTGCAAAGGCAGGTCAAGGTTATACTCATACTTTCGAGCAATACAAGAGAGACTATCTGGCTCAAAAAGCATCAGCTATTAATTGTGCTGAACTCCAGGCTGCAGTGCTCAAATGCTATGACGGTTGGCTGTTTCTCGGAATCGATAACTGTTCTGCTCAGATTAAAACGGCTGCCAAATGTAATGAGATACAGGAGAGAGCATTCCACAGACTTCGGTACAACGAATGCTACAGCGAAAGACAATGCGGGGCAATCCGCTATGTAGTAGACCAGCTATTTACAAAAAATTTTGGGCAGTTGGGGGAGAATGTCAATGAAGAACTGCAAGCTACCTTCGAGCGTGAATTGGATGCTGTCTTCGACAAAGTCTGGAAGTAAGCGCTATATGTCGCTCACAAGCGAAGTCCACAAGGCCAACTTCTCCGGATACTTCATCAGAGCCACCAAGCCTGAAGTGTTGGGAAACACATACACAGCTGGTTTGTGTGGACAATATTTATAGAACGCTTTGATCAAAAGAGTATTGGGTGCTTGCTTACCCCATTGGAAGTTGTCTTTCGTGAGTTTGTACCCCGGGCTCAAGAATCTCACCACAATCTCCCATATACCTTTTCCGATGAAGACTACGAATGGTGCTTCCGAGCTTTTGAATTCCAGCATCAATCTTGGAACATTGGCGACCTTTTCCTTGAGACTGAGTTCCTGTGCTGTTTTCGTGCATCGCAAGACGAGGTCAGTGAAGCCAACTCCGAATTCTAGCAAGTCATTATCATGACGAGCGGCTGCTGTACATATGCCCTCGTCATTATATAACTCTTTTAGCAAATCATGATCTTCAATGTATATATTTCGACGATCAATAATTTTCCGTAGTATGTCGGAGGCATTGAAAAGCTTCCAAAAAAGATTTGTAAAGTGAGCATAGTGATGCTGTTGTTTTGACGACTCGACTCCGGGGTTGTACCCAACGAATACTATTGTGATTCCTGGTGCAATGGAGGGAGGAAGATCTGGCAAGGCTAAGGTCGATGCTTTTGAATCATTCAGTTTCAGTTGCTTCTTTTTGGGCTTGGCCACTTTTTGAGTGACCTTCACTTCTGTGTCTTCTGCATACTCGAAGGTTCGTAGTTTGTCTCTAAGCGAACTCATAACTACGTGTGTGATTTGCAGTTTTAACGCGCGTAAGTTGTTCAATGGGAATATTGCTTTCTTACGAGGATTGCAAAAAATGAATATGTCAGATTTTAGGAAATTTGAATGATGTTTCTCAGCCACTTTCTGAAGCAGAAAAATGAGAGGGAGTAATCGGAAAGAATATGAATTGCTGGGGGACTTTCTTGATGTCATCCTGCTGCAGCACCTCGTCTACTACTATCATTCATAAAGTGGTGTTTCGCAAAAAGGGAAATTGATGAAGCAAACTTTGTTTCCAACGGATTCTATATATATGTGTTCTGTCAAATGGGAATCAGGTCAGCATGGCAATTAAGACCCGCCGTAGGTGATTTATATGGCTGCGAAAATATAGTCTCTGTGCCACATACTTGGTCGGACATATCAATCTCCGAAGTTTGCCATTATTTTGAGCTAGCAGGGATGATTTCCAAATTCTACCTTGACATTCTTGGTTTGATTGCAATTTTGAAAGTTATCGTTGGAGATGGAGATCTCTCGGCTCCGAATTCCATGCCATCGCGCGAGGCATATCGTAACCCAAAACTGAGAAGCTCAACACTCAATTGTCAACCAGTTAGCCTACCATTGGCGTCGATGAATTTCCAGACGCCCTATAATGAGGCGAACTCTGAATTCAACGCTTTCCGCAAATCAGGTGTCAATGCGGTTCTACCAGAATCTGATACAACTCCTCTTCAAAATCAACAAGAGGCTTATCGTCTACCATCTGAAAGAGATCTGTGCGATGACCCAGCCCTACGCAAAAGACCAACTTCCATCCTCAAGAATAGCCCGTCAAGAACTATTACCAAGCCCATGCACGCTTCAACACCTCTCACAACAGTTGAGAGTCAGCATCAAACCAAGCCCAACAGAGTGATGTTTTCGCCCACGAACGAGATTCTACGTTATGAAGTAGATCACACCGAGCTGTACCCAAACAAAAGTTTAGATCAAAAGAAGCGTACATTTATGCCCACGTTCCTCAGCAATACCACTGCTCCTTATGTACTACTGATGTATCTCCAGCTACTATTCAATGTGATCCTAGCACTGATTATCATTTACCTCATATATGTATTCATTTCCACAATCAGAATTGACACTAGGCACAAGATGGAGATTGCCACGACAGACGCTTTACGCCAAATCTCATTGTGCTCAAGGGAGTACTACAGAAATAAGTGTTCGAGCTCAAGTCGTGCTCCTGCTCTCGAGATGCCATGTATGGAGTGGGAGAAGTGTATGAACAGAGATCCTGAAAAAATCGGGAAGTCTTTGGTGACGGCGCAGACATTTGGTGAGATAATCAACGAGTTTCTCAAACCTATAAGTTGGAAGCTGATTATTCTTTGCAATATACTAATTTTCGGCAGCTTCATTGCCACTAACGTTTTGTTGAGCAGTTTACGAAAGGGTGAATCAGTCAAACGCTTGGAAGGACTCAAAGACATAAGTACTCTTGAAGAAAGACTACGAGAAGCAGAAAAAGAGATACGCGAATTGAGGCAAACCAATGCGGAGTTACAGAAACAGACACCAACCTTTTTCTCTCTGCATGAGCTCGAGCTCATGAACGACAGTGTTGGGTATTCTCCACTAGTTGCGAAGATGAGACGCGGGTTATGAACAATAATCGAAGTCAACTGAGTCAAGATTGCAATAACAAGGAAGAGCTTAACAAAAAAAAAAAAAAAAGAAACGATATTACATAGATTACCAAACGCTAGCTGAGGTTTTGAGGGTTGTGAGCGAGGTGCAACATAGAACCTTCTCCTGCATGCCCAGATGATGAAGAACGAAAGAATAGTAGGTGACCTCGCTTCAATTGATTGATGATAATATTTGGCTTCTAAATACATTAAAAGTCAAAGAAAAAATTTTTATTGACGTCAAATGGGGCGAGATTTGGCACCAGGAGATATTATATCACGTGATTAATCTTGATATCGATCCTACTCAATCTGGAGATCGGAGCCTACCTTGGAACAGAGTGATACCCAACAAATCCGATCGATCAATTCAACTGGGGGTTGATGAGTATCGAAACGAAAAAAGTTATTGTCAAGCGGCGTTATTCTCGCTCCGGGTGTATAGAATGCAAGCGCCGCAAGATCAAATGTGACGAAGTTCATCCAACTTGTGGAAACTGCCAGAGAGTCAAGTTTCCATGTGTTTACCCGGCACCAAAGATCAGCAAATCACGACGTCCAAGAAATCAGAAAATAGCGGTTCTGCCACCCTTGTCACGGGATCTAAAAACTCATCAAGAAGAACGATACGATGGGCTTCACTCCAACAACTCTCCACAAACCTTTGAAGGGTCTGCTAATGGCTCTCTATCTTCAGAGTCTGGTGACGCTCCGACTACTTCATCATCACTAGCCTCGAATACAGCCTTACAACCTGCTTACCAACACGAAGCTCAACATGGCATGAGTAATTTACCTTTTGGTGATCCTAACATGACCATGCCTCATGCAAATCTTCTCAGCTATCCTCCACAGCCGCAAATTGGCGCCACAGGCAATTTTCAGACTCACACAAATACTAGCCTTCCCGCTCTCCCTCCCATAACAGCCATACCTGATGGTCGTGATGACGCACATCTAGACATGCTACTATTTGAGAATGTTTTAGACGATGCCAACACATTAGTGAATAGCTTGGCCACCTTTGACGTTCTTGGAGGTGATAATGTCTTATCGCTTTCGACACAGAGCACACCAGACGGAAATCTTAAACCCTTTCATTCTGACATAATTCTCAATGGAAATCCTTCCGACAATCACTTCATCAACGAGGCGGAATTACAGGATTATCTACGGTATGGAACGGACGTTGAGGGCAACCCCGAGGGAAATAGGTTTTTGCATATGTTCAACGGAAACATGCCAGACCTCATGCCTCAAGAACAGAGAAACGAACCATCCAACGAGGATCTTCTTGAGCGAGTAAATCAGACATACAGGCTATCGTCGGAAGAGCTCGAATACTTCCGGTTGGTTGTTTGCAAAGAGCTTGTCTTATTCATGTATCCCTTTGCTCCGACAACAAAAGACAACAAAATCATGCACGTACTTCTAGAGTACCTGTTGATGTTTAAGTACTTGGTTCATGCTCTCATAGCACTCGGAGCATCATGCTTGTTTACCATAACCAAAAACTCAAAACATGATCGAAATCAAAAAAGGGCAACCGCGATTTGTATGAAGCTTCTAGTACAGGCGTTTACCGACTTGGGGGATAACGAGGAGTCTCTCAGACATATTGAGGGCTTAATTCTCACGGTTCTTATCCTCACTTTGCTATTTAGCGATATAAGTATCGTTGATGCATCCACGGTTCCAGTGTCTTGGATCTCGCATTTGAACAAAGCCAGATCTCTTTTGATTAAATATCGATCCGTCAAGCAACAGATACAGAACCACCAACCAGACTCTCCTGGAATCACCATCGCGAAGCTTATCTTCTTTGAATTCGACTGGATTTCAAAACTCGGACTCCCTACATCCCAAATCACCAAGGGAAGTATCCGTGACATACATCTTTTAGTGGACTCGCCACAAATTGGGCATGAAAGTTTCGTGCAGCAGACCATGTTACGAAAGCTTGGTGTTCTCATTCCTCCTACTTCGACACATACCGGCTTCAACCTCTTCTCGACAATTACCAACGAGGTATCGCTGAGTTTGTTCAAACTCCTCGATGTTATTGCCAACTTGAATGATGGTAATCAAAAGCAAGCCAGCCCCGAAGAGATCGGCGATATAATGGCGCTGATACACAACGTGTCTTTACAGCAAATAATACCCAACTTATCCGCCGAAAACCAATTTCTAATCCCTCACGAAAACCCTGCTCATCCAGACTTTACTGACTTGTCCCGCAAAATCATCTTACCTAGTAGCGCTTATGCTAAGGACACAGATGATGTAAATGACATAAAGTACTATTCATATTGTGACCTCATTCATCGGTCTCACTACCTTGTCTTGAACTTGAAGGCATACACTTCGCCTGGCATCATTCACCTTCCGCGAAGCCATACAATGATAAAGCGGCTCGTGGATCAAACGTTAAAATTGATGTTCTTTCTTAAGCGCAAGTCAGATCCCTGCTACGACCAGAATTTGGTTGTGGTGGAGCTGGAACATTATTGGCTTTCCAAATCGCTTTTTGATTTCCGTGCAATCATGATGCAGCTCCCGTTTAGAATGACAGTTGACCTCACGGACAATGAGGACGATTTCGAGAAGCTTGACCTATTTTTCAGGGGTTTGGTGAAATTTGGAGGTGGTAGTGGAATCCAGGCAGTTGCAAGAGCAAGACAAAACAGGGAGGCCGCAAGGAAGAGAAAGGAAATTGAAAAGACAAATGGCGCGACCGGGACTGCTCCTGACGATATGAAATATCTGACCCTGGTTTTCCCGATATACTAGGAAAAATTTCTACATACTTATCTATGAATGAGAGTCCTATTTTGCATGCAATGCTGAAATACGAGCCGCACCTCCCGCATTGAGATCTCTCGCTTCCATTGCGAGATCTAAAAGGGTAAGAGTATGAAACTAAAAATCAGTATAAGTATCCAGCTCATAATTATGTCTTTCGCCAAGTTCTCGTTAAGCAGTGAATATGATGCAGAATTCAAAAGACAAAAAATTGTCTAAGAGGCCCGGAAAGAAGGGCATTTTAATGTTTGCAACCAAAAAAGACATTCCACTCTTCATATTGGCAACCTCCACCATGATGATTGCATCAGTGGGGTCACCAGTACAGACATATGTCTACGGTGAAGCCTTCAACAAACTTGCAAAATATCTTTCTGGTGGTTACACTGATCTCAGCAAGTTCGTCTCCGATGTCAGAGTCATGTGCCTCATAATCATGGCAGTTGGTGTGGTTAGGATGTTTTTCACTTGGTTCAGCATATATGTTTGGCTCATAATTGGAGAGCGTCAACAGAAAAGGGCGCGGTCAGAGCTTCTAGGGGAGCTCATGAGGAAGAGTTTTGAGTGGTATGACGAAAAAGATAATTTGATGGGAAGCATGGCCCAAGTTAATCGCTGTATTGAGGAGATACGAGAAGCTTTGTCGGAAAATGTAGCACTCTTAGTACAGAGTTTCTCATCGATTGTTCTTCTTTTGATTTTCGCCATGGTACAATCTTGGTCTCTCACCTTGGTGATTTTGGCCTCTGTTCCCTTCATGGCAACGTCGAGCGCAGTTTTTGGCAAATTGACCTTTACATTCGCCAAGGTGGAAAATAACTTGAGTGCAAGGGCTTCAAAGATCTTGGACTGGTCCTTTGCTTCTGGGAACATTGTTCGCTTGCTTCATGGTAAGTACCGGGATCTGGTCAACTTCAATAGGGTCGTCGAGGAGTCAGCTAAGGCTTTCACAAAAATGTCCCTAGTTGTGGGTTTAAACGAGAAAGTATTGAGAATACTTTCGTTCTTGATTTTTGTTCAGGGCTTTTGGTTCGGTGCACACATGGTTCTGATCGGAAAGCTTAGCATTGGCCAAGTCTTTACCGCTTTCAGCTCATGTCTTATCATGGGAACACATATCTCGACAATGGCTAACATTTTGGCACATCTTAACAAAGGCCAGGCAGCCGCAGCAACAATCTTCGAGTTCATGGGCTACGAAGATGTTAGTGATCGTTCTTTGGATGAAGAGAGACAAGAATCCTTTGAGAAAGATTTTGAGCCAATTGTTATCGGCAGAACGATAAGGTTTAAAGATGTGAGCTTCCACTACAAGAATACCAATAAGACCGGCCTTCGTGACATTAGTTTCGAGATTGACAACAGCCAACTAACTTTTATTGTGGGGCCTTCCGGGTGCGGTAAGTCTACCCTTGTATCCCTTTTGTTGACATTCTATGAGCCGAGTTCTGGACAGATTTTCATTGACAATCACGATGTGTCCATTTTCGATCGAAACAAGATCTCTGAAATTCTCACGCTTGTTGAACTGAAACCATTCATTTTCGAGAAGCTGCTCTTTGAAAATGTTGCTTTAGGAAACGAGAATGCCACGGAGAGACAAGTGGCCGAGGCATGCCATTTTGCAGAGCTTGATCTGTTTCTCCAAAGCTTAGAGAATGGCATTCATCTGAAAATCTCCACAAATCTTTCTGGAGGTCAGATGCAAAGAATAAATATTGCTCGAGCGTTCCTCAAAGACAGCCCCATACTTGTTTTGGACGAAGCATTGAGTGCAATTGATTTCACTACCAGAAAGAAGTTGTTGAGGAAAATAAGGGCATGGAGAAAGGGCAGGTTGACGCTAATAATTTCGCACGATATGCTGGAAATTGAGCTCGGGGACAAGGTCGTTTCTTTAAGATCAGGAGAGGTCGAAAGCATTGAAAGCATCACCGAGTGCGATAACTTGGAACTTGAACGGATCATAACCCTGGAGAATTATGTCCAGCATGATCGCTTTGGTGATATGATGACTCCAGATGATGAAAGTATCAGGGTATCAAAGGATCTGGAGATGACAGGGGAGTTGGAGGCTGAGATGGAAGTTTTGAGCATTTTTGCAATTTTGAGATACTGCTATTACACCATAAGTCGAAAAATTCTTATTGTTTGTGGTCTTCTGATGGCAATTATGAGTGGAGTACTCACTCCAATCTTGTCGTACTGCTTCTCAAAACTTCTTTCCAACATTGTTACTCAATCTTCGCATCTTCCACCAAAGAAGCATGGAGCCGTGTTCTGGTCTATAGTTTCCATCGGACTTACTTTGGTTGACGGTTTGGCTTTCTTCTCCTCCAAGTTTTTGCTTTCTTTCTCGGCGGAACAATGGATAGTCGAGCTTAGGAAGCGAGCACTCGTTGCGATCGACGATCAGGATCTCATGATATTTGATCAACGATACATGAAACCAGCTGAACTAACTGCTTTGTTGATGAATGACTCGAGAGATCTTCGGAATCTCATTTCTGAATTTTTGTCTGGAGCTCTTTCAATCGTTGCACTCACCTCACTTGGTCTCATATGGTCCATTGCGTCTGGCTGGAAGTTAGCATTAGTGGGCACAGCATTTGTGCCACTCAATATATTGGTGACCACAGCTTATGGAATAATTCTACTGAATTTCGAAACAAAGTACAAGGACAAAGTCGCTCAGGTTGAGAGATTGAACCATAATGCTGTCCTGGGTGTCAAAACAATTAAAGCATTTGGGCTACTTGAAAACTTTGAAGATGGATTGCGGGATACCCTTTTGGAGCTTTCAACTGTCGCCAAGTTTAGAGCTTGCTTCACCGGACTCGGATTTGCACTTCAGGAAATGTGCACAAGCATCGCAACAGGAACGATTCTTTACTACGGGTTATATCTAGTGGGCCATTCTGAATACTCATATGAGAAGACACTCCAGGTGTTGACTTTGTTCAGCTTCACAATGGCATCTGCTTCCACCTTGATGGGAACACTTCCAGAAATTGCTAGAGGCAAGAGAGCTGGTACTCTCTTCACGAATATTCTAGGATTAAAGCCCCTGCCTATTGAGACAAGCGGCTCAGAGACACCGAAAAGATTATTGAAAGACGGATCAACCATACTATCTTTAAAAAATGTCAGCTTCTCATATCGCAGAAAATCAGAACAGAAACCCGTTTTACAGAACATTTCGTTCACGATCAATAAGTCGGAGACTGTGGGAATAGTTGGGGCATCAGGAAGTGGCAAGTCGACCATTTCCCTGCTAATCGGTCGCCTTATTGACTGCGACAGAGGGTCGATAAGTTGTTGTGGGAAACAACTTAAGAATATTGATCCTTCGTGGTACCACAAGGCTGTTGGTGTTGTGCCACAGCATCCAAAATTCTTTGAGGGTACGATCTGGGAAAATTTGATATATGGACTTGATAAGGCTTATCTAGACAAAAGTCTTGTTGTTGAGTGCCTAAAGCTTTGCAACATTTGGAATCTCGTTACCTCGTTACACCAAGGCTTGGACGCCAAGCTCGATGACAGGTCTGTTTCCTCCGGTGAACTTCAAAGGCTATGTATTGCCAGAGCCTTGATTCGAGAGCCATCTTTGATTGTTTTTGATGAGTGCACCTCCAACCTTGACAATGCAAGCTCTGAAATTATCAAAGATCTTCTCAATAACAGGCTAAGGCAAAAATACCCAGACGTTACCATTTTGGTGATAACACACGATCCACACATTATGAGAAGTTTACCAAGGCTTCTCGTTCTAGACAAAGGTCAAATTTGTCAAGACGGAACGTTTGAAGATCTTACTCGTGAAGATGGAGTGCTACAAAAGTTGATATCGAGCTGAAACCAAACAACTTGAACACATTATATAAGATCTAAATTAGTAACCTCACAATTTCAAGTGGATGTAAGGAACCTCTACATCTTCGCCCTCTTTGTCATCACAGCAAACCTCAAGAATCAAACTCTTAGCATGTGGAGGCAACTCCTTCTTGCTAACGGTCTTGATCAATTCGGTGAATTTCATACCCATTCTTTCGTTGACCTTCTTGGGTGGAAAGAATGAAGCATACAACAATGTGACACCGTATGACAACATTGAAATCTCAAGACCCTCTTTCTCCTCGAAATGAGTAAGAAGCTCTTTCAAAGTAATATCGCCATGAAGCTCGAATCTGTCCCAGATCTGGTCAAATTCTTTGCCATTGTATTTGCCCTTAGCGGAACGAACAGGCTCAGAAAAGCCAAAAAATGGAAGCGCGAGGTTGACGAAACCATTCTTGTAAAGCTCAATGTCATCATGCTTGGCAACAACCTTGTACAATTCAAGACAGACGAGTCCGGTCACCAACGCAGTTGTAGTGGCAATGGCTGGAATGATTTTACCAGCGATAAATTTCGTTTTGGATGCATCAGCTGTTTCGATGGCATAGTTCAATGCCCTACAGTTGGAAGCCGCGGTGATGAACTCGATGTGGTGATTGGTGTCATCATCCTTCTCGAATTCGATTGGTGTCAATCTGTAGCCCGCCAAACTGGAAGGCTCAGGCAAAGTTGCGGCAATCTTCTTGATCTCATCCTCATCGAGTGATCCAGAGAGCTGTCTGGCTTGCTCCTCAGCTTCTTGGTCATTTGCGGCGATCTTCACACCAGATTTAGGGGTGAAGTCAGGAATGACAACACTATCCAAAACCTTCTTGTAGTCCTCAAGAGACACGTTTTGCTCTCTCAAGCCGTAAATGAAAGCCAACAAGTTAGCACCACCGACAACGAAGTTGAGGTGATCAGGGTTGTTAATGTCAAATTCCAAGGGTTTAGGTGCTCTCTTTGGCCCAGACCAGAACGGCGCACCATTCGAAGTTTTGGCGTCTTCAGGGAAGTTGTACAACAATTGCTTGATATCGTGGTTGAACTTCGTCTCGAATTGCAACCTCGCCCACTTGATACAGTCATCAAAAGTGTATGGCCTGTTATTCAAAAGCTGAGCAATGTTTGTCAAGGTACCCTTTATGTCGGGGTTCTGCTTCAAAGTTTGCTCAACGTAGTTTGGCTGGCTTAAATACAAGTTCACAGTCTCTGGGGAGTCTGCGAAGTAGTCCTGGAACAAAGACTTTGCCCAAGCAATAGTGTGGTCGATCTTGTTTGGGAATGATCTCAAGGTACACAATGGAATGGACTTCTCTGGAGGATCCTGGGAGCTCGAGTAAGATTCAGTCAAGTTGGGAATAACCACCTGGGTATTACCTTTAGTTCCAAGAGTACCAGATTCAAGCAATGGCTTCTTGTAGAAAATACAACGACGATCAACGTACGTTCTGGCATCCACGTTATCCAAGGCATTTGTGACAAGGTCAAGGTTGGTCCAGAAAGCATCTCCGAAGATCTCCTCGGTATCAGGTCCCACCTTGTCCAACTTCGACTCGATCTTGCCCTTCAAGTGTGGGTTCATGACCTGGACAGCTTTCGCTGCAATCTCAGATTTATTACCACCCACATCTTTAGGTCTGAACAAGAACTGCCTGTTCAAGTTGGACTTCTCGATCGAGTCCATGTCAGTGACAATGATGCTGCCGTTAGGACCTGAGCCCAAACCCATCATAGCCCAGTTCTTGAGCATCTCACAGCCAATGGCACCAGCTCCAACCAAAAAGACCTTGAGGTTGGAAATTGCCTTCTGGAATTCAGAGCCAAATACTGCTATTTGACCATCGTATCTTGTACCAAGTGGCTTTGTGGTCTCTTCAGTACGGGGGAAATCCTCTGGCTTGGGCAAGGACTCCAAGGAGTCAAAATAGAGAAATTGTTTGACTGGACCGAATTTGGACGAGCAGCATTTCAAAACCTCCTGTGCAATCAATCCACCGAAGAATGCCGACACACCTGGAATGTCACCCGTGGCTTGGAAAGACAACTCTTTCAACAACTTCTTGTTCAATTCGGTTTCTCCCAAGATAGATGGGTTCTGAGCATTCAACTCCTCAACGTAGCGCAAGAATTCGTTGGCGTCCTCTTCATTGCAGGGACGAGGCAACTTGCCCTGGTGTCTGGTCTGAAAAGCATGGAGGGCCTGGAAACCCAAGTGAAGCTGAGGGGGACGGTCGAACTTAGCGAAGTCCGAGAATACGTACTCTGGCTCAGCCAATTGCTCTCTGAAAGACTTGAATTCGATCTTCGAAGGCATCTTCACCTGTGTGTATAAACCTCCCTTGACGTATTTGCCATAAGATGGGTCAATTTGGATCTTGAAGGCGTATGGGCCAAGGACCTCAATTTTGTGTGGAGAGCCATCGTTGAGCTTGGGCATGCCCTCAACCTCCGAGAATTTCACGTAGTCGCCGTCCAGTAAGCCGTGTCTGTTGTCATCCAACATAGTGACAGAGCCGTCAGCCTCAATGTCAGAGACAATGCCAGTCAAGGGCTCTTCACCAGTCTGATCGATCACATGGAAGTTCTCGCCGAAGTCGACGAATAATTGACCGAAGAGGCCTCTGGTGTCAGCTGAAATGAAGCCAATGTCGTTCTTGTGAGTGAACTCGTTGATTTTCACCTGATCCTCCAATGAGAGGTTGGTGGCGACCACGCACTTGTACTTGGCCAAACTAGACTCAGAAATATCGGTAGCGACCGAAATGGGCACATACAGATTCAACTCCAGGACTTTGGTGGCGGTAACCTCAGCGATTGGTCTGCCAATGTCGCTCTCAGAAAGAAAAAACTGCGACGACAAGTCCTGGATCTCAACTGGTTTTGGATCGTAGAGCGCCAATGACTTGACACCGGCAAGGGCGACGTTTTTGGCGATCTCCACGCCGAGACCTCGAAGTCCGATAATCAAGACGTTAGCATTTTGCATCTTGAGCATTGCCTCTTTACCTAAGACATAGAGCTGTCTCGAGTACAATCCCTCATCGATCACAGCCAGATCGATCTGCATTTCGTCTGACATTGTAGGAATATGCTGATTGAAGAAGAACAGGTGGTGGATGTTTTATTAATCTTAATAATCGCTACTTGGAGACACAGCAGTTTGCGGTGCGGAAGGCTTCTGTGCAAGAAGGTTCGAGAGGCCTTAGGTTGCAACGGAATAGACCTTCGAATTTGTTGATGGTAGCATTTTCTTTTATGTTCCAATGGAGCCCTTAATCCTGGATTCGAAAGCTTCTTCTTCTTGTAAACGGAATTCGAAAGATTGTATGTTGTTTGGCGAGCATTAATGGAGTCTCTGCGTTTTAGGCCTGATCTTACAACATTGTAAAGCATTAAGTTTCTACATGTCAACCTAGTTATCAAAAAAGAATTTTGAGCAAATCTCGATTTCGATCAAAACCTCTTTCTTCCGCTTTAACCTCGAGCTTCCTAATCTGAACCCAATACACTGCTTGCCCGTTTGAGACATGCACACTACGCCTAAGCGAGCCATAGAACGGCTGCAAAGAGCGAGCTAATGAGGACAAAAAGCCACACACAAATCTTAAGTTTTTGAACGAATAATCAAACTCACTTTTTGAGGCTCTAAAATCTCTCACGTAAAACCTAAATACCACCAATTTAACACACAATGGTGATAGATGAAGGGTTATTGTTTGCGCACGTGACTCAACCACCAAAATCAACACTTCGAGGCAGTTACTCACTAGCGTCTAATCAAGAAGCTTCAAGGGATAGATGAAGCTCTCTCTGCTAATATGCGCCTCGCTATTTGCAGTTGCTATGGCGACGCCTGCGGCAATCAAACCAGCCCCAGGTGAAGATGGAGAAAATTCGAAAACCCCGGCCAAAGAAGGGACAACAGACAAGGACTCCGAAGAAGCAGCTCCACAAATCGAGTTGCCTGAGCCTCTCACACTCGAAAATTTCGACAACTTTACATCTGAGCATATTGCATTCGTGGAGTTTTTCTCCCCCTACTGTCACCACTGTACTGCCCTCAAGCCCAAATGGGAACAAGCATTTAGAGAGACGGTCGACTACCAAAACGAAAGCGGAGTTCACATGAGACAGGTCAACTGTGTTGAAAGTGGTGATCTTTGTGACCGTGAGGCCATTCCTTACTGGCCCAACATGAGGCTCTACGTGCCCAAGCTTGATGAGGAAGGCAAGAACACTGGCAAGTCTAAGGTCGTGGATATGTTTCCACGTGCCCTTAAGCAAACACCCGAGAATCTCAAGAAGTTTTTGAAGAAATCAGTAGCCGAATACGCTCAGGGCGCTAGCTCATTGCCCTCTTCGTCTCAGCAGATGGATACGGATACAATGTTGAAGATCGTAGCAGGTGAGATGGAAGAGCCATGGTTCATCGGAATGTTTTCATCCAACAACGACGAATGGGAGAACGGCAGTTTTTCGAGAACTTGCATGGACTGTTTGAGCATCAACAATGACTGGGACAAGTTGTCCAACTTGATTGTCAGCTCAGCAAAAGCAGGCCATCTCAACTGCAAGTCGAACCCTACACTCTGCGAGAAGCTTGGATACCCCGAATTGAGCTCGGAAATGTGTCAATCTCCCAGATATACAATGTTCTTGCCAAAGCAAGCGGGCCTCATCAGATTTGATTACAACAAGAAGATGGACATCCAGAAGATGAAAAGCTGGATCACGCGGTTGGCAATCAACTCTCAATACGAAATGGCAAACGCTGGCCACTTCGAGAACACCGATCTCTTTGTAACAGAGAAACCCGAAAGACCTTTGGACGTTGAGCTTCCATTGGAGACCAGGGTCGGCCTCGTGTTTGCTTTCGAGAAGAATAAACTCACCAAAGAGGACAAGGATGTTTTACCGCATTTGTTGGAAATGGTTACAAACTTGCCCTTCAACGTGCGACTTTATGCTTCATCTTCTGTGAAGTTCGAAGAGACCTTAGAATACCAATCGAAGGGACTTGTCGACTTTGTCAAATCAGACGAGACATTAGGCGAGATCACATATAACCGTCCATTGCACTTTGCCACTACAATTACCAACAAGCCAACGCTCTTCTTGTTTAAGGAGCACTCCATGGTTCCATCAGTGTACCAGAACTTCGCCCCTGAAGATATGAGAAATCCTGAGAAGATCAAGAAATGGTTGATGAAGAACATGTACCCTATCTTTGAAGAGTTAACACCTGAGCTTTTTGAATGGTACTTCAACACCAAGGACAAGAAGAACGATAAGGTTGTCGTGACATTTGTCGATGGCGATAACGAAGATGAGCTCAAGAATGCGCTCTACAACATTTCGCTCATTGCTCACGAATACACATTGTTGAAGAAGGAATACTATTTCAAGGATCTCATGGACGAGAGAGGAGCTAAGTGGCAGAGAGTCAACGAGCTCAAACAAAAGGGCGCAGATACGGCGGAGGTGATTGAGGCCATGAGAGAAGACGTTCCACACTTATTTGATCACAATGATGCTCTTTTTACTTATATCAACCTCCGAGAGAACCCAGAGCTAGCTCAGGAAGTTGGCTGGGACATCGATGGCGAGGGGTACAAACCTGGAGACACTATTATTGTGACTAAGAACTCCAAATATTACTGGGATCGCACCTTGAATGGCGAGAAGCTAACCATAGAGCCCGCCAAGCTACGCCCCGTGTTGTTGCATCTTCTTGATCCGGAGTTGACGAAGGATGTCAAGATGGCTGGCTTCAAGCTGAAACTCGCCAGAAGCCCGTTCGGAAGCCCCCTCCGTATGTTTGACGCTGTCTATGACAACTTGGTGTTTTCCTTGGTCATCTTCTTTATCGGCATGATCGGTGTGCGCTTGTTTATGTCTCGCTACTCCAGAAGAAGAAGACTTCACCTGAAAGGCAGGGGCATTATTGGAGCAGACGCTCCCAAAAAGGACTAAACTCTTCCGCACAATTGCCTTAGCTTCGCATCATTCTCAAGAAGCCTCCGGTACCCCGGACCAACGCTTTCTACCATATATGACTCTCCAGGAACACCTGAAACCGCGCTGTATGGAGGAATGACTGCTTTTGGTGGGATGACGGTTCCATCAGCTATGACACAGCAGTCGTTCACAATGCTATGAGCACCCAAAGTACAGTTACTCCCAATGCTAACACGGTTCCCAACTTGCGCCAGGTGCACTTTCGAGCCCCTGCCAATCAAGGTGTAGTTACCAATATACATATTGCCAAAGACGCCGCTTTTTCTCGTTTCTGGGGGCATGATGTAGCAATCTTGATCAAGGAAGCAGTACTTTCCCAAGACGATCGTGGGCTGGTTCGGGGTTGCAGTTTCTACGTCACCGCATATCACAACTCCCGGACTTATCGTGCAATTCTCGCCGATGGAAATATGCCTTGTTCCTTTTAGGTCAGCAGATTTCGAAATGCGGTTTCCTGACTCAG
The DNA here is from genome assembly GCA_030582895.1 of Candidozyma ruelliae. Classification (NCBI taxonomy): domain Eukaryota; kingdom Fungi; phylum Ascomycota; class Pichiomycetes; order Serinales; family Metschnikowiaceae; genus Candidozyma; species Candidozyma ruelliae. Next base: position 258,512 of record JAJMHE010000002.1, read on the forward strand.
TTTCGATCCACGACGCTTGCATGAATCTTGAGAAATGGCAGTGTTGATGTTTTGTGGTGGTATCTGCAGGAGACACAGAGACGCCAATTTGCAGCCACCCGGTGGCTGAATGTCGCCAAAAGGGCACGTGGTGAAAAAGGGAATCCTGGATTTTGGTGCGTTTCAAGAGACATCATATACCTGAAGATTAAATTTGGAAGAGCTTTAGGGTATATAGGTGGCCCGAGGGCAGAGGAACTAGCACCCATGTCCTACTAACTAGTTCCAAATTTTGGCTGGACACAGAGGAACACGTTCAGGTTACTCAAAATCTTCAAAAATCTAATTCTAAATCCTCCAAGTCTCTCCAATGCCCTCGATGACATCGACCCCTGACGCCATAGGCCAACAGGGACCATGGGGACTGCACACATCTTCGGAGTATTGACACACACCATCCACGAAAATTGGCCCATTTACTGCCGTTCCTCGCGTTTTCATTCCTGACGGGCAATTCACATTACTCCCAAAACAGAGAAAAATCTCGAAAAAGACACTGAAACATGTCCAAACTTTTTAGAATCGACTGCGGTTTCCAGAATTACGACTGGGGCAAAGTGGGCTCTTCTTCAGCCGTGGCTCAGTTCGCTGCCAGCTCTAACCCACAGACCAAGATCGACGAGTCCAAGCCCTACGCTGAGCTTTGGATGGGAACCCACCCTTCTGTGCCTTCCAAGGTTGTTGACGACAAAGCACTCTCTGGAAAGGTTTTGAGAGAGGTCGTGTCATCTGACGCCAAAACATACTTGGACCAGTCGGTGGTGGAAAAGTTTGGCTCCGACCAGGAGTTGCCCTTTTTGTTCAAGGTCTTGTCGATCGAGAAGGTGTTGTCCATCCAGGCCCACCCAGACAAGGCTTTGGCCAGACAGCTTCACGCCAGCGATCCTAAGAACTACCCAGACGACAACCACAAGCCTGAGATGGCCATCGCAGTTACTGATTTCGAGGGTTTCTGCGGCTTCAAGCCTTTGGAGCAGATAGCAGCCACCTTGAAGGCTGTTCCTGAACTATACGAGATTGTTGGCGAGAAGACCGCCAACGACTTCATTCAGAACATCAAGCTGGACATCGAGATCGGCTCGGAGGACGACAAGCACAACAGAAAGCTTCTCCAGCTGGTTTTCGGCGCTTTGATGAACGCAGACGATAAGCTCATTGAGGAGAAGGCCGAGTCTTTGGTCAAGAAGGCCGAGACCCAGCCTGAGATCTTCGACAAGTTGGCTCCTAACTTGGCTGCCTTGATTCTCCGCTTGAACAAGCAGTTCCCCAAGGACATTGGTTTGTTCTGCGGGTGCTTGTTGTTGAACCACGTGTTGCTCAATGTCGGTGAGGCCATGTTCTTGCAAGCCAAGGACCCCCACGCCTACATTTCTGGGGACATTATCGAATGCATGGCCGCCAGTGACAACGTTGTCAGAGCGGGCTTCACACCCAAGTTCAAGGACGTCAAGAACTTGGTGGAGATGTTGACGTATTCCTACGAGTCTGTGGAGAAGCAGAAGATGCCTTTGTTGCCTTTTGAGCGCTCCAGAGGTGACGCTGTGAAGTCCGTCTTGTACGACCCTCCAATTGCTGAATTTGCCGTTTTGCAGACCATTTTCAGCAAAGAGGCTGGCAAGAAGCAGGAATTCGACGCATTTAAGGGTCCTTCCGTTGTCATCGCTACCAACGGTAACGGAACCATCAGAATCAAAGGTGAGGAAGCGAAAAAGGTCGAAAGAGGGTACGTCTTTTTCGTGGCTCCAGGCACGCCAGTCGAATTGGAGTCCCTGTCAACTGACGAGCCATTCACCACATACAGAGCTTTCGTTGAGGCATAAATTGACCAAATTGAGTATATAATCAAAGAATCGCAGGCTTCTGGAAAGACGTTTGCAGCCGCATCTTCAACAGCATAGTAGTCGAGAGTGCCCAGTATACCGGACAATCTGTCTCAATACTTCTCCAAGCGAATTGGTTTCCAATTGCGTTGAGTATGGAGGACCAGCCTCTGGGAGAAATCGACTTCTATAGCAGTGATTGCCCGAGAAGAGATGAATCTTATGTCCCAATTGGAAAGTGGGAGGGAGAATTTTCAGACGAGAGCGACGACAATGACAAGCCTCCAGAAGGTAATGAGAGTGTTCCAGAAGACAGAAATCAACATCCAGAAGAACGAAACCCCATAGTGACAACTACGTTCCTTGGGAAGTGGGAGGACGTGTCGGACGAAAGTGACGACATGGAGTTTTATGTCGAGAACTCCGAGGGAGAGAACCCAGTGGTCCCCGTTATAGAAGATACTATAGAGGAGGAATTCGAAGAAGATCTGATAGAGGAAGAACCCGAAGAAGATAAAGAGCCCCCGAGTGTGGACGACAGAACGGTCTTTGTGGGAAACTTAAAGCATATGTTGATGCCCAAATTTTTGGAGGAGTTTTGCAGCCAGGCTGGTCCTGTCGAGAAGGCAAAGATCGTTGTTAACACCCAGACTGGCTTAAGCCTTGGCTATGGCTTTGTCACCTACAAGGACAGGCAGAGCGCAAAACGTGCCATAAGAACGCTCAGTTCGAAAATGCTTGCTGGTAGAGAAGTTTACTTCAGACCGAGGTTGCCGGACTCCAAGAAAGAAAATGAGGATCCAGAGGATGAAAGGCCCAGGGAACACGGACCTAGTTATAGAGGTCGTGGGGGCTACAGAGGTAGGGGTAGAGGAGGATTTGGAGGCAGAGGCCGGGTCTCGTGGAATCCCCCCAAAGCGAGTAAGGAAAACAGCATTGAAGAGATGGTTAAAGCCGGGAAGAAAATTACGCTCCTCAAGAGAGAAGAAAACTCAGATCCGGAGGACGACAATTTTATTTTTTGAAAAGCCACTCTTCCATGGAGTTCACTGTCTTATCGGGGCTGGCACCCTGACACACCCGTGCACCGGGTGGGACATCGCAGGCTCATCTGAAAAGCTACATGAATTCCTATCAAGCCTAAGACAGTAACTAAAGCATGGTTTCGGTCAGAAAGAGAAAAATGGCCCGTTCGTCGGTGCCAAAAAACACAAAACGTACCAAAGACAAACACAGAGCACCAAAAATCGCACACCATCCCGTTCTAGCAGCCCGATGGGACAAAAAACTCACCCTCAAGCAGAACTACGAGAAGCTAGGTCTTACTCCACGGTTGAAGAAATACACTGGCGGTGAGGAGAAACAGATCAAAACGATATCGGAATTGAAGAAGGAAAAAGAAGAATTGGAATCTGCTGGTCATGTTGCCCCAGAGGAAATCGCAGTAGAGACAGACCCACTGAAGATCCCCGAGGGTGAAGCCCGCTTGATCCGTGATCCAGAGACCAACGAGGTTGTGCAAATTATATACGGTACTATGAAGGCTGCTGCGGTCGAAGAGCCCAAACCACAAAGCACAATCATCGACGAACTTGTGGAATACGCAGAACAGCATGCATCCGAGCCCAAAGCGCCAAAACCCAGAGATGAGGAGGCTGCTTTCCTAGAAAAGCTTTACGAGAAGTATGGCGACGACTACGGGAAAATGAAGTGGGACAAAAAGCTCAACCCGTTTTTCTTTTCCGAGGGCCAGTTGAAGAAGAAGATTGCCGTGTGGAAAACGGCAAATGGCATCAATTAATGTACATTAGAGTTTTGGCCCCCGGGCCATTCATCCATCCTATCTGAAGTCTATAATTGTAGTTATACCCTCGCAGGGTAGTCCTTGGCCAAGATCTGGTCCACTATCTTGTCCATCACCGTGTACAAGTTTGCAGTCTTGTACAAGTGCAAAAGCTTCTTGTCCGACTCGTCTGCCTCGGACTTGTCCTGATTTTCTATCATTTCCACAAATGTGGGGTCTATGGGCACGGCACCCAAGAAGTCGAGACTCAAGGACTCGCAAAGCTGCTGTCCACCTCCGCTCAGAAAGATGTTGGTGCACTCAGCGCAGTAAGGGCAGATAAAGCCCGACATGTTTTCCACCACGCCAATAATGTTGAAGTTGACTTTCTTACAAAAGTTGATCTCTTTCCGGACATCCGCCGTGGCCACCTGCTGCGGCGTTGTCACGATAACTGCTCCATCCACGGGCAGTGCCCACCGTAGTTCTTCAGCAATGGCAATGTGCTCGTCAGAAGTGCCTGGAGGCGTGTCTATAAGAAGATAGTCCAAATCGGGCCAAACGACGTCTTTCAAGAACTGTCGTATCATGGCGGTCTTCTTGGGTCCTCTCCAGACCACAGCATCACCTCGCTGCTTGAGGAGGAACCCCAAAGACATCAAAGAAAGCAGGCCGTTTTCCGAACTTTTGCTATTTACAGTCACGGGAACCCAGCCTGAGCGGGACTGGTGCACCTGTTTCTTCTCCACCCCAAACATACGGGGAAGAGAAGGGCCCGTGAGATCGATATCAAGAACTCCAACGTTCTTGCCTTTAAGCGCTAGCGCTAGCGCTATTTGCGTGGTCACCGAGGACTTGCCCACTCCACCTTTTCCAGATAGAATGAGCATGATATGCTTGACAGAGCTCAAGGAGCGGGGTGGTTCCTGAGACTCCATGGTGTTGAAGAAGTAGTAGTGATAGATTTGTAAGCGCGGGTAGATAAGTTGCGTGGAGGATGGGCGAGATATCGTGATACAGCGTATCAGAAGGAGACGGAGAAAATCGATGAAATGAGTGGATTTGGAGACGGATGGTCAAAAAAATTCTACATGAAATTCTTTTCTTCTCCGTTTTCATCAATCTCACTACTCAAGAGCGTCAGAGGAGAGGTGCGAGAAATGGCTGCAAAATGGTGCAGAGAGGGCGTTTGAGTCCCAGGAGATTGTCATTGATGTACAGTTCTGAGCGATTCCGAAATGTACAGCCCGATCCTTCTCGTTCCACACGGTCTACGTCGTGGTGGTGACCATGAATTGTGCTTCGACTCAAAGGTCGAATGCGCCTTGACAGCTTTGAGAAGTTTGACAAGTTTAATGTCTCTGAGAATGCTTCCTGTTCATTTCCGAAAGTTGCTTGACAGCAGAGAATCCTTGAGTTTTGGAGGCTTCGCGTTGATAGCGAAATTGAACCATTGGTTGAAGACAGTTGGGTCCTCGCCAGAGCCCAGACGACCATTCAAAAGTGGCATTCCCGCCTCAAATATCGAGTAACGCTAATCTGAGGCTTAATAAAAAAAACTCAGAGTTCTTTGGAACGGAAAATCAGAATATTTATAATACTTCAGTCGCTAGAGCACGTCAACCACGCGGGTGATCAGCCTCATCAGCATGACTACCGTCGACATAACACACATTCAAAATACCAATTCCGATAATGCTTTCAAGAAAACCATGATGTTTGATATCTTAGAAGAGAAATATAAATCGAACCTCCAATTTGTTGGCATAACCTAACATGGATCTTGTGTAACTCGCTGTACACAGTTCGCGACTACAATAAGTTACTCCAACGCTATCACACACTGAAACACTAGAACCAAAAAAAGCACAAAGTTCCCCAGATGTCATCACGTTACTCCACCGCTGCACATCTGCGTGAACTAAGGCACCAGCTATTTGAAACCCCTATACCGGGGATGCTGAGAAATCAAACACCACAGAGAATGAGCTCGCCGTATGAGCAACCACCCACAACCTCAGCCAAACACAACGAGTCCTTTTTACTGTCTCTTGAAAGTCAAAATGAGGAAGAAGTGAACTCCATGACACAGAAGGTCGCAGCACTCAAGAACCTAGGCATGAAAATGGGCGACCAGATCAATACCTCTATGAAACTCAACGACAACATCACAGACAACTTCGAAAAGGGCAAGGTGACCTTGAAAAACACATACAATAGAATGGTGGTGATGAGCCAGCGGGCAGGCATATCGTGGAAGATGTGGCTCGCGTTCTTTGCCATGTTCTTTCTCTTCTGCTTCTACGTTTGGTTATTTTAACACGGCATGCTAATTAGCCTCTTGAGGCGATCTTCCTTCTGCATTATACTAATAAACTCCGCAACACCCCGATACTTTTGTAGTCGCCGCTGTCCCTCAGATTGGACTTGGTGCTCCCGTTAATGGAACCGTTTTCCTCAACTTCACCTTCATGTACTTCGTCACCAGAATCCTCGACAGCCACACCTTCAGTGCCTAGGATCATTCCCAAAGCAGAACTCTCATTGACAAAGGAGGCTCTCGGGCTCGCTCTGTACGGAGTCTCGACAATGATTTCCGAATACGTATTATTCTTTTGAGGCAGCCCATCTGCCAGCGCAAATGTCGTCTTTGCCAGCTTTTGTCTTGGAGAAGGTGCAAAGACTCCTCTTCTTGTGTCGTTGCTGATTTTGAGAATCAGACCTTTGGGCTTAAGTGTACGGTGTGATGGTTGATGCTTCGGTGTGGGTGAAAATTCCCTGAGATTCATATAGCCCTCAAGCGCTCTTCGTCTCGATTCGGGCGTATCAAACGGCAGAAGGGCTCCGGTTACTTCCTGCGTAACCTCATCAATTGACAAGTACCCAGAAACCTCCTCGTCAGAGCTATCGGTGAGATGGTCATCCGAATCGCTATCAATGCCAAAGGGATTCTCATGGTTGTCGTAGTTTTCAGAGTTACCCTCACCAGCTGAAGCCAGGAAATTATTCAACGTTCTGGACAATGCCTCCTTAGCTGGGGATGTGTCAGCTGCTCGATCTTCCACACCTTCATCTGCTTCTTGACATGGACAGGCATTCGCTTGTTTGTTGTACTTCAAGGGCTGGGCATTGATTCGTAGTTTTTTGTAAAGCGAGGTTTGTGGCGTGGGCAGCACGGTGGCCACAGATTTGGAGGTGACGAACGGCGACTTGAGAGATGAATCCTCCACAGTACTTGACTTGAGCATATCGCTGTTCGCCAAAGCCTGCGACGAATATAGGAGTCTTAATGGATTTGATTTCGATTTTGTTGTGGAAGGCTGCCTGCTGGACAAGCTGGGTCCAAAAAGGTCAAGCTCCTCGTATTTGCGCTGGCGTTGCAGACGGTACTTGGAGATGCTGAGATCCATTATTTGCTCGAAATCCTCGGGAGTTATCTCTTCCGGAGATGGTTCTCTGAAGCTGCTGTTTTTGCGCAGTTCTGGAGGTGACTCATGAGGTAGCTCTTCCTCCGAAGATGAAGCAGCAAGATCATTATCCTTCGGGCTCAAGTTCTTTGGGTCTGCTAAATTAAAGGAGCCGTCTTCCAAGAAGGCACTTTGGAAGCCATTCAGCTCGTGCCTTGCAAAATCGGAGATCCCAGAGTCGTCATGGCTGTCCACTGTATCTATTTCGTACTGCTTCTTGTCAGCCTGGCTGTCCATGTACCCGTCGACCATCTCGGACTCAGTAACATCCACATCGACAGACTCAACGCCTGTGCCAAAAAACGACGCGAGTCGTGGGTATTTCCGAGGATTGGGACCGGATAGTGGCCCGTTTCTAAGTCTATCGTATTCTAGAGCTCGGTGCGCTAGGCCTTGGACTTGAGCGCTCGTTTGTTGTGCAACAGATATGATCAGGTTGATTTCGGAGTGTAGAGAGCCTTCTAGCTCGTTATTAAACACTTGTAGCGCCTTTTCGTGTCTCTTTCTTCGACTGGTAATCTTTCTTCGTAGCGCCTGAGCTTTCTTGGCGACATCTATGTTGAGGTACTGAATCTTCTGTTCTACCGTTAGCAGCCGCCTGATCTCCAGTTTAAGATCGTTCTGGTGGCGTTCTGCAACATCAATGAGGGCTTTCTTGACTGCTTCGCTTTCTTCGGGGACGTATTTCAGAAGTATTGTGGATAAACGAAAGTCATCAACTGGCGGCAAGGGCACCGGATTGTGAAATCGTGGCTTGTACTCATTCGGCATCTTCAGTTTGTGATATGGTACAAGCCTTGGAGCTGCAATTGAGAAGTGGATTCGATTTCTGAAATTGGAAAATTGAGAAGTGTTGATCTACAGTATCGCATACCCCAGATTACCGCGAACAGGGTTGCAATGGTCCAGTATAGGGAATACAAATAATATTGTTGATGACGTCTCATTTTTATGACTCCATTTCTATACTAGTACTCAAAACAACTTATGCATTTGATAACTTCATCCATTAACACCACTCTTCACACAATGCTGTGCGAGTTTCATCGTGGACTATCTAGATAGACTGGAGACTTCGTTGGTGTCACCAAAAGGATCTCCACTACCCACAGAAGCATTTGTTGCATCTGTAGCTGTTCTGTGAAGTGCAGGCTTTTCCAAAACAGCTTCATTCTTTGCAGGCTTGCGGGGAACGGGAGGAGCTCGCTTTATGGTTTCCTGAAGTCTAGAAGAAGAACCTTCAGTAATATGCGTCGAGGCAAGCCTCAGCTCGATTGAGTCCTCCGCAGGCTCCTCCTCTTCCTCTTCACTATCGCTGGAGTAGTAGCTTTCGTCGCTGTCGCTATCACTGGCACGATCATAATGGTGAGGTCCGGGATTCTGCTCCGTGAATCCAGAAGCTTTGTCAAACTTTTTAAAAGACTCCACAAGCAGCTCATTGGCCATGATCAATGCCCCCAAGAACTCGTCTTCCATCTCAAGCACCTCCTTGGACTTCGTGGACTCCTCGCCAGCACCGACAAATTGCAAGTATTGAAGAACTCTGCGTCTGACCTTTCTACACTTCTCAAACTCCTTTGATGCCTTCTCGTCGTCCAAAGGATCAACTCCCGAAGGAAGCTGGAGAAGGGCATTGCTTAATGCAGCAGTATGGGTGTGGCTCTCTGAAAGGACTTGCCTGATTTTGGGGGCTTCCACCCTGTAGTTGATGCGAGGAATCTTGAAGTCCTCATCAGCGTATACGATTCCATGCTTGGATCTCTTCTTGCGGCTCGACTTCTCCTTCTTCTTCTTGGGCTTCTCGTTCTTTCTTTGACTTGAAGCGTACGGAGAAGCCAGGATAGGACGTGGAGGTGGAGACTTCTTTGGTGGTCTTGGTGGAGACCTGGCATTCCTTCCGAGTCTGGGTGAAGAAGACGTCTGCTCCTCATCTGTCCCTTCAGAAGGCTCTAATTCATTCTCATCGCCAAATGCACTTCTGGTTCTTCTGTGGCCACGACCTTTTCCAGCATCTGAATGGCGTCTTCTGCCTCCAGACACTTTATACAAATTCGCCATGTGTTTGTAACCTTCTAAGCCCAGAAGCTCCTGTCTCCAGCCAATTGCAAGGTTTTTGGTCATAGCCTGAACCAGCTTGTCATACTTCGTTCCTTCTCCAGTGGTTGCTGATCCTGAGATTATGCCTTTCAAGACATCCAAGAGCTTATCGTCAGACGCCAAAACGGGCCCAATTCTTGGTCCAGCATTGAGCACAAGAAGCTCAAGCAAGTGCAACGCATTCAATTGGGTTTGAACAGTTTGCCCATACTTTATTTGCTTACGAATTGCTCTTGCAGCTTCTGTGGGTCCTGAACCTGGCTGAATCTTGATAAGTTGTATGAGGTCAGATAATTGAAGCTCGATGGAGTCGTCTTCCAAATCCTCATTTCTATTTGGCTTCGAAAGCTGGTTTATTTTGACCGTAATTGAGGTATACGGCTTTTCTCCGAAAATGGGCATGAAGATTTGAACTGTTTAGTGGTATTCGACGTGTGAGTTTGCCGATCTGGGGATCCTGGAGCGATAGTGGGGCGTACTGCATACGAAACTGGACATCAGTTGAGCTTCCCCTTTACTTGTTCGTCATTTGCAGTGTTATATGAACTTTTGCTTCAGCTAGATATCAATAGCTTTCAATTACAAGGAACCCCTTCAAAGTCTCAAAGAGTTACAGTTGAGCCTAAAAGTGTAGATTGAAGCTGTGGTCACGTGGGCGACCGTTATCTACAGTGTGGGGTTTTGACTTGTCCGGGGCCGGAGATGGTGTAATGGGAGAGAAAGCTTACGCCATAAAGGATGGAATCTTCACAAAAGAAAAATTAGAGTTCAGGCTTTGAGGCATTTTTTTTTAAAGTGTGTCGTGTTGTCCTGGTTTCAGCCTCACCATCACATTTTCGCAGCAATCGTTGCCGGAGAAGATTAGACTGAGGCTGTCAACACGTCAGTCTGTGAAGTTACTTTTTAATTCTGGAAATGCGACTTAATTCAGTGAGAGCGCCATAACTTGAAGGAATATCTTCTTATAATAATTCGGCGACATTAGGGTGACCGGGTGTTGTCCTTCCAGCGGTGTCAATTTGCAGTACCAAAGTGCATTGTAAGGTGTGAAGCGAAATATCTGCAAAGCATGGTTGTACTAGAAGAAATTTGACGTCGTCAAAAGTGGAGAAAGCCAAGGTTTTCAAGAATGAATCACGAAGAAAAGGAAAGAAGAAAAGAAGGAAAGAAAGAGAGAGAGAGAGAGAAAAGAAAGAAAAATTTTAAAACCAAACAATTAGAAGCTTCACGGCTACCCACAGCGAGTGGCCACCTATCGCTGTAAATCTGTTTGATTTCCTTGGAGCCATCAGGAAAACGCCTCGAAAATGAACTCAAAGGCTCAAGGCAACTTGACACCTGCAAGAATATCAAATACAAATTTGTCGTTCTGTTCAAGCTGCGTTGCTTCCTGCTACCTCCACTCACCTCTTTTTCGCAGCCATTCACCCTCGCAATGCCTCCAGCAGAAGTCCCCTCCACTCCCAGTAGCGAAGCGAAAAAAAAAAATACCAAATTAAATTTCACTTCTGAAAAGTCACCCCAAGCCCCCTTTTCCCCAAATATAGTGGCCCCTCCCGGCAACATAAAACTCGACGACCGCTCACGTGCGCAGATCGCTAGACAGTAAAAAATCAAAGAAAAAAGTCCCTCCCATCGCTACTTAGCAATGTCTGACCAATACAACCCGGACAAATTGAGCCAGGACTTCAGCCAGCAGAGCTTGGACGACAAGAACCAGCAGGGTTTCAACCCTAGCCTGCAGACTTTCGTTCCCCAGGGCGGCTACAGCCAGTACCAGCAAGGTCAGGGCCAGTACAACCAGTACAACCAATACCAAAACTACGGAAACAATGCCCGTGGCGGCTACAGCACCGGCAGAGGCGGATACAACAACTACAACCAGGGCTACAACCAGAACCAAAACCAATACAACAACAGCTACAGCGGTTACAACCAGTACCAAAACCAGTACCAGGGCCAGTACCAGAACCAGTACCAGGGTGGATACCAGGGATACGACTACCAGCAGCAGCAGCAGCCACAGCAGCCTCAGGGCATGTCATTGGCTGATTTCCAGAAACAGAAGCTGGCTGCGGCCGCTCCAGCTGCCAAGCCCAAGAGAACGTTGAAATTGGCTACCAGCTCCTCTGTGAAGTTGGTGAACAACACCAAGGCCGCTGCCGTTGAGAAGAAGGAGGAAAAGCCAGAGGAGAAGAAGGAGGAGAAGAAGGAGGAGAAGAAAGAGGAAAAGAAGGAGGAAACTCCCAAGGAAACCACGCCAGCTCTAGATGCTTCTGCAAGTGCTGCTCCAGCCTCTGCCAAGTCATCCGCTGCTCCCTCTGCTGCTGCCTCCAAGACTGCCTCCAAGGCTGCTACTCCAGCTGCCACCAAAGAGTCCACCCCAGTACCCTCTGCTGATGCCGTTATCAGACAGCAGGAGGACGAGGTTGACGAGGAGGTCATCAAGGACATGTTCGGTGGAAAGGACCATCTTTCTATTATTTTTATGGGTCACGTTGATGCCGGTAAGAGTACCATGGGAGGTAACATCTTGTACTTGACAGGCGCTGTGGACAAGAGAACCGTCGACAAATACGAAAGAGAAGCCAAGGACGCCGGAAGACAAGGCTGGTACCTTTCGTGGGTCATGGACACCAACAAGGAGGAGAGATCCGACGGTAAGACCATCGAGGTAGGAAAGGCCTACTTCGAGACCGACAAGAGAAGATACACCATTTTGGACGCTCCAGGCCACAAGATGTACGTTTCTGAGATGATTGGAGGTGCCTCGCAGGCTGATGTCGGTATTCTTGTCATTTCCGCCAGAAAGGGTGAATACGAGACCGGTTTCGAGAAGGGTGGACAGACCAGAGAGCATGCTCTTTTGGCCAAGACCCAGGGTGTTAACAAGATCGTCGTTGTGGTGAACAAGATGGACGACCAAACCGTGGGCTGGTCTGAGGACAGATACAAGGACTGTACCACAAAGGTTGCTCAGTTCCTCAAGGGCATTGGCTACCAGAAGGAGGACATCCTTTTCATGCCTGTGTCCGGTTACACTGGTGCTGGTCTTAAGGACAGAGTCGACCCCAAGGACTGCCCATGGTACAGCGGTCCATCTCTTTTGGAGTTCTTGGACAACATGAAGACCGTCAACCGTCACGTGAATGCTCCATTCATGTTGCCAATTGCCGCCAAAATGAAGGATATGGGTACTGTGATCGAGGGTAAGGTAGAGTCCGGTCACGTCAAGAAGAATGCCAGCTTGTTGATGATGCCTAACAGAACAAGCGTGGAAGTCACCAACATCTACAATGAGACCGAACAGGAGGTTGACACCGCCGTTTGCGGTGAGCAGATCCGTTTGAAGATCAAGGGTGTTGAAGAGGAGGACATTGCTCCAGGTTACGTCTTGACCTCGCTCAAGAACCCTGTGAGAACGGTCACCAAGTTTGAGGCCCAGATCGCCATTGTGGAGTTGAAGTCCATTTTGTCTACCGGTTTCTCGTGTGTCATGCATTTGCATACTGCGGTGGAAGAGGTCCGCTTCGTGGAGTTGAAGCACAAGTTGGAGAAGGGCACGAATAGAAAGTCCAAGAGACCCCCTGCATTCGCCAAGAAGGGCATGAAGATTATCGCCATTTTGGAGACTCCTGAGCCCGTCTGTGCTGAGACCTACAACGACTACCAGCAGTTGGGTAGATTCACCTTGAGAGACCAGGGTGTGACTATCGCCATTGGTAAGATCACCAAGTTGTTGTAAATGAGGGTATGAGGTGTTTGAATTGTACATTTAATAAATAGGATCATCCACAAGCTTCCACGAGTCTTTCGAAAATGCTGATGAGGTTTTCGACGCCAACGATGATGTTTTCGTCGTGACCTTCGCCTGGGACGTAGCGAGAATGTGCAAAATCTATGAAATGAAGGCTGCTAAGAGGGACGTTCAGGGAGATCTCGTCTTCATCATCACTTTCCTCCTCTTCTGGTTCATATATAAGTGGATCGATTGCAAGGTAGGTTTCTTCATCTTTGAGGGCCTCTTCCCAGCGCTTCATGTCGTTCTCGAATATGAAAAGAAGCGACCCAGAGATGATCCGCACCTCGGAGTCTAAAAGACAATTGTAAAGAAGCTGGAGGCGTTGATGGAACCTTTGTAATAGCAGCTTCCGTTGCAGCTTGTTCTTGATGAATGCAAAATACTGGGCTATGCCCTTGTCTATGTTAGATGTATCCAACGTGCGACCGTAGAACTTGTTATATTGCACGGTTCCACCCTCATCTGAGTAGGTTTCCGACATGGTCGGAAAAAAAGGCTCCACCTCTTGGTCTTTCGCCTTGAATAGCTTCATCCCACAGATCCTGAAATGCAACGATCCGCTCGTGGTGGAAGTGCTGACAGCCTCCAACCGTACCCTTTTCTCCTCAGTGACAGTATCGTCGACCAACACTTTCCCAAGCTTAATATCGAGAATGGACGGTTGCGAGAAACCGTGATATAGGTTCTGCAACACAATGTACTTCTTGTTTGACTTGGGAGTCTTCTTCTCGAGCTCCTCTATTGTTTTCACGTCGTCAGCGAGAAGGGACGTCACACCGTCCTGCTCTGGCTTTATGACGCCCTCACTGAGCGTTCCCATGAACGAGGGCATCCAATGGCTCAAATGGGCACCCTGGGGAAGTTCTTCATGTGGGGGTTGAGTTTGTTCATAGAAGTCGATTTCCTGCTGGGAAGTGAGCTTGACAAAAACTGACCCCGAGGTCATGTAGCCGTCGTGCCCTGCGGCCTGGTGTTTCAGGGGAACGAGATTTGCGGGGTCCATGAGAGAAATGGTCCAGGTTTGGAGCTGATCTGATGATGATGAAGTAGTAGTATATCTGAATCGCGCATAAGGAAAGTACCAAACCGATAGAGATGAATCATGAAAAAAACATTTGAGAGGACTTGGAGGAAGAAGGATCAATAATGAAGTGCTCTCGATGATCAAGAGTTCGAATATAGTGTCACGCCATTGTGTCTAGGGTCATGGCCATTCCAATGTAGCGATGTCACTTTTCGCAGCCATTTCCCGATCTGTTAGAGCACCCAAGACTAAAGAATTGTCCACTTTTGGTATTTCGATTAGGCATCCAGCAAGCGAGTTCTGGTTATGGCTATAGAAGAATGTTCTATACATTTTTTCAAAAAATTGGACTAATGTGATAGGGCCATACTAAGTAGTCCATGTGGTTGGGTTGGTGCTAGCTACCAGTGTTAACCTGTTAGACGGTCTTGGAAGGTGAAATAACGCAAAATCTGCCTAAGCCAACCAGGGATTTGGTAATATGAGGAGTGGCTTCGAAATTTGATCAGTAGCTAGCAGGCTTCCTCCGGATTGCACCATCAGAGATTGCCCACAAGTCCCACCTTGAACCCACTTGATCTCGTGGATATCGTGTTTTACGATTTAATCTGCAATTTCTCTCAAGTTTGCTTCGATCAAAAGATTCATCTGTGAATCGAATCCTCGAAGCTAATTTGGCGAGAGGTGGGAACTTGACGGGATATGCTAATAAAGTTTCCGGCTCATGGGCTGGGAAATGGCAATAGAATATATGAAAGCTCAGATGTGACCGTGAAGAAGCTACTTTTCCAAATAGAGTCTCGACAGACGAAAAATACAAGAAAAAAAAAAAGTTGTGTTGCAAAAGGCCTCTACCAATGCCTTAGACCGGACTTGCTTCCTGGCCCCTATTGCTGAGACCGAAATTCGCATCAGCATCAAATTCACCAACTTCAAAATCCCATTTTTTCTTCAATTTCATCCCATATGCCGAGCCGTGCATTTCGCCCGAGGGCTGTGTGATCGGTCACCCAATATTCTATTGACGTCTCCGATTCTCGTATAGTTGCAAAACGGGGCTGTTCAATCACGCTTGACAAAGTGGTCACGTGCCGACTTTTACAGAGATAATCCCAGCTCAAGCGAGGCTCAAGTCACGATAAAAAAATATCGCCTCGTAGCCTCGCCCAGAATTTACCAAAATTAGCAAAATCTTAGCCGCATAGGGCCCAGGTGCTCAGCATATTCGCCTCCTGTGAGTTTAAGCACTCAATGTTGACACCAAAATGCACCTGCAATACGCGATGGGTATGCAGGAACCGAGTAGGTGAGCTATTCGGCAGCAAAAAAAAAAAAAAAAAATACCGAGCCTACATTAACTTCACCAGATCAGCCACCACCTGTGAAACGCTTTTATTGTAATAGAAAACAGGGGCCGACAAAAGAATAATTGTATTATGAGCAACCCTTATTACAATGGCGGTGGCCATAACGCCAGCCTGTACGAGATGACTAGCATGAAATACAGCGCTGGCGGAAGCGCTGGCGAAGACGACTTCGTGGCATTTATGAACGAAATCCAGGATATCCACACGCAGCTAGACAACTACTCGAACTTGGTGGACTTGATCTCGAACAAGCAGAGAAACTACATCCAGGAATTGGACTTGAACGACGAGGACACAGAATACTCGTCCAAACAGATCGATGCTTTGGTATTGGAGGCGCTGAGCTTACAGTCCGAGTTGAAACTGAGAATAAAAAATGTCCAGACGCAGGCGGCACAGCTGAAGAACCCACAGAAGATCGACCAGGCCGAGGCGGCTAGGAACAAGTTCTTGGAGTACATCCAGAAGTACCGCTTGACCGAATCCAACAACAGAGAGCAGACCAAGGCGCAGTCGGCCAGACAATACAAAATCATCAATCCTCATGCCACGCCCGAGGAGGTCGAGGCTGCCGTGGAGGATGGCACACCCAATCAGCAGATTTTCCAGCAGGCGTTGATGCAATCTAACCGCCGTGGAGAAGCCCGTACTGTGCTCAACGAGGTGCAAGTTCGCCATCGTGAGTTGCTTAAATTGGAGAAGACCATGGCCGAGTTGACGCAGCTTTTCCACGACATGGAGGAGCTTGTTATCGAGCAGGATCAGCCAATCCAGCAGATCGAGGAGCAGGTCGCTACAGCCCAGCACGATATCGAGCAGGGTGTGGGCCACACGCAAAAGGCCGTGTTCTCGGCCAAGGCCATGAGAAAGAAGAAGTGGTGGTGCTTTCTCATTCTTCTTATTGTTGTCATTGTTTTGGCGTTGGTGTTGGGTATCCACTTTGGTACCAAGTAATGAAGTTGTTGCAAGAGCCGCTATGGCGGCCTGGCTCTAGTTCACCGGTGGAATTAATTTTAGAGTATAAAAGTCAGGCAATAGCCACGCAGGGGGCCGGTGCAACAGCAGCGGTCGGCGTGATGTAATACACATATGAAAAAGTGACATTTGAATGGGGCGAGGATTGTTGAAGCAGGGGACGAGGAACTCTCTCGAAGATTTGTTGTCAAAAACGAATAGACTCTATGGGGTGACTTGAGAGCTCCCGAGTGCAAGTAAATGCTGGAGTATTAACGCTTCCATGCACGGAATGTTTTTATAGCGCCGTTCGGTATAATTCTCAACAACAACACAATTTCAAGATTCTGAATTGACAGAGGTTTAGGGCCAAAGAAGACTTGAAAGACAAATTGGGCTTCAGAAAGTAACAGAGATAAAGTATAGGCAGAGGCATCGAATTTGGGATCTTGAGGCTGAAAGCTTCACAGAGTTTCAAACTTCTTGGCGCAGCGTCCAAGACATTTAATTTATCCGACAAGTGTGGAAGTCCGTTCTATCAAACCAAGCCGTATGCCTAGCTCCGACGAATATTGCCATATTGGAAAAATGACTCTTCACCTCGAGCTGTCAGGAAGTAGCAGTGCAATAAAAGTTCTGAAATTAGCACCGAGCTGAAACACGCGATACACCTCCCGAACTCTATTTCACTTTAAGATTTGAAAAGCCTTTCGAAGCCGTTGGGCGGACCAGTTTCACAACCGAGAGACATGCATCTGGTCTGTGACTGAACGAACCAAATGTCTGCACCGAGATTGGCTGTTTTGCGTCGTAATTAACCAAAATCAAGATTTATTAGTGACTCTTCAAAAGTTGACTCCACATACAGCTTTTACGTGACGTGACGACGTAGTCTGTCAACGGCGGCTGCAAAGCGGACCGTTGAGAATTGAAATGCCTTAGCGAGGTTTGGAGCACATCACAAAAACACCAAAGATTGAACTAAGTTTTTAGAAAAAAACTAAAATCGATCGAACGGTGGGGTTCAAGCACCCCGCCAATATTCTCCCCGACGATTTTCTCCAGATAGTGCTTTTCTCTCCCCAGTGTTCGTTATCTCTACCTCGAAAGTGCCGTGGCGCCAGTACAGGTCTTGCGACTGCAACAGCGTCCGAGGCTGATCCGAGGCAAGCCTCAGGGCGTTGCCAGAATTTGGAAATAATTACAATGGAAGAACAGAGAAGCTTCGGAGATCTCCGGACGTGCGGGGTGTAGGGACTGTGGTAGATTTCGAAAATCAATTGTTTTCGGTAGCAGAGATAAGGATCTCGCAAGAAGCAAGATGCTAGTGGGTTTGACAAGGGGGCCATGCAGGCCCAGCAGGATAGCGAGATGAAGACAATAAATGGCGCTGCGGTTCCCCGGGCTGTCTGCAGGATACGCATCTTCGCAGGCAATGAGATCGCGGGAATTGGGCAATCGGAGCGAAAAAGAAATTTTCACAAAGGAGACGCTTATCAGCACTTAAAAGTTTGCAACCGCAATTTAAGAAGAGAACGATATCTCGTTGTTTCAGATTCTGAAGTCGAACTCGTTTCTGTCTTGCATATTTGGCATCCCATTGCATCTCGAGCTTAGGCGCTAATTACACTTTTCCCTTTTTTTCGCCCAATTGTTCTGCCATCTCATCGCTCAATGCTGGACCAAGAGAAGGATATCGGCCGTGTCATGGAAAAGAAGTCTTCCGCTGACTCTTTTGAGAAGTCCTTGGAGGACTCCGGCCAGTCGGAGGCCCCAGAGGTTTCCATGAGTTTTTTCGACAAATGGGCCTCCAAACTCAACGCCGAAACAAAAGGTGTGGACTTGGTTCTTGATGATGAAAAAACCGACGCTTCCGTGTGGAACGCTGCCTCCATGTGGTTGTCTGCCAACTTGGTCATTGCCACATTCGCCTTGGGTGCTCTTGGTGTCACCACATTCAGTCTTTCGTTCTTCCAGTGTATCATGGTGATCATATTTTTCAGTATATTGGGAGCTGCGCCAGTGGCCTTTTTCTCCATTTTCGGTGTCCGTTTGGGTCTTCGTCAGATGATTCTCTCGAAGTTCCTTTTGGGAAACTATGGTATGAGAATTTTCGCCTTCATCAACATGGTTGCCTGTGTCGGTTGGGGTGCTGTGAACATCATGGCCTCTGCCCAGTTGCTCCACATTGTCAACAACGGCGCCTTGCCTCCTTGGGCTGGCTGCTTGATTTTGATTATTTGCACCATTCTTGTGACCTTCTTTGGTTACCACGTTATCCACTTCTACGAAAGATGGTCGTGGGTGCCTAACATCGCCATTTTCATTGCCATCATCTGCCGTATGGCCATGTCTGGCAACTTCACCTGGGGCACTACCGTTGGAGGCCAGACTACTGCTGGTAACGTTTTGTCTTTCGGTGGTACCATTTTCGGTTTTGCTACCGGTTGGACTACTTACGCTTCTGACTACACTGTCTACCAGCCCCGTAACGCCAACGCCTACCGTATTTTCTTCGGTATCATGATTGGTCTTACGCTTCCTTTGATTTTCACCTTGACCTTGGGTGCTGCTTGTGCCACTGGTACTTTGACCAACTCCAAATGGGCCGACCTTTACTCTTCTGGCTCTGTTGGTGGTCTTGTGTACGGTGTTCTTGTTGAGGACTCTCTTCACGGCTTCGGTCAATTCTTGTGTGTCTTGTTGGCTCTTTCTACCGTCGCCAATAACGTGCCAAACATGTACTCTGTCGCCATGAGTGCCCAGGCCTTCTCTTCCTACATGAAGAAGATCCCAAGAGTTGTATGGACTGTGGCTGCCAACTTTATCACCTTGGCCATTTGTATTCCCGCTTACTACAAGTTCGAGGACGTCATGGAGAACTTCATGAACTTGATTGGTTACTACCTTGCCATCTACGAGTCGATGTGTCTTTCTGAACATTTCATCTGGAACAAGGGCCGCTGGTCCGCTTACCAGTATGAGAGATACTTGGACAACTCCGCCTACCCTGTTGGATGGGCTGGTGTTTTCGGCTTCTGCTGTGGTTGCGCTGGTGTTGTTCTTGGTATGGACCAAGTTTGGTACGCCGGTGTAGTTGGAAGAAAAATCGGTGAGTATGGTGGAGATATCGGATTTGAGATGGCTGCCGCTTTTGCTTTCATCGGTTTCAACCTAATGAGAATTCTCGAAAAGAAGTATACTGGACGTTAAGAGTCTGGCGATGAACAATTTGTACAATAGTTAAGATGCATATGATAAAAAAGGAATGTTTAGAAGATCTTTTGTAGTTGGCTATGCTTGGTAATCTATAATGCATTCTAATCGATAGTATTAAGCAGCCCAACATCACGAACTAGACTGTATCAGGCTTCACAACACAAATTCTGGACGTCAAGTGATAGCAGTGCAATTGTTGCGTTATCACTGACACTCCGCCTGGCTCTGACTGCAAAACCAACTGAAATCAACGCAAGCATAGAATTGAAAACATACGGTAGACCCGGAAAGCCTTTCTCCACGCCGTACTTGTAGAGCGAAGTTACAACGAAAGGCGTGAACATATTCATGATCCCCTGTGTCAAAGCCATAGCTCCATAGTATTCACCAACTCTCGAATTGGGAAAATACTTGACTGGTGCAGACGACAATACCGGGCCGTGAAGTGCCATAAAAGAGGAGATGACGGAAATGGCAACGTAGATTCCGCTGCTCGAAGATAAAGACGCGCCCAATTGGGTTAAGGCCATGGAAACCAAGCCGAACACCACAACGGAGGTATCGGCTGTGTCAAATGTATCTGGTTGGGGAGCTAGCCTTTTGGTCCGCGGGAAGACGTATTTGTATAAGCTGGGCAACAATAGACCAACACCACCGATATTCACGATAGCTTTGGCCACGGTAAAATTCGAGAGCTTTATCGAATCCCATTTGAATTCGTAGATACAAAACTGCGGCTCAATCAAGTATATCAGTATGACGATGCAATTCAGCATGATGTCAATCAAGGATAGACTGAAGACGCAAATCCGAAGGCTGTGGAAGATGCTCGCATTGTTATCGTTTCTGAGTTCGGTAGGAAATGTAAGTAGACGAATCGGGGCGAAGAATCCCTTAATTCCGTTCGGTATTCTCCGCCAAATAGAAGGCAAGCTCGTTGTGTTGGCCAGCAACAGGGAAATCAGAGCTGACCTAGCTTTCGTCCTAATCCGACGAGGTCTCAGCTCTGGCAAAAGCACGAGACAAAAAAGCAGGGCCAATGCTAGGAGAACTATAAGAATCTTGATCGGAATAAGTTCCAGAGCTGGGACCATGGTACCGTCATTTAATTTCTCATATAATCCAGTTCCTCCTTTGCGAGCCTGAGTCAAGACGTAGGACGCCAACAGAGGTCCAATGATCTGTCCTAATGAAAATGCAATAGCCGTGTATCCCATGGCAGTGACTCGAGAACTTGGACGGGTAACATCTGTTAAGTATGCTTTGAAAAGGGCCACCAAGGCCATAACCCCTCCAGATAAGGAGCCAATGGTCGAGGTGATCCACATTCCCCACATGGGAAAGCTGTCCGTGGTGACGATCAAGAAATATTTTGATGTCCAGTTGAAGAAGAGCAAAATCATAAATGCTGCTAGAAACGGTTTACGGCCGTGAATGTCCGAAAGTGCACTTACTTTAGTGCAAACAACAAGGCCCACCGCCAGGCCAAAAAGCATGTCCCACATCAAGTATGTCGAAACGATATGTTGCGTTTCTTTTGGGTCACACTGTTCCTGGGAGAGTGAGCCCCCGGAGTCTTTCACAATCTTTTGGCACGCTAGTTTATAAAAAATCACCTCCATGGAGGGCAGAGCCACGGTAATGGCGACTCCGACAGTGAATAGCAAAAAGCATAAGCGAATGAGAGGCAGTGTCCAAAATGGCAAGCTTTCGATATGAGCAAGCCATATATCCTCATCCAGATCTAGAGCTTCCGGAATTGGAGTCCCGATAGTACTTCCCGACTCTCCTTCGTAATCGCTGAGTTCAAGGTCCATCGATCGCATCCCTATGCTGTTTGATCTGTTGGAGTTATCATTGTCGGAATTATCGTCAAAGAAGGATGCCTTCTTCCCGTTATGCGGAACTCTCGGGGATCTCTGGTGGGAAGCTATTCCGACGCTATCATCTGAATCGTACTCTTCATGCTGCATCAAGGCTTCAGTGTTCTATTGACTGTGGATCAAGCTTGATTTGTAGGGGATTTCCTAATATATCTGTTGCTGGGATTCTGTCAATGTGAAGCGAATGAATCTCGTAATTTGGAACTCGTATCACTTTACTGATTCAGAATCTTAAGCAAAAAAGAAGTATTTGCAATGGAATTCACTCGGCAAGCTCTGGGGCTTCATCTCAGCATTCAAGTAGAGGCAGAAATATGCACTACATTTTGATACAGGCCACCTCTTATCTACCGACCAAAGGTTTAAGGACTCTCACTTTGAAATGACCACAAAAAAAAAAAAGAAAAATAAGTTGATGGTTAGTCAAACTGATCTCATGTAGATTGAATTTTTCCCCTTAACCAAAACCGACGTTCAGTAATTTCCCGTCACTAATCTCTCAACTTTCTGCAAGGGCGACTGCAAAGACAAGATATCTTGAGCTCTACAGTCTCAACAGAAAACTTAAGGGCGGACCGAGTTCTTTCAAAATCAGGCTCAGGATACTCTTTTTCAAGTTCCAAAATGCAAGGAAAGCCCTATCATGAGCCGAATCGTTTATGTTATATCTGCCTATTTAAAGACAGTGAACTCACTATCTGTATTGGAGACCGTGAGGTGTCGAGAGGAGACACTCCATCAGTATTTCGAGCCCATATTTCAAAAACAAATTATTTTAGCGTTATTTGATTATCTGGATGTGTCAAACATGTGAAGGGCTACTCGGTATAACCTGCACCCCGGCTATATGATTCACAGTACATCTCGCTTAACAATGAGCTAATATTGAAATAGACCTATCCACCTCATAACTGGACCTTCAATTACACAAACTCTACTAACTTAACTTGACTCGTTTGCCTAATTACACCTTCTGTTACTTCATTGAGCAACCAAGAGCGATATGGGCACCTCAGAGTATATCGAGAGCTTCAGGGTCTACACCTTCGGTTTTGATCCCCGACTTCTAATCTCCGTCGTGTTTGTGGCAGTCTCAGCCAATATCATTTTCTTTCAGGTGTTTCCTCAATTTCACAGTCTTCTCAGGTATGGAAAGATTGCACAGCAGAAGCAAGTGTCACCAGATACCCAGCTATCGAAAATAGTCGAGAGAATCCTGGCCATCCAGGTTCCAAAATCGTGGTTTCTGCACTACTATGTCTTTTATCTGGCCTTACAGTGGTTCCAAGGTATTTATATTTGGTACAACTCGTTGCCTCTTACAAAGAATACGATAATTTGGGCTCTCATGACTTTCCAAGCTACTAGAAGAGTACTGGAGAGCTACACCTTGACAAAATGGAATCCTAAGCTGACAATGCACGTCACACACTATCATGTTGGTCTCTTGTACTACCTTGGAATCTCCTCGAACTGCTTTTTGGGCTTGCTTGACAACAATGAACCTCTTCAGTGGACTTGGATGTATGTTGTTTTGGTTCTGGTCTTTTTCTTATCCTCAATCGACCAATTCTTGAATCACAAGCACCTTGCTTCCTTGAAGAAATACTCTGTGCCAACCTTCAATCTTTTCAAGGTCGTTGCATGCGCACACTACTTCGACGAGATTATCATTTACCTCGTGGTCCTCCTTATACTGTTTGTGCAGACACCATACAGCATTCCTGACTTCAATTTCCTAGGCAGTTGGGTCTTTGTTGTGACTAATCTTAGTGTCTCTGCGAACGGCTCTCATCTCTACTACAAAGAGAAGTTTGACAATTATAAAGTGAAGTACGCTGCAATCCCATATTTATTTTGAGTTCTTTCATGCCCACGTGTGACGTTCCACGAGTGTTGCAGTATATTTAGCAGGAATCAGTGACAAGGTTCGCTAGTTCATCAATCTCCCTCTCATGAACCAGCAATCGGTGGCCTCACCTCACAATCACTCAACCCATGAGAACCTTATGGACATTTAGAGTGTTCAACTACCACCTGAAATCTTCAGAATTGCGCATAGAATTTCAGAAGTGTCACTTATCTCGAAGATCGAAGAAACTTGCAATGACCCGACTTCCACCTTTAAAGCCAAGCTCAATTGGTTTTCTAAACAGCTCAATTGGGGATCCCAAGCAACCTTGACTTTCCTGCTTTGCACTGAGTGGAACATTGATCGCTACATCATTACAGTTGGCCCGTCATCCACTGAATTAATCTATACAATCACCATGAAATATCTCATCCTTCCATATTGCGTCATTGAACTAGTCACATTGGCAATCACACATTCTTTTTCCACAAAGGAAATGGAAGTAGGCTGGGTTGTAGGCCCATGGGTTGTTTGGATTCCAGGGATCATTTTTTGTCGTATTTCTCTTTGTACTCCCGAACACTAGAGTTCAGACTGGCTCCTTTCCCAGATGAAGTAAGCTACCAGACCTGCACGTACAACGGTCTTTGGCTTTTAGCGTAGGCTTAGTGAAGCCAAAGCCACAAAACGGAGAATGTGGAAGAACTCAATTAGGCTGTTGAGGACAAGGCATTCGAGGAAATCAGGAAATGGAAAGTGAAAACGATATGCTGGCGATCAGTCGTTACCCCCTTAAGAATCGATCACAGAAGCATTCTGAAGATAACTATGGATGAACAACCTCAACTCGACAAGTTTTTGAATTTTCCTTGAGCTTCTTGCGCTGCTCAGCTCCAATAAAGGAGTTGATAGAAGAAATATTCTCACTTGTTCCTCAGGGCATGGCATGCATTAAGGTAGCTGGAGGTCAAGTAGAACCCAGTATAGTCGACGGAAGAGAAACTCATCGTTCTTGTTTTCTCTCCTACAATCGAGCCTCTTGGATCTAATTTGTAAGCTCATTACCTTCATCATCACATAATCACAATGGCTGCAAATGAAACCCTATACGGCAAAAAGGTTAGGACTGCAGGGAGCACGATCAGGTGGCCCTTGACACGTGAACCTACACAGTTACCCCAGAACATCAAACCTGAAACCTACCAGCTATTTCACAAATGGCACCTATAAAGGTAGAGTGCCCGGTGAATATCAGTCTACGAGCTGATGGACAAAGCATAGTTAAGGGTGCACCTGGCGTGCCCCATTCGATAGTATGTGATCCAGATCAACACCTTGACAACACCTACTAACTGATCAGCCAAGAATAGAAACAACACTCGAAATTCGATGTTCCAAATCTAACCTGTTCACGTGCCGTCTGATAGGTATCGAGCTACGAACAGAACAGAGAGTTTTAGTCTCGTCCAAATTGGGTTCCAGTGAACCTGTCAAAGAGGCCAGTTTATACAAAGATCCAATGGTCTATGCACCACCCATGGGAGACTTCTACCAGAAACTATTAGCTCTAGACGTTCCAATCCTAATACCGCTACCCAGATCGATCACTCCTAGCGGCTATTTCCCATCCTGGCAGGCATCCACAGTGCACTACCTCTGTGTTCGATTCAATGGCGGCACCTCAGCCAATACCGAGATCTCCTTCGAGGAGAAGTTTCCGATTTCGATAAAGATGTACGATACACTCCCGTTGTATCGTCAATATAATGAGCCATTGGTGGAAGTGAAGCCCTCATCCGATAACCAGGTTCTTGTCAATCTTGAGCTACCCATCAGTTCAGTGGGGCCGCTGGATCCCTTCCTTTTGCGAGTCAATATCAAAAGCAACCCGCTACATAACAAGCGCAAGCGTAATCTCAAGTTAAAGCTGGTCACAATGCAGCTTAAGGAATACATGCAAGGATTCGATGCGGGCTTACCCACAAAGAGAGAACTCAAGTTGAGAAGTATCACAGATGAGTGTGAAAAGCCAATCACGGCTGATGGCTCCACACATACGTTCGAATTTCCCTTCCCTCTAGAGAACGACTTTTTGAGAAACTTCACCGAATCTTACGATTTAATGGCGGATGAGGTCACAGTAAAATTTGCCAGCGCCACATTCAACAAGAACAAAAACCTACCGAAAGTCCCAGAAGGTGTCCCAGTCACACATACCCAGAGCTTCACAACGGTGGGAAGGCTATTCTCCATACACTACGAGATCATCGTAAAGATGAAAATGAGCCACGGAAAGGACGTCGAAATGCATTTGCCTTTGACAGTTTGTCCCTTTGACCGGGAAAGTAGCAGCTACTTGCTAAGCTGGATCAAATCAGAGTGTCTAATCGCACGTGATCGCTTTGGTAGGGACGCTGTCAACCTCGCAGCCTCCACCTTCAAAGAGGAAAAGATGCACTTAATGCTTCAACGATTTTGTCCGGCACCTACGGCATACAAACTCAACAGAAACGACTGGGCGGCCCTTGGCTATTCTCTTGAACGATACGGTGAACAAATGGTAACATGTATAGAGTAATGAACGGATTCTAATGCACACCTTGGGGTGCAAACTGGTGATAATCCTGCACCCCTAATGATTCGTAGACCACCTACAACATGTCTGGTCTTCCTGCCTATGCCCCCACTGCAACGACATCATACACTCCAGCAGATAATCCGAATGTTCAGTTTCATCAGGAGTTCTCAAAGACATCCTTACTTCACACGACTGTGCACAAAAGCGTATATGAATCGCTATGTGAGATATTCTCCATAGCAACTGTGCTAGAAATGATAGAGACTTCCTTTTTAAAAGATTACATAACCGATAAGGAAAAGTATACCTCGACCGTCATGCGCTTGATAAACCAATATCACATGCTCCAAAAGGGGTTTGACAAAAGTCCAACTCACAAGTCTGTCCTTGCTGAGATACTACCAGGTGTGGATGAAACTCACTCAAATCTTCTAGTCGTAATGCAGGATGAGTTCAGGCTCCATACTCCACTTGCAATTGAGCGCCTAACATCTGGCGTTCCTGCTACCATTCAGCATTTTCATACGGTTGTGGAGAGTACGTCAGAGTCAAAAGAAGAAAATACAAATCAACTGGCGCAGTCATCTGCACAGGCGCTGGCGAGACTTGTGGCCGAGGCTACGGGTAGTTTCATCACTCTAATGGATGCATTGAAGCTAAATTACAAGACCAAGGCTCAGCTTCACCCTCTTCTAAGTGATTTGGTGGTGAGTTTGAACGACTTGGTTCTGAAGGAGAATGACACTCGCAAGCCTATAGATTTTCCGGAAAAGTCAAAGCTTGTGGGGTGGCTCATCAAGCTCAACAATTTGGATGACAGCCAGGAGTTGGCACAAAACGAGATAGACCAGTTTTTGGACGAGCTTGATGGAGCATACAAGGGGTTCTTTAATTCTCTAGAATAAAAGTTCGATCAGACAATCGACTCGATCTGTTCAGCGTAGTCCAACACGTTACCGATAATGGAGGTGCTGTCAGCGGTGAAATCGCCCTGCGTTTTCTTGGTGTCAAAGTAGATGACACCATTCTTAAACTCCCATCCTTCAACTTCGAGTTCCTGTTTCAAGACCTCCTCGAAGGCCTTGTCAGACTGCTCTTGTGGGAAGTACAACAAAGTTCTGCAGTTTGAAACAGGAATGGAATCGTTGGTTTTCTCGATCGATTTGGCAATTTCGTATCTCAATGTGTTGATCAAGGTCTGAGTAAAAAGGTGAAACTCCTTGCTTGGCAAAGAGCCCTCGTTTTGCAATAGCTTCCAGATCTTGATGTAGTTGCCCTCCATCAAGTTTCTCTCCAACTCAATGGGGTAGCCCAAGTACTTGTCCTTCTCAACATTGAACTGAGGGCTGTTGTAAATAGTCTCCAACTCCACGTGGAATTTACTTATAAGGCCCTGCGAGAGCAAATATAGCAAATACAAGGCTATGATCTTGGTGGTATCGGTGTTAGTCTCAGCATTGCCATGCAACTTAGTTGAATTGTAGAAAGGGCGCAAACTTGCGAAGAAGTTCTCGAAAGCAGTATAGTCACGAGACATCAACGACAGCAAAGCACCAATCTCCAAGATTCTCTCAGATATCTTCAAGTCGTTGATCTGGTCTGGAGTTTGCGTGTTGGATGGAACCGGAACAAGCAAGTTGAACTTAATCAATTCGATCTTGAGGGCAGGGAGAATGCGTTGACATTCGCTGTATTTATCGTGGTCGTATAGTTGGTATAATTCGGCGGCAAGTTTAGAGAGGGCCATTGTGTATTGATGTTTTTGGATACTATGGTATCTAGTTGAATCGAGCGATTGAGTACGCCACTGGTAGTGCGAAGCTCATAGTGAGGGTAGTAAACCGACAATGAGCAAGCCAAGATTCCCCATCTATGATAGAAAAGTTTACGTAAGAAATATACAAATTTCCTGGCAAGCACGAATAATCTTAGCAAGGGAATCTTTGGAAGACGAAGACAACCCGAAGTAAGGGTTTATAATCGACTTCCCAGATGACCGAGTCCGACTATTGAGTTATTATCTTTTGAACACTAGTGAGAGAATAGTAGACAGCGATTTTCGAAGTTAAGTAGTGTGAATCTTCGTTCGCATACACAGCAGTTCTTAATATGGCTCCCAAATGAAGCTTCTCTTGGAGCGATTCGCGGAGAATCTCTAGTACATTTCTGATTCAGATCAATTTGAAGCCCTGTAAAGGTGACGTCTTCACCATTAACAGATTGAACCAAAGAAGAATTTGAAGAATCCACCACGACTCAAAATTCAATGATTACCTTCAGTCTGGGCAATCGAATGCTGACTTGATCTTCGGTGCTGTTCTTGCTCTGAGCAACACTAGAGCGGCTTCTCAAGAGACTCCAGATGCTTTTTGCAGCCAAATCAAGCCTGCCTCTATTTAGCAATTTGAAAACATTCTTGAGTTATTCCTTGACTCACAAACAGGCTCTATGACAATTGGAGCTTATTTTTTACTAATCACAATTCTAACGCTCTGAAGGCATGAGCCTCTCCGATTCGGTTCTTTCCCAATCCTATCCGCATCACGATTTGCACCTATCGAAGAGATCGCTTACGCCCGTCATCCTGCAGCGAAATGTGTCATTCGAAATGTCGTCTTTTAACACATAAAAATTCAAAATCTAAAACAAGTTAGATCTCCTATCTCCATCAGTCAGCGGCTATCAGTAAGCATGCTGAGTCATATCGAGATCCGAGGGCAGGTTTCGGGGACGTTGGCGAAGTAAACGCTGTTCCGCAGTGCAGAGATCACGTGAGAAGTATCTCATCTGCCCTCGGAAGTGCCGATGATTCATTGAAAAATTCACCTACATAAGAGTCTCATTTTTCATCAACACAACCAACCAACTAATCTACATGTGTGGTATATACGCTGCTTACAGACAGCCCGAGATCGAGAAGTTCAAGGACGTGGCTCTCAAGAACACGAAAAAAATCAGACACAGAGGCCCAGACTGGTCCGGCAACGTCGTTTCCAACAACACCATCTTGTGCCATGAAAGATTGGCCATTGTCGGTTTGGACTCCGGTGCCCAGCCCATTGTGTCCAAGGATGGTCGTTACTCCTTGGCCGTCAACGGTGAAATCTACAACCACATCCAGTTGAGACAGATGTTCCCAGACTACCCATACAAGTCGCTCTCTGACTGTGAGCCTATTATCCCACTTGTCCAGAAATACGACGTCGATGCTCCAAAACACTTGGACGGTATGTTTGCCTGGGCCTTGTATGACAAGCAGGAGGACAGAATCTTGGCTGCCAGAGACCCCATCGGAATCACGACGTTGTACATGGGTAAGTCTTCCAAGACGCCAGAAACCCGCTACTTCGCCTCTGAGTTGAAGTGTTTGGTCGACGAGTGTGACGAAATCACCGCTTTCCCTCCAGGCCACATCTACGACTCCAGAACCGACCAGATCACCCGCTACTTCACGCCTTCCTGGTGGGATGCCTCCAAAGTGCCAGAGAAGCACGTTGACTACAAAGAGGTCAGAGAGACCCTCGAGATGGCCGTCAGAAAGAGACTTATGGCCGAAGTTCCCTACGGTGTGTTGTTGTCCGGTGGTCTTGACTCCTCTTTGATTGCTTCCATTGCTGCCAGAGAGACTGAGAAGGCTGCCGCTGCTCTTTCTCACGGCGGTATTGACGCCAACAAGGAGCTTGCCGGTGTGGACGCCAGCGGCTCTTTGCACTCTCTTGGTTTCACCAGATTGCACTCTTTCGCCATCGGTCTTCCAGGGGCCCCAGACTTAATTGCTGCTGAGAAGGTTGCCCACTTCATTGGCACCATCCACCACTCGCACACCTTCACTTTGGAGGAGGGCTTGGACGCCTTGAACGACGTCATCTACCACTTGGAGACCTACGACGTCACCACGATCCGTGCCTCCACGCCCATGTACCTTTTGTCGAGAAAGATCAAGGCCCAGGGTGTGAAGATGGTTCTTTCCGGTGAGGGTTCTGACGAGGTGTTTGGCGGTTACTTGTATTTTGCCAACGCCCCCTCCGCCCAGGAGTTCCACGAGGAGTGTGTTAAGCGTGTCAAGAACTTGCACTACGCCGACTGCTTGAGAGCCAACAAGTCCACCATGGCCTGGGGTCTCGAGGCCAGAGTGCCATTCTTGGACAAGCAGTTCTTGGAGGTTTGCATGAACATCAACCCAGAGGACAAGCTCATCGACCCTAAGGCCGGCAGAATCGAGAAGTACGTCTTGAGAAAGGCCTTTGACACTTCTGACGACCCTAGCGCTAAGCCATACTTGCCAGACGAGATCTTGTGGAGACAGAAGGAGCAGTTCTCTGACGGTGTGGGTTACTCCTGGATTGACGGTTTGAAGGACGCTGCCGAGGCTGCTGTCACTGACGAGCAGCTTGCCAACCCTAAGCCAGAATGGGGAGACGATGTGCCCACCACGAAAGAGGCCTACTGGTACAGATGCAAGTTTGACGAGGTTTTCCACGGTTCCAAGGCTGCCGGTGCTACTGTCATGAGATGGGTGCCTAAGGCCGAGTGGGGCTGCCACGCTGACCCATCTGGTAGATACGCTGCCACGCACGATCACAAAGTTGACGCTTAGTACAGATATTGTTACATAGACTAATTCATGCCCATTACAGAGATTAGCGCATTGGTGAGCGGAGTAAAGCAATGCAAAGTAGTCACTTATCACGAATGAAAGCATTGGTAAGCGAAGCGAATCATTGCAAAATAGCCACCCACTACGATTCAGTGCATTGGTGATTGGAACGAAGTAATGCAATGTAAATACTATTAAGCGAATAAAGTACTGGCTATAACAATCGGCAATCAGCTAAGCTGATCTTGAGATTTAGGATGTACTACAGGGGAATTAACTAGGAGCACTTGGAAGAAAGGCCAGATTCAGCTTTCACAATAGGATTCTGGGACAATCGCATGAAAGTTTCTTTGAAGTATTCGAAAAATTTGAGCTCCCTTGAAGTGAAGTCTTTGAAGATCCGTCAATAGCAGGCTGTCAAATAAATAAATAAAATAAAAGAAATGTAACAAATGAATAAATATACGATCTAGTTTGATCATTCCTTTATATCCAATTCGTTCACGTAGTATATTCAGCTTTTCGTTGAGATTAAAGAACGAGCCAATATTCAATTTGGCATTTCTTCAAAACAACAAGCTATAATGGTAGCTCCGAGTCGACCACACAAAAAACCCCATTCGAGAGGCTTACTCGTTTGTGAGCTCTCCTAGCATAGGTGATGGATTTAAAAAGCATAAAATTGAACCTCAAAACAGATCTTCATCCCAAAAACCAATAATTTAATTCTGACAGTCCAAAATATCTCCTAGTCCTTGGTCTATTCTAAAAGAAACCTCGCCATCTGTGCACAGCATTACAAATGTCACTGCAAAATTAATAGAGGCGTTGCACGCATTATATTATTATTCAGACTAGAGACAATACCAGGTAGGAATACACACCTGCTCTACAACTTCTTCAGCAGAAAGTCCCACTTCCTTATCACAGAATACCACACCAACCTAGAAGTTGTGCTTCGTCAACCACTCTTTCACGAGGGCGTTGTCTCTTTTGTACCAAGCGGCGTTGATCCTGATGTAGTCCAACACCTGCGCCAAAGAACGCTCAAAGCCCTTCACATCACGATCCTTGAAGAACTCCTCTACATCGTCAGCCATGGCCTCCAGCTGGTAGTTGCCCAAGGTGAATCTGATGAACCTGTCCAAAACGACCATGTTCGTCGACATCAACTTGTAGATGGTATCGTAGTTCTCCTTCATGAACTCCCAGAGGATATCTCTCACAGCGGTATTCTTTGAAAGGTTGCCAGCCAAGAAGTGGGCGTCCATAACGGGAACGATGTTCACGTCAACGAGCGAAGCAATAATTTTCCTCACAAGCTCTCGGCTCGAGATATTTCCCAAAGCGCTTAAGGCCACCTCTCTGGAGTCCAAGGCAGATGGGTTAATCACCTCGTCCATCACGACCTTCACATCATCTTCTGTGACATCTTCTGACGAGAGAACTGAGGAGAACGTGAAGTACCTGAGAGCTGGGTCAATTACCCTCGACAGCTTCCAGTTGCCAAAGTTGGAGCGAGCAAGCTCTTTCACTTCTGGAACTTGGTACGTAGCTGCACTATTCAAGATTTGAGCCTTCAATTTCGACTTCAACACATCGGTGGCATTCACATCCTCATTGAGCAACTTAACCGCTAATTTTGAGTATACCAGGCTAATGAAGTTGGTCAACTTCTGATCAAGTTCTTTGTCATTTCCACTGAAGGTTGTTTCCAAGGATGACAAACGAGAGCAAAGCTCCAACCAGGCAACGTAAGATTCCCCAATGTGCTCATTATCGAGCACGATAGATTTCACCAATTCCAAGAAGGTGATTGTGTTGGTACGGTCGTCGCCGGAGATGGCAATGGAGGCGACGTCGGCAATAACACCGACCTTGTCCTTCGACGAGAGTTTGTTGAAGTAGGGAAGAACATTTGACTGAAGAATCTCAGGTGAATAGTCCACTCTCACAACAGTCTGAGAGTCCTGATTGAGCTTAAAGAAACCTTCAATCTTAAAGTTTTCGATTACTGCTTCTTTCTTGTCGATGAAGTCAGTTGTCAACTTATCAGCATTGTCGCCGCAGGCATTGAGTGGCACCCACCAGATAGTTTCGTCATCCTCAGGTTTAACATCACCGCCATTCAAGAATCTCGACTGACTGAGCAAAAGCTTGTCTTCTTCTTGCTTCACGTGGATAACTGGGAACCCGATCTTGGTGATCCACGACTCCATCATCTTGTCAATTGGCTGTCCAGAGATCTCCGAAAGACTCTTCCACAAGGCGAGGGAGGTGGCATTGCCGTACTTGTTAGCATTCAAGTAGTGTGCGACACCGTCAAGGAAGGTACCCGTTCCCAAGTAGGCGGAAAGCATGAGAATCGTGGAGGCACCCTTTAAGTAGGAGATCTGATCGAAAAGCTGGTCAATTTCCAACGCATTCATCACAGGCACCTTGATGGGGTGGGAGTTTCTCAAACCATCCAATTTGAGCGCAGTTTGCAAGGAAGTGGAAACGAAAGAGCTCATGATGTCCCACTCTGGGAACAAATAGTCGACAGCAGCATAGCCCACCCAAGTAGCAAATCCCTCATTGAGCCAGAGTTCGTCCCACCACTGCATGGTAACCAAGTTTCCAAACCATTGGTGGGCTATTTCGTGTGCCACAACGTAAGCGACCTTCTGTTTGTATTCTGGGTCCGAGGTCTTTTCGTTGTACAAAAGAGCGGTTGATCTGTAGGTAATAAGGCCCCAGTTTTCCATGGCATTGTGGGAGAAAGCATGAACAGCTAGAAGGTCCAACTTTGGCAATGGGTACTTAATTTTGAAGATTTTCGAGAAGTAGTCCACGATCTTTGGGGCCAAAAAGAGCGCAAGCTCTGCATCTCTTGTGTATCCCTTTGTGGTGTATATTCTGATGGGCAATGGCTTGTCGTTGTAGTAGTTATCCTCTGTGAAGCCCTCGATGTACTCAAAATCGCCCAAGGCCCACGCCAAAAGATAGGTCGACATCACGGGCGTTTTCTGGAATGTTGTGATTTTCTGATCGCCCTTCTCCTCGACCTTCTCCACTGGCGTGTTTCCTAAAACGGTGTAGTGGCTCTCTGAGGTAATGTGAACGACAAACGTAGCCTTCAACGCTGGCTCGTCGATGCATGGAAACGCTCTTCTGGCGTCTGTGGCCTCGAATTGAGTCGAAATCATGTACTTCGTTTGTCCATCCTCCTTATACAGAGACTTGTACATACCAGCCATGTTCGTCTGGATGATACCTGAAAAGTTCACAATAACACGGACAGTCGAGTCCAGCGGCTGGAACTTCTCAGCAAACTTTATGACAAAAGTCTCCGTTTTCAGATCTTTCGAAGCAAGAGAAGCCTCAATTGATCTCTCCGCCACTACGGCCTCAATCAGCCCAATGGTCAAGTCTCTGTAGTGCAAATGCAACTCATCTGTCTCCTCTACAATGTCCAAGTCAATGACAACTTTACCATTGTAAGTGTCGCTGTCCAAGTTCAAGTCAAACACAGACACGTCATAGTGTCTTGGCTTCAATTGAGTGGGAAGCGACTCGTAATAAATTTCCGCAGACATAAGAATAGTGGTATGGAAAAGTGGGATGCGAATGTATGGAAGAAGCGGAGTCGCAGTAGGTGCAAAACCCTGGCTGGGGAAATGTGTGCAAGCAACATTGTTAGGCTGCTACTTTTGGGGATTTTTGAAATTGGATTGCTCAATTGAGGATTTTGAATTTTGTGAAGATTCCTTTTTGACATTGCTGCTGATGTTTTGCTTTCTCGTGATGTTTGTTTTCCCCACATAAGCGAGTTCGCTTTACGCATTCGGTCGAGGCGTATAGCGCAAAAGAAGAGTCCAGTAAGAATATGAAGACACACAAAATTTACATCTCGAGAGAAAAATTGAAAAAATCCCGTTGATCGTGAGACTTGATCAGATTCGTATTTCGACAGTCTCCATATTTGGGTCTTGAAGAGGTCCCAAATCTGCTATATCCCAGGTCGGCTAGAGTTGCCGAGCACCCTCCGATCTGTCAGAAGTCAAATAAAGAAGTAAAATTCATTTACATTACTACTTCTTCCTGTTTCAAGCAGATGGTCATGAGATGTTTTTCAACCGAAACTCGTAATGCAGAATCATTATGCTATGCCATGCTCAGGCCCTATTTATAGAACCAGAACCGTAACAGAAGTCTTCACTTCAGACTTGGACATTTTGATGCTTGCAAACAAATAATGAGATATTAAACTCTTAAGGCTACATTCCGGATTTGAAGTCAAATTGTGCTGAACTACAATGAATGTGGCTTTCAACTCTACATCTCTTTCAAACTAAACGAGTCATATTTTTGATACCTAGTAAGCCTTGGGCCTCTCGACGTCGTCCGAGCTTTCTCCCTTGTCAAGGTAAGGCTTCTCGCCAATAACAGTAATTCTGTAGTGGTGTCTGGCAGAAGTCTTGTGCTGCAAGAAATCGTTACAGTGAGAGTGCATCAAGATTCTGTTGTCCCACACAATTACCGACTTCGAGTCAGTTCCTCTGTGAGAGGCTCTGACCTGGATCTCTGGGTTGTTGTTGACGTGGTCGTCAAGGAAGTTGAGAATGGCATCGGACTCCTGCTGCTTCAAGCCCTTGATCTTCTGAACAAAAATTCTGGAGAAGAACAAACTCTTTTCACCAGTGACAGGGTGAGTTCTTACCAAAGGGTGCTCAGTGAAGTAGTCAGCCTTGATTTTGGCCACCTGGTTACGAAGGCCAGCCATCTTGTTTTGGTAGTAATTGGAGTGAATGGCAGTAAGGCCTTCCACGATCTTTTGCATCTGGGGAGACAAACGTCTGTAAGCCTCTCTTCCATCAAGGAAGAGGGTGTCTCCGCCGGACTCCGGAGCCTCTAAAGCAACAAAAAATGAGAAAGACGAGGGGTATTCTTCGAAAGATACATCCGAGTGCCAGGCAACAGTCGTTGTGGTATCCTTGAAGGTCTCATTGAATCTGGATCCGTCTCCGCCTTTGCGGAAGGTCACAAAAAGCTCAGGGTGGTCTTGCGCTGAGTAAGCAACAGGGTGGATGTGCAAAGGACCGAAGTACTTTCCGAAGTTGACGGCAAACTCGGCTCCCTTGTCACGGAAGTCCTGATCACGGAAAATAGCGAGGCCACGAGTTTCGAGAAAGAGGGCCAAGTCATTCTTTCCCTGGTCGTCAAGCTCACTTAGCTGAATACCCTCGATCTCTGTTCCAAGATTGGGCGACAAGTTGAACTTTTTGTGGGGCTTGTTGAACAAGCTCTTGAACTCGGGGTCTCCCAAATGGCCTCTATCGTTTTTGGCACCGTCTGGGTTTTTCTGGTTGTTGTATCTGTTGGAGTCTTTTGGAGCAGTGGCCACCAAGAATTCAGGATAAAGAAGCTTGGAGCGTTCAGTGCTGACCTCCTTGGTGTCGCTCAACTTGCCTGCCTCGATCCTCTGCTTGAGCTCCGCATAGTACTTCGGGTTGTCGAGTTCGGAGAAGAAAGGTTTGTAGCTTGGAGCCATTGCGACGATGAGTAGATTTAGCTGATCTGAAAATTTTGAAAAATTCGAAGCATGGTGTTTTATACTGGAGTGGTTGCTTGATGAGGATCTGTGGCTGCGAAATTTGCAACAGGTGTGGCTCGGACTAATACGGGAACAATACCAGTAGCACAAAACGTCGAGAACGGTTTTGATCGGAATCGGAATGAGTGCATGAGCTCTTTGTATCACCAGATCAGCATTTCTATGATTTTGTTACCTTTTGCGTTGGAATTTGAAGCATTGCAAGTGCCATACTAAAGACCTCACTGCCCTATCAGATAAGGGAAGAACAGCCACACATACGCCATATGCGACTCGATTAGATTCCTCAATTATTAGGTTGGCTTACAAATCTCGTAAACTTCGGCCCCGAGAGCTCGGCCGAGAAATCGAAACCTGAATTGAACCCCACGCCGTGATAAATGAACTTCTAACCAACCACCTCCTCCCATAAGCCTCCACGGCTCAATTCTACACCAGAATACATTAATCGTACATTTTTGGAGCTCCCATGGACTAGCGGGCGACGTCCATAGAGTATATCAGCATAGGCAGGCACCTTCTCCAGCCATTGACAACAGGCCACCTATTTCTGCACCTTGTTGTTCTTGCCTTTGTTCTTGCCTTTGTTCTTGTTTCTGTTTCTGTTCTTGTTGCCTCTGTTTCTCTTGAAGTCGCCCAAGCCAGAGTTGACCTTCTTGTCCACCAAGCCAATCTCCTTTGCCAAAGCAGTGCCTGGGTCAACACCAAACTTCTCTACACGGGCCAAGTCTTTGCGGGCAGCCTGCGCCAGCTGCTCGTCACCAAACTTCTCAGCTCTCTGGATCTTCTTCTGGAGCAACTCGACAGCCAACTGCTTTCTCTCTTCTGGTGATAACTGTTTTGGCTTTTCCTTCTCCTCGGTCTTTTCGGTGGATTCAGCGCCGTTTTCGGTCACCGGCTCACTCTCAGTCTTGGTTTCCTCTTTAGGCGCCTCCTCCTTAGCAGCCTCCGGAGCCTGCTCAGTCTCTGTTTCGGCGGCTGGCTTGGATTCTCCAGAATCCAGATCCGCGAGACGCTGAACCAAATCGGCTTTTTTTCCGTCCAAGGCCAATCCCTTGGCCTTAAGCTGTTCCTTCAATTGCGCTACCGTGAGCGACGCGTAGTCTGTCATACCTAGATTGGGTGTTTGGGTTCTGGGTTGGCACCTTCACTGTCGAGTGTTTTTCGCTGTCAACGCGCATCCATACATTCGCGAGGTGTTGCAAAAAGAGCAAGACCCGAGATGGAGAGGAATTGCAGGTCTCGAGATAGATGGAGAATAGAAATTTAAGGTAAGTTCGGTGGAAGGTCTCTACGGGAATGCCGTGAATTTTTAAAATAATCAAGGCGTGCCTGGTTGTTATTTTATTAGTCGGTGTAGCAGCCCTAGAATGGCTGCGAAATATATGCCACCAGCATTCAAAAACGATATGACACAAGTGTTGGGGAACTTGCTTGAAGGGTTGTGAGCTTGATAACCAAGTGGAACTTTCGGCCGTCAATTGTCGAAATCAAATGCCTAGAACGCGTCATTGGGCAGAGAAGAAGCAGGCTATATAGCACAGAGCTTCTGCCCAAGATAGTCAAGATCCGAGACGAGTGCTTTGAGTAAGCAATTCCGGCCAATTTTGAGAGAGGGCCTTCTGTTTAAATTCAGCTTTTGCGAAGGCAGAGACTCAGTATTCAATGGTGCGCTGGGCGAGTCTTCGGACTCCATGTAAAGCATTTCAGGGAACCATCAGACTCGACCTGCTCGGTCTCTATTCAGCTCTCACAACTCCATTAAAATTTCAGTCTCCTGCTTCACCCGCTAAGTTGTTCTCGTTCTGATGGCGAGCCCTAGAAGCAAGCCCCACACTACCAACGCCAACATCACCACAATGAGAGCCATGGCCCGGCTCGCCGGAAACTGATTATTCGTGAGTGCCGCCTGTACTCTCAAGTACCGCCAGTACCCTGCGCAGATCATGAACGCCGCAAAGATGGCACAAAGAATGGACAATGGCTTTGCCAAAACCTCGAGACCAGCATATTCGCTTTGCAACAACTTCCGATTCTCTTCGGTCGCCCCGTCCATCAACGCAAACGTGGCTCGAGACGAGATTGAGTACATTTGGACGAAAGCCACTCCTAAAGTGAGAATGGTCAACCCGCTTCTGATCCAGGCTAGGAACGTTCTTTCGTTGGCCATGTGATCTCTTGCTACTGAGCCTTCGTTCTTCAACATCCACGGTTTCATGACGCCCTGAGCAGCGCTTTTCACTGCATGCTGCTTGTTTTGCTTGGTAGATTTGGCCTTTTCGTGTTCCTCCTCTTCAGTGGGTTCTTCGGGAGGAGCACGTAAATTGTGTATATCTCTAGCAGAGCCTCTTCTGGAGAACTGCAGGTTTTGTATCTCCTTCACAGACTTTGGCCGTTTATCAATCACTCCAGAAGCGAGAACTGGAAATATAGGCTGGGGAAGATCGGTAACGTCTGAGGCTTCCTCGTCTAACTCAGTTCGATTCGACTGTGGGCCTTGTGCATTATCGCCTGTGTACAGCCTGAGAGTGGGAGAACCAGGGTCCTCTGAACGGCTCATGACGATTTCAAATAACCTTATTTATTATATTAGTTCAAAGTAAAATACATGTGTGGCAGCAAAAGATCGAGAGAGCACTTTGCCTGCACTATTATGGAGTGCGCATTTTGCAGCCTACTCCATGGCCTGGTCGATAATCAACAACGACTCACCTCCATCCACTATCTGCAAGAGACCAAGATGGCTGTACTCCTGTATGCACGAGTCAATCTGCTCTTGTGTGTAGCCCATGCCTGACAATCTCGTGTGCAATTCTATCATATTAATAGGGTGTTCGGCGTTGTTTCCCTCTTGGGTAGCATATCCACGGATGATGTTCATGATTCTCGAGGTGATGTCGTCTCTCTCGATATCCTCGCGAGAGTCCATCGACGACTTCGACACCAGAAGAAGCCTGAGAGCCTCGTCCACGTCTGTAGTTCTCACGACATTGTCAAACCGGATTCTGGCAAGCGCCTGCGAGATACGCAAGATGCCCAACAACGTTCTGGGCGTGATGTGGACGAACTTCTTGGACGAGTTCTCGTTTCTCTGAGCCTCTTTTCTCATTCTGATGTACAGCTGGACCACGTGGTCGCCGACCTCTTTGGGAACAACAGGACGGAATGTTCTGGCAACAGAAATGTACTGTCTGATGGTGTGAGGATCCAACGGCGTGAAGTCCATTTCTGGCTGCTTGCCTTCTCTGTGAACGTAGGTGACGTGCTCTGCAAGCTGCTCATCGTTGTCCTCGGACGCCTGGTCCAACATCAAGAACATGATATCGAAACGGGACAAGAGCGCAGCAGGCAAGTTGATGTTCTCGTGGGGCGACAAACGGGGGTTGTAGCGACCGTACAAGGGGTTGGCAGCTGCCAAGATAGACGTACGAGCGTTCAAGGTGGTGTTGATACCAGCCTTCGAGATGGAAATGGTCTGCTGCTCCATCACCTCGTGGATGGCTGTTCTGTCACCTTCCTCCATTTTGTCGAATTCATCGATACAACAGATACCGTTGTCTGCAAGGACCAAGGCACCACCCTCAAGAACCATTTCGTCGGTAACTGGGTCTCTCATCACCGCAGCTGTCAAACCCACACCCGAGGAACCACGACCAGTGGTGTAAACGGATCTTGGGGCAATTTTGTTAATTGCTTTAAGCAACTGAGATTTGGCCACACCCGGGTCACCCATGAGACACACGTTGATGTCACCACGGATCCTCATTCCGTCTCCGATCTCCTTGGTGACACCACCACAAAGAAGCAAAAGAAGAATCTTCTTGACGTCCAAGTGACCGAAAATCTCCGGCGCAATGGACTGAGCCAAGCGTCTGTAGATGGTTCCGTTGCCCTCACGGTTCAAGGCCACCATTTGCTCTCTGACCTGGGGCGTGATGTCAAGAGACTCGTACTGCTTCTTGTGTTGCTGAACAAACTGAGCTTCCAAGTACGTCTCGGTCAAAAGACCAGCCTTGAGCGCACGGAAGCCAGTGTAAGGAGAGGGCAAAAAGATACCTGAGACGTCCACAATGTCACCTGGGTTCATCAGTCTCACCAAGTCGCCGTTAACGTGGATGGTAAGAGTTCTGGGAATATGACCCACAGGCACTTGCGAGGCCATCTCCTGGATCTTCACCTCCTGGAAGGACAGGAACTTCGACGCCCGCGTCAGCATGTACAATTGACCCCTCTGATTGTCGTTTTTGCACTGTGGCGATGTGCAATCAACTAAAGGCTGGAACACCTTGGAGTTTACCTCCTGGAAGATCTCGTACCCGCATTTGTCGCAGGTGTAGGCGTTGACAAGCACAGAGGGCTTCACATCGGACACTCTGGTGACAATTCCTCTCACGGTGATCATTTTGCCCACGTGGGGGCCCTTGACGTCTCTCACAGCGAGCGCCTTGGTTCTGCCAGTCAATGGCTTGAAGTACAAGTGGTACCTTCTGGTCAACTTGGCAGGGAAGGTGTTTTCTCTCATCAAGTCGTTGTCCTGCGAGTCCTGCCAGTCTGTGTTGTTTTGTTGCGAGAAGCCGGCGTTCAACTGGTTGAGCTCATCGGCGTTATCCTGTTGCACTTTCAAGTTTCTCAACTTACGCTGGTGCAAAATTACGTCCAACACGTCGTCCTTGTACGAGATATCCTTTGTGGGCTCGGGCATCATTTCGTCCACAACGCTGGCGAAAAGCTCCGTGAAGTGGTGGGTGTTTTTGAGGATCTGGGCGACCAAGTCCATCAGCCCCAATTGCGAGGGCTGCGACGAAAGAAACTGGTTTTCCTGGTACAGCTTGATGTCGTCCAAGGCTATGTATAGAGTGGAGATGTCTCTGTTTGCGATTTTCTGCATCAAGTCCATGTATTTGATACCCAGCTCCTGGAGCTCAGGCTCGACATCAAGATCAACATCGGTGGACGATTTGAAGTGGGTGAAGAAGTCGCGGATCAGCTTCTTGAGTTCGTTGTAGTTGACTTGTAGCGTCACTGACGAGAGCGCTATTGTGGCGGACATGGCCGGAATTGGTTTTTTTTTGGTTTGTTGGTTGTTGTTGGAAGCGGTTGATGAGTATGTAATTTGGCAGTATGTGGATTTTTTCGTGCCGCGCCATATGAATTCCTAATTGGGCGAAATACACGCGTCGATGCTGGTCCGAACGGAGGCGAGGGAATCGAGATTTTAGGGAAGTAGCTTCCTAAATGTGTAAGAAAAATTGAATGAACGGAAGAGCTGAGGAGACTGAACTGAACTCACTGAAAGTTACCCAATTTCTAGACTTCTTGAGTATATCAATGGAAGTGAAGGGAGGATACTTTTGGCTGCGAAAAGCACGAATCTCGAGAATATGCAATCTGGAAGGGGGAGGAAGGGATGCTCTCAAAAGGCATAGCCAAAAATGTTTACGGAGGGAAAAATTCAAACTGGTATAAAAAAGTGTAGAGTTTGTCAACATTAAAGATTCCACCATGACTACCTCCCGATCTTGTCGAACGCATGTAAGGGTTCTTCTGCGGAGCTTGATCTTACAAGCGCAAATTTTGCAGCCAGATAGAAGAATTTCGTAAGCTTCCTATTGGAAGGCAAACACGTTTTGATTCATTTCCTTGGCCCTTGAAAGTACGTGTTTTCAAAAATCTTCAGCTGAGTTCGTATCAAGAATACTGTAATTTTCGTAAATCGTAAACCAGGAACGCCGTGACAGATTGATGGTTCAGTTTCCGACCATAAAGGTTTGTGAAATAAGGCTCAATATATGAGGGAATTGATTTGTTTTTTTGCCAAAAATCGAGATTCCACAGCGTTTTACGATTGAAACGGGTTGTGATTCTGATTCTCAGCTATCGATGCCAGGTTACGGTTTGATCATCAGTTTCATTGTACCGCAAGACACAAAGACCAAGTCGATAACCAGTATATTTCTCTCCTCTGGAGTTCGTAGAACAACTCCTGAAATGATCACGATCGGGCTGTTCAGAATGGACACCATCCATGTAATTGGGATGATGATAGCTTCGATTAAATCGTACGAAAGTCAGACGTATAGCCAAATATTAGACGGAAACCAAACTCACTGAACTTTGATATGTCACCTTTCCGTCACCGGAACTGCCGCTTCACGATCTGGCAACGCAGTCTTGATCCAGGTAGCTAAATGCTACTATAATCGAGTCTTCGTCCTCCTACGCCTTGTCTCGCTTGCTTGTTTATTCTCTATACTGTGGGCGTGCCGTGGCAACACCATTTATTGACTACACCGTAGCTAAGCCGGCCTCCCAGAGGCAGCTATATCGACATCAAGTCGACCAAAGCACGCGCAGCTCTCTTTTCTTCGCTCCGCAACTTGTCGCCCTTTCCTGGCGACGACAGCGAGCCAGCGCTGTGTTTCCTCAAAGATTCGGCGCCAATGGTGGCCCAGTCCTCCTCGTCTGTATCAGAAGCGTCCTGCTTCGAGAGTTTCGAAGCGGGAAGGGCGTTTTTGGGGAGGGAAGACAGCAAGGTCAGACGGATGCTGGACTCGTTGAAGCTCGATTTTCTTCTTCCGCCAATCGTGCTGCCAAAACCTTCAGGCGAGATGTTGAATGTCCCGGGTAGTAGATGGTTGTTGGAGGCAGACCACGAGCCAATGGGAGACACAGAGAGAACGGAGCCTGGGGCAGGAGGAGGCGACGAAACTGAGAGAGACAGGCCTCTTGCCGAAGAAACAATGTAATTGTCGAGGTTTTCGATCAGATTGAGTCTCAGCCGGTTGAACAACTGGTGTCTGTTTGTGTATGTGTTTTTCTGGACCGAGGAAGCGCCTACAGACAGCGACAGCTTGCGGCGGTTTCCGGGAAGATGCGGTGGAGGCG
This sequence comes from Candidozyma ruelliae, assembly GCA_030582895.1. Classification (NCBI taxonomy): domain Eukaryota; kingdom Fungi; phylum Ascomycota; class Pichiomycetes; order Serinales; family Metschnikowiaceae; genus Candidozyma; species Candidozyma ruelliae. The sequence continues at coordinate 301,475 of JAJMHE010000002.1, forward strand.
AAACTTTGAGAGGCACTCTTTTGGCAAACAGCACCGGAGGCAGCTTTTTCCAGCGGCGGTCGGGCCTGGTGTCGTCCTGGTCAAACTGGAAAAGCCCGTCTTCCGCCGTGTCCATGTTGTCCTCGTCCGAATCTTCAGCAATGGCATTATCGTCATCGTCAAGATGGCCAAAACGGGTGTTTCTGAGCTTGTGGAGCTCGTCCTCGGACGAAGACACCATTCCGTCGTCTTCCTCGTCCTCGTCCGAGTCGCCCAGAGCGGCCTCAAGCGCCTCCCCAGGCACGCTGACGTTGTGGAGGTTGTGCTTGCCGTTGGAGATCGACTCTCTACGCGAATTGAGCGCCGCTGGCTCCTTCTTGGCTTCCTTCTTCAGCCAGCCGAGCTTGGCCTTCTCCTTGAGCTCGTGCACGCTGATACGGGCCTTCTCGTCCGAGGCCGAGCCTTCCGTGACGATGTAGTCCGAGTCTGCCTTCCTCACGGCCCACTGGCCCCATCCGATTTTCTCGAAAACGACGTTGTTTTCCAGGTCTCCGGCCTCCATGGCCGCCATGATGAGCCTGCGCTGTTTGGAAAGCGACAAAAGATCGAACCCTGGCACCTCGACTGCTAACTGTGCCGTGATGAGGCGAATGGGCAAGGGGCCTTTCTTGATCAAGAGATTGGCTAACCTCGTGGGGGTGATCTCGGACGCCACACGAATGGCCTCGGGGGAGGACGTGGAGAGTTTCGTCACGTGTTTGCTTCCTCCTGCTGGTTTACTTGGTGGTTGAGGCTGAATTTGGTGTTTTGGGCCCGAGGCGTGGGTTGTATCTGAAACCCCAGATTCTGTGTTCATGGTGGGGTGTGATCGAGATTGTGGGGGAAAAGAGCGTGTTTTCGTTGACAAAACGTTCGAAATCGCTAAATAGCGGGAGTTTTCCGAGAATTTTATTATAATTTGAGCTTAGAAGACGTGATGTTTGCTGTTTAGGAAAAGAGGGTGGAATTTTCCATATGTAATTTTTCGTGAGACTGACATTTGGCGCCTGATATACACCGATTGTCCTACATTGTTGTGCGTCGCACCGTGACAAAATGTTTTTCTTAACATTTGCTACAACGGCCCCGCTGCAAACCCGGAAACGAATTATTTTTTTGGGGAATTTGGCTATTTTTGGATTTTAGGCGCCGGCTGGGAGTCTAAATATCACGTGCTGGCCAAAATTCCCTATTAAAGCTGCTCGGTCTCCGCCGGGCGCCTATATCCTGGTCCTGAGTCACTTTCTCGGAGAGCTTGCGCACTGGGGAAAATGGTATGTATACTGCATATAACCAATTTCTCACCTCGGACACTGGTGTGGGTGACAGCGTGGGCCACACAGTGTGACCGAGTGGTGGAGGTGGGACACCTGTGGTATCCGGATCCGGATAAGAGGGGTGTCGAAGCATTTGCAGCCAACAAGAGGGAGGAGCCAGCTTAAGGATAGAATGTCAGAGAAGGCAGGAGAAGGAGGGAGAAGTATGGAGAAGTAGGTTTAAGGTGGTGGAAGGCAGTTGTCTAATTCTGCGATATTTGGAGAAAAGGAGGTTCGAGGATGCCTGAGACATGAAAGACAGACCAAGTGTCAGAGATTGTCCAGAGTTGCAAGACCTTGGGGAAAGAGGGTACAATCGCTTGAACATTTTGAATGCTTAAGAATTACTAAATTTGCATGGCTTTGAGTTGAGATCTAGGGGGATTGAAGAGCGGGGCTCCTCTAGTAGTCAAGTGCTGTATCAACCCGCTACCTTTAGAGATCAAAACGTTATATGTTTTGTCAATTGTAGTGGAGAAGAAAGAATGCCGCTTCCTGAGATTGGAATTGGATTCTAACATGGACAGGTTGCACCTGTCGTTGGTGATCACCATCCGAGTGAACTTTTCAATTTCAAATACCAAAAAGATCTGGATTTCGGGATGTCAACCGGAATTGGCTTTCAGAGACCAGATGCGTGGCGAAGGGAGCTACTTGAACTTTTTTCCTTCATGTACATACAAAGTCTGGGTTGGGCTCGATGCCAATCCAAGACTTTGAATTAGAGCTTCCCTAGTATTTCCATACGACTCACTCACAAGTATTATATCGTACTTAAACTTGGGTTTGGCCCTAAAGAATGAAAATGCAAAAATACTAATGAGAGCTGCCGAGGCCCTGAACACACTGTTTCAATCTCTTCCTTATACGCCTGAGGTAGTCCAACTAATTGATTGAAAACAGTGCAGCTTGATATATCAATGCGTAAATTCCAACATTTCAAGATTTATACTGTGGAATTCGTAGAGGTGTAGTGAACCGCCAAGTCCCTAAATTGTCAACAATGAAGTGACGTAAAACGTTACGTACCCACTATCAGCAGAGGTAAGAACCACCGACTAATGAGATAACTACGGGCCGCCTCTACTTCAAGTGTGATGCCTAAATGAGTAAGAGACTCTTAGTGGACAACCCAAAATGAAATAAGTCGCTGACGCTTTAGTTGCTTAGCAATCAGTAACACAGATCCACGATAGCACGGCTGAATACACACAACACTCTACCCCTGAAACCAAATAAAACCCAAATCCCCACTCAATTGCCTTTCTTCTCTACAGCATAAACCACTACATGCTCTACGTCACTCTGCCATGGGTGTTTCGTGTATTGCTCATACTGGCGTAACTGGTCCGCTGAAATCAATTCCGACAACGTCTTACTTCAACGAAGGGAAGTTCTGGTCGTTGACCGCTGGGGGCTGGGCCTTCTTGCCGTTGCCAGCTCTGGCACCGCCTCTGGCGGGCTTGCCGCCTCTGGAGCCCTTGAAGCCGCCTCTTGGAGCGTCGTTCTGGGCTCTTGGAGCCTCGTCAGCGAAAACGGCGTTGAAATCCAAAAACTTCTTCTCCTTGGTGGCCTTCTGCTTCTGCTTCTTGCCAGCAGTAGGCTTGACGAAAGCCTCGGTGTGCTTCTCGACCTTCTCACCAGCAGTCCACTTGTCCTCAGCGCCCTCGTTGGCGGATCTGACGGTTCTCTTTCCGCCCAATTGGTTCTCAGCAAGCTGCAACTCGTTCAAGTAGTCCTGGAGAGACTTGGCAGCTGGAGCAGCAGGCTCACCCTTCTCAGCAGCGTCCTTCTCCAACTCAGCCAAAGCATCGCCAGTGGCGTTGGTCTCATCGTCCAACTCTCTCTTGTCGTTGGAGCCCCAGCCCTGCTTCAACTTCTTCTTCGAGTCGGTCTTGCCGGTTCTAGAGTGACGGTCAAAGGCCTTCTTGTGCTCCTTGTTGGAGGGAGTGCTGCCTGGAGCAGCAACCTCCTTGTTGTTGACCTTGGTTTTGAGAGCAGCCTCGTTGCCGGTTGGGCCCTTCTTGGGCTTTCTGGCTCTGGCTGGGTCAGCCTTGGCTGGAGGAACATCGGCCTTCTTGGAGGAGGTGGTGTTCTTCACAATCTCTCTTGGGAGAGGAGGAGGGAGCGCCAGCTCGTCCTCCACGTCGTTGCCCAATAAAGCGTACAAGTTCTGTGGGGTTAGTTGCTGTTGGGTGGGGGGATATTGGCATCGATGGTGATTTCGGACTTTTCTGGGGTAGTCCAAGAGTCGAGGGGGTCCAGACAGGGGGAGTTTTGGGCCTTTTTTGGGATTTTTGAGTCAATCTTTATGGTCTCTGCAATCAATTGACGACAGAGAACACAGATTGGCCCTTAATGCCTACGTCGTCGGCGGATCTTACTGTGGAGCACCGGATTGGGCAAGGCGTCTTATGATGAATTGCGCCGTAGAATGTGCGGTATCGATGAATTGTGCAATATAGTCTAACATACCTTGTTTTCAAATGACATAATCGTCGTGATTCGACAGCGTTCGGAGTTTCACAGCAAGTAGAAGAAAGGTCCAAAGAAAAATTTTCAAAGAGAAAAAAACCGTCAGAGCGAACTCTCAACGAACACCCGTACCTCCTCCACCCACCCACACAAGGCCCCAGAGTGGCCGAATCACACCTTTTTTTAGCCTCGGAGTTGTCAAAAATAGAAAAAAGTGCCTCCTTTTGGCATCTATTGGCAGAACCTTCTGGAAATTCTAGGACGGGCGCTGCACCCCGAACTCTGCCAATTATGGTCCGCCTGTCCCCATACCCAATTGCTGCGAACATTCCCCCAGTTCTGAGGGTCCATGAACACATTGGGGTCAGGCACGTGAAGCGTGACTGACATACGATTTCCTTGCGCAGGAGAAAGTATCACGGAATTTTGCAACCATTTCTGCTTTAGGCCTCTCCGCCTGACAAGAATGCATCGCCAACTCTTGTCAAAAATACCTGAATTGCTCTTCTCAACTCTTGCGACATGCCTCTGTCGAGAATCTTCAACACCAATTTGTACATGGTAGGTGCGTGCTTAGCAAAGTCCTGGTCGTCGAACTCCACATACCCTCTGAGAATTTCAATGGTGACCGGCTTCCATGTAGAAATGCTTTTTTGCTGGTTTGCTTCCTCTAATTCTGCAAACTTCTGTACAATTGAGTTTGAAAGTGGCACCACTGACTCGAGTATGGTGTCCTTGACCTCAGTGCTCACCTTGTCGCTGTCGCAGTAGAGTCTGAACATGATGTTCAAAAACACGGCGGACGAGATGCTCTCCTGCTTGAGCAAGTTGGGGAGCCTTTCGATAACACCAGCATTCCAGAGCCTCACTCTCAAATCGTAGTCGTCGTTGAATTTGGTAGCGAAGTCGTGACTCGATTTCAACATGTGAGCAAGCTTCATCAAGTGGTGGTGTGAGATGCTCTGGTAGAATGCCTCCTCAACAGACAACTCCAGCACCGTCTCGATCATCAACAACTGAAGGACACACTTCACAACAATCGAGGACTTGTCCTTCGATCTCTGCAAACGGTCTTTGACTTCGCTCAGCACTGGAGAAGCCAGGCGGGGCGTCTCAGCGGTATCATTGAGGTCTAGAGACTCGTCAACACCATCATCAACATCAGCGTTGTTTTCTTCTGCTGCCCCATCAATCTGCTTCTTCAATGGATCTAAGTCGAACAACTCGGTGGCTAATGTGAGGTTGAACAAATTGTCGAACGCGTCGGTAATCAAGTCCCACTGCTCCTCGTTGAGTCTGCCAGCATTCTTGATCAAGAAGTCCTGGAAACATGCCTTTCCGGTTTTGGCAATCGTATCGTTCTCCTGACAGATACAGTTGGTCAACAAATCCAAAAACTCTCTGAGCATTGGGGTAAGCTCGTCGAAGTATTGAGTGAAAAGAGAGACCATGCTGTTAAGCGCCTGGATCAACGTTGTAGAAACCCAGAAAGAAATTCTGTCTCTTTCCGAGATGCTGCTTGACGCACCATCCTCACTGTACTTCAAGTTCCATGGGCTGTCCAAGACACTAAAGATTGGGAACAAAAGTTTGTGACAAATCTCATCCCAGAACGAGGGCTCGAAGTTGGAACCGTATTTGGAGAGAACATCGTAGAAATGAGTCAATGCTCTGGAACGAACCTCGAGCTCTTCACCGGTCATGATGATGTCAAAGAAGCCAAACAAGATAGGGAACCACAACTTCCTCAATGTGTCGGCATTCTCAGAACCGCCAATCACCAACTTGCCGCTTTTCTCGCTTTCGGATGTGATGTGAGCAACTTTTACAATCATCTTCAGCAACACCTCCAACGAAAGAAGGCCAACCTTCTGGAACTTCTCGTTTTTGGCGAACTGAGTGAAACACTCCACTTTGTCAGAGAACGAATCTTGTATACGAACTTCCTCGCTGTACTCCTTGTGGATTGTGAACGCAAGTTTGTAAGCCTTGGTCACCAACGAGTCCTTCTTTTCACGGGCTGCTGCCGTCAAAACCTTAAAAATAGTCTTCCAACCAGATTTGATCTGCGAAGCATTTGCTAGAATCAAATTGTTCATGCACTCAACCACCATATCCTTGACATCATAGGATGGGTTGTGGATGATGATGTGCTCAAAAGGCTTCAAAAACTCCTTTTGGAATTTGAACTGGGCCAACTCCTCAATGTTCATGAATCTTGAGGAAAGCTGTCTGAGGGAGTCTAAAGCGAAGAACGAAACATTGATGTTATCGTTACAGCCAACGACATTGAAAATCTCACCCATGATTGCCCACAATTGAGACCATTCCAAACGAATTCTGCTCATGTTGTAGTAACAGATATCCACAACTTTTTGAAGTGAGAACATACGGGGATTGGCTGACAGTCCAGAGGACTCGATTTCTTCTGACACGACTTTGCTCAAGGCCTCGATAAAGTCTTTGATGCCTTCGCCAGAAAGTTCTGCACTATTAGTGAAGACCTTATCCATCGCAACACTCAATTGAGTCATTGACAAGAGATGGGCTGCCTGAGCAGAGAGATGCTGATTATGGTACTTCATTGCAGCTGATTGTGATGGAGTGTACAGGCTAAAGAATCCTGGAGAGGCAGTGCTCTCCAATGAGGATCTGTTGACCATCTTGGCGGTAGACACATCAGGAATCGAATCCTGGTCGACACCCTGAGCGATTAGCTGCAACCTCTCAAGCTGAGAAATCGAGGTAAGTATTTGCTTCCAAGCTGTGCCTAAGTGATTACCCTCGCTGATTGCAATATCCAACATTATGTAAACGGCAGCAATAGTCTTTGGTGAGATCTGCTCCAAGTTCAGTAAACTCTGGAATTGGATCAATGCACTGATGTAGGACTTCTTTGCATATGGGATATCGAACATGCATGCAATTTTGATCGAGAGCTTGATGCCCTCGAGACATGTGTTGGTGATATCCTCTTCGTCATATTCCTTGAACGGAGGGGTCAAGCCAGCCAATATAGACATCCACAAGGTTTCAAAGATTGTCTTGACATGGATGACATGCGACGCAGCATGGAAAACTGAGCTCAGTGGGTCATCGGACTTGTTCTTCTTTCCTAGGCTCCTGACAAGCTTCTCCGTTTTGGTAGACATCTCTTTGGATGCATGCAAGTAAGCTTCTCTATTAAGGTCTCTTCCTCCAAAGAAGCCTGCTGAACTGGCTGGAGCGACGGAAGTGTCACCAGATAAGAGTGCTGCGTGCTGCTCGGATTGCAACTTGATCTCGTTCTGTTGAATCTCGTAATAGATCTTCTCGAGAAGGTCTCTTGGAATGTCTCCTCCATCATCAATACCGCTGTTGTTGGCAACAAACCCATCAACTGTCATACGGTTTTTAATTTGTGGGGAGTGCTGATCAGTGTTAAGCATAACAACGGAATACGCAAGGACGTACGCAGTGTCAGCATTAGAGAACACACCAGGGTTTCCAAGAACATAACGCTCCGCGAATTTAAGCATGAATCTATCAATCTTCTGGGCCTCACCGGGTAATCTAAAAGACTGCAAGAATGTTCTCATGGCATCAACAAATCCTGTGTTGTTGAAGTTCATTTGATCCACAAAGGCATGCATGATGGCAATGTTCTTCTCGTCACCCTCTCCCAAGTACTCACCAATGGCAGACTTACTCAAACTATCGGTATTGAGTAAGAATACAGCAATGTCCAAAGGATCATCAGATGGAATGAAACCTTGATCAATTAAGAACTTGATACCCTTCTTAGGTCTTTGGGCAAATTGCCTAACACCGTCCAAGAATGCTTTTTTCCTCTGCTTCAAGTTTTGGAACTGCTCTGGGTCATCGGTGCCCTCAGGTGGTTCGGAGCCGCCGTTTGGAGCAACAAAAGATGCATTGCGTGAATTGAGCTGACTCGAATTAGGAGACTCTCCGTTGGATCTACCAGCCGTGAGACTCGTCCTAGAGCCGTTCGAAGCATTACTGAGCTTACTCGTAGTGTGAATTGTCTTTTGAGCCCAGGAATAGAGCGATCTCAAAAAGGCAACGGTGCAATTGATGGCCGTTATCTTCATAGCATACTCGAGTGGGAAAAGGTTGTAGATATCAGGCAAAGGTGGCCTTGATGATATCGTCGAGGTCGTCAAATTGGCAATTTTGCTAATATCATACAAGGAGATGCCTTTCCTTCCGTTCTCGCGATAAGCAGCCTTTTGTGTTGAAGTTACCTCCACACGAGACAAGGAGAGTTTTGTCAACAAATCAATTATCTTCTCGCAAATGTTAGGCTGATCGCTGTCACAATCATAGTTGAGGTAGAATTCGATGAGACAGCGGGAATCGTTGCAAAGACGCTCAATGATTGACAACAAGTAGCGCTTCTGATGTGGGGTTGATGTCTTCATTTCAGCAACGGGCATGTAGATCTGCTCCCAAAAGACAGGAATCTCCATTTTAAAGTCGGATCTCAAATTCGAGATCAAGAGCCAATAGATTTCCAAAGTCAATTCGAAAACTGGTGCAAGAGGCGATGCAGCATTTTTGATCAATGCTTGACACAAGTATGAGCGGACGGCGTCAATTAAGCGAGTTCGGTCATCCGAGCTTGATGAGAGGATAACCACATCCTTGCTTAGAAATATGTCGATGTTGTCCTTCAAGATCGTGTGGATTATGTGCAATGAGAGAAGCTTGGACCGCACGGTATGTGACTTCATGTCGACGTTGTCAGTATCAAGGTCCTTGATAGAAAGTTTGCACATTGCTCTAAAAATCAAGAATGCATCCTTCACCGCCATGTCCTCGTCGTTTTCCGACGCCATGTTAGCTTCATTGACACGGTCCTTATCGTAGCTGGAATCGTTTTCCAATGCTTCCAACGTAAGTTTCTCCTTGGGTTCGCTCGGAAGGGGCTGGCTCTCGTCCAGCTTGAAGTTCAAATTACTGCTAGATTTCGACATTCTCGACTTGTTGGCCAAAGAGTCATTCAATCTCTGAAAAATGGTGCCGATGACCTGTGTCAAGATACCCTGGGCAACTGCTTGGTTTCTCGGTGTGAGAGAAAAGATGAACACATTGTAGATTTGTCTGACTGCCTTCAAGAGAGAAGCACCGTGGGTTGGCATTAGTAGGATGCTGTGCATCAAAGCCCTGACGACCTGCAACTCGACTTCAGGATCAGTGCCTTCGCCCTCAAAACAGGCGGAAACAACCTCAACAGAGTCATCTGTGAGCTTTACTCTGTCAGACTCATCTTCAAACAGGGCGTAATCGAACAATTTGGCAAACAAGTCCACGGCATTTCGCTTCAAGTCATTGCTGCCCAACTCACAGGCCAATTTCAATGCCTCATACATGACGTGGGGGTCTCTGGATGACAGGTTGTTCAACGAGTCAATGGCCTTTTGCGTGGCATTTTTCAACTGATCGTTCTTCTTTGCTTCTTTGCTGCTGAGGATTTGCTCGAAGGTTTTGTTGAAAATCTGGATGTTGTCAACCGTCGCATTGAAGTACTTTCTAGTGGGAGAGGTGGTCTCCAGCTTCATGGAGGCCTCGTTATCTTGTTCCTCGGCGGTGTTGCCAATTGTGATATCTGGCAAGGGCTTATCGTGGACGAAGCCGTTTTCCTCGGTGTTTTCGGTATCCGTGATCTGGGACTGCTCACCGTCTTTGGGTGACTCTGGTTCGCTCTTGTCGCCGTCCTCGGACGTCTGATCGTTGGATTCACCTTCCACTTTTGGCTCTGTCTCTTCTTTGGTGGCATCTTCCTCGGCATTAGATGGCTGTTCCACGGGTTTCAGTCCATTCTCTTCGTTTTGGGTCTCCTCCTCCGCCTCGTTGTCGATTTTTGTCTCCTCCTCCGACTCGTTTCCGGATTCACCTTCCTGGTTATTCAGGTCGAGGTTCTCACCCGATTCGTGGTTTTCAATGCTCGATTCATCCATTGGCCCGGAAGCAGGCGGCTTCTCCTCATTATTCACAGATTCAGCCTCCTTGGAAACCTCAATCGGATCGGGCTTGTGATCTTCACTCCCAACCGTCGGCTGGTCACTTTCGCTCATTTGTAGATGCTGAGAGTATGTGAAAGAGCGCTTTGTGCACGGTCTGGAATGTCAATTATTCTAAAACTTTTAAGCAAATTACTTATATCCGAGCCTCTAACAGTGGGGCTTCTGGATCTGGCACAAATCAGACTTGTCCTTTTCAGTTACTGCTTTTTTTCTGTATTGAGTCCGCACTCTGGGGTTTTTCTTGATATCGAGCGCGTACTGCAGATAGTCCCTGCCACTGCCAACAGGCTTCCGGTGCCTTATCCGATAGTGCTGCTAAGATTACAAACTACTGTGGAGGGCATATATAGTTTTGTAACCCAGTGAGAAGTTCACGGTGATACACCGAAAACTCTGAATTTCTCAGCTAAGCTCAACTCAGTTATTTCGCCCTTTTCTTTTTTTTTTCGTTTTTTTTTCTTGATTTTGCACTACGTCGGCTTTCGAGGGAGGCTGTACGAGACTAAGCATAACCATTCGACACCGAGAAGACTGTTATTCCAGTAAGAAGGTCCTGGGACGGTTAATCAAGCTTCCTCAAAGTTAAATTGCTCGATCGTACGTATATCGAGAGATGTGATTAAGTGCTAGCTAAGTTGCGATTTTTTTGCAGCCATTGGATCTGCCGTGGCGTATTAATTGAAGTAGGCTCGAATAGAAAAGACGGACGGAAGATACAACGTTCGGGTGTTTCTGAATTTTGGCGCAGATTCTGAGCTCAATATGGCTTTTATGTTATTGGTGAAGTCATGTGGGTTTCTTGATAGATCGACTAGATTTTCTATTTTGATGCAACAATTCGTGCTTTGATACCAAAGCGATGAAGTAGCCACAACCGGTATTTTTTTCTTTTTTCATGTCATCTGTGGCTCTCTATTTGTTTAGTTTTGAATTGGTCCAGTAGATTTGCTATCGCCTTGTCTATATCAGATAAGTATCCCCAGATTCCCTTCATTGTGGTATTTTTATGTAGGTTTCGATTACTCTGCTTCTCCTTTCTCTTGTGCAAAAAATTCGAAGCTTTTTTATGTTTCCATCCCGTTTGAAATTAGATACACTCAATTGTTGATTGCAACTTTTATCTTGGACAATTTATGCCCTAAGCTACATCTGAGACGACCACCTCCGACAAGTAAAATTAAAAGTCGCTCTCTTTGTCTTAAGTTCTAGAAAAATGAAACGAGAGTAACGTGTATTATCAAGTGTTCATCTCTATTCGAATATGGAAAATGGAAGCTGAAACCTAAGTACATGAATTGATCCGGAAGTTTGCTGATTTACTTGCGTGGGCGAAACGCCAACAAACTGAGCAGATGCAACAGAAAAGAATTTGACCGTGAATATCTGCAAGCCCATCCTTCAGTAGGCACTTTCAGCTTGTCGAGTGACATCGCCTTTCAGTGAGATTTCTCCAACCCTTGGGCAAACTCTACACAAACTTTGTAACAGATGTCATATTTCTCTAAATCAAGCTATACATCTAGAACTCGCTCAAGGCGACGGCGGTGGCCTGGAAGTCGTCGTGGGAGATCGAAACGTTCACGTTCTTCACACCAGCGGCAGAAGCAGCCTTCTTGGCCTCACCGGACAAAACAACCTTTGGAGCACCGTTGGAGTCTCTGACAATCTCGATCTCCTTCAAAGCAGCACCGGCGCCCTTGGACTTGGTGCCCAAAGCCTTGAAAACAGCCTCCTTGGCGGACCAGGTGCCAGTGAAAGTAGCCTGGGGGTTGGCAGCCTTGTTGGCGTAGGCAATCTCCAGTTCGGTGAAGTTTCTCTCGATGAAGGTGTCGTTCTCCAAGTTCAACTCAGAAAGCAACTCAACGTCCACACCAACACCCTTGGAGGAGTTGTTCAAAGAGGCCAAGGCCTTGGCGGTAGCCTCGGAGTTGGCACTAACGTAGGACTTTTCGGCCTGAACACCCTTCTTAGAAAACACAAGACCGGCCTTGGACTCCTCGACTCTGGCCAATGGGTCCAAGTACACAGGCTGCTCGAGCTCGTCGGCGTAAGGAGCCTTGTCCTTGGCCTTGAACATGGAGTTTCTGGTGATGGCATTGTGCATGTAACGGTAGGCTCTCTTGTTTCTGGCGGTGACTCTGGTAGCATAGTCGTTGTAGGTGTTTCTGTCCAAAACGGCAAACAAGTAGTCTGGGTGGACCACGATGGCCTGGGCACCCTTCTGGCCGAAACCGAAAGAGGTGACGGAAACAGCCTTGACACCGTCGGTCTGGATCGATCTCAGTGGGTACAACACGTACTCGAAGTCCTGCAACAACTTGTCGACGTTGTCTGCGTTTCTGTTACCTGGAACGATACCAGTGTTCAAAATCTGGATGGCACCGTTCAACATCCAGGCACCAGCGGCACCCTTGGGGTGACCGGTCAAGTACTTCTGGAAAACACCGAAAACAGGGTTGCCCTCGGCTCTGCCCAAGTGCTTCATCATCTCGTTGATGGTGGCACTCTCGTTCTTGTCGTTGGCCTTGGTAGAGGTACCGTGGAAGGAGGCAACACCCAAGTCGTCGATGGTCAAGCCGAAAGTGGCCAAAGCACCTCTCAAAGGAGCAATTCTTGGGTCAGCCTTGTAGAAGTTGTTACCCCACTGCTTCTTGGCGTCAGCAACCTGTCTGGCAGCCTCTCTGCGGATCTCCTCGGCTCTCTCTCTGGTGAAGTCCTCCACGGAGAAGTCAGCACCGTACTCCTCCTTGGCCAACTCGGCCTCGTCACTGAGGAAGTCAATCTCGGACTCCTCCCACTGGGCAATCTGGCTCAATCTCTGCTTCAACTGTCTGTTTCTGTACTTGATGTTCAACATGGCCAGTGGGTACTTCAAGCTGCCGTGGTGCTCTCTGGCGGTGGTCAAGATACCCTTACCTGGAGCTGGCACAGAACGGCCAATCTTGTCGGTGGCAGTGGCAGTCATGGCCAAAACAGCGTAGATAGGAACGCCCATCTTGATGGCCAAGTCGGCGGTCATGATCACCTGGATACCAGAACCCTGGGCCTCCATGAAACCGTTTCTGGTGGTGGTGGCTGGTCTGGACATCTCCGAGGGGGTTCTGCCGTGGGCAAACTCGTCCACAGCATTGGAGGTGGCGTTCATGTTGGCGAACTCGTAAGAGCCTTCCTCCTGGAAGTCGTCGTAACCACCGACAATACACACCTTGGCCTTACCAGCCTGGATGGTCTCGATACCAGTGTCGACGGACTCAACAGCAGTGGCACACGCACCAACTGGGGTCTTGATAGGACCGGAGGAAGAGAGCAACATCATGTTCACCCAAGCGGACATGGTGTTGATGAAGGACTCCTGCAAAATGTCGTTTTGCACAGGCTGGTCCTTGTAACGGTCCTTGAACATGCCTCTGAGGGCAGACACACCACCCATACCGGAACCAGAACAGTTTCCGACCTCCGAAACGTGCACGTACTTGTAGAACTCGTAAGGGTCGGTGATACCGGCGGAAAGAAGCGCCTCCACCGTCGAAACAAGCACGTACAAGGTGATAGGGTCGACCTGGGAGATGGTGTCCTCGGGAATACCGTAGGTCTTAGCGTTCCAGCCAGTTGGGATCTGGCCAGCAACCAAACGGTCGAATCTGAGCGCCTTGGGCACGTACAAAGTGGCACCAGACAAGATTTTCACGGTGTACTCGCCAGTCTCCTCGATCTCGAAGATCTCACACTTGTCGCCGTGCTGGAGCTTGTACTGCTCGGCAGTCTCCTTGGACGCCTCGAATGGCTCCATGTCGTGCTGCACAACCACCTCCTGGATCATCTGCTTCTTCTTAGGGTCGTAGCCGTCGAACAACTCAGGCTCGATCAAACGGATACCCGAGTGCTCCAAGATCTGCTCCTCATACTTGGCCTTGATGTCCTTGTCCTCGACAGGCTGCTGGGTCTTAGCGTCGACCCAACCAGTGTATGGCTTGCCCTTGAGGGGACCGTTGTGGTACTTGATCAAGCCCATGATCCAGGCCATCTCAATGCATCCCTCCAAGGAGAACTCACCAAAGGCCTCCATCTCCCAACGGGTTCTGGAGTTACCCCATGGACCAACCTCAGAGAAACCGGTCACCACAATCAACGACTCGAGGTCCAACATGCCCTCCAACTCGGGCGCAACCTTCTTGATGTCGTCGTAGCTCTTCATGTCGGGGAAGCTGAAGGTCATGTTGGCACGAGGCTGGACAGTGACCTTGGAGTAGTTGGCGTCCACACCATCGCCGTGCACAACCTTCTGCTCGATGGCCAGCTCGATGGAAACGGCTCTGCGGACATCGGCGTTTTCGATCAAGTCGGTTCTCAACTTGGAGGTGAACTCCTTGAGGTTCTCGATGAACTGCAAGCCACCGTTCAAGTCGGCCATCACAGGCTGCTCCTGGCACAAGTTGACGATCTGAGGAGTCAACAAGCCCAAGATGTTGAAGGCCATCTCCTTCTGCGAGAAGGTCCTCACGCCCATCTTCTCAATGCCCTCGGCAATGATGTTGTTGGCGCTCATCAAACCGGTACCTCTGGTCCAGCCAATGATGGCTCCGCAAATGGTGAGCTTGGTGGACCAGTCCTCCGAGTACCATCTGTTGAACAAGGTCTCCAAGGAGATCTTGGACTCGGAGTAGAGACCGTCGAAACCGAAAGTACCGTGGTTGGGCGACAAGGGCAACACAACCTGGGCAGGACGGGTGTCGGTGGTCTTCTTGGCCTTGACGGCTCCCAAGAGACGCAACAAGTTGGTCAACATGATTCTGTGCGCCAACTCGGACTTGGAGTCGATGTTGTCGATGCCGTTACCGTTTTCAGGAATGGCTGCAAATGGAATAATGGCGTCCAAGTCCCAGCCCAAACCGTTCTTGGCGTCGTAGATGTAGTCCACAAGGGCATCGACGTCCTGCTTGGAACCCTGGTTGAATGGCACAACGATCAAGGTGGAGCCGGCAGCACCGTATCTCGAGTACATGGCCTGGTAGTACTCAGTGACCTTCTTGGAGAAACGGGACGTGGTGACCACGACCTTGGCACCACCAGAGATCAAACCCTGCAAAATCTCAGCACCAATCGAGCCAGCACCGGCACCAGTGACCAAGACGTATCTGTCCTTGAAGGTCAAACCGTTGACAGCACCGCTCTCCAAGCCGTCCAAGTACATGGCAGACAACTTGGCGTCGTACTCCCAGCCGTGCTTGGTCTTGCTCTGGAGGTGCAAGAAGGGAATGGTCTGGGGTGGGATGGTGGAGGACACTGGCTGCAAAATCGACGTTTTGTCGGGCAAAGAGGCGATTTCGTCGTCAGTAGAGGCGGGCTCGTCCTCCTCAGTAGGAGTCACGTTACCGCTACGACGGCCCAAGGCGTCTCTGGTGACCTGGGCAGTCTCAATCTCCTTGGACTCCTCCATGAAGTCGGTCAACTGCTTGTACAACTTCTCGAGCTCGAGCTTGGTGGCCTTCGACACAGAAGCCTGCTTGGTCATGGCCTTGTACACACGTGCAAGGTCCTCCTGGATGGTTGGCTGGGCCTCTCTCTTGGTCAACTTGCCGCCCTGAGCCATCTCGTAGACGTACTGCTCGAACTTACGCACAGACTCCTTGTTGGCCTCCTCGTAGACGATTTCTCCCTTGGCGTCCACGGTGGTCTTGGGTCCCGTGATTCTGGAAACGTCCTTGTACACTGGGTCCACGTCCAAAACCTGCTTACAGTTGTCCACCAACTGCTGACCAAGTCTCTTGGCGAGCTGGTAGGTCTCACCCTTGTACTCTGGGGTGTGGTCAATGTGGTATTGCATGAACTTGATCAAGGTAGGAGAGGCTCTGTTCATGATCTGGATGCACTGGCTGATGGTCTCTCTGTCGACCGAGGTCAACTTGCCAAAGATGATGTCAAACCACATCAGCAACACATCCTGTCTGGCCCAGTTCCAGTACGAGTCGTAGGTTCTGGCCTTCAAGCTCGAGAAAATAGGCTTAATGCCCTTGGCGTAGAACTCGCCGTGCTCGGCCTCCCAGAGATCGAGCTCCTTCTGCAAAATAGCACCGGCTTCCTTCTCCTTGATAAACGACTTGGCGCCCTTGTTGAGGTCAACCTGCAAGTATCTGGCCAAGGTCTCAAGCTGCTGCTTGGCCAAGTTTCTGTTTTCAGCGGTCATGGCGTCCAAAGCAGCACTGTCAATGACAGCTCCACCGGCAGCGGCTCCAGCACCGCCAGAAGAGGCCAGAGAAAGCGAGATTCCAGCACGCGAGGCGTACTTCTGCGCCACAGAGTCCAAGAACTCCTTGGCCTCGTTGTCGGAGCCCAAACGGGCGGCCGGTTCGTTGACCAAACACATCAAAAGCACGGAATCTTGTCTGCCCGAGGCCAACCCGTAGCGGGTCTCCAAGTACTTTCTGGCGGAGGTGATGGAGAATCCACCGGGCATTTTCGAGCTCATCAAACGGCCAATGAGCGAGGTGGAGGTTTTTCCGAGGGAACCGGAGAAGGAGTCCTGGAATTGTTCAGCCAACTCCTCCAAGGGTGTGTCCTCGGGCTTGTCGGGCGTGGAGCCGAACTCCTTGCCCAAATCACCCAAAATCTCGTTCTGCACGGTCGATTTACCGTTCACGAGGTCCTTGATCGGCTTGCTCAAAGGAACGCCGTCCAATGGCTTCTTGAGCTTCTGGGCCACCAAGACGTGAAGAAGAAGCGACGCCTTGACTGGCTCGTCTGGAATGGCAGCAGCAGGGCCTGCAGAGGGAGCTGGGGCAGCAGCAGCAACTGGGGCAGCAGCAGCAGGAGCAGGAGCAGCAGGAGCAGCCTCTTCCTCCTTGGGCTTCTCTTCAGCTGGTGCTGGTGGGTCTGGCGTGTAGTAGATCTCCTTGGGGTCCTTGGCGTAGCACAACACCTGACGCTGCAAAGAAAGCGCAGCGTCGTAGGACTCGTACTTGGCCTTGATGGTTCTGGAGGCCATGCCGGCCAAAGTTGGCGAAGGGCCGATTTCCACGACTCTTTCAGTATTGTGGTCTTTCAAGAACACATCCTGGGTCTCGATCCAGCGCACGGGCGAGGCAAACTGGTATGCGAGAAGCTCGGTCAACAACACGTGCGAGAGCTCTTGTTCGATTTCGGCTTTCATGTGTGGATGTGGTGAAAAAAATGGGTGCAAATCTGGAAATTAGGCTCGGTCCCGGAGTATATATCCTGGCTGTGTGCAGGTCGCGACAACTGAGGTGTTGGATTTGGGTTTGGCGTCGATGAGGTTTGTTGGCCTTTGATCACGTGTTACGTCACGTGATCCACTTTGCACACCGTCTTTCCCGGCGTCAGGAACCAGAAAAGGGGAAACTAACCTGATTTTCCGGCACACCTCCTTCTGCTGGTTCCCTTGTCCCCTCGCTCTCCGCTATCCGCCGTGGTTTGTGCAAATTTGACGGAGGGTGTCGGGAGCTGAGGTTGCCGACCTGCATATAGCCCAGCCCACCGAGATAGTGCCTCGCTCTGTTTTTTGGTCTCTGTTTAGGGTCTCGCGCCTCACTATGCCTGATATGCCACTTCTGTATTTTGGGCGTGCAAAAGAAATGTGAAGCGGTTGGCGATGCGAGATAGTGAATTGCACGAAAGTTGAATTTTCGCTTGGTTGTTGAATTACTTTTTGGAATTGTTGAACTGATGTAGGACAGAAATTTTCGACCACCACAAGAAAGACATAAATGGTCTGTTTGATACTAAGAATTGAACTTCGACTTATTTCTGTCACTCTTGAATTTAGGCTTCTCTTACACTAAAATTGAGCCCTGGGAATCAGAAAGAGGCTTCTGCAGAGCCAAATCTGGCAGTGAAGCTGGTTATACCTTACAAATACGACCTTTATCTTTTGTAATGGGCATTACTCTAACGAACGATTTTATAGATGCCGTGGCCCTACAACAATTTCTCGTGATTTCCTACCTTCGACTTTTTGAACTCCGTAGTGTTACCTCAGGTATCTTTTACGTTACCATAGCGCCTTAATGGTATCAAATTGTGGTATTCTCTTGCTTGAGTTGATGAAGCTTTTTTAAGCCTTTTCTCGAGGAAAGCTAACAAAAAGCAGTTTCTTGTAAAAATTCTTATGCTCTTTTCAGAAAAAAATGCCCTCCCATTTAGATCTGACTTATCAGATATGTGGAGGAAGCCCCATGACTATTTTGCAACTTCTCCTGGTACGCGACTTTGGCTGCAAAACATACATCTGCCACTAATACCCAAAATACGAACCACGCCACCAAAAATATAACCCTTCACTATTTACTCGCAACAACCGGCTCTTTACACCATCTTGAACCGAAAAACGCTAATTCTGCCCCAAATTCACCAAATAGCCTCCAGACCAACTACAGCCCTTTGTTGGTCTGTCCTCCATACAACGCGACTGGGGTTACCCGCTCCACACTATAGCCATCAATTTTTCAATTCCCACCATTTTGAACCCCAACCAATACACGTCTTTTACACGTATCTATAATGTAGGCCCAACGCGTATGCCTTCTCGTCTGCCCTGGAGGTATTCGTTTACCACCAGTTTAAACTGGCTCAGGAGAACACTTTCGCTGTTGGAAGATCAACAGGTCATCTCCACCCTGAAGGGCCTTCTTCGGAAGTCGTGCCGCTTCGGGACTATTAACATGATCGAAATTCCCCTCTAAACCTTCAAGCTTTTCCTCTTTGCTTTTGTTGGCAAGATGGTGAAGTAGACTATACTGTGAGGCCAATCTTGACGATTCGATCGTTGAGGTGACGCAGCCTGGGATCTTGGGCAAAATGGGCTGAATACCCGAGTCTGAGCCGAATTGAGGTTTGACTTGAAGCCGTTTGGCCAGTTTCTCCGGCCTAAATTCGTGGATTACGCTACCATCACTTTTAATTACGGCCAGAAGTTCAAAATGGATGTTTCGAAAGAAAAAACACTCGACTCTCTCGCTTTAAACCGAGGGAGAGTTCACATAATTGCGGAATTTCTCAAATTTCGATTTTAGGCGTCGGATCAAGCCATCAGAAATCCAAGCTAGATGAAGCGACCTGCATATAGTCATGTTTTTACAATCTCTATATGTTTACCCCGTCGTCTCTTTTCCTCGCTCATTGAGCGCAGTGGCGCAGTGGAAGCGCGCAGGGCTCATAACCCTGATGTCCCAGGATCGAAACCTGGCTGCGCTAACTTTTTTGGAGGGTACAAAGAGGTTGGTTTCTTCGATATGTAGTGGATTCCCACGTTTCCCGTTTTTTTTTATCAATTTTTTTGGTATCCAAAATTTCATGATTCGAGGCTATAGCTTAGGGTGACTCTATTTCCAGTGCTGTACTTGTCTTGCTATCACTTCTGAGGTAGTCTGTCTATTATTCTCCCTACACTCTGAACTTTTTATTTTTTTATTAAATACTTGGTGTTTTTTTTTTTTTTTTCTTTACTTGGGCCCGTAGGCCTGCTTGCTATTGCAAAAGACTGTAGAGCTTTTCGGCGGGCTCCTTGACGGAGCGAAGGAACTCAGAAGCCTCAGAAGCTGCTTTCTCGGCTCTCTTCAACTGATTAGGAAGATGAAACTCGGAAGCGTCGGGAACAAGACGGTCAATCTCGGCAAGCGTCTTTCTGTAGGGCTTTCTGTCGGCAACTTTGACATAGGAGCCCTCGAGCTCTGGTTTGGACTCGGTGAGCTCGAAATGGCGGCGGTACACCATTTTGTTCAACTTTTTGCATTCCTGGGAAAGAAGATCCAAGCACTCGTGGCGGCGTTCCTTGGCGTTCCGCTCAAGGTCTCGGACGCTTTGTCTGAAGTGCAACTCGAGCAAATCAGCCTTGCGGAGACAGTCGTTGAGCTTTGAACGAATTAGGAACGGGTTGGCACGATTCTGGACCATGTCCTTGATGCAGCGCAATTCGGTGAAGAGTCCCTCGGTGTGAGCTTGAATGGCGGCCATTGTGCTCGTGAAATGTGAAACCTTGTCGCCCTCGATCAAGCAATTGCTCTTGACCTTGTCGAGGACCTCGTTTTTGAGAATGCGGTAGAGGGCTCCGAGTTGCGAATTCATATCGTCGACCAGCAACGAAGCGTTGGACTCAAGCGACTCGAAGACCCTTTTCGCAAGCTGCTCGTAGCACCGGAAGTTGATCTCGTGCCATTGGGGGGTTTTGGCGAGCGACATCATCGTGGGCAGTTTGAGGAGCTTCTTAGGCGCTGGGAGCGTGGGAAGCGACGAAAAGACGTTGGGCGGGTCCGATGTGAGGAAGTCGGCCACCTGGGGGCCAAGCTCGAAGGTGACCTTGCCTCTTCTTCTGGTGTGAAGCGGCTCCTTTGGCTCGAACTCTTTGAAGTAGGCAACGGCGTTGTTCACGGGCAAAGGCGAGATGACTCGCTTTCCAGAGCGTCTCAAAGGCTCAGCAAGGTTCACCAGACGCTGCTGTGGGGGGCCAGCGGCGCTGGGTCTGAGTCTGAAGGTGTCTGGCTTAAACAGGGCCACGGGCCTCTCGACTGGCGGAGAACCGTGGAGAACGGACGCATCGTGGCCCATTTGGTGCAAGATCGCCACATGTGGGTCGGGGAAGTCGCCAAAGAGGCAGCAGGTGACGTCCCACAGGTTCTTCAACAAGACACGCAGCGTGGGAAGCACTGTGGTCTTCATGGCAGTGCCCATTTTGGACAAGGCCAGGGTGAAGAAACCATTGCGGTTTTTTGGCTGAAGGCCCTTGGGGACGAGGTGGGTGGTGGTTTTGGCGTTAGTGGTGGTGGTGGCCAGTGCTGGCGGGGCCTTGTGGGCAAGACCAAAGGGGGACTTCGAGAGTTTCGGAGCACCGTGGGTGATGGTGATGCCGTTGGTGGTAACGGTGGAGGCGGCAGCCGTTGGAGGCTGAGTCTTTGCAGCAGAAAATAAACGCAAAGGAGACATTGAAGCAGAGTGGTAGTGGTGGGAGGAAAAGAGAAATATTGGGAAGTTCCCAAGATATAGTGCCCGGGCCGTTTGTGCACAAGCTGGACCTACCGTTTTTCGCAGCCATTTTGACACCTGCAAGGAAGGTATAGTGGCAGAACGTCCAGGAAGGGCAGGGGCAGCGATTTGAGAGCGGCAAATGCGGAAAGTAGAGAGATATGGATGATGCTAGAACCATCCATGAGGTTCTTTGAGGTTTGGACGGTCATTCAGTCGAAATGTGGTAACTGGAGGTGTGGTGGGCTACATCCGTACACCAGATGGAACTGGGCCACTGAAGGGCCTCCAGGGGCCTTAGGAGGGGGTAATCTGATGATAGAGAGGGTTCTGGAGGCATCATGAGGTAGAAACTGGGCCCAGGTTTGGGTAGAGTGTAGCAATTTGTGTTTTGGTGTGGTACGTGCTCTCCTTTTGATACTCAGTGCATGCTGAACCACCAGCATAGCCACAACGTTGTAAACAGCCACCATGCGAACAGATGATAAATATCAAGCTCTCAAATGATTTACCAATCTCCCCTTGTACTCCCAAGCCAAATCACCGAGTCTTTGCTTCGTCTACGCCAATTTCACTAATTTAATAGCTCCTACAGCCCAAGAAGGTACAAAAGCTGCCAATGACGGAATCTTCATCAACATAATATCAATCTTCGAGACTGAATCTCCTTTGTTACCTCTTCAAGGTGCAGAAAAGAGTTTCAGTGGGGACCCTGGATCATCATCCTGCACACAGCTGTCTCCACGATACGTCTTAATTTTGCATCTAACGTGTCCTGTTGATTTACGAACGCCAACTCTACAATGGTATGTTTAACAAATATAGGAGCCCAAAATCAAAACTAACAGATTCAGCCACTTCAAACGCCTAAACAAAGAGCAGCTAATGCCAAATTCGAAAAGAAGAACGTGAAGAAACAAGGAAAGCCTAGAGCGCTACAGAAAAAGACAGAATTCCCCGTCTCCAAGACATGGATCTTCGTTTTGACCTTCTTGATCTGTGGCGGGGCCATCTTGGAGTTGATCAGAATCTTCTTCGCTTGAGAGTACAGACTAACATATTTGTATAATAATACTATTGCATCATGACCCATACGTGAAAAGACGATTCTAAGTCTCCTCGGCAGATGTTTCTGGGTTGATCACCAAGCCGTTATCGAGATCACACACCGTCTCCTTGCTGGTGCCGTTCAGAAGGGAGTCGGTGCTGCCTCTAAAATCGATCTTCTTGGTTGGTATATCTTGTCCGAACTCTAAGAGGTAATCGAAGACGTCTTTATCTTCCGTGCAGTCAAAAGTAGAGAGCTCAAAACGCTTGTCGTTGATGATGCTCAAGTACTGGTTGCACGTCTCGATTTCTGTCTGCGATAGAGGTGAAGTGTATTCTCTTCGAATGCTGGGCACCTTGGTAGCACGAGGAAATGGAAAGATCGTTGGCGTAACGGGAGAGCCTGCTCCTTCTTCTTTGCAAAGAACATACTTGAAGGTGTGTTTTCCGGTCAACGGTGAAACAAGGCGGAGGTTGTTGCGACTATCGAGGAACGCTAGCTGGTTCATATCGTAGAGCTTGTCGCTGGGCAGTTTCCCATCTTCCAGGCTAGCGGGAAGATTCGAGACTTTAGGCAACTTGAAGAACTTGACCGCATCTATAGAGGGAAGAACCCACGAGTCAAGGAACTGGTCGCTTGATAAGTCACCCTTCTGCGGTATAGCACCAAGCTTGTTGGGATAGTTTCTAGAGTCGTTTCCGCACGACAAGTAGTTGATGTTGTACCAGTGAAGAGAGCCCTTCTTCTTGGAAATGCAGCCAAAGCCAGAATTCGTGCCGTCATTAGCGCCTCTTCCTTCGGTATTGAGGAACCAGAAGATCTCTCTCACCGTGGCGCTGGTGTTGCCTCGGCTGAACTTGCCCACTAGGGACGCCTCGTTGGGCAATCTGTATAGGTCCCAGAGGTAGAAGCTGTCACCCTTGAGACTTGCTTGAACGAGTTGAAGGTCGTACGGACTGAGCGAAAGATGGGAAACTCCAGCGGGAGGTTTGAAAGTTGCGATCATCTGGCCGTCGTCGAGGTTGATAATGCGGATGTACTTGTGCTCTCCGGAGTCTAGGGCCAGCTTCTTTATCTTGTTGGCGGTGGAGTAGAGCGCCTGGCTAATGTTCGTGCTGATCGAGTGCAAAGACACGTCCTTGTCGATGAAGTTTGTTTTGGACTTCTTGGGCTTCAGCCAGTACTCACGGAAGGTTTTCGAGCCGGATTCGGAAAGAGTGTAGAGCTTATCTAGCGCCGAGCCAGAAATGGACGATACCACCCGCACAAGTAGCGGCCCCAGGGGCGGTAGTTTGAGGTCAGTGAACAGGCACTTCTGCTGTGCTGCTTTCTTCTTGATCGAGTCGCTATTTGAATGGAGGAGGTGCTTCTGGTGGTCCATCTCGTGCTTGGTCGGAGAGTACACAAGCCACGAGCCCTGGATGTCGTAGATGGGGACATTGTCGCAGACCGAGGTCTTGAGGGTCAATTGGTCCTGTTCGACGGTCAAGCCGTCCTTATCGGCCATGGGTCTGGTGATGGTTTGGTGGAGGTTGTGCAGTTTGACCCGAAATAGAGAGAGGTCGTCCGCAACTCTGTAGAGGATGACGTAGCCGCTGGGAGAGGCAACGGAGATGTAGGACCCCGAGATTTTGACGAATTTGGGGCCCTTCATGAACTCAGGCAACACCTGCCGCTTTATCGTATCCCACCCAGCGGCGTATAAATAGAGGTCCTCGTCCGAGGCGGCAACAATGACGGACCTGCCGCAAAAATCGCCGAC
The DNA here is from genome assembly GCA_030582895.1 of Candidozyma ruelliae. Taxonomy (NCBI): domain Eukaryota; kingdom Fungi; phylum Ascomycota; class Pichiomycetes; order Serinales; family Metschnikowiaceae; genus Candidozyma; species Candidozyma ruelliae. The sequence goes on from JAJMHE010000002.1 coordinate 325,091, forward strand.
CTTAAAGTCAGTCCACTGCTGATTTAGCGTTGTGCTTCGAATGAAATTAAGCGAATCGCCTCGGTACGTCTCACTCCGGGAAGGACTCCAGTCCCAGAGCTCCAAAAGCCGGGTTTCTGGATAAAAAACGACGATCTCGCCACGTGGCCCGTACTCGACCATGGCACGGGCCTTCTTGGTGCCGTTTTTGGCGTGGCTCCCATTTTGTCCCGGGATATCGGTAGGACTGTGTGATCCGTTGATATGGGCTGGAGAGTCCGAATCCGGCGCCGAATTCCCGTTGGACTCGATTTTCTCGGCCTTCTCCGAGCCCTCATAGGCAGCAGCCTTGATTTTGTTCCATGTGGCCAGAAACGTCCCGAGACGGTGCCCACGTTTAGGGTTCGTTGGTCTGAGTGTTAGTAGTGGCAAGGGGTCTTCCCAAAAGGGAAGGTGGGGGTTAAGCGAGACGTACACTTTCACCAACAGCTTCATTGGTCAAAATGAGGTTCAAACTTTGCGATTTTTGGTGTTTTTTGAGGAAGTGATCGGTAAAGAATGTGTAGGTGATCGAGTCAGGTATCAGCACGGTTATGTTATCTATGACTGCGCGGACTGCAGACAAGCACCACCCTACCTTATCGAGGCGCGAACCATTTGCAACCAGGTGGGGGAGATAGAGATGGGAGGTTGTGGAATCGTTAAGGGAGGCCATATTGGGAAGTAAAAATTATGTCAACGAAGATATTCATATAGGCAAACACAAAAACGACTTTTATATGCAGTGATTTTGGAATGGGAGATCGGGCGCCTCGGCATAGAGGTCACCTCTCAGGCGTTTAGGTGATCTCGTGAACAGAGGAAGAATGAATTCGGCAATTGGTGAATCCCGATTCTATTCCCAAAATAAGCTATGTTTGTTATTTGCTTGAGGTTGCACAAAGACAAAAGGTGATTTGTTTTTGTGGTGTTTCGGAGTTCTCGGTACGTGCTATTCCGAGAGATTGGAGCTTTGTATAGGAAGCAAGTGGGCCGAGTACCGCCGCAGAATAAGCTACAAAATAGAAGGTTTCCGATAATGGGGTAAAGTGACAGGTTTAACAATATGGTGAAACAATAACTTATTCAGATCAGCTTCATATAATGAAGATACGGCATTGTGCAATCATGTGGTGCAAAGGATTAGTTGCATTAGCTAGCATGGAGTAAGAATAAGCAGATTCAGCTACTAGCAAGAGTAAAGGTTACTATGTTGAAAAAAAGACAAAAAGAAGAAAGAAGCGGCATCTCCAGGAAAACTCCAGTACTTGACGGCCAAATATCCTTTCAACTAGCGATTATTGTAATTGTTGGTGGTATGCCTCTTGACATCGACCGAATCACGAACGTGGGCCCTCCAAAAGAATGTGGCTATCTCATCAAATGAGACAAAGTCAAGCCATGTACATGGCTTTGTTTGATAAACAGTCGAGAAAGCTCAGATAATAGCCAACTGACCTGTCTTGACATCGACAAGGACAAGACATAACACGGCTCAATATTATATCTGAAAGGGTCAAATTATTTTAATGCTGAAGGTTGTTACACTCCCACAGTTGTGAGGGATGAAACCTGTTGATGCGATCCGTGTTACACCACCAAGATGTAACAGCATCCCAATTCTCTTCATCGGGAAAATTTCCGGTCACTCAGCTCTTTGCAGCAGGAAATTGCTACTTTACGGGACACCAGCATTCAGATGATTTCCTCGAGGTCAGATAAAGATTGACTTGCGGAAACTTGAAGAAATCATCACCCAAGATACATATTTCATACTGGTGTAGCAGGACTTGCGGGAAGAAATTATCACCCAAATTACATATTTCATGCTGGTGTAGCAGATGAGTTTTTCTTGCAGTCGTCAACATTACATATCCAATGAAAGAGTCAAGAGCTCAATTGCACTATCCTGTGAGCTTTCGACATTTCGCTATCAAACAACCTAGCATTGATCTAAATCAGCCTGTTCGTGATCCATTGCCTGTCTCTTTGAAGCCATCGTGAGCCGGGTCGAGGATAAAGTTGCGATACCATTAGACTTTTAGTCGTTCCTCTCGCTTCTTCGAAGCACAACGCTTCAAACTTACCCCAGCACTCAACACAAACTCAGTTGCAAAACACGAAACTCAGTGCTATGATTCTACTCGTTTTCTGGCAACAGCGAACTCAAAACTCTCCCAAATCTCCACCAGCTCCCACTCTCCTTTCGTCCTTGCTGCTAAGCTGCAAAACTACCAATACTCCCAGGTCAAGGCAAAAGCGGAGAACGCCTCGAAGCAGACATCAAGACCAAATCGAACCATACTCCCTGGGAAATTAAGCTTTTGCCCAAAAAGAGGCGGACCAAAGGAAACTAGCGAGGCTGTCTAAATCGTATCTCTTTTCGCAGCAGGCAACCGAGGTCCGGTTCCACAAAAGCGGTTCGTAAACCTAAAAAAATACCTTTTGGTCGCCTATTCTTTCCTGAACGCCCCTGAAATCGACTCCGCAGAATGCACCACGATCGGTCCAAATCAGTCTGTTCTGGGCAGCTTCAGTATGGTAAGCAAAGCCGCTAACATGGAGATAACAGTTAAGAAATCCGTCCCCGCCTTTCAGGGAGAAGAACAAAAGATAAGAATGTGTGCCTAGAGAGCACATTTTGGGAAGGCACTTAGTGGAGGTTCTCCAGCAATTGAGCTTTTTACTCTAGTGTAAAAAAAAAAATGGTGGAAGTGAAAATTACCAGCAGCTCTCCAAACCTCGAATTTCATCCTCGGTCCAGAAAAGATCGCCAACGTTGGCGGGGTGAGTCAGCCCCATCTCGTATATTCCCCGAAATGTGCCTAGTAACGAAACTTAGTGATGTCTTCTTTCCTCCCTATTGCCCCACATTGTCGAGTCCAACTTCTTGGCTCTTCCCCTCGGCGCGGACTTGCTGCTATCTCCCTTAGGCAATTTGGCCAATGGAGAATTTGGAGTTGGTAGAACTCGGAAAACAAAAGAGTTTGAATTCAATTGCTTCAAATGATAGAATAATGTAAAAATACCAAACGAAGTCCCGGTCCTTGCAGGGCTCCAGCCGTTGCACGGCTTTACACCTACACCTGGGCAGCCCCACTATTGATATTTTCGCAGCCAATAGATGCCACTTTGGAAAGCGGGTTATGCCGAAGCTACTACTCCAAAAAAAAAAAAGAGAACGTAGGAATTCTGTTTTCCTTGGCTTGCCACTTTCAGCCCTGCCTAAAAAGCCCTGCCAGAATTTCGTAGAGTTCTCCTCTCGTCTGACACCCGGGAATGCCACTATATAAGGCGACGAAATGTGTAACAATGGCAGCTGACCAGCAAGATGTCGATTGAAGCGAACAAACCGGTCTCAATCGAGTCTGCATCAATGGAAAAACAAATCATCGAGGACTACATCGAAGAGGTCGACAAGAAGCAGGGAATTATCACCAAGGTCGATGCTCTCAGCGACTCGGAGACCGAGGACTTCTCCGATATTGATGAAAAGAAGCTTCTTCGCAAGTTGGACTTCAGATTGATCCCGCTTTTCACGATTTTGTACCTTCTCAGTTTCTTGGACAGAGGCAACATCGGCAATGCCAAAATCGAGGGCCTCGCAGTCGACTTGAAGCTTGTGGGCACACAGTTCAACAACTGCTTGACAATATTCTTTATCTTTTATGCCATCATGGAGGTGCCCTTCAACATGCTCTTGCACCGGACCAACCCACGTTTTTTCATTCCCACGATGGTGGTGATCTGGGCAATCGTCATGACTCTCATGGGCACAGTGCAAAACTATAGCCAGCTCTTGGCCACAAGAGCGCTTTTGGGGTTCTTTGAGGCGCCTCTTTTCCCGGGAATCTCGTACATTTTGTCGATGTACTACAAGAAGTCCGAGATTCTTGTCAGACAGGCTATTTTCTTCAGTGCCGCCTCGATTGCCGGTGCCTTTTCGGGTCTTTTGGCGGCAGGTATTTCCCAGATGGACGGAGTTGGCGGCTACGCGGGATGGAGGTGGATCTTCATCTTGGAGGGCTTGCTTACGTTTGTCGGAGGCGTCATTTCGTACTTCATTTTCCCAGAGTACCCAGTGAGCTGCTCGTTCTTGACGCCCAAAGAGCGCCGTTTCGTCGCCCACAGAGTGAAATACTCCTCGAACGCCGAAAGCGGAAACATGACAGGCGTCAATGGCGACGTCAAGCAGCTTGGAGAAGACAACCTGGGCAAATCGCTGTATATCTGGGCTACCTTCAAGGACTGGCAATTGTGGTGCCAGGTGTTCGTCTGCTGGGGAAGTGTTGTTCCTCTTTACGGAATGGCTCTCTTCACACCCACTGTCATCTACAATCTTGGGTACACGTCCACCCAGGCCCAGCTTATGTCAGCACCTCCATTTATCACGGGTGCTTTGATCTGTATTTTCTTTGCTTGGCTCTCCAACAGAACGGGGTACAGATCACCCTTCATGTACTTCAGCTTGCTTTGCGTTTGCATTGGCTTTTCTATTGCCTTGTCACACTCGCCTATTACCCAGCCCAAGACCATTTATGGCGGCATGTTTGTGCTTTCGGTGGGCTGTGCCGGGTACCCTATGACGGTGATCTGGCTCTCGAACAATCTAGCAGGAAGCTATAAAAGAGCTATTGGAATGGCTACCCAGATTGGTCTCGGCAACATGGGAGGTGCTTTTGCTTCCAATTTCTACAGAGACATCGACAGTCCAAGATTTATTTTGGGCCACTCGCTTGAGCTCGGATTCTCTGTGATGGGTTTGATTGCTACTCTGATTGCTTTGACCGGCTACATCATGGCCAACAGGAAGAAGAGAAGAGAGTTGGCGGAGGGCAAGTATGATGATTGCACTCCCGAGGAGCTTGTGAGTATGGGAGACAAGAGCCCCTACTTTGTCTATCGTTACTAGTTATGTGCTATGAATTGTTTATGAAATAGGTTCAGTAATGGGAGGAGTTTGGTAGACATAGCGTGGGGTGTGGTATATGAGTTCTCTTTGCCCAATGTGAGTGGGTAAGTTGGTAACACGCTGTAGATAGTTGAGCGAGATTATCTTGGCAAGAACAGAATAGTTCTCATGAGCCCGACAAGCTACAAAATTCATTTATGAATTTTTCTACGCCTTTGGGGTTTACTGTTAGATATCACACACTATGAAGTCACTTTCAGAGATGCCCTCATCAAGAGCATTGAGTGTTTGTTGTAGTCGGATGACTCCAGATAGATACAAACAATGACCTGGCGATGAATGAAGAGCACAATAAGATGGCTACCTCTCTGGTTTTGTGTGCCTGTCCTGAAGCTTCTACAAAAGGCCTTTGGTTCCAATTCTGTACCAAATGCAAGTAGTTACATAAAATTCAAGCACTTTCTTGAGTAGTTCTATCAGAGCAAAATTGGTTTCACCAAAATCAAGATATCTAATCCGCTGAGGCATTTAATCAGCCAGCCCGCCTAGCACTTTCTCTTTGTTCTCAAGCGAAGGTCATAAACCTCGAGGACAAGTTGCAAAACCTGAAAGAACAATGACTCGCCTTCGCCAAAGCACTGACAATGAAGAAGCTCGAGCACCACAGAGGGCTCAACATTCAGCCTGGCTAAGAGATCTCAACACAAAGCAAGAATCAATTGTAGTTGTACCCCATCTACATATACAATTCGATTATCTCCGAGTCAGTTGCATACTGGAGAACTCTCCTTCTGCTCATAGCCTCAATTCATTGACGTTCTGATTTTTCCGATAATTATCCTAATTTCCACTTCTAACCATAACACACCAGGCCTTCGAGAACAAAAGGGGATCTTCAATCACTACAGCATCACCAGAGAATGCATGATCAGCCAATCTTCAGCCACTCTGTCTTGCACAAGCCCTCCTTCACAGCTATAAATACAATGAAACCAGCTCTTCCCCAACTCCCCGTACAATGAGCTCTTTTTCGCAGCCATTATAGCAATGGCGGGGACGAAAGGTCTGCCCCATCTCGTAAATTCCCCGTTAGCGGGCTCAGGTAGACGAAAAGTTGCTCTGATAACGCCAACTCCTTATCGAGACAAGATCCGCCCCACATTGTCGAAAGCCCTGACTTCTTGGCCCTTCCCCACTGTCGCGGAGTTGAGGATCTGGTAACTCCGTCGAGGTGGATTTTGGATTTCTGTAGTTTCACGATTTTTCCACGCCAACAACATCGACCAACAATTTGACTCAAATAAATTGATTGCAATGAAACTTGGACAAATCGCTGGACACGGCTATTTCCACACCTTTACACCTGGAACCGAAGGTGTTGTGGACAGAAGTACCCCACGCCATTGTTGATGATGGATTTCGCAGCCATCAAAGAACAAACAAGCACCAGGTGAATGTAAGGGCTGGTGAGCTGAGGAGAATTGCAAACTACACACAACTTTTCCTTGGCTTGCCAATTTCAGTATTCACTCTCGTTGATTTGTTGGCTTTGCTACTCCTCTTCTCACTTGTAGAAATTATCTATATAAAGCAGACGAGAATGGAGGCTTTCACTCATCAAAAATGACAATTCAGGTGAACGAAGCAGCTACAGTTGGGTCTGCCTCAATCGACAAACAAACCTCCGATGACTTTGACGATGTCGACAAGAAGCAGGGATACATCACCAAGGTCGAGGCACTCAGTGACTCAGAGACCGAGGACTTCTCTGATATTGACGAGAAGAAGTTGATCAGAAAGTTGGATTTGAGGCTTATTCCGCTCTTTACAATTTTGTACTTGCTCAGTTTCTTAGACAGAGGCAACATCGCCAATGCTAAGATCGAGGGCCTCGCTGTGGATTTAAAGCTTGTGGGAACCCAGTACAACTTGTGTTTGACGATTTTCTTTATTTTCTACTCGACCATGGAAATCCCTTTCAACATGCTTTTGCACCGGACCAACCCCAGAATCTTCATCCCAACGGCCATGGTGATCTGGTCTATTGTGATGACACTAATGGGCACTGTCCAGAACTACCACCAGCTCTTAGCCGTGAGAGCTCTCTTGGGTCTTTTTGAAGCTCCGCTTTTCCCAGGAATCTCGTATATTTTGTCGATGTACTATAAAAAATCAGAAATTCTCGTGAGACAGGCTATCTTTTTCAGTGCTGCCTCTATTGCTGGTGCGTTTTCTGGGCTTTTGGCTGCTGCCATCTCTCAAATGGACGGTATTGGGGGCTACCAGGGCTGGAGATGGATTTTCATCTTGGAGGGTTTGCTTACATTCGTTGTTGGAGTGTTTGCCTACTTTTGTTTCCCCCAGTACCCCATCAACTGCTCCTTCTTGAGCCCCAAAGAGCGTCGTTTCGTTGCCCACAGGGTGAAGTACTCCTCGAACGCCGAAAACGAGAAAATGATTGGAGCCAGCGTTGAACTCACCAAGAATCTCGGTGAAGACAACCTGGGCAAGTCGCTGTACATCTGGGCCACATTCAAGGACTGGCAGGTTTGGTGTCAGGTGTTCATCTGCTGGGGAAGTCTTGTTCCACTTTACGGTATTGCCCTTTTTGCTCCCACTGTGATCTACAACCTCGGCTACACTTCCACACAAGCACAGCTTATGTCTGCACCACCTTTTATTGTTGGCGCCATAGTTTGCGTCTTCATTGCCTGGCTCTCGAACAGAACAGGCTACAGATCGCCGTTTATGATTTTCAGCTTGCTCTGTGTTGCTATTGGCTTCTCAGTCGCCTTGGGGTTCTCTCCCGTGACACACCCACTGTCAGTGTACGGAGGCATGTTCATGCTTGCAATGGGAGCTGCTGGGTTCCCCATGACGGTGATTTGGCTCTCGAACAATTTGGCCGGAAGCTACAAGAGAGCAATTGGAATGGCTACGCAAATCGGTTTGGGCAACATGGGAGGCGCTTTTGCTTCCAATTTTTACAGAGACCAAGACAGGCCACAGTTCACGCTTGGACATTCGCTCGAGCTTGGTTTCACGCTCATGGGTATTATTTGTTCGGTGATTGCATTATGTGGGTACGTTGCGGCAAACAAAAAGAAGAGAAGAGAGTTGGCGGAGGGAAAATACGACGATTACACTCCCGAGCAGCTCGTGAGTATGGGAGACAAGAGCCCTTACTTCGTGTACCGCTACTAGTTACGTGCTATGATTTACGACTATGAATAAAAGTTGAAGTGATGATTGGTAAAAGGAAAAATTAGCGAAATGCCATTGCGAATAGTAGGGTTTCTCCGGTTCCAAGCCGGAAATTAAATCCGAATAGATTGGTCCATTGATCCGGTGGAGCGGTTGTGATACTTTGGGCTGATCCTGTGGGGAGTTGCCATGATCTGGGATTCGAAGAAAACCCCTAAGTAATACGAAGCATCTTTGTTGGTAACTTACCAGGTCAATTACACTATCAGTGAGTTACGATTTGATCGAGGTACTTGCAAGATCCGGGTAGGGAGCTATATTTGGACGATTTAGGGATTATTGAAAGGAATTCACACATAAGCCACCAAAACACATCTGATATCTTTGAGACAGTAAATGTCTATGTATTGGAAACTCAACAGTTGCGAATTGATCTAGCATTGTGACAACTCGACTCGAACTGTTCCGATATGAAGGAGCACCTAACTCGATTTCATTCACCAAAGCAATGCCGAATTCAAGTAATTCTTCTTAAAAAAAGAAAGAGAAAAGAAACAGCGCTCAATCTTTTACATTCAACAATGCCATATATCTCAGTCGGAGCGCATAAAAGGTATGATCCAACACTTCAACGGCCATTGAAGACAATTGCGATCTCTTCTCATCTTCGAGTGAAGTTTTATCAAAAATAAGACTCTCAGCTCTGGGAGCTCATTTTAACAAATTTCAATATCCAAATTGTATTTTGTCACTCCATCGAGGCCTCACCATCTCCCCATACTATGCGCACATATTTCGCAACCATTATCAACACTTGCTGATACACCTTACTCTAGTATGCCATGCCCGGAACAACCACATACTTGAAAGTATCGCCAGGCTGCTCAATTCCAGTGCGTGTTTTCGTGGACAGAAAAAGAATACTACTGAACGGAACGGTCGCAATTAATGACCGGTCCATCATCAAACTCTCTTCCATCAATCTGCTCCGGCTCTCCAACAACGACCTCACAAACCTCACTATGGACATAAAAGAGGAGCTCGAAAAGCTACTATTTGAGGAGCCCTTGCGGCTTATATTTCCCTCGAAGTTCGTGCACGGCTCAGACAAGGTTTCGAGGGAAATAGGCACGAGATGGAAGTGCAAGGTGATAGTTTCCTTGGGGTACATGGCGACTTTGAGGTACAAGTTGGGCTTTCTACTGGACAGAGGCGACATAGATTTTCTTACGGATCGAAAGATAGACGTCACAGCAAAAGAGGCCGCTCACACTGCTCTCCTAGTCAAGGAATTGAAGTTTTCGTTCATGAACAGAGAAAACGTCGAAGACGAGGATGAAGCTAACACTGTGGATGACAAGAAGACGCTTCTGTACAAGTTGAACAAGCTGGCATTGCTCAACAATAGCATCACTGACAGTCTCGATCTCTACGTGGGTCGGCGTCCGCACCTGTAAAAAGTTTAATATGTACACAAAACCAAGGGATATGAATAGAAAACTACACCACATCGCTGATGATCCTCGATGCCTCTCTGTAGGTCTTCAACAAGTTGAAGCACTTCTCTCTCTCCATCTGGATCGACTCGTCCTCCTGGAGCAACTCGTCAAAGTACTTCTCGTTGTACAACTTCACCACGAGCCTGTTTTGGATGTTCTGCTTGATGTAGTTGACCAAGAGGCACATGATCGACTTGGGCACCTGGTCCTGAACAATCTCGCGGACAATGCCAAAGTAGGACACAATCAAACGTCTGATCAACTCACACTCGAGCTGCTCACGTTCATTGAGCTCGCTGAGGCTGTCTTCGCCGTGATCAGCAAGATGGTGGCTGTTGTCTGGCGATGGGCTGCCGCTCGACTTGATCTCCTCAATGGTGAGGCCGTTCATGTCAGCGTGGATGTTACCACCGTTGTTGATGAAGTTGTTGTTGAATTGCAAAGTAGGCTCCTGAGGCAGTGGGAACTTGAAAGGCGTAGGGTTCAACTGCGCTTGAGTCTGCAAATGCTGTTGATGCATGATGGGGTCCTTCCCGAAGAAGTAGTTGAAGTAGGACTCGTGGCCGTGGAAGGTGGAGTCGGACTTGTGTGTGTGGGTCGTGGTCTTGACGGAGTCGCTTCTCTTGTGCTTGTGCTTGAGAATGGGCTTCACGTCATCGTCGTCAATCTGGTTGATGTCAATGTCTTTGGGGTCAGCATGGCCGTTGGCAACTTCGGGCTCGGTGTCTTCCGACTCTTCACTCTCCTTGTTTCTGTTCAAAATTTTCGTTGTGGCGATTCTCATTCTGGCTCTCTGCTCCTGCTCACGCTGTCTCCGCCTTTCCTCCACGACAATGGCCATAGCCTGAGCGGCTCCCACGAAGTTGGGGTGGTTTGTGTTGATGTAGGCCTGCTGGATCTCGATCATAGACTCCACGTACTTGATGGTTGGGCCCAATCTCTCACGCAACAAGTCGCTCACAGTCTCCATGAGCTTGGCCTGCAACTTGGGGTATCTGGTCATGTCGACGTTGCTGCCGGCATTGCATATCAGGTGCACGATCTTCATCAATTCTTCGTAGACGAGCTCGACGCATCTTCTAGAAGGCTCTTCTAGGAGTTTTATCTGGGGTTTAACGAGCAAATCAAAGGCCAATTCGGGCACGAACAACGAGGGCCTGGGGCCCAGCGAGTTGCGGATGGCCGTGCGGATGTCCTTGACGGACAAGTTCTGTGTAGGGTTGATTTCGGCCAACAGAGATCCAAAGACCTCGTTGTAGATGTAATAAATACGAGCACCACCACACAACTCCTTGATTGAGACATCATCGAAAGAAGTGCCTTCCACGGAGTTGATGACGCTGTTGGCGAATTTGGTCATCAAATTGAGGAGCAACGCAGCACGGCCCTCCTTGGTGTCGATCAAGGATGGGTAGTCGCCGTAGGAAGCCAACTCCTGCTCGGTCTGGCCCATCAAGGTGTTCAACTTGGCCTTGATGTCTGGCAAACGCTCGCGGATGTGGTTCATCAAGATCTTGTTCAAGGTCAACGACAAGTAGCGCGTACCGCATTTGCTGGCAAACGAGCGGTAGGCCGGGTGGTTGGCGAAAAACTGCTGCTCTGCCTTCAACGACTCCTCTAGCAGCTTGTTGTCCTGGATATCCTGCTGGGACCGGTTCACCACGCCAATAAAGCCCAATTTGAGCGGGTACACGTTTCCCTTCAAGATGTCCAAGGCGTTGGTGCCCTGGTCCATCAAGTCGAGCTTGGAAAGCACGCCCACGGTTCTTTTTCCAGTTGGGTCGACCTGGCGGGCCAATTTGAGCGACTCCGAGTTCACCAAGTCGACGTTGGCGGGCGAAACCGCCAAAATAATGCAATTGGGCCGCTGGATGTACTCGAGGATCAACGACCGGGTCTGTCTTTCGATGTCGGTGGGCTGGTCGCCAATGGGGATCTTCGTGAGACCCGGAAGGTCCACGAGCGTCAAGTTGAGCACCTTGTTCGAGTAGATCTTCAAGTTGATGGGCAAACGCAGAATGCCCTTGTTCTGGCCGGCGATCCGCAACGTTTCCCGCTCGATCTCCTGGCGGATGTCGCCAAAGCTGTAGAAACGCTTGTTGGGGAGGTGCAAGAACTCACCCCACTCCGTGGGCACGTCCGAGGCACTGGAGTACGAGCTGCTGCTGTTGTTGCTGTGTGCGGTGCCGTTGGGCACGGAGTTGCCGATGTTTCTTCTCAAATGCTCCTCCAAGCTGATCTCGGACGAGTTCTTGTCGTCGTCGGCCTTTTTCACGTCCTCCGCCGAGTATTCTTGCACAATCGGGTCGCTGGGGTTCACATGGATCAACTGCAACACCAAGGGCCTTCTGGTGACGATGCCAGTGCCCCTCGGCAAGAAATCCTTTCCAACGATATTCTCCAACACCGACAGTTTCCCGCACGACTGCGACCCCACCACGGCCAAAACAGGCAAGTCGATGTCGGTTAGCTGTGTGGTGGTGACAATGTCCTGGAGTTTGTTGACCACCGGGATGAGATCCTGAAGGGACATTTTGGGATGAAGGTAATGTTTGGTTCTGGGGTATGTTTGTGGCGAGCAATTGGTGAAGAGGGCGTGTGTGCAGGAGGCGGTCAAAACAGATCCACGGGGCCGAAGCAAGGTTGGCTAGGTTAAATTTTTTTTTTATTTGTGGATTGAGATGTTTTCTGGCTAAAGCTGTGGCTGGCTTCTTTGGGATATGTTTCCTTTTGGAATTGGTTTTGCCGCTGGCGCTTTGTGGCTGGTGAGGTGCAATGGCTGCGAAATCGAGATCGTTGCTGGACTGGGGACAACAGAGGGTGGCGAATTGGGGAGAACCGGAGGGTTTCATTTGAAAGAGGGTCACGAAAGCAAAAATTGGTTTGTCGTTGTCGTTTTTTTTTTTTTTTTTCTGTTGTGTGCTGGGGAGGTTGGGCCGAGACGGATTTGGAAGCAACGGTGGCAGATCCATTGCCGGTAAGATCAAGAGAGCGACCAGAAAAACCGTGAATGGTGCAATCCAAAACTAAAATTGACGAAATCATCTCCTGACTCGAGCGTTTTGTTTCAGGTGTCATCGGACCGAATTCCACTAAATTGGTGGCATAGCAAGCGTATCCTACCGACGTTATGCCCACCATGTGCTATTGGACTCACAGGTTTTCGGGCTTCTTCAATTAGCGAGATCCAAATCAGCTTCTCTGGCTTGCATGCAACTTGAGCGTTGAGCCAGTAAGTCTCGTGAGATTGTTTGTTTGCTTAACTCTCTTATCACACGGTTGGCAACGGCTTCCATTGTGATGGAGATGCTTTTTTTATAAAGCTTGACCGTAGTAGACCCTTGGATAATACATTCTGTGACAAGGCTGCGACAAAACTAAGACAAGCCAATATGAGCAAACAGGAAGGCTTCAAATGTGTGGAGAACACTCTCCATGACTCGGTGATCAATTCCCACCTAATCATGTTACCAGTAAGTTTCCTGACAGGGTGGGACCTGTTGAATTAACAAAAAGGGCGCTGCCCTCAAAATGCCTTGTCAACTGATCTACAAGCATTACAATATTACCATCGACGTCTTCACCTATATCCTTGGAAGCCATCAAGCAACCCTCAGAAGACTCTCTTGATACCAAATGCAAGTAGCTCTTCTTTCCACCTAATCAAAATCAAAATCAACTCTCATCTATCTTTCTCTATTTAGTCTAAGTCTATCACAGCTACTCTGCAATCGGCTGCGGTTTGCGTGCCTTCTCTGTCTTCTCGTCAAACACCCGATCTTCGTTTCTCTCGTTGAACGTGTTGTACCCCCAGTTGCTATCAGTATAAAACGTCTTCCTCTCGTAGGGGTTCAACTCCCCACCATCACGAAGTCGAAACACCAAATCGGGATTAGAAAGAAAGTAGCGAGAGAACCCCACCAACGTCCTGTCGTCGTCGATGTCCTGCAACACCTGCTTGAACTCAGGCACATCGTAGGTGTAGTTACCGCTCCTGATGAGTGGTCCCTTCCACACGGCTTTGGCAAACTCGTTGCTGCCAAAAGCACACTCATCCGACAGCATCTCGGGGATTCGGGGCTCCACGAGCGAAACATAGGCGATTTGCTTCCCGGCGTCCGCTCTTTTCTGGAGCTGGCCCAAAAAGTACCCAAACGTCGCTACAGGATGAACATCGTCCTCCTCGGCCTTCATCCCCGTGTACTTGAGCCAGGGCGAAATACGAATGGCCACCTTCTCTGGCCCTATGGCCTCTCCCAAACGGTCAATGAGCTCGAGCGCAAAACGGGCTCTATTCTCTATTGATCCTCCGTACTTGTCGGTTCTCTGATTCGAGGAAGACTCGAAAAACTGGTTGATGAGGTACCCCGTGGCGCCGTGGAGCTCGACATAGTCGAATCCCGCCTCCACAGCGTACTTCCCGGCCTGAACAAACTCTTCGACAATCTGCTCGATCTCGGCGGTGGAGTACTCCTCCAACTCGTTGCCTGCCTTCTGTGCCGCCTCTTCCTGGTCCTCGCTGTGATATATCGCCGAAACTCCCTTCAATTGCACTCCGTGTTTCTTGCTGATTCCCGGGTTGGCGCCACGGCCCAAGCCCCAGATCTGGACGGCGGCAAACGACCCGTTTTCGTGGATTCTGTCTGTGATCTTCTTCCACTCTTGAACGTGTTTTTCCGTGAAGATTCCCGGAATTCTGGCATTGACGCCGGTGCTTAACGAGGGCAACGTGGCTTCGGTGATGATGAGCGTGCCAGGGTACCTTGATCTCTGCTCGTAGTATTGCAACTGGAGATCTGAAGGTGAAAAGTCAGGCAAAGCTCTCAATCGGGTGGAGGGAGCAAAAACGGCTCGGTGGGATAGCTCATTTTGGCCGATTTTGATGGGCCGGAATAGTTTTGTGTTTTTAAGTGGCACCGATGTGGCCTGGGAGAGGAATCTAAAAGAATGTAGCATTGGCATTTGCAGCAATCTACAGAGACCTGGTATTTTGCAGCCGCGCAATAAAAGTGTAGAGGATGTGAGAATTGAGACTGTGCTATGATCAGTGGGAGGAAATTATACCGTCCTTTTTTTCTTTCATTTTTTTTCTTTTTGTTCTTTTAGACACGTCGAAGGTCGTGGGGGTGAAGAATCAGTATTTTCCTTCCCAACTTTAAAAAACTATAAATTGTAAAAATCACCGATACGCCAGTTTCATTGTGGCCTCAGTTGGCTTACCACCCTTAACCATAAGATCCCAGTAGCCGGCCATAAAAAAAACCTTAACGGCTCAGGAGCCCTTTCAATATCCCATGCGGGATACTGTCGCCATAATCCGATCAATTTGGCCTGGCAGGAGGGCTGGTCGTTGAATGAGGTCATCGATCTTGCCTGGCTTTCGAGTAGAGAATGAGGTCCTCACTATTACGACAAACCAATTAAGTCGTCGTAAATTTCCAAAAGAGGTGTCCGTTGGGGCTAGCATGGCTTTCTTTTTTTTTTTTCTTTTCTTTTATTTTCAACAAAAACTCGCATATCCAAAGAAAATGACCCGTTTTGACGCTTTCACTATACCGATCAATAAATTGACTCATCCGTTTCAACGATGCTGCGTCCGATTGCTTTTCATAGCTCCTCCCGATAAACTGGGGTAAGCGACCAAGACTTCTCGAGAAGCTCGGCAGGAGAAGCGGCTACATCAATGCGGAAGAGCAGAGAAGCTCCAACCCCGCTTTGACCATTATCCCAGCTAACGTCTATGTCCAATCGTAATTTGTACAGCACGTATGATTGCAGTGAATATTCAGTTGGCTCCAATTGGGGAACCTCGCATTCGAAAACACTTTGTGGTATATCATACGAGAATTCACCCGTCGACATCTCAGTCCACTCGATTGGCTCCGTTAATGTTGTCTTTCCAAGGTCGTACTCAGTGATCGTCACATCTGTCGATACAAAGCCTTCTGCAAGCTGCGCAAAACTCTTCGTTTTTTTTACCAAAGTGATCGAGATTTCTTCAATCACGATGGTGGGTACAAGTAAGGAATGATCTCCGAACACATGAGTCAAGGATGAGATACGTAGAGATGATCTCATGATATCGGAGATCTTCATTCCAGGTAATAACTTTTTCCTCAAATCCCAGACCTCACGTTTGTTGTAGGACTCAGGGAGACAGTTTAATATAAAAGTATCGCAAGCTACTTCATCAAAGACACCCACACCCATATAGTATGGTGGGTCACTTATGAGGCCGAGGTTGAATCTCCGAGGGAAATCATTCAACAACCTGCTCCATAATTGAAGTTGCCCCCGCTCCACGAAGCAACGAGTGTAAGCAAGAGCGGCTGGTCCTGTCGACTCGAAGGTCGTGCCACTCGTCGTGTAAGACTCGTCAAAGGAATACAAACAGCTGAAATCTTTTGTGCTACCATATGTTTCAACACGGTATACGGTGCTATCTGTAAAAAAGGCCATACACAGCCAAAAGTTCAACTCGATTTTGCTTCTTTGCAACCATTTCGTAGGTTCGCTCATTTCCTCGGGCTTGAAGTTTGGTATCGGTACTCTGCTTGTACGATCTTTTAGTTGGACAATATCATTTTTGTGATCCATTTTTTTTCTTTTACGCTGAAGGATGCCTAAAAAAGTTGATTCATCAGCTTTTGCAACGTTGACATCCATCGTGACCTCGAGACGTTGTACCACATTCTTTTCCTCGCTACTAACACACAAGGTGATTTTCAAGGCGTAGGTCCTTGTGAACTTGTTCGAGAAGGCTGTGGGCCAAACCGAGGGAACCACACAGTCGAGAAGTGATGGGAGTATATGAAAGGTATATAGACTGCCGTCTTGGGTGGGGGGCTCGGGTATGATTTTTTGGTGGCATTCATGGTTTAACAATGGTCTGGAAAAAAGTTTTTTCTTTCCTTCTTGAAAACGTTTCTTGAAGCTCAGAAATAAAGGTGGAAAAGATATTAGCTCTAGCAACTCAACAGTGATTGACAGTATGAAAATTGGATCCGGCTTGTGACGATCTCCCTGATCTTCGGCTTTCAATGAATCTCGTGTCAACAGCATTTTGAGCTGGACCAACTCTGCAACACTCATACCGGGCACTATCAAATTTTGCAACTCATACTGGGCGAACCATCGAGGGTGAGAGAACAATGCTTCAAGCCAAAGCGTTTCATGTGGGTCCCCCAGTATATGAGGAGCTTGGGTGAGCGACTTGGAGCTGTTCATTCCATACAATGACTCACATAAACCAGAAACTGCCGGAAACACCTCAAACATATCATCTTCGACATTTAAAAAAGGGCCGCCGATGACAATGTCGAGAGATCTGTACCGAGTCGGTGACGTTTTTTGAAAACTTAATAAATGAAGAAGTGTAAATTCGATGACAAGTTCCGACTCCAGGTGAAGAAACACCATGTCGAGTGCACTAGCTAGGTTCGCATCATTCGAATCTTCATATATGCAACTTCCAGTAGTCTTGTCGCTATCGAAGCTAACCTTGATTTCTGCAATTGAGTATACCGATTGATTTGTGGTTATCGCAAGTAGGGTGTGAGACACATACTGGAGGGAACATTTCTTCACAATCTTCAAGACATCCTCTGCCACCAGAAAGAAGTCGTAGGAGGCTTTGTCATGTTTTTTGATGAAATAGAAGGTCTCTGCTTGTTTGTCGTTCATATTCTTCTGAGGAACCTATGTGTTCTGTTCAAACCGAGAAGTATTCCCCAGAGGGAAAGTGCAAAGTGCAATGACGATGTTGCGGATCTCATGGGACTTTCCCTTAAGATTTATAGACGACATAGATTAGTAGGCTGCTATAGAATCAAAGTATAGCATCAATATTGGTTGGACACTCTTGTGATTAACATAAACATAAAGATGTGTTCTCAACTAACTAATCTCCTACAATTTTGCGAACGCACTTAGAGTCGCTTCTTACAGTAGCCAAATTGCCTCAAAATACTAAGTCTTCCCATAAGCGCCAGGATTTTAAAAGTAACGGTTTTACCCCAGTACATGGAGAAACCTGGCGATGGCTGTAAGGAAGCAGGTATATCCAGGGCCAACCAACCCGAATATTGTAAGCACAACAGACATTCGTATCAAATGAATCCACGAAAGCTTTTCCGAATTTGCTATCCAAAAAAATGTCACCTTTGCTGAAGCGAAAAGAGAACAACACTGCTCAAACTCCTGCCTTCAAGTGTGAAGGAAAATGGTTGAATGTGGCAACAAATCCTCCTCTTGTTTTAAAGCGTGGGAAACCCACGAACGTCACATATCACTTCTTGTGCATCCATTTCAGAAAGCGGAAGATATTGGAATATGGTGACATTCAAAAACAAAAGTTTGGGTGTGCCAACTTCCTGAACAAAAAGGTTCATAATGACCAAAGCGTTCTCCAAATCCTCCTGACAGGTTTATAATCTTTATTTTCAACAGAAGTTCATTTTCGGGAGTTGACAACTCAACTCTTTTATGACGCATTTCGTATCTTTGGATCGATCTTCGATTCCCTTGCTTCACAGCTGGCCGTCATTAATTTCCCCCAGGTATTCAAAGATTTTGATGAAGTTTGGAAATCCAAGCACTAATAAACTCAGGTAATTATTCCATAGTCTCGTATTTTGAATATATTAATTGATCAAGGCTTTTACGCTCTGATCACAGAGCTAATGTTTGAGCAAGCCATAGACTAAGGCAGATGTTCAAGTTCGAGATTGCTGCATGGGGTCGTTCCGAACTTGAGTAACAGCTTATAGAGGTGGCTTTTTTTTTTCAAGACTGAAGACATTTATTAATCACTAAACACAACTCAACACTGCAGCCACCAAAGAGTGCTTATCAACCAAAAGCACAATTGCCCCTTCAAACTTTGACCGAATAGATTAAATGAAGGATTAAGGGCGACAATTTCTGAGAGGCAGTAATTAGTTTCAGACTTATTTATCAACTCGCATAACTTGAAACATCAAGATATACCATGTGCGCCCCCTCCTGCAAGGTCTAACACTCTCCTCACATCGAATCCAATCGTTTAGAGGAGCTTTTTTCTAAGTGAAACAAGACCCGTTTCAGATTATGCAGCTAAGCCCAAGGCATGTGTCAGCTCTGTCTAGAATTTTCAAGGCTCGAAGGCTTTTTGAGAGAACCGACTTGAAAAAGCTAAAGTAGATTATTGAAAAGGGGGTTGACTTTTCACTTGTGTGACTGGGTTTGAAGGAAGCAGGCAAGTGGTACATAGACTCTGGGAACCGTTCAACTTAATAAACTTCAGCGAAATGAAAGAAGTTCTCATTCCTTAAAAGAAAAAGTTCTCTAGTATTACACCGGCGAACTATTGCCTTTACTTGATGGGTGGATTCATGACGTCTCACCAAAAACGCAACACAAAATTCGGCCTCTTAGCTGGTTATTATTTCCGCCAATCTAGTCAGGTTTCGTGTTCTCTCCTTGGATTTCAGAGGCCAGTTTCAGATATGTTAGAGAACACTCATCTGAGTTTCAGAGGACTGACGCCTAGGGGTATAAAGTGAATTGAAAGAGAGACCAATATTTTACCAATCTCATCTTTGAATTCCGTTTAACTTAAGCTGGAAACAAACATGACGAATAGGAACCGCCCAGAGAGAGCTGCCGCTTCAGCGACCTCATCATTGACAAGAGCATCGTCTCGTCTGCTTTTATCTCACTTTAGACAAAGGAATAACCATTCCTCATCTTCGGAGGCTGGTGATGAGATCGATAGGTTGATCGCTGCCGTTCACGAAGCCGCCCCGGACACTGCTGAAGAACAGCTCCGGATTTTGAGGAGTTTTTTTGAAAATTATCATTTCCCCGAAGATAACATTCCAAGCGCCATTGAGGGAGTAAGGATTCTTGTCAGTCTTCTCAGTTCGGCTGCTGAATTCAGAGAAAGAGTTCGTGAAGATCCTTTAGTGATAGTAACAAGATTGGGAGTTCCTATTGACCCAACACATCTTCGTTCCTTGGAAGATGAATTTGATTCTGCGGTTCCATTTGTTTTCACGCGAGGTGATTCACAAGGTCCATTCACTGAACTGTCTTTACTCTTTAATCTGTTTCCATGGAGACATTTAAGAGTTGACTTTTCGAGGTCATATGCCTTGAAAATTTTGCGGTGTCTCAACAGAGCCCAACAGACTCTAAACCACTTTGGCAACATTTTAGTCGAAACTTATTGTGCGGGACCATCACCAAAGTTCTCTCGTGCCGAAGTCTTTCTGTTGCACCAAAGTGCTTGCTTGAGTTTAAAGGAGGCCTCTTTGATTCCAAACTTTGAACATCAACTTACTATTTGCTTCACGAGATGCGAACAAGACGAGATTTACCGAGCCAAAGTGTTGCGAGATCCCACAACCGAGTTTGAAAACTTTAAACTTATGTTGCGGGGCGATCTGTACAAGGAGATCATGAGACAACTTGATTTGAAGTTTCCCTTAGAGTTTGTGCCGCTTGAAAATGATACAGGCCCCTTCACTACAAGGTCCACTTTCTTCGACCGCTTTCCAAGACAGGTGTTGAAAGAGTCTCCCGAGGACATAGGACAGTTGGTCGCCTCCATCAACAGTGTACAACAGCAATTGAACAGAATCTTCAATATCGCCAACACGAGGTATCCTTTGAGAACGCTTGAACCACTATACCGAACTGTTTGCTTGTGCTCTGTCCCGGTTTCCCAACTCTGTTCGTTAGCCAACTTTTTGAATGAGGAAATGAATTACATCCTTTCGAGAGATGATAAGAGGACCGAAATCAGAGTCGACCCACTGTTGATATTCCGGTCTGAGCGTTTCAATATGATCTGTGGCTCGTATTGCTTACCACCAATGGATAGCGAGCTTGACATGCTTCGTCGCAGAGATCCGGATCGCCCACTGATCAATGAGCCCCCACGTGAAAGCCCGCTGATGTTCGATCGAGAGTTTTTATTTGTTGACCAGTACAAATTGAGCTACACGGGGGACTTCTTTGAAGGAGCCGACTTGATTGCTTTTGAAAGAGATCTCAAAATTGTGCAGAATCACATCAATAGGATAGCAAACAATCTAATTGGATACCGAGAGACAAGATTGATTCGCTCGTTACATCGATATGTTTGTCAGTTCAATGTTAAACCCTCTGAAATCAGAAATTTGAAGGAATACGTGATCAACAGTGAGTTCGACTTCAGACACGACAAAGTGTTTCAATTGCGAGTTAAGATGAAGCCAATGATGGTCTTCGAGAATCCGGCCTTTCGAAGGATTTACAGTCACGAAATGCCACAAGATATACAAGATCTCGTGAATCTGCTTGCGATGCGTCCATTTAACCTCGACTACTGCACTATAGTTCTGTATGTCACGGTCGTGCCGGGTTGTTTGTTTGCCAGTCTGACTACGACACAGGTTTTGTTTACCTATATTCCAGCTGCTCGAATTGCGTGGAGCGAATATACTCATCGTTACTTGCGAAGATTCGCTATTTACGTTTCCGAGATGAGTCACCTTAAGACAGCAGACACAATTTGCCGAATTGGAAATATATTCAGCTCAGTTTTTACAAAAAAAATAAACAAAGCGGAACCAGAGTCTCCCGTTTTGCCTAACACAGCTTCAGCACTGAATCCAACTTCAGCAGAAAACACAGCTTCAGCACTGAATCCAACTTCTTCGGCAGGAAACACAGCTTCAGCACTGAATCCAACTTCGGCAGGAAACACAGCTTCAGCACTGAATCCAGCTTCAGCAGGAAACACAACTTCAGCACTGAATCCAGCTTCAGCAGGCGAAGAAGGCACCTCAACTTAATCTTCTGTACTGCTTTAGTGACATTATCAGCGTGAACACTATATTCATAGCGGGATTTGGGTATTTAGTACATATATATATATATATACATAAATGAATGACACACAGATTTGTAATTCGTAATCTGACTCGTTTAAAAGCGGTCTTTCATCAACGAGCATCCTTTGATGAGAGCTGCTGTTATGCTTACTGTGGATTGCTTCTATAATGAAATTGTTGAAGCGGCTGTTTCAAGATCTGCATTCTTCGTTGGCAAAAGCCTACTCTAATTTTTTCAATTCATCAATATAAGAAAGTAATTTCCCAATGGCAATCTCTAGATTTGGCTTCGTTACATCATGAATGTCGTGATCTGAAACGAAGGAGTTGCGTTAAGAAACATACATCTCATAGTGCCTTCACCACTTCCAACATGTGTATAAGAGCTGCATCAGTCCGATTAGACAACAATCGACTTAGTTTGCGCTAATTACAGACTCTTTTGAGCTGAGTAAGAGACTCGACCGTAAAGTTACTTTTTGCAATCGATGCATGGACCATGCAAATACGGCATACGTGTGTCAAGATGCATCGATCTGCTGTTCGACCGCATATCCTGTACGACAGAATGAGCTGCCGCTATTCTAACAAAATGTTGCTTTGGAGACAAATTTCTGTAATTGCGTATTTTTTGATTATTTGAGCAAATATAGCTTAAGGCTGAGTGCAAGTTTTTAGAAGGCGTCAACTCCATTGCCTTGCCAAAGCTACCCGATCTGAAGATGCTGAAACCTCGCACTGTGTGAGACACTTGACGAAGACCGGACAGAATTCGATAATTAAATCTGATCTTGGATCTTGTTGCGCTTTGAAGTAGTCTCGTCTCGAATGATGATAAATATAAAAGTAAGTAAAAGTTCTATATTGATGCTTTCAATGGCAACAAATCCTACACAGAGTCAAAGCTGCAACCCCGAGTACCCAGAAGCAGGCCCTCCTAAACAGAATAAAACAATCGGAGGAAGCATAAAATCGACTAAGCTGGCTTATTCTTATCCCCTCCTCCTTTTCATTGTCGCCAAAAGTCGGAAAACACACCCTCCATCAACTCAGATCACGTGCCGCCACAGCTATCAAGACCGATTTTCAACCATACTAAACTCCAGCCATGTCCATAAACGTCAACTCGACATATGCCGAGCTCCCCTTCCTAGATAGGGTGGCTGTGGCAGCTACGCATGTGATATACTCCACCCCGTTGTCGTCAGAATACACCTCGTTCGCAGTTTTGATAGCATTAGCTACCTCGATCGTGTTTTTGGGAGCCTATTCAACTGTTGAACAGCCGAAACTCGCCATAGATGCCAACGAAGATAGAGAGTCGCCTCTTTGGGACCAGTCGGACCGCGATGGGTGCTCTCTCCTTTTGTCCTCGCCAGAGGACGCCAAATTGCCCAATCAGAGCATGATCAACTTCAAGATGGCTGCTTTGTTTCCTGTGGCTGCCAGTGGCGCCTTGTACGGCTTGGCCTACTTGATTCGGAAGTTTGACATTTCGAAGATCATGCTTTTGAACTACTACATCGTGTTTGTGCTCTTTTTCTCAGGTGTTGGTGCTTTTTCCTATCTCAGCACAGCTTTGGCAAGGAACGTGGCGTACAAGCTAGGGCTCGAAGGCAACCTGGCCAAACTCATCAAGAGATACAGATTGACTCTCTCCGAAGAGAGAAGATTGCCATTGGGCTTCTACGAGCGGTTCAGTAAGAAAGCAATGGACATGACCCGAGAGGAGCTCGAGAAGTTTGAGGAGTTTATGTGGGAAAAGAACAGGGCCTCCTTGATGAGGCTTCCCAAATTAAGCACAGCCGACCAGTGTTCCGCAATTGTCTTCGACAACAGATGGCCGTATGTGGTGTTTTCCTCGCTTGTACTCACTGTGATATACTACTTATACAACCCACAATTGCAAGGTGGATACGACTTACCCGCTGTCAACTGGCTTGTGAACAATGCCGTGGCTTCTGTGCTCGCTTTAAACGGTCTTTACTTTTTGAAGGTGGGAAGCTTCAAGGTAGCCGCTGTGATGCTTGTCGGCTTGTTCGTTTACGATATCTACTTTGTCTTCAAGTCGACTCTCATGATCTCCGTGGCAACCAACATAGATCTTCCTGCGAAGTTGGTTTTCCCCCATGTTCCTAAAGCCCTCGTTAGCTACTCGGACATGGCGACAATGCTCTACAAGGACCTAGTTCCCCAGAACTCCTTGCTTGGACTAGGCGACATCGTTGTTCCTGGAGCCTTCGCTTCCTTGTGTCTTAGATTTGACTACAATTTATACTACTCCAGGAACAATGTCGCCTTCCACAGACTCCGTTCCATCGGGTGGCCCACGTACTTCACCGTGGCGATTGTCTCCTACGTTGGCTCTCTAGTGCTCACGATGGTCATCTGCCAGATTTTTAATCACGGCCAGCCAGCCTTGCTATACATTGTTCCCGCAATGCTAGGCAGTGTGGCGATCACAGCTTACTTGAATGGCCAGTTCCGCCAACTCTGGGAGTACAACGAAGAGCTCGAAGTGTATGACCGTAAGAAGGAAAATAAGGACGAGGAGGAGCACGTGGTGGAGGATGTGGAGAAGGAGGAGGAGAAGGAGGGAATTCGGTTTCTCGGCGATGGACCAGTCTACGAGTTTAGAGATATCAGCGATGAAAGCGACGACACATACATTTTGAACGAGTCCACAGACACCGATGAGTACAGCGACGAAAGCGCTGACGAAGATGACGAGCCGATCTCAGAACTCAAAACCAGTGATTTTTGAATTCGGAAGCCATTCTTTCCGATCCTGGGCCTCTAGACAAAAAAACAAATTAGATATTCGTCAGCGTCGTACTAGGTTCTGTCCATACGACTCAGGCTTATCCCATGACATCTGATGACTACAAGAAGTTTGAATCTTAACTTTATTATATTATATAGCAGGCTGTCACCCATAAGTTATGTCAAACTTGATGGGGAGCTTGAATCCTCTGCGTGGCGGCTTGCAGTTGAATTCTCTAAGCTCAGGTTCACGGACCAAACTTGGTGAACACGGTTCCAGGGCACATAATGTGCGTGTCGAAGCCTTGGAGCTTCCTTGTGTGGGCAGCGGTGGAGTGTCAGGAACTTCATTTTCCAAGGCCAAAACCTCAAATGGGTTGAAGCGCTTGTAGTTCCTGACCTCATGAACGAAAAACACCGTCAGCGGTGGCTGCTTCTTGATGTGGTGCTTTCTCGATTTCTTGGTAAAGTGGGCTATGGTGAGTGAGCCTTTGGGAGCGAGAATCTGCGACTCCAAGTTGTGGACATCGTCGGCGATATCCTTTTTGTGGGCCAAGGCGTGCTTTTGACGCTTTTGCTTCTTGGCGGTGATGGGCGCTTTCTTTGAGCTTCCCTTAGCCTTTTTTGAAGGCTCAGTTTTGGCGAATGGTTTGGCTGCTTTGGAAACAGCAGCCTCAAGTTTGTCCTCAGTGTTTGGCAAGATGGCAACGACAACGGCGGGTTCTTGCGTGATGATTTCCTCAACCTTGGATGGTGTTGCAAGATCGAGGTTGGCTTTCTCTAAAGCAAACGAATTTGCGCTGGAAATCTCCAGCTCAGTGATGTTCAAAATGGCAGCGTCCTCTTTCAACTTGAGAGGTGAACATGGCACCCTTGGTGCATCCAGGTCAAAGTCAGTTTCTGGCGTGTCCTCTTTCAAGTCCAGAACAGCATCCTCGTCGGAATACTCGTTCTTCAACTTGAGGTTAGTGCAAGAGTCATTGGGATTTGGGTCCAAGACCAAATCGCTTTGTGAAGAGCCAGCTTCCAGTTCGGCCACTGGAGCGCTCTCGATAGTCTGTTCGTTTGGTGACAGGAACGAAAAGTCTTCGGCAACATGGTGATCGGTGTCCAAGAATTCGAAAAGGTTGTAGCGCTTGTAGTTGTTGGGTTCATGAACGGGGACTTCATCAACCTCAGGTGTGGCGCTCTTCTTCGCTTTCTTTGACTTCTGGGTGGTCAACTCTTCATCAGCGGGGGGTTGAGAAGGTGACTCTTCCACAGAATTGTGCTTAGCCTCATTCGAAGCGTCCCATAAGGGCTTCTTGGACTCCTCGTGCAAAGCTTGCGGCGCTGGTTCTGACTCGTCTTCAACGTCCTCCTCCAAGGCCAAAATGTCGAAGGGGTTGTAGCGTTTGTAATTGTTGAAGTCGGGAACGGGGACCTGAGGAAGCTGAGAAGGGAAGCTCAGTTCGGGAGCTTTCTTCGAAACTTCTTGCAACTCTTCCTCAAGCTTAGGGTCAGCTGGGTCAGCTTCAACAGGGACCTCTAAGTTGTCAGGCTTAGCAATGATGTCAGCGTTCGACTCAGAGGGATTAGTGATAGGTTCCAAGGGTTTTGGAACATTGTCTTCCAATGCCAGCTCGTTGTCTGGCTCAGCGTCAAAAACATCGTCCTCCAATACGTCGAAAGGATTGAAACGTTTGTAGTTGTGGAACTCTGGCACGGGCGCTTTGGGAAGCTGGACGGTAGTGTTTTGCTCTGCAGACTTCTTTGCTGGCTGAATCTCCTCTTCTTTGAGCTCAGAACAGGATTCAATCGGGTCAGCAGCAAGTAATTCTGATTCCTCAGAAGTCTCAGCAACGGGAACGTCCAACGTTTGGCTAGAGGGTTCCATGATGGAAGCTGGGAGAGCGACGGGCTCGGGAATCTCCATAGAGACCTCCACATCTTGGCCAAAGTCGGATGCTTCCTCCTCCAACGCCAAAACGTCAAACTGGTTGAAACGTTTGTAATTGTTGAACTCAGGAACAGGTACTTTCGGAAGTTGGGAAGTAACGTTTTGTTCGGAAGCTCCCTTTGCAACCGATGGTTGAATCTCCTTTTCAAATTCAAGACAGAAATCAATAGGAGCATCAACAGGTACAATCAGCTCATCAGGAATCTCTGCAACGGGAACTTCCAGCTTCAAGAGTGGTGGCTCGTTGGTAGTAGCTAGGAGAGCGATAGTTTCTGGAATTGCCGAAGCAACTTCAGTGTCTGGCTCGATGTCAGAAGCCTCCTCCTCCAACGCCAAAATGTCAAATTGGTTGAAGCGTTTGTAGTTATTGAACTCAGGAACAGGAACATTTGGAAGGTGGTTAGTTCTCTGTTCAGAAGTCTGTGAGTTCGCTGGAACTGCTTCTTGGACATGGTCCTCATTCTTATAATTAGACTCTGTTGCAGCAGCCTCAACAAGTCCAAGCTCATCGTTCTTTGTAATGTCGTCCCTTGGAATTGGTGTTGCATCAACAACATCGTCTTGTGCAATTTCCACAGGAGCATCACAGTTTGTCTCAAGATCAGAGACATCCTCTTCCATAGCCAAAACGTCAAAAGGATTATAACGTTTGTAGTTGTTGAACTCAGGAATAGGAACCTTAGGAAGGTGAGATGCAACGTTCTGTTCGGAAGTGTTTGGCTTCGTTGGTTCAGCCTCCTTGATTTCATCCAAATCAGCAGGGTTCAACTCGGTTATGTCAACTTCAGCAGGGATGTCGAAATCGTCAAAATCTGTTGCCTCGGCGACTTCCAAGTTCAAGTTGGATGGCTCGTTCACCAAAGACGAAGTGGCATCAATCTCCGGGACATCAAGAATCCCTTCGAAGTCTGACTCAACATCAGATACATCGTCCTCCAAAACGTCAAAGGGATTGAACCGTTTGTAGTTGTTGAACTCGGGAATGGGCACCTTAGGAAGTTGATGGGTAGTGCCTTCTTCGAAGATCTTGACCTTTGGTTGAATGTCCTCTTCGACGACAGAAGAAGCCTCGATTGGAACAGCTTCAACAGAAACGTTCTGGTCAACAAGATCCTCAGAGATTTCAGCTTCTTGCTCCAAAATTGGTGGAACGTTAATGACGGAAGCCTCAGCTTCTGGGACATCCTGAGTCTCTCCAAGGTCAATGTCATCGAGAGCGTCATCCTCCATCGCCAAAATGTCAAAGGCATTGTAGCGTTTGTGGTTGTTGAACTCGTGAACAGAAAGCTCAGTGTCTTGTGGAGCAGCCAAAGTGTTCGAGCGCTTCTTCTGCTTCTTCGTTGGGACAGGCTCTGGCAACTCTTGTTCCGAGGCCAAGTCACATTCAGGCTCCGACTGAGGCAACTCAGTACCAGCCTTCAACGTCTGATCATTGGCAACGGCAACAACATCGGTGTTGGGAGACTCTTCCTCGCAGTAGAGGACCAGGTCGCTCTGAGACTCATCCTCCTCCAACTCCAAGACAGCGAAAGAGTTGTATGCCTTGTAGTTGTTGAACTCGGGAACGGGAATCTCTTCAGCGGCAGCAGCAGCGACAGCAAGTTTTGCCGCAAGCTTCTTCTGTTTCTTTGAGGGAACGGCCTGTGGAACGACTTCCTCAATTTCCGAAAGCTCTTCAGGGTCAGCCTCGTCGACTAAGGTATCAGATGGTTCAACAAAAGAAACAGCAACATCAACATCAAGGGCTTCTGGCTCAGCAACAGTAGACTCAACCTCAATTTGGGGTTGGGCAGAATTGGTCTCAGCAACGGCATTCTCGATTGCCAACTTAGCGACTGGTTCAATTGCTTCACACTCAATGACAACAGGAGAAGTAACATTGTCGTCACTAGCTGATACATCGTTCGAGCTGACACTATCCTCAACTTCTGGGGCCTCTGGTGTCAATGGGATCTCGTAGAAGATCTCACCGGACTCCAGAACAAACTGAATCTCAGAAGCATCGTCGTCAACAGCCAAGACAGTGAAAGGGTTGTAGCGCTTGTAGTTGTTGTACTCGTGAACGGGAATTTCCTCGACCTCGTCGACCTGAGTCTCAAAAGCAACCTTCTCGGACTTCTTCAGGGTGGTCTTGGTCGAGGCAGAGTCAAGTTCAGTGGTCTTCAAGTCAGTAACATCAGCAACAACAACAACAGGTTTGGAAACAGGGCTTGCAACAATTTCTTGGGTGCGCTCGGCAACAGTGATATTCTCTGGAACAGCTACTTTCTGCTCAATGATGGACTCGTCCTCCTCGACAACATCGTTCAAAACCTCAAACATGTTGTAACGTTTGTAGTTGTTGAACTCGGGAAGAGGACAGGCAGCGACAGGATCAGAGACATCCACACAGTCAGCATCCTTGCAAACAACAGCAGGCTTGACTTCAAGAACGAAAGGACTAAACTCAGGAAGGTCCTCCACGATTTCCAAGAAGTCATAACAGTTGAATGGCTTGTAGCCTTTCTGGACATGAACAGCGAATGAAGGCGAAACCTTCTTGTTCGAACACTTCGAAGCCTCGTTCATCTCCAAAAGAGCCCTGGGAATGCAGTGTCCAGAAAGCAACTTGGCCGAGCTAGGGCTCTTGCAACCCATGCCCGGCAACACCTTCTGCCACCTGTGTGGGTCCAACAGCAACGGAGTCTTAGACTCAACGTCAACAGGAGATTGAACCTTCACCGGAGCAACAGGAGCAGCAACAACAGCAGGCTTAGCATTTTCAGTGACATCAACATCAACATCAGCGGTCGGCTTCAAGTTGTAAGCCTCCCTCAAGATGTCGCTAAGAAGCTTGGGCGCCTCCATGGGCTTAGCGGCTTCCTCGATCGGGAAACCCGCCAGAACACACCTCAGAGCCTGCTTAAGACCGAGAACCGGAAGTATATCACCTACCACTGAATCAGCAGAAGTCGATGGCCTGCGACCCTCGAGAGGGGAGACCGTCAGACACCCACTGGTTTCAGTCAAGGCGGACTTTGGCTTTTTGGTCTTGAACAGAACAAAGAAAGTGGGAGTTGGGCCGGGATTCTGTTGAGAATCAGGCACAGAAGCCAAAGCGGAGGCTACCTGCTCCGAAGTGGGAAGACCGGTCAAAAAGGAACCGAGACTGCCAAATGGAAGCGAACCCTGCTTGTTAGTGAGATTGAGACCGTTTTGAGAGATAATGGCACGGCTCATTTGGGCAACCCCGAAAGGCTGGTGGTCCTGAATTAGGTTTGTGCACTGGGGCAAAACATCGCAAGAATTCAGGGGACTGGAGAGTGGGCTAGTGGTGAGAGAACCGGCGGATCCAGGCCTCACACCACTTTCATGGTTTTCGGACTGGAGCCACGAGCTCACGAAATCTCTGGTAGTGACGAGATTCGATTTGAGTAAGACAGCCAAGCTGGGACCCTTTTCGGGAACGGCTGCGAAAGTAATTTCCTTATAGTGAGTTGAGGTAAGCGCAGGCTTGTAGTGCGCTGAAGAAAGCGCAGTGTAGCGGCGAATAAAGCTAAGGCGGTTCATTGGTAGTAGGAAAAGAAGTAGTAGAGAGAAAAAAAGAGGAAAAGAGAGCAGGGGGGGCCTTATATACCCTGTTTTTTGGGAGCTTTTGAAAGAGGAAAGTACAAAGATATGGCACGGCTGCAGGGCACGCTGCAGAGTCCCTGCAAGAGGAAAGTCCAGCGATTTGGTCTGCAGCAAACGGCTAAAACGGGACGAATCCGCGATTGACAGTCACGCAAAATGCTGCAAGAGGAAGGTGTTGCGATAAGGTGCGGCTGGATTTGGGCCTAAGAGGGAAGTTGCAGTAATCTGGACCCACATGGACTTGCCTTGATCATGAAAATCCTACCTACAACGTGCGGCTGCAACTCTGAGGTGCGAACTGTTCGCGCCAGTGTGAGGCTTGCAATTGCCTAAAATGCTTTGCCACCGTGTGGTCGGAGCTTGGTTGAGTCTGAAATGTCTTCAAATCCATGAAATTATCCCTAAACACCACGCCAAAGTGTGTTCAGCCGTGCTTCTTTCGGTGCATAATGGCATACATCGTCTATGCGAGGCACCCTGCACGCGTATCGTATTTATCTGTCAACGCTGCACCGCATTAGGCTATATACAGAACCGGTCCTCGCGACCCTCGAAACTGCCTCATGTATTGCATAGTATATAAAGGAAAGAACAAAACAAAAAGAAAAAAAAAAAAAAAACCAAGTCGCCAGACTTGGGAGAAGAGACTCCGAGGCAATCAAGTCTCGATG
The DNA here is from genome assembly GCA_030582895.1 of Candidozyma ruelliae. NCBI lineage: Eukaryota > Fungi > Ascomycota > Pichiomycetes > Serinales > Metschnikowiaceae > Candidozyma > Candidozyma ruelliae. The sequence continues at coordinate 355,567 of JAJMHE010000002.1, forward strand.
CCCTCCTCTGGGATTGTTGTGGGTTTTGGCTGCATTGCCCCACATACCATGTCAATCATACCGCAGGCCGTACATGACATCCGGTCTGGGGTTCACTCGGGCCAGTGGCGCATTCCGGGGACCGGAACTCGAGGCCAGACACGCACGCGTCGCCCTCGAGCTCAGTCTTCCAAGTTGGTCACCGTTCCGAGGAACTGCAAAAGAGGAGTGGGTCAAACACCTCCGAGGGTACGCGTGCTCCTAGTTCAAACACTGAGACCAAGAAGTTGATAACCGAGTTTGTTTCAGAATAGCGTACCCGAAAAGTCAAAAGACGACCGGTGGGGGCCATCGTAGTCCACAAAAACCAGAAGTATCGAGTTTGGCTGTGAAACTCGTCTCACCAAATAATCATTTGCAGCATAACTCACCTCAGCATGATAACTCCAAGGTTAGGTGCTCCGAAGAGCCAGAACCGATTGTAGCAGCCCTGTAGTGTCTCTCTGACCTAAAACCCCTAAGCGGGGAAACTACACCCAGGGGTCGTCCGCCAGAAACTAGCTCCAGAAATACTGAGTTCAGGATTTCCGAACTAGCTCCAGCAGGAATCCACCAATGAATCGTGCCAGCCGTCACTCTTCGCTGCACGAGACCACCACAAGAGTATCAGAGCCGGTGAAGGGCTCTAGCCTAAAAGAAACCAAAGGAAGACGAACAAACAACAGAAGAAGCATCTCCGCGAGAGTCAGATCAAACTGTCGCCTGCTGAAACACGCTGACTATAGAAGAAGCGATTTTGAGATGCCTGGCGCCAAAGCACCCCGCGATCACCTCAAGTCGGCGGATTCAGCTGGGCTGACCCCTCAAAAGGGCTGATCAGACCGGTCTCGAGGAATCAGACCATCTAAGCAACAAAAGAGAGCTAATGAGTGTTAGGGTCCAGCATTTATCAATCACTAGAAGTAGTATGGTGGGACTTACACGCGACTGGCGGATAAACAACCAACAAGAGCAGACAACTGGGCTCTTCCAGCCACACCCAACAATGACCCAGAAACAGAGCATTTTGAAAAGCCACACAGTAGGAGACACAGAGAATCCTTTCATGGCTCCAGCGACCGCCACTTCCCTGAGCAAGCTCGAGAAAAGCATATTCTGAGATCAAGCTCGCTGTCACCTCCCAGAAGCAGGCAGAGTGGCATAGAAAGTCTATTGCCGCTCGCCGACGGTCGCAAACAAAAAGAAAACATAAGAAGAACTGCTATAAGTGGGTGTGTGCTGGGGTGGTAGAAAGAAAAGTAGTTGGCATGGATTCTCGAAATGTGCGAAACGGGGCCCTTTTATACTTCTCACCCCAAGGCATACGTGGCAGTATGGTAGGGGAATGCAACGTTTACCGTTGGAGATGAGCGATTTATGAAAAGCGTTACGAAAGTGGTTGTTTGGCTTCTAGAAAGATCTACGAGCCACCGTTTGAGCAGAAAACGTTGGGTAGATCAAGGCATTCAATGCTTCAGTAGATTATTGAGCGATGACAGAAGACATTTACTAATATTCTTCGATATAGAGAAGATGAAGCGATAAGCTCGTGAATTAAGAGCTGAAGCCAAATTTGTGTAACCTACTCGATTGTCCGGACCAGGATCCAACCTTAGATACTGAGACCCGAGACGAGCACCCCATACCCTTCATGAAAAAACATTGGGCTTGCAAAGGCATCAATCTTTTATGCTCTAAACAATACCTTAGGGCATTAGATTTTCTTAAGCTGTGAAGTTAGTACTGTCTGAGTGGATGAGTTGGACTTCCCATGCGAGTGAGAAAGTAATCCAACACCGCCTCTTAAGTCTGAAAGTGACCCAAACTGTACGTCAAAGAAGGTTCAAAGAACATACAGCTAGGACAATTGCAGACTGAGCCTCCTTTCTCTGAGTGCTCTCACAATCTCCTATGTCTCGAGTCATACTTAATGAGCAGACTCTGACGTCAGTGCTGCCCACCAACCGGGAAGGTTTACCGCTCAATACCGCTAAAAAGACCCAAAGTCGTTTTTATTCTTTCCCATTCGTAATATGAACAACACGATTCCGTCTCGCTTAGGCAGCTCACACCAAGCTGAGGAAAGTCCAATACTCGGAGTACATAAGAACTCCGAGACCGAAGAGCTGCAACCACCAGCGATCATGATTCCCACAAAGACATTGGAGCTCTCGAACACCCACTTCTCCATCGAGAGGAGACAATTGCAGAAATACGCGGGAGACGAGTTTGGAGGAGAAGAAGTCTTGAGGCTCATTCGCTACAAGATGCTCTACCGGACCCACAAGACTAGGACTTTCATTTGCAACAAAGAATTGGTTTTGGTGAACAAGACGAATGTGCAAAAGGCCAATGGCGTAGAGGAAGTCTCGACCAAATCGAAGGAAGACAAGGTACAGACAGTGACCCGTCCAACCGAGTCTAATGAACCCAGACTAGTCTACATGATTGTGGCCAAGGAGCAAATTCTGCCCCTGAAGCCCGTTCAAGGACATCCACTTCTTGGTGGACTTATGCTCGTCAGTGGAACTACCATCAAGAACTCGAAATTCGAGCTAGAGCTCTTACAAACACCAACTAGAATGGGCTCTGAGAGACAGCTTCAATTGAATTACAAGCCTAGCACCTGGTTTGAGCACACCCTGAAGAATAGAATTGTCTTGGGAGGACTGGACCTCAAGGACTTCTTCAAGCTCCAGGTGAAGCACGAAGAGCGGCTAAAAGGACGAGTCAAGCTCCACGAAATCAGAATTGAGTTCCTCATTGTGAGGAAGACATTCGGGGAAGAGTGTACGCTGAGTATGGAAGTGGAAGAGCTCGTAGGGACCAAGTTTCCTGGAGGCTTGAGGATACCACTAAAAGACAAGGCCGTGGCAGATGTCCCCACCAAGTTCTACAATTGCGAGATTCCCAGAACTGGGTCGTCCTTCTACGCCCAAGGATTCGCCAGAACCCACGCCATCAAGGCTACACTCAAGTACGACTGGAACGGAAGAACACAAATAGCCTCGGATGTGGTTGAAGTGTATGTTGCTGAGGAGAGGTGGAGAGGCTTTAAACCCTCTTTTGTGCTTCCCAGCCCCACTTCAGAAACGTTTTCTCTCTCGAAGCGTGAGAAAGGCATTTTGTACCTTCTCCAGCATTTTGACGGCCAGTCAGGCGAACCATGGACAGCAAGAAGCGAGGCCATCCAGATTATGAAGGCTAATGAGATTCGGTATGACGGCCACAGCACTGAAACGTACCTAAAAAACGAGGTTTTGTTCTCTCTCACCAGGTTAAATTGGCTGACAGAAGTGAAAGAGCTGGAAGCGCAGGATGAGGATTCCAAAGGCGACGACATGGCTGGAAACTACAAATTCGGGACCATTCCTCGCCAGGTGTTTGACGATATCCACATTCTATGGAAAGTTGCTCCCTTCGCCCAGTACAAGGGCAGACCATGGGGAGGACCGATATTTGTGCTGGGAAACAACTCTGTGGCTATCTCCTTATCATCTGACATTTTCATTTACCCCCAGAAGAAGCTCGGAAAGAACCAGGAAGTGCACGCAGTGACCGGCTTTCTGGCAAAAGCTCAGCACCTTCAACAGCCGTATCTTCTCAAGCTTGAGGCCAGTTTTGTGCACCCGACTCAGTTCTTGCAAAAGCTGAACAGCAGAGTCGTTGTCTCTGGAATGAAGCTCAGAGACTTTATGAAGCTCAGACTCGTTCTACCACACTCGTTTGTTCAAGCACAAAAGCTCGATTTGGCGGACCACGACTTGCAATTCGTGATCACCCATGCTGAGGTGTTCCTTGACGAGGTTCGTGTTTTGCAGCCAACGAAGGGCCAGCCTCCCACCAGAATCAGATACGACCGTTCTCCGAAACCGTTGTGTCTTTTGGAGGAGGAAGTGTCGATGCTGGCTTTGTGGAGTGAGTTTAAGAGTACTGGCGCTGGCGAGTCTGTGACCTTAACCATTCCAAGGAAAATTTATGACTGCGTTATGCCTAAAGTCCAGCCGTCATTTGTCTCCAATCTCTACTCCAGAACCTACGTCATCACTGTCAACTTCACTTTGAGTGTGCCCAGCTCGTTCTGGGCACAAGAGCTTTCGGTTGACTTGACAGTCAATGTTGCTTCAGATGAGCATCACTGTGTCTCTCCTGCTGAGCCTACCCAGGCACAGTTTGTCTAATTGAAGAAGGCGCTTGAAGATAAGAGGTTGGGTGGAGACTGGGGTCCGGTTTTGGGGATCCAGGGGAGACTGAAAGTGTAGAGATACAGTCGGAAGGGGTGGATGTAAAGGGAAGGGGAGGATGAAAAGATACCCAAACGCTTGAGTAGAGCTTCATAAGTAGTCAATCGCTAAATTCGTAGATGACTGACAAGTAGACCCTAGTGAATACAACAAACACAAAATTCACATGTGAACATGAGCACATGGAACGCTCAGGAGATGGAGTTTTAGTCTTCTCAGACTAAATAGACCGAAATCGGACAGTAATCGGTGATTTACTTCGTTGAGATTCTTCTCTCTTGCCGTACTCATGATTGACTTGTCCGTGGTATAATTTTGGGTTGAAGAGACTATTTCAGGAGAAACCTAAGGGTGTGATTAACATGCCCTTTGAGGTTTTGAAAATCCAAGGAGCAAATAAATCAACGTGCTGGGACTGACATCACAACACGATCTAGTTCTAGTGCTTCTCGACACTTGATCGATCTTATCCTCGAGGTAATCTCAAAGACCTTCGAATTATGCAGCTATCCTTGATTTTAGACAATCTTGACCTTTTTCATAGCAAGAAAAACACTTTCAACCGGCCATATCTTCTTCCTTTCGGCCTCAGCCTCGTGGTGGGCGCGTTTTGCAGCCAAAGCACTCATGAAGTGATATCACCATGAACACCAAAGATACACCAATTTTAGAAACTACAAAAAGCTTTCACGCCAAGACAGCTAACTTTTCGACTTATCACATTCATTTCTCCCTTTTCGTTGTCTTGACTACACCATGGGGACCACGTCCTGGGGCACTGCCTGCAGGAAAAACACCAACACACAAGTGTCAAAATTATCACCACTAACTACTCACCACAATGCTCTGGTTGCCAATTGCCCTCACAGCATTTTTCGCATCGCTTTCCCTTGCCCTCAATCCGTTCGAGGGCACCACGTGGGAAAACTCCAAGTACTACAGAAACTTGGATCTCTCCAAGTCGTATGTCAAGGAATGGGACCTTATTGAGGCGACGAATATCGCCGACCAGCCGTTGGACAGGTACTTTTTCATTATCAATGACGGATTTGACGCCATCCAGGAAGTCTCTTTCCTCGGTGCCACGCTCGTGGAGCGCCAGCAAGAGCTTCAACCTTTCGAGGTCAGTGAGGGTATCTACATGTTGAAATTGCCCATTCCCGTGGCCCCAGGCCAGACCATTTCGTTCAAAGTCAGGTACATCTACTCCAACACGTTGCAGCCATTCCCTGAGAAGATCTCCTTGGAGGAGAAGCAGAAGTTGTTGCTCAAGTTGAACAAGTTCCCTCTTTCCGGATACAACACCCAAGAGTTCTCTTTGGCGTTCACCGGCATCACCAAGGGCCAGGAAATGGACTTGCAGTTGGCCAACGTCAAGGCCACAGAGAACGTGCCCGATTTGAAGGGCAGGGTCGAGGACAGCATGTTGACATACGGCCCCGTCCAGGAAACCATCAAACCGTTCACCGTGGTGCCCATGGGCTTCCTCTACGACCACAACATGCCCATTTCGCGTGTCATCAACCTTGAGAGAAGCTTCTGGTTGCCTGCGTCCGACATTGACGTGATCCAGACCGAGGAGTACTACGAGCTCACCAACAACGGCGCTGAATTGAAAGAGGGCTTCTCCAGATTCGACTGGATGAAGGGCCGCTACGAGATGTTGCGCAACCACTTCTCTCTTGCGCAGTTGGAGTTCCCCATCGACAAAAAGGCGCCGTTTAACGACTACTACGTCACTGACAAGGTCGGCATGGTCACTACCCACCTGATCAAGAACGACCACTTGATCGTTGTGCCCCGTTACCCGCTCATGGGTGGCTGGAACTACAACTTCACCTTGGGCTGGTCGAACAAGCTCGAGAACTTCGTGCACAAGGTCAAGGGTGAGCCAGACACCTACATTGCCGCAGTTCCGCTTGTCAACAGCATCAAGGACATCTACTACGACGACGTCAAGATCCAGTTCTACTTGCCCGAGGGCGCTGAGTTCTTGAACTACTCCTCTCCCATTCTTCCCCAGTCTGTGGACGTTTCCAGCGAGTTCAGCTATCTTGATGTTTCCTCTGGCCACGTGAAGGTCACTGCCTCCTACAAGAACTTGTACGACGAAGTTGGAGCTCTCAAGGGATACATTAAGTACAGATACGCTCCTCAGGCGTACTGGAAGAAGGTGGGTCGTATTGCGGCATTGGTGTTCACAGGTTTGACCGCCTACTTTGCGCTTGGCCTTTTGGACCTTTCCACCAAGTAGACGTACTGGTGGAGAGACGGGGATGAAAAACCATATACATAAATACAGCGATTCGAAATGGTGGTGTAGGCGTGGGAGTTGTATGGTGGTTATGTTTGTGTCACAAAGAGGAAGTATGCCATGAGAGGGCTTCAATCTGTTTTAAGATTAAAACCAAGTAAGTTCTAGACATAGTAGGCAGCGATTTCTCGAAAAGACAGTTCTGAACTTGATCTAAACTCTTGGTTGCCGGTTATTTTGTGGTATTTTGGTAATCTATCAAAATGAGACTTGAGAATGAGACATCAAATGACTAATTCAGGAACCAGTCCTGAAAAGTCTACAGAATGAGATAGAGAGCTCGGTCAAACTTGAACTTGCAAGTCTTTCCCGTCGACTATCGATTTAGGTCGAAGCTACCAAGAGCTCATAGCTTCCTCTAAGAATGAATTCCGCCTGAACTATACCCTTAGAGCGAGGTGAAATAAATTCAGTTGCTCAATTTGTGTGTTGTAAGCTCCAGTATGTCTCTCCAGAGATTTGAAATTCCAGCGTCCAAGTTCTACCCTTGTGTTCCAAATTGGTCACCTGTTCGGCTCAATTGCTTCAGCCCACGGCATAATTCCACCTAAGGCATAAAGTCTAAGTTTTCAAAGCATATTCCAACTCCTGGAAGCCCTAGTGAGATTTGACGCCTGTGGAGTGATCATGATGGCTCATGGTATTGAAGAAGTGGGAGGTCTCTTTCACATGGCCTTCCCCAGCCTGACCCCAATTTACGTCTCTCCGACCGCCGGAGATATTAGAACACCCGCCATAGCCTGATAACCTATCTTCTGAGCTTGAGCATGGCTTGTCTTTGTGACCATGGCAAATAGGGTAACTCCAGCAAAGGAGGCCAAACTCAGTCTATGGAGCCCAATTGACCATCTTTCAAGCTGATTGAGCCTCAACGAGTCTCAAATAACAGCGTTTAATAAGATTTTCTCTCTTCTTCACTCCTTCTCCTCCTTCGTCGTCTCCTCCTTCGTCGCCTCCTCACCCTTCCCCTTCAACTCCTCCAACGCCGCCATTTTCTGCTCCCTAAACGCAGCCTCGGCTACACCCGGATCAGCCTTATACATTGTCAGAACAAGGTACCGAGACTGGAAGTTGATCCCGTTCAACTCCGAGGCTGCCTTCGAGGCATCTTCCATATTGGTGTAGATAACAAAACACGTGCCGGCGGGAGAAGAACCGTCGGATATTCTGATCTGGTTTACGGGTCCGTATTTATTAAAAAGCCCGAAGAGCAGACCCGTGGACGCATCGTAGGGGAGGTTCTTCACTAGCACTATCGGGAGCTCCATAGTTGATATGGGATTTCGCGATGTGGAGATGAGATGATGGAGAGAATTTGAGAGGGATTGGAAGAAGGAATTAGTTAATGGCTTGGAATTCGAAGTAGAAGTGTGGATCCCAAAAGAAAATGTACTCAAAAGAAACTGGCTCTTGACGTTGAATATGTGTACTAGTAATAGAGGTGTATGTGAAATGGCTGCAAATCACAAGCTAGTCCTTGTTGAGGGCCTTCCCAGATAAGCCAACAAAGTAAGGTGGTACTCATGCATTCTTTTCTTCACTGGAGAATGCCTTTGACTTCGTTTGATACTGTTGACTCAGACGTTCATGAACAGGCCATAATTGGTGAAAGGAATTAGGAGCGTTAGAAGCTCCAGCAATGTACAGCCAGTGCCTGCTAGTGGGCTGCTGCAGTTCAGCTACATCGGTCAACAACGCTTAATTCAAATCGTCTATAATGCTATTTTTTCATCATCCATCGTATATCGTGCGTGGGCATCATCATCGTAACATCACCACCATCCATGGGTATTGGGACTCAGTTCTCCGATCCTGTTTCATCAAAACCTGTAATGCATTTTAGTCCTTGACCTTTAGACTTCTCATATTTGAACGTAATTGTCCCCTATTTCTGTTCCTCTCCAGCTCGTGGCAACAGGTTGTCAACTTTTGGTTCCTTCAAAATCTTAGAATCTGAGCCCAATGGACCGCCGTTTCCGTCTGGAACGCACCAACAAGACAAGAGCCGAGAAGCAGATTCCTCCCACAATGATATAAGTACTCATGAAGTCTGGCGACGGAGGCTGGAGAACATGCACTTGCTCATTGATCAAAGTCGTCTCTCCACGCAAGCCAGCCAACTCTAGCTCTTTTGCGGCGGTCAATTCCTCCATAGTTTTCTGGCTCTTCCAGTCGATCTCCACAGACTCGGAGGCGTAGATCACCCAGTCGTCCACAGGCTTGTCTTCCAAATTCGTGAGCGCCTTGTTCATGATCTCCAAGAACTCGAAACCCTCGAGAAGCTGCCCGAAAACCACGTGTTTCCCGTCTAACCACAGACAGTCGTCTTTTGTGGTGACAAAGAACTGTGCACCGTTCGTGTCCTTCCCCAGGTTGGCCATCAGAAGCCTTCCCTTCTTGTTGTGGTGGATTTGAAAGCTCTCGTCGGGGAAGTGCTTTCCGTATATGGAGTGGCCTCCCGTTCCGTCCTTCCTCTCGAAATCGCCGCCCTGGATCATGAAGTCCTTGATGATTCTGTGAAAAGGCACCATGTTGTACCCATATCCGTAGGTCATGTTGGCCAAATCTAGAAAGTTTTGTGTCGTCTTTGGAGCAACATCGCCGAAAAGGCCAAACACCAACACTCCAGCGTACGCCTTGTTCTTGAGCACCGCAAATCCCACTCGGTGAGTCGGCTTCGGGTCTTCCTCTAGGATCTTGAGCTCCTCCAATGTGAGCGTATCGGGAAACTTCACGGCCGCCGTCCAGCCGAGGCAAATCGCCCAAAGTAGCAAATTGCAAATGTTCATTCGGTGTAGTCCCCAGGCGGTGACATGTGGGGTCTGGAAAAGTTGGTGATAAAAGTAAGCGCTTCGGCATCTCGGTAAGGTATAGCCGAGCGTGTGTTCACAACCATCGAGGCACGGTTCCAGGGGCTTTTTCGATGCTTTTTGGATCTGACGTGATTTTGACCTAGGCTGCGGCGAATTGACCGCTCTGTGTCACTTCTGGTGTTTCTGGAGCCTGGTCTTGTGTCAGGTGGTTTAGACTTTTGGCTGCAAAATGGTTGCGAGGCCTAGTTAGGTTACGTTGCAGCTGCCCATCTGGCATGTGGGAGAGGAGGAAGAAGGAGAGGGATTTTCGTTTTGATTTGAATAAATTCCAAAATTCATGATGTCGAGCTTTTTGTCAATTGAAGTTGCTCTCTTGGCCGGCTTTGGTATGTTACTTAAAGAGGCATTGCGGTCAGGGCTTAGATCAGGACCACGAGGGCCCCTGCTTCTAGAATACGAATTTCGATTTGTGTGTCTCTTTTGGATTATTTGCGCCTTTTAGTCACGATTCCCTTCTTCTCTTTGCTGTTTTCATGCTTGGCTATACTATTGCTGGGTAGCTAAAGAATTTATAGACGTAATCGGTCTGTCCGGTTACCACGCCCTCTAGAACCTCAATAACTCCTCCAGTACGATTTAAAACTAAATGTTTCCTACGTAATTATCATAGTTTGTTTAGCAACTAGTTTTTGCTTCACTTTGCTTCCAATCGGTCATCTACCATCTCTAGCTGACACAAACAGGCTTGATATCCTACTAGTTGCCCAACTACTACCAAACGCAGACTATTCAACTGTTTTCTCTCTTCAACTGGACTTAAGGTCTACAATCTCTCTCCAGAGCCATTTGATGCGTCTTGTTATCTATTCTTAGCTCGTGATCAAATCACATGGGTATCACAACCCACCATAAGCAGAAACCAAGCAATAAATTCACAATACACACCTCATGCTACAGCTTTCTTAAATTCTTTCTCTCACGCCTCAATCGGACGTGGCTTCCTCTGCCTCTCGGTCTCCTCGTCGAACTTCTGCATACCTTCGCTCGTTCCAAAAGTATTATAGCCCCAGTTATCGCTGGTGTAGAAAGTATGCCTATCGTATGGTGCCAAATCCTTCCCATCACGAAGCCTTTGCACCAAATCAGGATTGGACGTGAAGTACCGGGAAAACCCCACCAAGGTACGACCATCGTCCACATGCTGCAAGACATGATTAAAGTCGGGAGCATCGTAGGTGTAGTTGCCAGCTCTCAAAACAACACCCTTCCAGATAGCCTTGACAAAACTGTTATCACCGTATTTTTCCACCTCACCCAAGTCTCTAGCCGACATCACTCCGGGCTCAACCACGGAAACATAGGCGATCTGCTTACCCTTTTCCGCTCTGTGTTGCAACTGGCCCAAGAGGTATCCGTAAGTGGCCACTGGGTGGACGTCGTCTTCCGTGCTTTTCATTCCCAAAAACGTCGACCACGGAGAGATTCTTATTGCAACTCTTTCAGCGCCAATTTCCTCCGAAAGCCTATCTATAAGCGACAACGCAAAGCGAGCTCTGTTTTCAATTGAACCTCCGTATTTGTCGTCTCTCTGGTTTGAAGACGCCTCGAGAAACTGGTTGATCAAGTACCCATTGGCACCATGAAGCTCGACATAGTCGAATCCAGCCTCAACAGCTCGTTTGGCGGTCTTGGCATACTCACCTATTAGCTCGTCAATTTCCTCGGTGGAATATGCTTCCAACTCGTTTCCTGCCTCTCTTGCTGCTTGCTTCTGCTCCTCAGCGTGATAAATGGCAGAAGGTGCCTTCAACCTTTGTCCTTCTTTCTTGTTCTGTCCTGGATCAGCCACTCTGCCGATTCCCCAAAGCTGCACACTGGCAAACGACCTGTTTTTGTGAATTTCACTGGTGATCCTCTTCCACGCCTCTACGTGCTTGTCGGTATAGATTCCAGGCACATTGGGATACGTTCCCGTCTTCGTCGTTGCAATTGTGCCTTCTGTGATCACCAAAGTTCCAGGATAGCTCGATCTGTCTTTGTAATATTGGAGCTCAAGGTCCGAGGGCGTGTGGTCCGGCAAAGCCCTGAACCTTGTAGTAGGAGCATATACTACCTTGTTTGATAGCGTGTTGTAGCCTACCTTGATGGGCTGGAAGACTTTCGTGTCTTTCAAGGGCGTAGGCTTAATCAAAAGACTCATACTGACTATTTTCGAAGTTTGTAGAGCTTTTGACACTTATATACTCCGAAGAGCAGAACAATGGGACATTTTTGCAGCCACCGTCGGAGCATTTGTGGACGCTGTGTATGTAGGCTTTGCATGTTCTCCGTAAGCGAATTAATCAGCCAGATCAGAAGAATAAGCTGTAAAGTGTGACTATAATTTCGCAATTATGAATTCATTCATTATATTTCTACTTTTGAGATAATTTGAGTATCCTTGTGCTGACCAAATTGTGGCTGCAAAATCTGAGTAAGCGGTCTCACGCACTGGGAGATATTCCCGAAATGTTAATACCTCCGAGAGCGTACCGGTGGAGACTATGCTTAGTGGTGAAGATTCATAGTTCTTACAACAATGGAAGGCGACTTTCGGTCTTTGGGGAGGGTTTCTCGCTTAGTCAGCGAAGTCGGAGTTGGCCACTTGATGACGTTTGGTCTATGTTGATTAAGTAAGACACAAGGTTAGACAGAGAGAGCGTACAATGCGGTCTCACGAAAATAACCGAGACTTTTAGTCCGAGGCTTCCTAAGCCGCAAAAATTGGCAATAAAAAACCCGTTCAAAAATTCTGGTTCGCTTTAGTGATGTGTTGACCTCTATCCGCAAAGTTTCTTTGAGTTGAGAGCACTCCCTTTAACTCCCAAAGTATACACCTGTGTTGAAGGATTTAAGGCATTGACTAGATAGAAGATCATTCCTAGTCCTTGGGCCTCAGCATTAAGACTAGGCTGCTGAAAGCATTATACATGTACACCAATTTGTCATCGCCGTAAAAAAAATCTCCATTCTTGAGTAGGGTAGAATCTCTTGAAGTCAACATAGCTGAAAGATAACCTTATTAGCTTGCTTAGTTTAGAAATGTGTGCTCTTGATAAGTTTGTAGTCATGGCCATCACAGTTGCCCTCAATGTACCCCTACGCTACACATCCTTCTCAAATGTATATCTATTTCTAATTCTATCGTACTTTTCCGCCTCAGGCAGCGATCTCCGCTGGCTTGCGGGCCTTCTCGGCCTCCTCGTCGAACTTCTCTTTTCCTGCCACGGTAGCCCACGTGTTGTAGCCCCAGTTGGTGGTGTTGTAGAAAGTGCCTCTGTCGTATGGCGTCAACACATCTCCGTCGTGAAGCCTCTGCACCAAGTCTGGATTGGAAGTGAAGTATCTCGAGAAACCAACCAAGGTTCTGCCGTCCTCGATGTCGTCAAGGACCAGCTTAAACTCTGGCGCATCATAAGTGTAGTTACCGGCTCTCAAGAGCACGCCCTTCCACACCAGTGTGGCAAACTCGTTGCTGCCCTCCTGCTCCTCAGCAGCCACACTGACGTTGCCCTGCACTCTTGGCTCCACGATAGAAACATAGGCAATTTCTCTGCCTTCGTCAGCACGCTTTTGCAACTGGCCCAAAAGATACCCGTATGTGGCAATTGGGTGGGCCTCCTTGTCGTCCACGGCCTTCATGCCCAAGAACTTGGCCCAGGGCGAGATTCTGATGGCCACTCTCTCAGCACCAATGGCCTCGGAAATGCGGTCAATCAAGGCCAAGGCAAACCGCGCTCTGTTCTCGATCGAGCCGCCGTACTTGTCGGTTCTCTGGTTCGAAGAGGCTTCGAGAAACTGGTTGATGAGGTAGCCGTGGGCGCCGTGGAGCTCCACGTAGTCGAAACCAGCGTCAACTGACCTCTTGGCAGTCGCCACATACTCCTCGATCAACGCATCAACTTCTTCGGTCGTGTACGCCTCCAACTCGTTGCCAGCCTCCTTGGCGGCCTTTTCCTGCTCGGCATCGTGGTAAATCACGGACGGAGCTTTCAACTTCTGGCCCTCCTTCTTGTTCTGAGCTGGATCGGCCACACGGCCCAAACCCCAGAGCTGAATGCTCGAAAACGACTTGTTCTGGTGGATTCTGTCGTTGACCAATTTCCACGCCTTGGCCTGCTTATCGTTGTAGATTCCAGGAACACTGGGGTACGTTCCGGTGTGCTTTGTAGGAACGGTACCCTCAGAAATAACCAAAGTTCCGGCAAACTTCGTTCTGTCGTCATAGTATTTCTGCTGGAGATCCGACGGAACGTGATCTTCCAAAGCTCTGAATCTGGTGGTGGGAGCATACACCACACGGTTGGAGAAGGTGTTCTTGCCCACCTTGATGGGCTCGAAGAGCTTAGTGTCTTTCAATGCTTTGGATCTGACTTCTTGGACCATTTTTGACGGTCTAATGCTATTGTCTTTTGTCTCTTTATATATGTCTAATGCAGGGTTTAGCAACCTTACGCCACGTTAAAGTGTGGAGCGACTTGTTTTGCAGCTAGATTTGTAAGCATATGTCGGAGATAATCCGGATCGGCTACATGCATGGTAAGCGCTCACTAAGCGAGGAAGAAACGTCCTACTTTGGAACTAAAACCGGCCTCCGCGTCATTAAGTGCATAATTAAGCGTGAATTGTGCAAATGTCAAAGCTGGCTTTGCTGTAACAAGGCAAGCCGCTTAGGGCTATGTCACTTTTTGCAGCAACTGCCCGCGATATTTAGCTCGGAGTAATCTAGTTAAGTCCGACCTGGCGTCGAAAATGCGGATTCTCCACAATGGCAGCCTAGTAACGGCCTCGAGGAATGCGTGTTTTGTGTTTTCGTATTTCTCGCTGCTCTGGGATCGAGGTTTGAAAGTTCAGTTGGGTGCAAATTTGAGACGCAAGACTTCGCTTTGAGGAAAAGACTAACGCTTTGAGCCAAGCATGTCCGGAGATGTCTGTATTGTAGTCAAAAAGATTGTAATTTTATCGCTTTAGAGGCTCCAGGTACACTTGTACTCGTCTTGAGAGGACGGCCTTCTTTTGAAGCTCGAAGGAGACAAGGAGATGGTGTTCGAACGTAATGGTCTTTTGTTTATCTTCAACTTTCATCCTTTGCTTGAATTATCCAGGTTCAGGAAAAATGCTGCGTGGTACCTCTTCAATGCGAGAGTGGCTCGAGCTTCAGGACAAGGACTAAGTGAAGCAAATGGAGTGCTTCGGGGTGTCTAATCCGGGGTGTATTCTGGGCTATGACAAGAGAGTCAAAAACTCACTTTTGGAAAGACATCGTGGCCCATTGGCTCTTAATTTAAAGTCCAACCTGTCCCTAGCCGCCGGACTAATGTCGGCCAGGAGCAAGTGTTGGCTGATGCGAGATTTGCTGATTGATATAATGAAAGCTCATTATGAAGATAGCAAGTAGGCACGAATTTTTCTATCTATTTGTGAAGTACGTCGATTGTAGTTTGGGAGGTAGGGGGAGACGGCCGTAGCATACTTGGAGTACGCTCACACTCTATCTTTTAATTCCTTCCCCAATCAATCTGCGCTCGTCTACATCGTGAGAAGACAAGCGGAGTATTGAGGTCAGCAAGACGAAAGCCAAGGGCAGCAACTGATATTTTACCTTTTTGGTGAAATCCCCATTCAAGAACTACACGATGGCCCTCGCCCTCCATGAAGACATTGTGGATGTCCCTTATGAGTAGAGCACTACATTTCGACAGTCCCTCGTCCTGAAGTCGTCAGTAAGGCCGATTATGGCTTCATGTGGGCTACTGGAAGGTCCCTCGCTCAAAGATGTCAATTGCTGGATCCAGTGGCAGGTACTGTTCAGAGATGTAGGAGAGTTCCAGAGATACGTCGGAATAACCTGAATTGATGAATTTATTTCCAATTCCAGTCATATCAGCACGATGCATTTGCTACAAAGGACAATCAATGACCTTGCTGATTTTGATCTCGACTTTGCAATGCAGCTTTGTACCTATCGTTGATTTCGCAGCCATTCTTCACAGTCAAAGAACACCATCCCTGGGTCTACCAGCGATTGGCATTGATTTTGGAAAAATAAAACAAATAAATTGCTAAGCAAGCAGCACCGAATTCCAATAAAAAAATCATCATTTCCAAATCATTTGTCCTAATTGTCTAAACCACCTATCTCCCACCTACTACCATTTACCTACACAGTGCGCGCACATAATCGCCACTTTCATCTACAACTCCTCCACAACTATCATGAACGGAGTGTCTGTGGACATCAACCACTTGAAGAAAGGCGAGGTCAACCTCGGAACGTCCATCATGGCCGTGACATTCAAAGACGGAGTCATTTTGGGCGCCGATTCCAGAACTACCACCGGAACTTACATTGCCAACCGTGTCTCCGACAAATTGACCCAGATCCACGACACCATCTACTGCTGTCGGTCTGGCTCGGCTGCCGACACACAGGCGGTGGCAGATATCGTAAAATACCATTTGCAGGTGTACTCGTCGCAATTGCCGCCAGGAGAGACGCCTACAACAAAAGTGGCTGCCAGCGTTTTCCAAGAGATCTGCTACAACAACAAGGACGGCTTGACGGCGGGGATTATCTGTGCTGGCTATGATAAGAAAAACAAGGGAAAGGTGTTTTCCGTGCCCATTGGCGGGTCCATCCACGAGCAGCAATATGCCATTGCCGGCTCTGGCTCTACCTTCATATATGGTTGGTGTGACGAGCACTGGAAGCCCGAAATGGAGAAGGACGAGTGCATCCAGTTTATAAAAACAGCGCTAGGCGAGGCCATCAAGTGGGACGGCTCGTCGGGCGGTGTGGTGAGAATGGTGGTGTTGACCGAGGCGGGCGTGGAGCGGTTGATCTTTTATCCCGAGGAGTACCAGAAGTAATTTGGCGATTTGGCGAAGCACCAGGCTACGCCTGGTGGTTCAGAAAGCCTATTGTCGCTGTTTTCGAATCATTGGGCGCAGCCTGATGGTTCAAGAAGTCGAAATACACAAACCCACGAATCACTGGGCGCAGCCCGGTGATTTGAGAAGGCGGTCAACACTATTACACTGATCTCTGGGCGCAGCCTAGTGGTCCGAAGAATTAGAAAATAAATATTAAGAAGTCAATTGGTCAATTTTAGTCGTAGAGAGCATTAGGCGATGCTCGCTGCTTCAAAAGGTGGTTAACACTATTTCATTGATCATTGGGCGCAGCCTAAGGATGGAGAGAATCTAGAAAATGTATATCAAAAAGTCGATTGGTGGATTAACACCATCAAGCGAAGTATTGGGCCCAAGTTGATTTATCAGTGAGTTGAATTAGTAATTCGGTATGATGATATCGATAATTGTGAAATGCCTGGTGTTGTAATTCAGTCAATTGGTTCATAGAAGGATGTAGCAGGAAAAAAGATCAAACCCACCAGAACAGATTGGCTCGAGCCCGATGAAACAGGAAAATTCAAAGATGAGTTCAAATGTACTGAGCCTTGCATGAGGAATCAATCTGAGGAGCCATGGAGATCCTATTATGAGCCATAATACACTGAAAAAGGTAAGAGGGGTTCGGGGGACTTAGATAGCATTAATTTTAGCATCCAGTCCTACCTAATAATCACAATTCGAAACCTTTTCATTTGTCGTGATACTAAAATTCATCATGATGAAGAAGTGCAACCCAAGGAATAGCTACCCACCAGTGTGGGAAAGTCCAAATTGTATAAGATGTAGTTGAAGACCGGCCATCGTATCAACAGCCTCCTCGACCAGCCGAATCCATTCAATGGAAAAATTGATGTTGATCTCACACCTCGACCCCGATCGACTGAGAGACGCTTTCACCAATGCTCTGTTCAACTACATCCCTCGGTACATCATTCACTTCATTCATCTTTGTGCTTCCTTTAAACCTCCTCCGTGCCCAACACCTTTCGGTCCTTGTCGATTTTCACCCGAAAGTTCCTGCCCCTCGAAAGCGTACCGCCTTGACACAACCTCCAGTAGTACAACACGTACATCGGCATGTACCGGTCCACAAAAGCCCTGACCTGCTCTTTGCTCATTCCCGTGCCCCTCTTTTCTATCAAATCGTCCTCCTGCTCCTGGCGCCAGTCATACACATAATCAGTCGAGTCTGTTTCGAGAAACACAAAGTAGTCAAAAGCGTCCCAAACGGGGTGAAACCTTGCCAATTGCTCGTTCACCTCCTGAAGATGGAACATCTTGTGTTTCTGTACAACGCTGTCGGGCCAATTGCCCAAATAGGCCGTGACAAACGTGCCGTGCTCTAGGGCACGAAATCCGTTGAACCAGCCCTCCAAGATGACCAAATCGACGGGATTTTCGAACTTCTGCCATTTTCCCTCCAGCATACGGTCTCCCTCTCCGCCAAAAGCGCTCTTGTCGTATACGGGAATCAGGACTGGCTCCTGGTTGCGTAGTTTCCGCACAACCTCCAAAAGAAGCTCCACGTCGTGGGTTCCCGGCAAGCCTCGGCCCTGGAGAACCTTGTTATCTTCCATTTTTGCCTTTTTGGTCACCTCCACCTGCTGAGCGTGTGGAAGGTAGAAATCGTCAATCAGGACTCCAGCAACTACCAATGAGGGCTGGGTCTGGTGGAAATGCGTGAGGAGGTTGGAAACGATGGTGGATTTTCCTGACCCTTGGGGACCATTGAGGCCTATTATGAGAGTCCCAGAATGGGCGTTTTTCGCGAGAATTGACTCGATGTACCGTGCTACCTGGACACTCATAGTGGTGTTTTGTGGGGAAATTCCGCGATATGGAGTGAGATATGGAGTTGGAGGTGGTGGAGGCAGAAAGGATGGAATTACAATCGAAGGGGCAAAGTGAAGACTTTGTGATTCTTGAAGGTCATAAGATTATTGGGAAGTTGCAAAATACTCGCCTAGTTTAAAATTAGTGTTGTTCGTGTTGAGAAGAATATGGGCTCTTTCCATAATGGCTGCAAATTTCGGCAATACCCTGCTTTAATGCTACAAAGTTGGAATTATGAAACATGACGTAATACTTCACCATTATTGTACGTTCACAAACTATCAATGTCGAGTTCGAATCCTAGCGAATTTGACCGTTTGTTTCGACTATACGGGTTCTGTTTGGCCGCTGAAGTAGAATTAGAATCCATATTCACCAAGTCCATAACGTTCAACGTTTCACACTCATTTCGGAAAAACTTTATAGAGTTTCAGCCCATTGTGGCTTGGAAGACACTGAATCATTGAAGCAGTTTGAAATTCTAGTGAAGTTGTTAAAAGGTATGTACATTTTGATAACATTGTGGACACATATTCTTTTTGAAACTCGGAAACCGCCGATAGACGGGATTACGACAGATAAGCAGCTTCCGTTGGTGAATTCACACCTAACATCTCCACGTTCAGAGCTCAACCTTTGTCCCCAAGAAACACTTTCTGACGCTCATTTGTCAAGCTTTCCACCAATCCTTCACTACAACCTACAACACCAAACTCTTCCTATCGCTTCATTCTATTATTTTTGTCTGCCTAGATCGCCTTGGCCTCCTTGAGCTTGGCAACCAACTCGTCCACGTTCTCGACCTTCACACCAGGAGCACGGGCAGGAGGCTCCTCAACCTTCAACGTCTCCAAGCGGCTGGCAATGTCAACACCCAAGTCGCTGGCCTTCAATTTCTCCAAAGGCTTCTTCTTGGCCTTCATGATGTTGGGCAACGAGGCGTAACGAGGCTCGTTCAATCTCAAGTCTGTGGTGATGATCATGGGCAACTTGGCCTTGAGGGTGTCGGCACCGCCGTCCACCTCTCTGGTCACACTGACTTCGTCACCAGAAACCTCAACTTTCGAGGCGTTGGTGGCCTGTGGCCAGTTCAACAAACCAGCCAAGATCTGGCCCGTTTGGTTGGCGTCGTCATCGATCGACTGCTTGCCCAAGATGACCAAGTTAGAGCCCTCCTTCTCTACAACCTTTTGCAAGATCTTGGCCACGTTCAAAGGCTCCACTTCCTCCTCCCCCACATCGACTAGCGTTGTGGTATCAGCACCTTTGGCAAGAGCGGTTCTCAAGATATCCTGTGCTTTAGTGGGACCAATTGAGACAGCGTGGATCTTTTCCACAAGGTCCTTGTTGGCCTCTCTGAGCTTTAACGACTCCTCCAACGCAATGTCGCAGAATGGGTTGATGCTGAACTTTACACCTTTCTTCTCAACTCCGGTACCGGCCTTGTTGATTCTGGGCTTGATGGCAAAGTCGATGACCCTCTTGACGGGCACCAAAATGTTCAATTTGGAAGACATGTTGGGAGTTTGAAGCTTCTAGCTAGGTGCTTTGCTTTGCGTTGTGGTACTTTCGATACTCGTTTTTTCAGCCGGTCCATATATGTTCACCGACCTACATATTGCGCGGTGATAGATCGAGTCGGACTTCAACGTTGTGGGGTGGACAAAGGCAGGAAAAAGGCGGAAAAAAATTCAAACAACGCGTTATTGAAGTGTTTCTCTCTGATTTGCTGAACTTATGACAAGAGTTTGTTCGTTTGGCCTCGTGGAATCAGATGTTGACTTGATTGAAGGTGGTTTCCTAATTAGGAACCAAGCCCACTGACTCACGAACCAGTCCAGACTTCCGAATTACCTGGCTTAGGGGTCGCTTCTAATCCCGTCGAGGCAAATACTCGATTAAGAAACTCAAATTTTCGCTTCTATCGGTTCATGGAGTACCTGTTTCTCTGTTTCATCTTCTCGATTCTAGCCTTCAACTGTGCTGTGACCTCAGCTGCCTTCTTCCAGTTGTCTTCCTCTGAGATATTCTCCTTCGAGCTTGAAGCACTATAGCTGCTGCGGAAGGCCAGAATTCTGCTTGGACTGGCATTATCACTTCTCTGGCTTTGTGCAACACCGCCTTCAATCGATAAACGGTTGACTCTAGAACTAAGCTCGCTTTGACCGCTTTTGGCCAATCCCTCTTGACGCTCTTCACTAGACCTTGAGGGTGAGAAGAAGGGCTGCGGCGGGTCTGACCTCCGCTCCTCAATTAACGAATTAGTGGCAGCAGTGCTCTGGTTAAGTTTCAACATGTCGATCACCTGCAGCATGCTGAGAATCTTGAGTTTGGCATTTTCAGCCTCTGTCCTCGTTTGAAGAATCTC
Source organism: Candidozyma ruelliae (assembly GCA_030582895.1). Taxonomy (NCBI): domain Eukaryota; kingdom Fungi; phylum Ascomycota; class Pichiomycetes; order Serinales; family Metschnikowiaceae; genus Candidozyma; species Candidozyma ruelliae. The sequence continues at coordinate 376,111 of JAJMHE010000002.1, forward strand.
TGCGTCTTTGTCTGCCAAAGCCTGGCGTTTTACGGCGTCCTCGTCCTGCAAACTTTCAACTTGGGCATGAAGCTGTTTGATTTGCTCGTGATACTGTTCTCTTTCTCTCTCCCATTGTGCCTGTGACTCTGCAAATCGTCTCACCTGCTCGAGAAGCTGTTGTTTCTCTTTCCTCAAATTCTCGAGCTCTAGAAGCTCCTCTGCATTGATTGATGGAGGTTTGGGGGTGGGTTCAGAAACCGGTGGTTTTGAGCTCGTCGTAGGAGAAACTAATTGTCTGCCAGTCAAGCTTCTCACCGACGAAGGCAACTTTGACGTCAATGGCTTCTTTGCAGGGGAAGTAGCACCACGTTTCGTGGGGATCGCTTGTGAAGATATAGTCCTAGGTTTGCGGAGCAGTGGAATAGAGCTTGATTTGTTCAAGTCCAGCGATGGAGCAGTCACATGCAGCGATTTGGAAGAAGGCCTTTGCGGCAGAATGTCTTTGCTTGCGACGCATTTGACTTCCGCCTTATCGTGTGCTGCCTTGACTTTCGCTAGTCTGTTATCGTCAACCTTCTCCAAAAAGCCAGAAAGCTCTCTTTCGCCAGTAATCTTCATAAGCGTGCCAATCATGTCGGTGGCAGCTTGTCTTATAGGCTCTTGTGATTCCCCTAGAAGCTTCACGCCAGTTTCCATTATAGCGTCGATTTGAGAGCGTTTTGGTGGGTTCCTGGTGTTGGCTAAACAGCGTCTTAAATAGTCGGTCGCTGAAATCTTCACCTGCGGCGTTTTGTGCCTCATTCCATTAAGCGTCTCGTCTAGGACATCTGCCAATGAAGAAGACTCGTAAATAGCATCAAGAGCACCTGCTAACGCGTCAGCCACCGAGGGCTTCTTCTCCTTGCTTCTTTCTATCATGGGTGCCAAAACCAAGTGTTGGTATTTGTGAAAAGCTTCCCTTAGTCCTTTTGAAAGGAAACGCACTCCATCTGCCGCCAATTGAACCACTTGAATGTTAGCATCTTTCATGCACTTGGCAAACAAGCGAACCAAGTCCGTGTAGTCATCTTGGGCCAATTTAGGCGCTTTTGAAAGCACAGCATGCACTTCCTCAAGAGCTTCCACACGATCTTTCCACTTTGACGACGCCATTTGGCTGTTGAGGTTTGACGGTAGCTTCAGAAGAACCTCCACAGGTTCCAACATCAGATGTGGATCGAACTCAGCAGGTGCTGCATTTCCCTGGCTAGTGCTGGTGTCAACGTCCATATCCACATCTTCGTTTCCATTATTCTGTTGTGCTGCTAATTCTTCCTGTTGTTTTTTAGTCAATCTCAATTGTGTAGGTTTCTCTTCAGCAACCTTATTAAACTCAGCCTGAAGCTCCTTCTGCTGCACGGGACGCAAATTGTCCATGAGAAGCAGCGTGAGACCATCTCTCATCCACTTATATACCTCGACTGTCAATATTGTGGTTTGTGCACGGACGTTTCTGTCAGCATGGGAGAAGAGCTTGGCCAATTTAGGAATTACTGGTTTTGGAGAGGCCACCTGACAGCCAAACTGACCGATAATAGAGGCAATTGCACCCACAGACGCTGCCACTAGCTTGGGAAGTCTGTTGTCAAAATATGGTACAATCTGCTCAATTATGGAATCTCCGCTATCCAAAAGCTCGACCATCCAGAGAAGAGCATCCACACTCTTCGATTTAGTGCCTGCTCTAGCTGAAGAAAGGCCCTTTTCACATAAACTTGCAACTATACCGGCATTTCTTAGTTTTGCAGCATTTGACGAAGAGCCCCCAAACTCAAAGAACAGACAAAGCGCCTGAATTCCTGCTTCCTGAGCCACGACATTGGAGTCCACCACAATTTGTTTCACTAGTTCTGGTCTTTGGTTGAAGATGTCGAAACACGAATCATCTGAGCTTCTCGATTTGGTAAACTGGTCATTGAGCGCGTTATACCCGTCCTGCCTTACTTTCCAGACCTTGTGGACTATTTTCTCCTCGATTGGCAAACTTGAATAATCCTCTTCGTCTGCCATAATTGCATATGTGTATTAGCGTTTGGAGGTTATGGTGATCTTGTAGTAAACAAATAGAGGCATGTGTGCAGGTCATATCAACATCACCACAGAGGTACAGAATAAAATTCATACCATGGAAAGGGAAATCTGAATTATATAAAGAAAACCAAAACCTGTTCGATAAAAATTTGCATTGCTGTCGTGGCAAAACGCTTATTAGGTCTGCTTTACCCCGAACCATTTCAGTGCACGTGATCAAGCTAGTTCTCCAACACTTCCTCTACATCATCATAGCTAATATGGGTCGTCAGTGAGCTCAAGTTCCCTCTGCCTTCCCGAATAGATGCCTACAGGTCTTTCGATGCAACGTCATTATTCCGAGCAGTGCTCATGTGTATGTAGATAGCAGGTACCCAGCAATCCAACGAAGCTGACTGGGCCTCTGCTCTATGTTTGTTATACAGCGCCTCTCAGGCGTGTCATGGGGCGCTCAAATGCTCAACACTTACTCCACCTTCTTAGTGTACTTGGCAACAATCTCCTCGTATGGCTTCAACTGGAACCCCCAGTTCTCCTCTCCCTCTCTGGTCTCGTAGTACTTTTTGATGTCCACTCCGTGGTATGGGTGGTAGGCCATGTTAAACCAGGGAAGAATGAACAACGTGGTGAATGAGTATTGGGAGTTTCTGTTGGCCACATCTTTCAATCTGTCGTCCAAAACAGACTCGTTCTGGTGGTATGGCAATTTCTCCTCCGACAACAACTTTTTGATCTCGTATCTGTCCTTCTTGACCTCTCTAGCGTTTTCGGACCAGCCCAAAAATCTTTTACTCGATCTGATGTACGCGAGGTAGAAACCACCGACAAAACCCATAAGGGTGGCAGCTCTCAATGCAGTAGGGGGAACTTTGCCTGGTTTCTTGAAAGCTCCAGCAACAGGTTCCAATCTTTCCCACGCAGCAAGACCAAGTGGAAAAGCTGCCGTAGAAGCTCCCCACACAGCGATGTCGGATGGTCTGAAATAGGAAATAACCCTCGTGTAGTAAGGGTCGGAGTCAATTAGCTCATAGTCTGACTGAGCAACTGGGCCTCTGACAGGCTCGTAGGCTTTGGTGTACGACATTGATTCCTGTTGAAGATTAGGCTGATTATGAGTATGGATTTTCTGACGATGTGATTGGGTGCGTGTGTGGACCGGTCACGTGATGAGGTAGGGAAATTTTGGCACTGGAGTCACTGTGGAGGAGGGCGCCGAGGGCGAAGGGCAGGATTTACTGGTCGTTTTAGTTTGTTGTTTGGCCTAGCATTGGCCCACTGGCTTCTTGGGTGGTGGTCATGATTTTCGAGAGTACTAGTGGTAGTTGGTAGTATATGCAGTCCGTAATTGGAGAAGCTGTACTTCCAGTCCACCCTGTTGCGTTGGTTTCGGTTGGTATTGATATTTCGACTTCGAGCAGTAACAACATGGATGTGGTTTCGAGGCTTGAGCCATTTAGGTCTAGTAATATTGTGGAATATGGTCGGAGAACAGGACGAATTCGAGAGCGAACGTCAGCATACTTACCTAATCATCTAAAATAATTCAAGTCAAACTAGTCTGGGCCTCGGCATGAAAAGAATCGAATCATAAATGGAAGAGCTCGGAATTTGAAATAAGGTTTGAACGAGTTTGGTGCACAACAGGAACATTTTGCAGCCATTTCCATAGTCTAGTGCATTCATTTCCACGCTAAAAGATTCAAGAATAGAAGCTTCAGCTGACAATTCCCTACTTAGGATTTTCGCTAGAAGCAAAAACTGATACTTTCCATTCTATTATGCTATGTACATTTTGCCTATATCCAAGCCAGTGTACAAGTCTGAGCTATTGCGATCATGGTACCACCATTCAGCACAAAAACTACGAAATGGTAGGAAAAAAGCACAGATTTACCATACTTACGCGAACTCAATCTATTCAACTCTCTAATAAAAAAAAAGAAAACCCCTTCTATCACCGCTTTCTGGCTTCCCGTGTCTCCGGCTCCTGCACCCATCCTTATCAGAAGCGGTTCTCAATTCACATTCACCAACTACAACTTCACACCCATGGTCACACTCTCGCCCTCTCCCGAGGTGTCACTCTTCACACGAGTCATAAATGCACCCCGAATATACAACATCCCTGCACTCAACTTTGTCATCATCCTTGTTTTGGGCTCCTTCTTGCTCAAACTCACCACCAAATACAACGACCTATACATGAAGAGCTCGCTCGTCACCATCATCGTCACCAACTTGGTGCTCTACGGGATTTCGGAAACACTAGCGCAGTCTTTACTCTCCTACCGCTCTCTGGCTCGGCAATTCTCGGTTGTTTTGCACTCGGAGCAGCCTCTCTCGTTTAGCGCCGATGCCGATCTCGAGGCCAACGACGACCACGCCTACATCTCCGACTCAGAGCTGATTCACGACGAGCACGTGAACGAGTTTTTACAATACCTAGACACTCCGGAGCAGAACGTGGCCGAATCGGGCCTAACTCCGGCGTTTTTGGCGCCTCCAGCCCTCACATACTTCCAGTTCAGCAGGCTTGCCGGATTCATGTGCTGGGGCTTTGTCATCGCCATTGCCCAGACCTTCTGGTACAAGTTCTTGCAGATATACTCCAAGGACCCGAAATTGGTGGAGGTGATCCGCAAAGTGCTCAGCGACCAGTTCTGCTTTTCGCCAATCTCTCTATTCTGTTTCTTCACCTACGGTACCATGGTCCTCGACAGCGGCACCTGGGACGACGCCAAGACGAAACTACGCAAAATCTACCTCAAAACGCTCGTAATTAACTATTCCGTGTGGTTCCCCGTGCAGTTCATCAACTTCTTGGTGGTGCCCCGCCTGCTCCAGGTGCCCTTCTCCTCGTCGATATCCGTCCTTTGGAACTGCTTCTTGTCGATGAGAAACTCGACCTCTTAGACTATAGATACATGCCCAGCGTGAGCCCCGAGTTGATCTTGCGGACACGACCGCTGAGCAGTTTGATAAAGCTGGCTTTATTTGAACCGACTAGAATTCTGCCAATGAGCTCGGCGGCCTCCATAATCAGGTCGGCGTCGACCTTCTCGAACCCCATGTGGCCTTCAGCGTTGAGAACCAACACGGAGGCGTTGTTGAGTTGGCGGCTCTGGGCCAATTGTGACGTAACTGCTGCTACTATGCCCGTCACGAAGTGTGGAGGCCTGATTTTGGGCACGTCCTTGAAAATCCCGTCAATCTCCAGCGCAATGTCCAACTTGCACACGGAAACGCCGTTGTTGAGTGGGGAGGGCGCCAAAGCAATCCACGAGGTGATGTTGGTGCCCAACTTCACGATTTCTTTGGCTACCTTGCTGTCTGTGATGGGATTGATGAAGTGGGGCACCACGACGGCGAAAACCGTGCCTGAGTCTCCCAATGCAAATATAGGAATCTGCTCCGTCTTGTACTTTCTCTGTAGGGCTTCAAGGTTCACTGCTGTGTAGAGCTGAGCGTCCTCGTCGTATTCCTCATCTGGCACGATTTCGCTCAATTGGGGGTACTCAATCGATACATGGCCAGCAGGGGTCTTATTCTGGATGATGTCCACGACCACGCCGATGTTTTTGGGCAATATCACTATAGTCTCTGGCAAGTTGGAGGTTGTGAGGGTGGTCTTGATTTCTGGAATAAGCGGCGTCAGTTCGGGCTCATCGTCGAGCGTGTGACGCGGATTGGGGACTTCGGTCCAGGGTTTAAACTGGAGTTAGCTTTTTTGGTCTTCCACAAGTGTAATTGGCAAAGTACATACTAGCATGGTGGTATCTGATGGCGATAGTTGATAGTGCGAATGTAGATGGAGGCACCCTGGGATGTTGGGGTGGGCAAACAAAAAAGGTAGGAAGATCTGGAAAGCTTTGACTTTGAACATGTCTATCAGTTTTTGAGAATAATGAAATTGGGTGACTTTTTGTCGAAGTCGTATGGATGTTCATCTTCCTTGTGGCTGCAAATGAGGGGCATAGGAGGACCAGACTGAAGCTCACAAAGTCGGCTTTGTAGTTTGAAGAATCCGAAAATCTATGATTCACAACTTGAAAGCCAGCGTATAACGCTTGTATGAGAAATATTGGAAGATCAAGTCCATAATGATCGAAATAAAGAGATCAGAGAGGTGAGACTTACCAGGCACGTTGATCAGTTCTTCTTCCTCCAAAATTGGTGGCTTCAGCTCATCATACCCGTTCACGTCCCAAGTGAATGAAGACATCGAAAAGCCATCCTCGATTCGTGCTGGGCCTAGTAGGTCGTACGTCTTTGATGTGGTCTCTTTTCACTATGGGCTGGGGCCACATTATCTCTAAACCTCTCACGTAACACAGTGGGGTCAATGAGCTTCGTAGGAAGTGAAACACTACGATTCCAGGGCCAATACTAGTTCAGGATTCTGAATATCTCGGTATTTCTCAAGAGCATCAAACGGGGCGGCAGTGAAGCTGTATTGATGAAGGACACTAATCGAAAAAAAAATAGCTTTTCGGGCTCCCAAGGCCGAATAGAGAAGCAATCAGAGTTCAGTACTTGAGGATCTAAGATTGAGAACATTTGATTTATTCGCATATAAGTTCTCGAGTGCAAACCCAATACACTTGGATCGCCGATTATCGCATTTTGCAGCCATTTCGAGAAACCTACATAACACTATGAATGAAGTTTGTATCAGACCCGAAGAGATATACATTTGAACAAATTAGTGATTAAACTTCAGGGTTGAGTAACAAACACAAAGAACAAAAGAAAACTAAAAATTCTGAATGCTGGTCAAGTTTCATTCTCAGCTTATCCATCCTGTCTTGACATACTGAGAAACTACCCAGCACAGGGTCCACCACCCCACACTCCACCCACACAAACCAAAACAGAAACGGAAGCAAAGATCAAAAGAGTTTTAAACCCCCTCATAATCACCTCAACAACAATAAGTCAAAATTTTCTCCCAACCCACCGCCTCCATCTCCCCTTCCTACCACCGCTATCGCCGCGAAAATCACACCATCACCAACTACTACTACTTCACCTTCCCACCTCCCCAGCCATGCTCAAAACACTCCCTGCACTCCTCAGAAACAGCGGGGCCCGCTTCTACCACTCCGTCTCGCACCCCAACATCCTTATCAACCAAAAAGCGCCCGAGCTGGTCCTCCTCACCAAGGCCTTGGACTACATTCCAAAGTACGGCTTCTCCAAGCAGTGCATTGACGACGCCGTGCGGGCGTTGGGCTACGCTGACTCCGTTCAAAGCGTGATAGCTGCAAACCCGCTGAACGAGCTGCCAGAGCTCCAGCTCACCCTCTTCTGGTTGAAGTTCCAGAGACAGAAGCTCTACGAGCACGTGCTCGACCCGAAACTGCCCTTTCACAGCATTCCCGACGAGTTCGACCGGGCTGCGTACCTTTTAAAAGAAAGACTTTCATACAATAGACCTATAGTGGGCCAGTTGGCGCTGGGGCTTTCCCAGTTGGTGCTTCCCTACAACTGGAGCGCCTCTCTCAGCGAGCTCCACGCCTTGAGCGACGACGTCGCCTACTACGCCGGCGACATGTCCAACGACTCCGCCTGGTACGCCAAACGCCTTCTTCTTCTGTCTATATACGTCAAGCTGGAGCTCTACATGCTCCTGGACCTGAGCCCCGATTTTTCACTCACCAACCAGTTTGTCGAAAGAAACGTCGACACCGTCAAGTTCATGGGGAACTCGTATAGTGCCGTCGAGCAGTGGGCGTTTTTCAACGGCATCTCCTTGCTCAACTTGATCCGCTCGCAGCTTGCGCGTGGCTAATCTACTGTCCCATCTGTGCCTTTGTCTGTAGTAGCTTTCCTCTCGTTTCCTCCATCAGTTTCTGGGCGTTTTCGATTTTCTCTTCGACTCGCTTGATCTCACCCTCAATGAACTCGATACGCTTGGTCACGTTGAGCTTGGCCTCGCCGAACTCCTGCGGCATGAGCACGGGGCCGGTGAGTTTGTAGATTTTGGAATCTTCACTCAAAAGCTCCATTTCTTCGAGCACGATCTTGTTCTCCTGGAGCTGCGTCTCGAGCTGTGTTCTGGCGGTGGCAAGCTCCTGGAGCTGGTTCTGTGACTGACTGAAGTCCAACGAGAGCTTCTCGAACTGTTCGGCCACACTGGTCATGGTGATGTGTAGTTGATGGAGATGATATTCGCGCGAAAGATCAAGAGAGGGAGAGGAAGGCTGGAGAGAGGCTTCCAAAAAATTGGATTTTTTTTGCAATTGAATTGCTTTAGTATGAATTGACTGTTTTGTAGGAGAATGGCTTATTACTGATTTTTTGGTTGTTTGGTGATACCCAGAGGAGTTGACGAAGATCAGTGCACATTTTGCAACCAGTGAATCGCGGATGGACTGGGAGAGGGCTATATCGGCGATAGGTATTACTAGCCATTGGGGAGAATTACAATATGGGACGCTTGTGACTGAAGCTTTCATTCAGTCGGTATCGTTATTATAAACTATGGATTGAGTTGTGGGATTCGGCACTAGCCAGAGCTCAAACAGGAGTATTTCGCAGCCAGTTTGATATTTATTCTCGACCAGTCGTATCAAATTTTGGGCTCTCCCTAATGGTTGCCCGATCATACCAGGGATAGAATCTCCGAAATGACAGTACACCAGAAGTGACATCCTGCCGTTGAGCCGAAATTGCGATTTCGGTCTCGATTCTGTGAAGCATCAAGTTGTAGCAGAGGCTGGTAAAAGGTCAAATATGGCAGTCTACTGATGAAATGCGGCCAGGCAGAATCGTCTCAGAAGGCCACTGAATGTGATGTGAAAGATAAGGAAGTAAACCCTTAAAATAGAAGATAGGGTGCTGAACTCATTATTCGGCTTCAAGTGTTGTAACCGGTAAAGAAAGGATTCTTATGGTTGCCTCCGATACTTTGCAGCCACACACTAGAGCAGAATCTTAAGGAGACTGACACTAGCAACAATTGAATCTGTAGCCGAGTCAAATCTACTCATAGAGAGACAGTATTCAACCCATCCTCTGTTTCACCGGTCCAGAGAGTCTTTGGGCTACTTGAGCCATCCCACTAACGACTCGCTCCAGATTGTTTTCTTTTTCAACAGGAAGTGTGGCTCTTCCGATGGACAGCAATAGACAAGCTGGAACTGGCAAACCCAAATTCAATATCACCAAAGAGCCTACGACAACCAAGTCTTTAGCAAACTTTGTGGCCGCAGCCCTATGAACAATCCAGCAATGCTAATTTGGTCAGAACTTTTGTCAGTTCCGCCAAGCTTCCCTCCGGTTATAAGACTTTAAAACCGTTGGGCCCTTCGGTCCTACGGCCTTAACGTCTTACGGCTCCTCTTCAGGGCACGGTAGGTAGCTCTTGTCGTTCGGGTCCACCACGATCTCCTCGACCTTGACCTTGCAGAACCCGCTGAACCCATCAATGCCTCTGTACTCGTCGTACTCCCCCTCGAAGTCCTCCAAATCCAGCTCCTCCTCCAGCTCCTCTTCTAGCCCCTCCAGGCCCTCCAGGCCCTCCAGCTCCTCCAGAGCAGCTTCCTGCAGCGCAACCTCCTTCTTCTCGGGCTCGGAGTCCACGTCCATCGAGTCATCGTCGATGGCAGAGTCGAATTTCGCCAGAAGCCGAGCCTGGAAGTGCGGCCTGGGGTCGTACGAGGTGTGTCTTCGCTGAGCAGGCTGCGAAGGGCTCCTGCTGGAGCTGCTGGAGCGGGCTTTGGGGCTCAGGCCCTTGGCCTTGGCGTGTGACATGCTGAACGCCCTGATCTTGCGTTCTTTGGCTAGTGCTCTCAGCTGTTGGTAGGGAGTAGCAAACAAGTCCTGGTTGAAGATGAAGCCCTGGCCCTTTTTCAAGGTGATGATGGTGTGGGGCGCTGAGTCTGAGAAGAAGCTGTGGCTCTCGTAGATGGACGGCGTTTCGTCTTCGATCATGGCCCGGGATAGCACCAGGTTGCGTATGGACCAGGGTGACAGCGGCGATGTGAACGGCGATAGGCGTCTCTCCTTTTCGGACATTACAGATTTTGAGTTTGTATTTGGGTTTGGATCTGAATTTAGATTTTCAATAGTTGTTCTTTTATGGTATTTTGTTGTTCTGGTGCTGTGGTGGTTGCTGTGAATTGTGGAGTGGTATATTGAGGTGTGAAACGGACTGCGGTGCGATAAGATAAACCGAGGAGGGAAGGTGCGATAAGTCAGAATGGCAGATACGGGCGGGGGATTTTTTTTTTTTTTTGGGATTTGATCGAGTTTGGTGTTTCTTGTTTCAAGTTCTGGATTTATTCTCTTTTTTCGGGATTTTGGGGGTCTGGTGTCCGCTCGGTGGTTAATATGCGATTGGCTCTGCTGATGCACCGGAGACGACCGATCAAACGTTCGGTTTCTACGGTAACGTGAGGCCATTTGTGAATTCTACAATTTGAGTAGATTCAGAGAGTTAAGGTTTGCAAATTTATGGCTTTTTGTTTCAATTTTGACGAAGTTGTAGGGAAGGCCAGACGATTCTCGATATGAGCGGCTACAGTGGGCCGAAAGCCTCTAAGCGTATTTATCGTTCAGAGTCGTGACCGAAAACCTGATAGGATATAAAGCTGAAGACTGTGAATTTCATGGGGAAGGATCTTCATTCGGCTTTTTCAAATTTACTCTGTCTTACATGCATTTTTGAGACACTCTACCTTGTCATTCTGTTGACGTAAGAATCGAAAAAGCCCAACACCAAAATGTAACAAAACTTCACCAATTCTAGGCTGTTGAGACTTGAAATGACTCCACTCTTGGAAAATAATTCATCAAACATCTATCTGTTTTCCCATTTCGAGCTACCTGCTAGGATTTGAAGCGATTGTGGGGCAGTTAAGTGCCCTTGCATACATTCGGTCTGGACACTTCAGCTGAACGTTTTGACGTAGTTGTCAATGGCCAGCTCTAGATGCTGACATTCTAGAAATTCACTTAAGAATGTATTAGACGCTGAGTAGGCAAATTAAGAGCATCACCTACGATGGGGTCTCTTGGACCAAGGGCACTGCCCACCTTACTCCTTTCGAGACGCTGTCTGAGGAGAAATAATGTATTATACGATTATATACGAAATAAGGGTTTTCAAACCTCTCCGAGAATCTCCTTCATGAAAGCCTCAGAGTTGGGTTCTCTGCCTAGAAATTCCGTCAAGATATCCAAGATCTCCTTGGAATCTCCGTTTTTAAGAATGGTATCTCTATACTGCAAACCTCTCTCGACGTTCATTGGGTCGGATTTGAAGTGAGTGTAGTATATGTCATCGAATGATAACATCATTCTCAAAATTGAAGTAGAAGAGAGCTAATATGTGTATGAACTTCTAAACGGGCTTGTGAACTAAGATGACGACAATTAGATTCAGGCCGCTCAAACCACCATATTCCATTACCTGTGAAATTGCCGTCATCCTTTCCTCAATTTGGAGCTTGAAAGATTAGGAACCTGTGAGGTAAATGTTATATGCTTTATTGCTCTTCTTCTCACTGTCAATGCCGGGAAGTCCTGCTCTACAACCAACAATTGTTTCATGTCTCGTTACTATGCACATTTGAGTACAGCGTGGGAGCCAAATGTAGTTCATTTCGAAAAAAATTGGCCGTTCCCATTGTAGCTCGTGTTCCTTGTGAAAATATCCTGCGACCTCAATGAAACTTTTACGAACTCACTGACCTCCCAGCTGTACTAATTTTCAAAACCGTTCCCTCACAACTTCGAGGCCCACGCCTCCGAGCGCATCTTCTCCTTGAACTTGTTCATGACAAACTTCAAGCCCTCCTGGGAGTTCCTCATGTTCGACTGGAACCGCGTCTGGCCCCACTGCTCGATCTTCTCCTTCATCCCAGCGAAATTGCTCAGAAACTTCACTTTGCTCTTGATATGCGTCCGCAGGCCCTCAGCGGTGTAATGCAAAAATTCTTCAACCTGGATGAACCGCCTGTGGTCCACGTTGGCAGTATATACTTTCATGATGCCTCCCCTAGGATCGATAATCAGCTTCTCGATAATCCACGAGTCGAGCCTCGAGCCCAAAAACGGCTTGATGAACAATGGTAAAGAGCCCGTCTTGACCACTAGTTTGGTTGTTCGGAGATGCCCATTCTGGTCGACATACTGTTCTAGCGTATCTGAACTCTTGACATGCTTTGCGTATGGGTTTGGGTATTTGTTCAAGTAGGCGTAGGAGGCGGTGTTGAAATGGTAGTCGTAGGAGTTCGAGCTTTTGATGAATTGCACCATCCGATTATGTGAGGTGAAGAAGACTGCCTAACTTGATGAATTGAAATTGAGGCCAATGATGCTGGAGAAATGTAAGCTGAATTTTCCGGACGTGTGTGCAGGCCGCTTGTAACCGAGGCCGTGGCAATATGATTTTTTTCCAGAGGAGAGCTAAAAACTTCCGAAAGTAAGCGGATTGTAGACCGCCATTAATGAAGGTTTCAGCTGCGGTATTCTTAAATTTTTAATCTGAGTAGCTGCTCTGAAATTGTGCTCCTCGGCTACATCACCAGAGGATCGACCTGCACCGGAGAACCTACTTAGTTAGGACTGGTGGACCCGCATTGTAGAAGTTACGGAGGCCGAGCGAGAGAGTAAGCCATACATGCTAGTTGGAGTTTATCAAATAGAATTTTCTTATATCTGGAATTTGAAGCAATCTGAGGGGAAATTTTAAGATCCGAAAAGTCTAATTGATCATTGATTTTAGCTGCGTCAATCTTGTACGCATAACATCGTGTGACGAGCTTTAGGTCAGAGGTATAGCTCTTCAATTGTATATTCTCTCTCTCATTTAGTGCCTTGAAGGTAGCTCTCATTTTTGCATTGACATATTATGTCTCTTGTTTGTCGCCTCGGCATTGTCTAATAAAGCAAAACGTGGAATAATCAAAGGAGCATCCCTCTCTGACATCAGGCAACCATTGTGTAAGTTTGGGTCCCCTTCACTTATTGAGGGGTCTTCTTCACTTTTTGAGTTCGAGATCCTCCACTTGGGGCGAAGCGCTTGAGCTAATTTGGTGGTTGGGGCAAAATGGATATTAGCGTATGGGGTAAGTGAATCAGAAAATTAATTATGCCACGTCTTTAAGGGAGCGGTAGGTATCATCTCGAAGATTTGATCTGTAAAACAGCTTTTTGATAGAAAAGAATGAATTCTTCCATCCTGGTAAGCTGAGGTAATTTGCACCAGGAATAATACTTCCCCCTGAATTGCTAATCGTATTCAGCATTACTAATCATTTAATATTTGCCATAAACTGGAATGCAATTGCAATGGACAGCTCAAGAATTGTAAACCCAACAATGTAAAGAGGAGAGGAAGATCGGCATCGTTTACAAAGGGTTGCCAAGGTCATTACAGTAGCCAGTAGATATAGGGGTACAATATTTCCAGGAACAAGAAATCCAGCAAGAATAATACACGTCAGGTTTCAATGCATGGCGATCAATAGAAAAATTACCCCGGCAGGGAGGGGGTACCCCCACCACATTGCTTTTGAAATCCACTTATAGCCAGTCCCTACAACCTCACGGAAATACAATACCAACGGAGCATTCATCGAACGTTTCCTTCAAGGTCGAGCGGAATGGACTGCAAGATGAAATCAGCTCACCGGATCGACCAAGTGCCCTATTGGAGACATACGTTGCTTCAAAAAATGCCCCACATTTTGATGATCCCCCACACCCGGCCATTCACGGGAGCTGGATGGAAAGGAAATTTCCACCATTGTAGCTCATTCTACTCATGAATTCAATACTACTCCGTTGTCTACAGCATCGGGCAAAAAGGTTCGGCTTATGTAGGGTGCGGGCTTTAGACTTTCGGCTCGTTCTCACGGCTCGCTTAGTGGAGACCATTGTAGCAAGCTGCAAAAGAGCTTCAAATTCACCTTCCAAAATTTCCCCATTCTATCTCCATAAATCTAAACAAAATCAACACAAACTACAGCTTGCTTGTGCGGAGAATCGCAACGGCGTATTGAGTATATTTTCCACTACGGCATTCGCAAAGTGAGCCGCAATGGTGTAAGCAAGAAGCGTTAATGAGGTGTTCTCGAAAAAGAACACAGGCGCATGCATTTTGATCAGCAGGCCGACACTAATAGCCTTTGAATTTTTGGATCAAATGCTTCTCCACTATCTCTGAGTACCTCTCACCAGATCGGCGTTTTGATATTTCAGACAAAAGCGCTACGCATAGGACACCTCTATTGTTGTACACATGAGCCTCTGACGTAGTTCACAAGCGAACACCGCTAAGCAAAGCCCCCACAGGTATTAGGCATTTTGCTAACATTGCCACTATACCCGGAGTTTATAAGCCGAACTCATGAAAAACAGATACCAAGAATATTTGCAGCCAAAGCCCCGATCGGAAAAGTGCATTTATCCGGAGCATCGCCGCTATCCTGGTTCAATCTTACATACGAAACGTCTGCACATACGAGCAGTTTATCTGAGAGTTTATTGGATTTTCCGATAAGTCACCATTTCTTAAATCGCAAGTGCAACGCCGACGCAACGAAATGCAGCGCAAAAAGAAATTCGCCTAATAACTATCTTTCCTTGCTGCACGGACGGCAGACAAAAACGTCACTATGCCGAAGCCGGTGAGGTGCGTCAACTTACATACGGCGTTTCTTTTGCAGACCATCGCAAACGTGAAATGCCTTTTCGGATTGGAGATAAAAGAAAAAAATATTAGTCGAGTGATCATTTATCGGTATCAAATCATTAGCCTTCTCACCCGCGATTTCCCCATACAAGCCCCGTTGGTCCTGCGAAGACCAGATCCATAAAACCCTCTCTTCTGCACCCGTTTCTTCTCTTTAAACTTTTTTTGTTTGACTTTTTGTTTGACACAAAATTTCTTGAGAAAGCGTTGCTTGGCATAGGTCCTCAAAACATCAATCGCCTACTGCATTTCGGTTTTTGTTCCGACTATAAGCCTTTCGTTTTTGTTTGAATCGCCGCCTATTAACCTTCTGCTTGTACCTTCAACATGGGCATCGACATAGAGAAGAACATGAAAAGGGATGATAACTCCATTGAGCCCATCATCTCTGAAATCAAGCCCTACTCCTCTGACGAGGACAACGACAAGGGGTTTTTCGCCAACTTCATCGACTCGTTCAAGCGTGATACTGAAAACAAGAGTCGTGAACACAAAAACTTGAAGATGTCCCACTTGTGCGTCATCGCTCTTAGTTCTGGTCTTGGTACCGGTCTTTTGGTGGGTTCTGCTACCAAGTTGAGATCTGGTGGACCACTCTCCGTTTTGATCGCCTACGTCATCGTGGGTATCATGGCTATTTGCACAATGAACTCTGTTGGTGAATTGACTGTTGCATACTCCTCCTTGCAGGGTGGATTTAACGAATGGTATGAGAGATTCTTGGACACCTCGATGGCCTTTGCTCTTGGATGGAACTACTGGGTCCAGTGGATCACTACCATCTCTCTTGAGTTGGTTACGGCTTCTTTGACCATCAAATACTGGACCACCAGCATTAACCCCGATGTTTTCGTCACCATCTTCTTCTTGCTTATTTGCGCTATCAATCTTTTTGGTGTGAAGGGCTACGGTGAGGCCGAATTCGTCATGAACTCCATCAAGCTCACAATGTTGACCGGTTTCTTCATCATGAGTATCTGTGTTGACTTGGGTGCTTCCCCTGATGGTTTTATTGGCGGAAAGTACTGGAGAGACCCAGGTGCCATCACGAGTTTCAAGGGTTTGGTCACCTGTTTTTCCACCGCTTCTTTTTCGATGGGCGGTACCGAGTTCTTGGCTCTTTCTGTGGCCGAAGTAAAGAACCCCAGAAAGGCTTTGCCTACTGCCATTAGACTTGTGTTCGTTCGTATCATTTTCTTCTACGTCGGAACTTTGGTCATGGTGGGCTTGTTGGTTCCTTACAACAACCTGAGACTTATGGGAACTACTGGAAGCAGTGCTAACGATGCCTCTCCTTATGTCCTTGCTGCTGACCTTCACAGTGTCAAGGTTGTGCCACACATTGTCAACGCCGTTATTCTTAACTCGGTCACTTCTGTGGCCACTGCCGCCATGTACTCTTCCTCCAGATTGTTGCGTTCTTTGGCTCAACAGGGTCTTGCTCCAAAGTGGTTCGACTACACTGACAAGGCTGGTAGACCATTGAGAGCCTGGTTGATTGGTATTTTGGCCGGTATTTTTGCATTCATCGCCGACTACGACCAGGAGGCCACTGTTTTCGACTGGTTGATGTCGATTGTTGCATTGTCCATTGTTTTCATCTGGCCCGCTCTTTGCATCTGTCACTTGAGATGGAGAGCTTGTCTTAGATACCACAAGATCCCATTGGAGACTCTTGGCTTCGTCTCCTACACAGGTGAGATTGGTTCTTGGATTTCCATTATCATCAACGCTTTGATCTTGATTGGTCAGTTCTGGGTTGCCCTTTTCCCATCTGGCGAGGCCAACGTCAGCAACTTCTTCCAGAACTACGCTGGTGTGCCTTTCCTCTTGGTGTGCTTCTTTGGTCACAAGATCTACGCTGGAACCTGGACTAAGTGGTGGCACAAGATTGAGGACATTGATATCGACACCGGCAGAACAATCTACGACAGAGAGCTGTTGGAGATCGACAGAGAGGAGCTCAAGCAGAGATTGGCCAGCATGCCTTTCTGGAAGAGACCATTTGTTTGGTTCTTCAACGCTTTTTAGGTAACGAACCGTTACGAATTATGTCCTGATACGATATTCGTTTCAGACTTTAGCATTTGTACAATAGAACGTATTACGAAAAACGTTGTAGGATCGGTAGAGGAGGACTTCACCATACAAAGTTGGGTTCCCGATGCAGAGTGATGTAGGTGAATGGAAGTGAAATTAATCAGAGATTTGCAACTATGTTTGCTTTTGTGCTTTCTTTTCGTAGCATATCAGCTAGAGCTTGAATAAAAGAAAATTGACTTGGATTTCCAAAATGGCTGTTGTTCTCCCCATCTGACCATGAGCCCTTGCCAGTCATTAAGTTATGTGACGTGAAGCACATGCAAGTCACAAGCTATTAAGTTAACTTTCCACCGCCGCTTCCACCCTTGCCATATAATCAACTGACTATTTTCTATTGGCGGCCCAAGTTTCGGATGAAGGGGAGGCCGGTTCCGATTATGCAAACAAACCAGCGCGTTTCTGTCAACCCATCGTGACACATCGTGAAGCTTCCACATTCCCGGGATGGGATGGTGAGGAAAAGAATTTACGGGATTTCAAATCTCTTTCCCAATAATGATGAATAAAGAATGTAGAAGCCACAAACAAGAAAATGGGTGCCACGGCGTAAACAATGTGGCCCACGTTTGGTGCCATTGTGGCGGGAAAGCTGTCACTCGGAGATAGGTGCATCCAAATGGTAAACAGGCGTTCCTGAGTTTCCAGCTCTATCGCATAATCTGAGGCAGATCTGAGGGGCGTTTGCCTCTAAAGCCAATAAAAATCTTCTTCATCTCGTAAATCACGGCATCGCAAAGCGTGTTTTGTTAGGCTTTCGGCAGCGATATCAAGATTCCGGTCTGATGCGGCACCGAGGCACGAAAGACGGAGAATAGAGGGTGAAGATATTGAAGAGTTGAGTCTG
Organism: Candidozyma ruelliae; assembly: GCA_030582895.1. NCBI lineage: Eukaryota > Fungi > Ascomycota > Pichiomycetes > Serinales > Metschnikowiaceae > Candidozyma > Candidozyma ruelliae. The sequence continues at coordinate 393,813 of JAJMHE010000002.1, forward strand.
AGGTAGAACAAACGAGAAGAAAAGGAAGAAATTTTAAAAAAAATTCAGTATCGCCTTATCAGATACTTTCGATCTGTGTTGATCGGTTTGATAGAAGCCGCGAACGCCATTTGCAGCCAATTTAGGGCTTAGGAGAAGCAGACCGAGAGCCGTGCAAAAAAAAAAAAAAACACACCAAAGAAAAATCATAATCGACAAAGTACCCAAGATTTTCAATATTAATCGAATCTTAAAAACTTGAATATATTCTTCTTCGTCATCTTCTCTCTCCGTAATCTCTTTTATCTCTGCCTCCCTGCCAAGGTCTATCAGTGTGCTGCATGGCCCTCCGCACTGTTATATCACAGCCTAAGCAACTTCTTATCCCTAGCTTGCAACCAAACCACCACCTAAACCCACAAAAAAACAACACCAACCCCACCAATCATGTCCAAGATTCGAGATCGACATACCACCTTCCGCAATACCCCGGGCGTCGCCCGCTCTGTGATGGTGCTTTCGTCGCTTGTGAAGTTGGTCCACAGCTTCCCGATTCCCACCATTCGTGATGTCGAGCAGAAAAGCACGGCCAAGATGACCGCTGAGGAGTTTTACGCCAACTTGTTTGTTTCTGCTTTTTTGGTTTTGGCCGGCGGTGTCTTTGCCGGTTTGACTTTGGGCCTCATGGGTCAAGATGAAGTCTACTTGAAGGTGATTGCCACATCCGGCGATCCGCTGGAGAGAAAGCACGCCAGGAAGGTCTTGCGCTTGATTGGAAGAGGCAAGCATTGGGTGCTTGTGACTTTGTTGCTTTCGAATGTCATTACGAACGAGACTTTGCCCATTGTGTTGGATCGCTGCTTGGGCGGAGGATGGCCAGCCGTGGTGACCTCCACAGCGCTGATCGTGATTTTTGGCGAAATTATCCCTCAGTCGATCTGTGTCCGTTACGGTCTCCAGGTTGGCGCCGTTTTCGCTCCTTTTGTTCTCGTTTTGATGTATGTGATGTACCCAGTGGCATACCCGTGCTCCTTGCTCCTAGACCACATTTTGGGCGAGGACCACGGCACTGTTTACAAGAAGTCCGGGCTTAAGACCTTGGTCACCCTCCACAAGACCATGGGCGTGGAGCGTTTGAACCAGGACGAGGTCACCATTATTAGTGCTGTTTTGGACTTGAAGGAGAAGACTGTGGCAGACATTATGACCCCCATGGAGCACGTCTATACCATGTCGTCAGACTCCGTTTTGGACAAGGCCACAGTCGAGGAGATCTTCAACGCCGGTTTTTCCAGAATCCCCATTCACCTCCCCAACGAGCCCTCCAACTTCATTGGCATGCTCTTGGTGCGTGTGTTGATCAGCTACGACCCAGAGGATGCCTTGCCTGTGGCACTGTTCCCGCTTGCAACTTTGCCAGAGACCGCTGCTGACACTTCATGTCTCAATATCTTGAACTACTTCCAGGAGGGTAAGTCGCACATGATCGTCGTCAGCGAGACTCCCGGTGAGCCTACTGGCGCCTTGGGAGTGCTCACTTTGGAGGACGTCATTGAGGAGTTGATTGGCGAGGAGATCGTGGACGAGTCTGACGTTTACATTGACATCAACAAGAACATCAAAAGAACCAACCCTGGCCCCTTGTCCCGCCGCCACTTGACCTCTTACTTGCACAACTTATACCAGACCAACGACAGCAAACGGAACTCGGTTGGTTCCGCCTCTGCCCAAAACACCATCATCAAGGCAAACCCCATTGCAACATCTCCAAGCATCTACAGAACCAGCGGCGAGGGCCGTGGATTGACTTCGCCGATGTTGGCTCCGATGAATCGAGCTCTGAACCCGCTAGAGACATCCAAATCCTTCGTTACTATCAAGAGACCCCAGAAGAATGACAAACCTGAGTCTCAGCCTTCCTCCGTTGGCGCAAACGTTGTTCCTGGCCCCGATCGCTCCCACCCTACCGACAAGGGCGGATATGAACCTATTTACACCAGCGAACAGGCTGCATTGCTTGAAGCCCGCCAGAGATTAACCAATGAAAATGCTCCCTTCAGAGACGACAATGAAGATGAGGATCCAAAGGGTAACTCTGCCGAAGCCAACGGCTCGAAACCTGCCAACGGACACACCGACAAAAGCAGCATCTCCAGCGTCAACCTACCGAGTCGCGAAAACCTTAGCAGACCTGAGGTCGAAACAGACATTTCGGACATTGCCAGTCAACGTGAAAGAATGAAGGCTAGCAAAAAGAGGGACGAGGAGGGAAGAAGAAGCTACTCCAAGAGATCCTCCAAGAGCAAGTCCATCGCCGTGCCCAACTCCACACGCAGGGGCTCTCGTTCTGGCCTGGGTAGTTCGAATGACAACGGCCTTGATGGAGACGATCCTGCCCTGGCCGAGTTCCTGGAATCTAGATCATACAGAACGGGCGGTATCGTAGAGTCGGTTGTCAACGTGCAGGGTGTCCATAAGACTATCATTGAGGATATCAGTGACAGTGAAGATTCGAGTCCTGAGCGTGGCAGCTTGAGCAGCAGTCAGCGCCGCAAGAGGTACAGCAGCAGCGAGGAGGAGAGTCAGAGATTGATCAACTTCTGAGCAGCTGCTCCACTCCCTTGGGAGAGCTGATAGCATCAGCGAACTTTATATAGGTATGTGTTTCATTAAATGCCTTTCGCAAATGGACCTAGGAAGTTTAAAATTTTGGCTTTTCTTGCGATAGACTTGCTGAACTTCATTTTAATGTGGCGACGATGATCAGTTGATATTGAATTTCGGCGTCTTCTTTCAATTCGTGGCATTCGGCAAAATCAAAAGTAACCTCTTAGCAACATGTGCAAATTTGGTAGGGAGAGAGGGAAGGAGCATTTTTATTCTAATGTTAGGTTCATAAAATGCTGGTATCATCAAGTTAGCCAATTCTGGATGAAAGAATAGACCAAATCAAGGATTGTCTCATGACTCAATAAATGATCAACCTCGAGCTTCTAAACCCGTTCGTTTTCCGCTCCTTACAATCTACGACTTCCAATATATATAGCACATCTGTTCTCCAAAGATGTTGCTTATACATGTTTGAGAGAACCAACTACCTCAAGAATTCCCATAATTTTCGTCATCCACTAATGTAACAACGATTTCATCGTTCCTTTTCGGGCAACTTTATACCATAATGAGCTCATTGGGCAGCAGATTCACGAAACAATACAAATCAGCCATTTCCGTACTCTCCTACAATAGCATCTAGAGCCGTTAGCGATTGCGGCACATAGTACCTTTTTGGGTTCGAGATCTTCTCGCAAGCCGCCTTGAACTAGATTCTTTTTGGCTTTCTGAATTGATTTTGCGCCTCCTTTCAAACATTTTTTTTTCTCCTTCGCTATCTCCGGGTGGCCTAACCAACCACACGGCTCGAAGCCTTATTTCTCTCGGCCCACCGAGTGTCTGCCGGAAATTTGCAGCCAATACGCAGCGCTAAGCGGCACGTCAAGACAGGGAAGCGAACGAAGGCCAGAATTTTGGAGAAATTGGGCAAAAAAAGCAAAATAGAGTTTATTTTTTGATTCGCCGCCAGTGTCCTTATTTCGTTTTGTGCTTCGAAATTAGGTTCCGCCGTTTCTGGCCGGCAGCTGCCTCGGTGTTTCTAAGTTCCGTCCGCAGCCGAGAGCCGAGCTAAAACCGAAGCGAGCGAGAGAGAGGAGGAGAAATTGGACGAAAGGGGACCAAAAATATGATTAAAGGAATGTGAATTGGTGAAATTCCGTAAACAGTTTCAAAATCTGCCGAAAACCAAATCCTCCGGATTTGTTTTCCGTCAGTTTGACCCCACCACCTAGCCGTGCCAGATTGCTCACTCTGCCAGGGTCCAGTGTTTGCAGAAATGGCAGAAAACGATCGGATCGGACCGGAACTCGCCCGGCCCCCGAAACTCCCCAGATTCGCCAACCTGATAGGCCAAACTGCCCTCGAATCTCCCCACTTCCGGCCCGTCCCCTCCCGGCTCTCGTTCGGTGTACTCGTCTTTTTTCCAGGTGACGTTAGGGCCGCGCCTGCCGAATATCAAGACTCAAACACTCACTGCTCCTCAGCAAGCTACACTGTTCAGCAGACCAAATCCGGCAAACTAGCAATTCTTGCAGGCCGTTTCTTCAAATTCGACTCAGGCTCGAGAATAATTCAAAACTTCTTTTCCAAATCCAAAAGCTCGCAATACTCGCCTCATCGCAATGAGTGAAAAGAAACACAGGTCCCTCAAGGACCTCTTCAAGAACTCGTCGCTGCTGCTGCTCAAATCGCTTGGCAACTCGCTGACGCAGCAGCTGGAGCACCTGGGCCAGTCACATCGCTTCTTTTTGCGCCGAAGAAACCTGAAACTGTCGATTACTCCGCAATCCACGGGATCCTCCAAGCCAGGGCTGGCGAACCATTCGCCGGCTGCCAGCGATACAGAGGAGTCTGTGGTCAGTTCGATCGACAGACGCGGAGAAAGGGACAAAGGCCGCCACAGAAACCACCACAGCCACCACTCGTTGAAGCGATTTTTCAAGATTCTTCGTCCGGAGCATTTGGACGATTCGGGCCCCAGAGAGCTGAAAAAGCCTCCTGAGTTGCCGCTTTCGCTGACGTCGGAGCTAGCCAAAAAGTATGATATGGGTAAGTTGATTGGAACGGGCGCCAGTGGATCTGTCAACTTAGTCACTTCTCACGACGACTCACACGCTATATATGCCGTGAAGAAGTTCAGACCAAAGTTGAAGAACGAAACGGAGCACGACTACCAGACCAAGGTCAAAAACGAGTTCCTCATTGGCGACTACCTCAAGCACCAGAACCTCATCCACACCATGGAGCTTATTAAGGAGAAGACGGAGTTTCTTATTGTCATGGAGTACTGTCCCTACGATTTCTTTAACTTGGTCATGGCGGGCTTGATGACCGAGGAGGAGATTTTCTGCTACTTCAAGCAGATTGTGAACGGTGTAGCCCACTTGCACGATGCTGGAATTGCTCACAGAGACTTGAAATTAGACAACTGCGTGGTGAACGCGGATGGTGTGTTGAAATTGATTGACTTTGGCTCTGCGTTCCAGTACAGAAAAGAAACCAAGGGCCAGACTAAGAACCTCAAGGCCAAGGGCATTGTGGGGTCTGATCCATACTTGGCGCCTGAGGTTTTCCACTCCAGAACACCCTACGACGCCTGTTTGACCGATATCTGGTCGATTGCAATTATTTTCTGCTGCTTGATTTTAAAGAGATTCCCATGGAAAATCCCCAGATCCAGCGATCCCTCTTACAGATCTTACGCGGGGCTCAACAGCATGGACGAGCCTGTCAGTGAACAGGAACTTCAGGAGCACGACTCGAAGGGCCCCAAGTACGGGCCTGAGCGTCTCATGAGGCTTCTTCCAGAGCACTCGAGGCCGCTTATCGCCGGAATGCTCACTATAGACACCTCCAAGCGTTTCAGAATCAACGATGTTCTTGCAGACTCATTTTTCCAGCTGATCAAACACTGCCACTATGCGGAGGTAGACGAGCTGGAGCCCTCTTCTGAGCTGGTGGTCTTATCTCCGCCACCCTCCCAGGAGCACGAAATCCAGGATGGCTCGTTCAAGCAGCCACTGGTGCCAATGTCGCCCAGCGATCCAGCCTCTCCCACACCGGAGTTAGCGTCGCCTAGGGAATCGTCTCCGGCTCTTCTGGAAGAGGCCGTTACACACGAGCACGAGGACCACAGGTTCGGCAGCCACATCCACGATCCTGAGGCGTTGGCTGGCAGAAAAACAAACAAGCGGGTGGAAAAGTTCTTCAAGGCGCCTAATCACAAGCATCACTTGGTCACAGAGCAGGAGTTGGAGAAGATCAACCAGGAGAGACAGAAGGCGAAGAAGTTGAAGGAGAACGGCGTGGCGTAAGCCTGTTTGAGACGATTTAGGCAGTTCACAGTCAGTGATGTGCATCACGGTGTTGGTGGACTTGCCTATCGCGATGTTCAAGCCGTGACTTAAGGAAGCGACGAGACAAATTCAGAATTTGAACAATTGTCGAGGACAGAAACACGATAACTCATTTTTTGAAGCCATAATGTCCATAAATTGTTCGGAGGAACCCTTTTGTCTCACCGTCCAAATCCCGATCCACTGATCTCGCATTTGCAGCCATTCTCCCCCACTTTCCGCGAGACCCAAAAAGGAGATAATGTATAAACATGTATTTAAATCAATATAAAGGAAGCGATAAAAATTCTTTAAATGAAATATTTACATGTCATTTGTTCAACTGATTCTCCGAGTTGAATTAGGCGCTAGGACGATAAGCTTATCTAGTATGGGTGTACGGGTGTACACCGCAGTCATCTAGCTCTATTTACATTACAACTACTAAGCACACATCCACAATTCACCATGTTGGGCCATTCGGTGGCACTTCCGCATTGGGTCCAGACTATATGTGGCTGGAGTGCGCTATTATCCTCGGTTATCATATTCTTCAGCATTTTATTGCACCTTCTCAACTACAGAAAGCCCTTCCAGCAGAGGTTGATGATCCGAATCCAGTTGATCGTGCCTCTTTTTGCCCTTTCGTGCTATGCAATGCTCAGGAACCCCACTCTGATATTTATTAAGTTTGTGCTCGAGCCGCTACGAGAGATTTACGAGGCTTTTGTGATCTACACTTTCTTTTCGTTGCTTACTGATATGCTAGGAGGAGCTAAAAGCATTATTATCACCACAAGCGGCCGTCCGCCCGTGCAGCATCCGGGGTTCGTAAAATTCATTCTTCTGCCGCTTGATATCTCGGATCCACGGACGTTTTTGGCCATAAAGCGTGGAATTCTTCAGTATGTGTGGTTGAAGCCGGTTATTTGCTTTGGCGTTTTGTTTCTGGAGCTCTTGGGGTGGTACGACGTCAACAACTTGGGCGTGGGCTCTCTCTACTTGTGGTTTACGATCGTGTACAACTTCTCCGTCTCGCTCTCGTTGTACTGTCTTGCGATCTTTTGGAAGATACTATGGGACGACCTCAAACCGTTTAACCCAATGGGCAAGTTTCTCTGCGTGAAACTCATCATTTTTGCCTCCTACTGGCAGGGTGTGATCTTGGCCATTTTGAACTTTGCAGGCATTTTGCCGGGAAACAGCGTGCAAGATGAAAGCGGTGCGCCCAACATCGGAGTTTCTATTCAGAATGCCTTGTTGTGCGTTGAGCTCATTGCTTTTGCGATTGGTCACTGGTTTTCCTTCTCGTACAAACCTTACACGATCTCTCAGATGCCCAGCGGAAGAGTCCAATTCTACTACGCCTTGAGAGACATGTTCGGCATCAAGGACTTGATGATCGACTTTGCCCTCACGTTCTACGGCGACTACTACAAAGACTACAAGCAGTTCGACTCCGTTGAGGCTCTCATAGCGCATCCGTCTCTGAAGAGCCGTATGGGCCGTATTAATCAAGGCTTGAGGTACCAGTCCGATGGAAAGCAGAAGCACTGGCTTCCCCTGCAAAATCTTCAGAACTCGCCCCAACAGGCTCAGGCAAGCATTCGGAGCACCTCAGAGATCAATGCCATCTCGAACCATATTTATCTGCATCAGGGCCGTTCCCAGTCCAACTATGCTCCTTCTTTGGTTTCCACAGGAACGTCCACTCGAGCTATCTATTCCAACTCCCCCAAAAATAGCCCGCCCGCGTCACCACTCTTATCTGACATGAACTCGCTAGCTTCGAACCTTTCAAACTTGGACGAGGAGTTTGCAGAGTCCATCACCGATACCCTCAGAAAAATTAATCCTGGAGTGATGTACGACAACGAGTATATTGACGAAGACGAGCAATTCTACCGCGCTGCTTGCGCCGCAATCAACAACTACAACCTCGACCAGACAGAGGTCAAGAAGTTGATCAACTATCCCATCGTTGACGAGCTCATCGTGGGACACGAGTTTGGCTACAAGGTCAAAAAGCTACGGGCGGACCGGATCCGCCATCAGCGCCAGAGAAATTACGACCGCAACGATATTCGTGGCTACGGTAGCGTTTAATGTATTTCATGCCCTCATTATATGTACAAGATTGGTTTAGTCCTCGACTTTGAACAGGTAAAGCGAGTCGAGATCGTCCTCCTCAAGCTTTGCTTTTTGTTCCTTTTCCTTCTTTTCTCTCTCCAAACGTCTTTTTCTCTTGGCTTCCCTGTCGTTCTGCTCTATTTTGGCCCTTTCCTGGGTTTCAGTAGTATTTAGCGATAGCTTTTTTGGAGAACAGTTAAACGCGGCTCGAGCGTCCACGCTTCCCGATTCCTCAAAGGGACAGTCAAGCTGAACAAGAATCTCCCTCACTTTGTCCACTAACTTCTCTCTCTTCATGATCTCGATATCCAAATCGCCATCTACTGTGCGGATCGTGTTGGTTCCAGTCAACAGGCCCAAAAGAGACTCCTTCTCGGCGTGTCTCGTGCTCGAAATCGAAGATTTGTCTCCCAAATAGATGACAAAGCTCTTCCCCTGTTGCACTCTTTTGGCGATTTCGTTGTACTTCTGGTTCTGCAAATCCTTCGGACTGATAGCCCACGAAAGTGCCACCACCTTGAGAGCCAGCTTCTTACGTTCAGCTTCACGCTTTTGTCTGGCGCTTCTAAGCGCCGCTGAGCTTCCCAATTCTAAAAGCTCTGCCTCTTTTCTTTTCGCTAGTGTATCTGAGTAAGTCCGAAGCATCTCGTGGATCTTGACGACTTTGATCACAGGAAGCCCGTCCTTGGCAAAACTCAATGTCACTCCCTCCTCTCGAAAGTTGAGCTTGTTGATGATTTGCGTGAGACCGACCCTCTTCATCTGTTTCGTGTCGGTGTTGAAGATCTGGACTTTGAAGTTCGGACTCAACTCACGGACTTGCGAGATCAAATCCGTAATGGCAAGCTTGGCCTGATCGCTGGCAGTGTCGTAGTTGAATCTCACTGTTCTGGTCTTTTTCTGAAAGTCTCTATCTCTGCCTTGTTCTCTGAAGTCTCCTCTTCTGTCGTATTGTGTCAAACGATCACTATTCTTTGATGAGCTCGAGTGGTACCCATTTTGGATGGTTAGGCTTCCGGAGTTGGGAATATAAATTCCCGTGTTCTGAAGACACAGGATAGGCCTTAGATGGCTGGCTAGCCTTATCGGTTTTACTTGTGCCCAAAGCATGTGGAGTTGATTTCTGGTTGATGATTTTCCAGCTTTGTAATGCAATCTCAGTCACGTGTGTTTGCAGCCAAACCGACACCCCGATACTCCTACGATACGTTGCAATTTCCATTTTTTACATATAAACCATCAATGTGCCATTAATAATCACTATCAATTCCACCCTCCTCAGTAGTTGAGGTTGAATGGGTCGAGCGCGTCGAAATTGTCAAAAGGCATACCCTCATCTACACCTCCCTCACCCTCTTCGAGACCCAAATTGTGCATCATATCCTCAGGCTTGACTTCCGTCTTCATGTCTGCATCTGCTTTGGCGTTGTGAGCCTGCTTCATGTTACCTTCAAGCATGTAGGGCGGAAGAATTCTGCCGAAGATTTGAGTATCAATAGTATCCATCACACCAGGAACGTAGTTGTTCTCCACATTATCGGAGCTAGCACCAATAGACTCAGCATACTGCAATTGTGGATTGGCTTTCCACGTATCGCTTGTAAAAGCATCAGTTTCGTCAACGGCATTGAAAGACTTTCTTCCTTCAGAATTCTTCGCCCGCTCTGCACTCCGATCGAACAACTCGGTATATCCGTCCTGGGCTGCATCTCTTGTCAGCTCAATAAGGCCAAATGTGTCCAGCACTGGCACCTGGCTAGTTCTGCCGGCACGGAAGTCGTTGATGTCATCAAAGTTGCGAAGAGTGAGCTGCACATTCTCATCGTTAGCCTCGAGCGATGTACCGCTCTTGAAGCTGGTCTTCATGGAAGTATCAGCGGTTCTTCTGTTCAACTGCTCAAACAAGTTGTTCAAGATGTTGTAGATTCTGAGGGAGGCATTGGACATGTTCTTGAGGGTGTCCAACACCTTCCTTCCGATTTCAATGTCTTCCTTGATCATCTCGATATTCAAGTCGTCGTCAAACAATACACCAGCATAGTTCATGCCCTGGTTGTTCTCGTGCTGGTTGTTATAGTTGGCGAAGTGGAAGTAGTAGATCAAACAAGCGATGGAGAAAAAGATCGTGTACATGGAAAACCAGTACGTTCCGATCAAAAGATTTTGATTGATCATCTTGTTGGCAAGCTTGACCACCATACGTGCCACCTTTATACAGTTTCTGCCACGAATCAAGGATCTTGGATCTGAGTTTGATGCCTGGTACCCATTGCTGATATAGTGGATGAAAGGTCTGTATAAGTTATTCTGACAGTTCAAAAAGGCAAAGTGAAGGTAGTAGTTCGCAAGCAAAAAGCGATCGGGAATTTTCTTGCTGCTTTCGGGGTCGTTTGGATCGGTTGGTTTGAGCTCAGGCGGGAGATTATCAAGCCATTGCTTCAACTCGAATTCTAGCTCCGTGACCTTGTCATGCATCTTGTCAGACACAACCCTCTCGGTCAGCTTGGCTTTGATCTTGATTGGATAAAGTGCCTTGACGATATGCGAGAGAATGATAGTGAGCTTGGTGTGGTGGTTGGCACAGCCAGACGAAGAAAGCCTTCCCTGTTGTTTATCAAATAGATAGCTATCACGAGTAATGAACTCATCGTCGAGCTCGACGGGAAAGCTCTGGTCGTACTCGTCCTCGCTGATGGACTGCGAAAGTCCTAAAAGAGAGTTGATGTAGATGTCCATCTTGTAGATAGTGTAGAAAAGACGTTTTCTAGTGTCAACTTCGATTGGGTCGAGCTTCCGCCTTGATGACTGGAAGATGGAAAGGTTTCTGTGAAGGCCCTCTTTGAGTGCACTTCTCAACGCAATACCGATGTACGAGTAGCATGTCGAGAGACGGGCAGAGCATTGCAAATAAATAATCATCATGACAATCGTTTGGATGGAGGGAATGTCCCCCACGTTGGTGATGTCGATAAGCTTCCGGGCCTCGAGGAAATACTTGAAGCCGTCGTCTTCGAGGGAATTGTCAGAGGAGTGGTCTGACAGAGAATTTGTGTAAGGCAGTCGAGAAAACAAGGACCCACACGCCAAGATCGAGTACATGAAGGGCAAAAATCGTTGCTGGCGGTTGGTGTAGTATGCTGGGTCCATGCTGTAGAGCAAGTCGACCTCCTCAAGCAAAGACGGCCTGTGGTAGAATCTGAACAACACACACGCTTTGGTCCAGGTCGTGAATATGAGTTGAAGAGCTACTTCTTTTGGAGGTAGAATTATCTTGATTTCTGCGCCCAAAGAGTCCTCGTTCAGCGCAGTTGTGCTCACATACGGATCGAGCTGGTTTATGGGCGAGGCGTTCGGAGTTGTGCCCTCCAAGTACATGTCCGAGATTTCTCGGACGTTGATCACGGAAGGGTTTTTCTGCTGAAGGTAGCCCACGATTCGCTGGAGTTTGGGCAAATCAAACGGCGCCCGCAGGTCGTCCATCAAGTTTAGCTGCAATTTGGGGAATAATAGCTGCAACAAGCTCTGGCACAATTGTAGATTGGGCACGGACGAGTTGGGCACATAGTTGGCCCGATTTAGCGAAAGCAGCTTCAAAATCGGGTTCAGCTGGGGGTCGGACGGCACTGGAGGTGGAGCCTTCTTGTTTCTCACATTCGGCTGGTCGTAAGTGCAATTATACGAGTAGACTGTGCAATGAATACACGGCTGTTTTCCGTCACATTTCACTTTTTTGTGGCGACAGCAGTCACACGCTCTGGTGACTCTTTTTCGTTTTGTGGGCTGGTTTCCCAGCCAGGGCGTGTTGTAGCTGTTGGAGACTGACATGGACAGTGCAGAGGAGGTCTCGGATTTAGGCGACCCGGACATCGGAGATAAGGAGCTAGCTAACTATAACAGTTTGTGAAAAGCGGTAGTTTCGTATTTTTGCTGGGTCCGGCGTAGTTGGTGATGTTAAGAAAAGTGGTAGTAGGCGGTCTTCGAAGTCGACGGAAGGGCTGTGTGCAGGCGCATTGTGGGGCTTAAGCGGCTTGCCTACAACGGTTTTGTTCCCAGGGCAGGGTGGGGAAAGAAAGGTCCAAGATTTTTTTTTGAATTTGTTTGGTAGGATTGGCTTTGAACATTTGTTTTTATTGAATTTTCAAAGTTTATTTCCAAAGTTGACCGTTGTCGGCGTTTAGGTTTGGCCTTGCAGGGCTTCCTTGCGTCTTTATGCCTGAACTCTATTGTCCGGTCAAGCCTAGTCTACTAGTTCGTTGCATCATGATCTTGGCTGGAGGGTGAAGAAAAAAAAAATTGAAAACTATTTGAAGAATTCTCGTTTTCGTCTTCTGCTTGTAGAATTTCATTAATTGCTATGTGAACACGCAGAGGTAACCTCGACGGTGATGACTCGTCTTTATTGAGACGCCTCGTTAGTCACTTGCTGTGTGTGGAGTTATTTGGACCAGAACAAAAAGTTTGTTCGTAATTACATTAACAAGAACATGTTAGCCAAAATCACGCTAACAAAAGTTCATCAAAACACCGAAAATTCAAATAAGGTTTGAGGGTGATGAGTCAGGAAGATAACGCAATTTGCGAACCTCGCTACAAGTTGCAAGAACGATGTCTGTAGATCTATTGACGTATGCATGGCTATATAATGAATCCGTATAGCTTGGATGTTCCACAAAGCCAAGGATTGTTCGATGCACGGTTTGTTTTCCTGAAAGGGTCTTGAAACCCGAGTTTTCACTCGTGTGCAGCTATCGCTGAATTTCGAGCTTAGCGCGATATGCTTTGATGAAGACTGTCAAAGCGCAAAGAGTTTGCTTTTTGGGCCCGAAATGGCCGAAATGCCCGTAAGAGCTCCGTATCATTCTTGACATGAAGAGGTTCACTTTCGGTGATTGCCAAACGAGCGCTGATCATTAAAGTAGTTCTCGACTACCGGTAGATGCCCCGCATCTATATCCTGATGGGCTTCTCGAGAAGATGTCCCATTCTTTCGATCTTCGTACTAAGATACCCCTCGATCTCCTTCGACTTGATTCCATCCTTCGATCTCCATGCAAGAGGCACCATGGGGATCCTCTCCACCACCTTCACGTCACGGTTCATGCCCTCCACAGCGATGATCTTGTCTGGGTTGTTTGTCAAAAGCTTGATTTCAATCAAGTTCAAGTCCACCAAAATGGCAGTGGCCAACAGGAACAGTCTTCCGTCCGCTGGGTGTCTCAAGAGCAAGTTCGCCTGAACGGTGTCTGCGCCCAAATCCTGAAGATTGTATGCCTTCAACTTCTCACCAAGCCCAATTCCACGGCCTTCTTGCCTCAAGTAGACAATACAGCCGTGGCCGTTCTCTCCTAGTAGTCTGCCGGCCTCGTTGAACTGCTCTCCACAGTCACATCTTGCGGACCAGGCGGTCTCTCCTGTGTAGCACTCTGAGTGTATTCTGGCCATGACCTGGCCGTCAAATGTGGTTTCCGTCTCGCGGATCAAGTTTCCCTCCTTGTCAAAATGCAATTCCTGGCCTGTCTTGATGTCCTTGTCTGCGCTGTCTCTGCCTGGAAACAACTTGCCTACATAAGCGCCTCGGGTCATTCTGTCTTGCTGGGTCTCGCCCGGTCTCTGTTTGAAGAGCGTTTTCGATCTAATATCTTCACCGAAAACGATAGCCAAGTGCTCCTTGTTGTCGACGTCGTTTTCGTACAAGTGGAGAAATATTTCCGGGCCCTGAACTGTGGGGATACGGGCACGTGCTAGGCACCTAACCTGGGGCAACTTATCGTGGATGGGCAACTTTCTTCTTTCCTCCAAGGGTATTTCAGAGGGGATCTGTGGAGAATCGGAAAACGGCAACGAGGGCGTGGGCGCTGGCGACACGATGGGCATGTGACGTAATGCCTCGTCGAGATGTTCGGGCTTTTCAGCCTGTGGTTGGACTAATGGCATACTTCAAGTTTATTGTTGTTGGTGGTATTGAAGAAGTCTGGGGCAGTGGTTGTAGATATAGTGCGACTCATATGACAATTTGAGAGAAAAGAAAGTATGGGTTGAGGTGAGACCCTGGCTGTGTGCAGGACGCTTAGGCTTGCAGTGGTGCACAGAGCGACAATTTCTGCTGTGAGATAGCACTTTTTTTGCCTGAGCGGCGGATGTATTACTAATGGTGTGGGTAATGTATGACAAATGGGCGAAGGAAATTTCCAGAAGCATTCTTAAAAACGATCAACAGAGAGACTGAAGTTTCGGTTTGAGTTGAAAAAGAACAAAAGGGTGAATTGCCTGGAATGTGGCTTTTCCGCAAGCATTTGCGTTTCCGTGGGTTCGGCTTCCAATTCTCCTGCTGATAGTGCTCTTTGACACAATAGCTGTCAACGTGCTGCCGAGATCGGAGAAATATTATTTTTTGGGGATGTTGTGGCCCCAGGAGTATTTGAGATTAGAAATTGGGCAATTTTTTTTAACAAATCCAATGACTTTCACTCTTTTGCACATTTTCTTCCCTACAACTCCCGCGAGAAGGGTGTTTCTTTTTCTTGCTTAGGATACACTTGCACTGGACTGCCTGCACCGTTAGAGCTGTCCTGCTTTATTACAGGCTGAATTAAACTTCCATTAGGGTTCTCTCAGCCGCTTCTTATCTCGCATTGTGCCGTAGAAATCGTTTGATAGTAGGAAATATGCAAGGGGTCTAAGCATACGAGAGGGACACCAGCCCATTATCTAAACGATCAAGAAGGGAATCAGACGATCAGCAGATTTTCATTTTATTTTTGGGAGTAGAATGGAATGGGCTTCTGCGTTCAATGTGAGGGGCATTTGTGAACCCAGCATCAATCTAATTACCAACAATGTTTATTCGGACGTTCCAGAACCACGATTGACAAAAGGATGAAGTCCCAGATCTTTTGAAGTAATGCTTAATCGAGCACCCAGAGGATTCGATGCACACCAACGACAAGAATCAAGCATCTTCTATACTGAACTCAAAGATATGTGTTCCTCAATCACTATATATCCACTCGAACGAGACAACTACTTAACGACTACTTGTTTCCACCACGGCCACCATATCATACGTGCCACGGATGCTGCAAATGTCCCAGGCTCTATCGCCCTTCTTGCAACACTTATCGGTAAATGGACAACTAACAGCTCGTAATGCTCTCCACACTGCATTCTGATCTCGAACCGGAGCCTATACTCTCTCTGGTACTTTTCTGTGAAGAAAGTAGGACCAAGCCTTGGGAACCTGCAATTATACATATTTCTGGGAATGTTCATGGCAACCACATGAGGATTGCCGATAATCTTTCTTTTGGCTTCTTTCTTTTCAAACACAAAATTGCAAGTCTTTTTGCACACTGGGTGTCGTTTTATTGGCAACTGTCGGACTCTGTCGCCAATTACAATTGCAATCTCCTCGACTTCGATGCTCAAGTACTTCACATGAAACTTGTAGGGGCTTTTGGGTAGTTTTCGGGAAGGGAGGGTGAGATAGAGTGTTGCAAAATTCGGAATCATCTGGCCAGGAAGAACAATTTTGGATGATTCTCTTTGCTCGAACTGACTCGACTTCACAAAATCAACGTTTAAGCTCATGGACCACATCATGCAGCCTTTCTTAACCTTGTCAATATAATGAGACCTTCGAGTCATCGAGTCCAAGGACAAGCCATGCAAAAAGTTGCTGTCATTTCCGAAGGGTGGGCTTCTTAATGTGGGTTCTCCTCCGCAGAAAGTTGTGAAAACTCCTGTCAACCGGCCATGAAGGGAACTCACTTCACAGACTGTCGAGTCATCTTCTGTGGAGTCAGGAAGAGTCAGCATGTCCTGTTCGCTGTCTGTGGCATCGGGAGACCCTTCTAACTCAGCCCACGCTCGGAGATAGACTCCATCACTCAAACTACGGCATGTTAAATTATGCATTCTGAACGCCTCAGTTCCAAGCGGGTTGACTAGCTTCTGTGCTTGTTCTGCTACTGTGGAGGGCAGAAACTGATCATGAGGGAGTTTGAGCATTCTGAGAATTCTTGTTGCCCCACCGTGAGCATCCCTGGATATCTGGCGGCACTTATGCCTACGGAGATCCAATTCTGCGACATTAAGATTGACGAATTGCGAGAGTTGTTTCACAATGTGGTTCTCCGTACATGCCAAAGTCACAGAAACCTTCAATGCATAAGATCTCGCCATATTCGAAGAGAAGAACGTAGGGCCAAGCGCCGGAAGACTGCACTGGTACAATTTCTTGGGCACCCGGTAACGTTTTCCGAGTTGGAGAACTTCCCAGCAGTCCTTAGATATCAATGTGATCTTTCTGCTTCCTCTAACTAGAGAATTGAGGAAGTTTTGTTCCCCCAAGACATTCATACGGCTGCGAAGCTCGTATAGCTCGATCGTGACATTCGAAAGCATAATGTCACACAGAAGCAGCAGTAGGTCTGCCTCAATAAGATGAAGATCAACGTTGAAGTGGGTTGTCAAGTCTGCTTCGGAGGTGACGACATTGTTACAATGTTCAACTTTGTATTTTGGCATGCGATATGTTGTATTCAACCTCACGTATTCTATCGTGTGGAAACAAATTTCGAAAGACAGACAAACCGGTTCTATCTTGCTCAATATTTCCTCAGGCTCATACCTAAGGCTGCCCGTTTTGAAAAAACGATCTTCCAACACTAGCAACGGCTCAGCAACAAGATACTCGTGCTCCTCCATTCCTCTTTGACTCTCCAAATGAAATATGCTTGGTCTGTGGATCACTAAGATCACTCTGCAGTTACCAGAATTTGCTGATGGCCCCGATCCAAAATCCTCTGCTCCTTCCTTTCTTCCAGCCTTGATTAGCAATGGGTTTTGTGAGTCGTAAGGTATAGAGGAGTTTTTATGGTAATAAATTTGAGTGAATGCATAGTTGGTGGAGTCGACCCTGTAGCTTCTCGTAGTATGGTGAGAGTAGTTGGCGAAATTCGTATTTATTCTTTTGAGGATCAGGTTCGGGGTAGAAGGAGGGACGTTTTGTGAGTCGTGCTTCGTTATCACAAAATAATTGTCGAACATGATATTTTGAGGAGTAGTTTGGGCTGTTGATATTTTCTAGCGAGACCTCTGATTATCAACCAAATTTTGCACTTTCCTCTCGTAGCGTGGATTTCAATTACGTGAATTTGAGTGATGTAATATTGCACAAGCTAGGATTTATTACCTTTCATTAAGATGATTGACTCCATATCTATAGTTGC
This sequence comes from Candidozyma ruelliae, assembly GCA_030582895.1. Taxonomy (NCBI): domain Eukaryota; kingdom Fungi; phylum Ascomycota; class Pichiomycetes; order Serinales; family Metschnikowiaceae; genus Candidozyma; species Candidozyma ruelliae. Next base: position 411,097 of record JAJMHE010000002.1, read on the forward strand.
CTGTTCAGACGGAAGTAATTCGGAAGGTACTCACTCTCCAACTGGTTTTGGCAAAAAAGCTTCGGCAACTAAAGAAAAAAAAAAGAACCACATATGCCATGGATGAATGCAAAAAGTAGCTGTTCCTGATCTCATTTGTCCTCTCTTTAGTATTTTTCTACGTTCAGTGGCTCGCTTTGTCTGCCAGTGTGGATGTAGCGCCCTCGACATGCCTAGCAAACTACGACCTGCCTATTTTTCATCGACATTAGCAACACTTCTCGGTTGATGAGCCTAGTCTCTATTCAGTGGGATTGTTGAGCCGAAATGTTGTGTTAGTAATTCAACATGTTGTCTCTGATCGTCTCCTCGAGGTATTCCCCACCAGAGATCAAAATATCCCCATCTCGTCGAAAACCCTCCGTTTTTCGGGTATTTATCGCAGTTCAAGCTGAAAATTCTTGTCCATGCTTCAACTCTACTTTTCATACTAGCGTTAGTGTGGCTTCAAATCGCACACAATCACTGTTGTTCCATGGCTAGAAGACCAGTTGACATTGACAAACCGAAAAGCAATGTTGAGTAGCTCTTTCATTCGTTCAAATGTACAAGTCAACTGCCTGTGTCTCACGCGTTTGCTCTAATTCGGGAGTATGATTGCATCACTTTGAACACACTGAATTCTTCATTTTATCATGTATATGCTTGCGATGTCCTATCAGGAAGTACTAGAGACAAGCTAAATTGGGTCCTATAGACAAAACCCGTAAGCCACATAGGGCCCTTTTCAAGACCATCTGCTCAATGCTAACTAATCTCCTACTCTCTGGCAATTTGTGGCTTTCTCGACACCTCCCATAGTGTCCCCATTTGCAGCCACTTTCGCAGCCAATCCGGAGTCCACCAAAGCGCCCTAATACACACACAACAAACCCCGAAAAAGAAAAGACTGACACAGCTCAATTCGAACCCCCAATCTACCTCATTCTTCTTTTCCTCTCACTTTTCTTTTCCCGGCTCTTGCTCCATCGACCACCTCCCTGTGACCTCCCCTCCATGGAATGTCGCGACCCCGGACAATGTCGCGATGTCGCGGCCAATCACCGCCATCCGTTTTCTCGTTACGTCCCAGGAAAAAAACTCCTACCACCAACATCTACAACACCCACCTTTTCCCCCAAACCCACAAAAACCACAAAAAGCATGCTTTCGTTGGCCTCGAGAATGTCCCAGCGGGGCCTAGTCACCTCGGCCAGACTTGCCAAACCTGCCGTGGCGGCCTCTGCCCACACCCCAGAATACTTGACCACCGGTGGGTCAACGCAGTCAGCATGGCCCAAGGGCTTCAGACAGCCCAGACCGAAGACGTGGGAGGAGCTGAGCGAGTCTGCGCTTTCCAAAGCCACGAAATTCTTTTTCTTGAACGAGATCGCCCGAGGAATGTACATCTGTATGGAGATGTTCTTCAGGGCGCCCTACACCATCTACTACCCCTTCGAGAAGGGCCCCATTTCCCCCAGATTCAGAGGCGAGCATGCCTTGAGAAGGTACCCCTCGGGAGAAGAGAGATGCATTGCCTGCAAGTTGTGTGAGGCCATCTGCCCAGCGCAGGCCATCACCATCGAGGCCGAAGAGAGACTCGACGGGCTGAGAAGAACATACAAGTACGACATCGACATGACCAAGTGCATCTACTGTGGCTACTGCCAGGAGTCGTGCCCCGTGGACGCCATTGTGGAGAGCCCCAACGTGGAGTACTCCACCGCCACCCGTGAGGAGTTGTTGTACAACAAGGAGAAGCTTTTGGCCAACGGCGACAAGTGGGAGCAGGAGTTGCAATACTGTATTGACGCTGACGCCCCATACCGATAATTTAAACGTCCACGGCCCACCCGGTGGGCACCATCTGCATTCGATTCTGGCTCGCCAGAGTGTAATATATAGGAGCAACGAGCTTGCTCGGGCCCCGCCCAATAAACATTTACAGGAGATTGTGTTGTAGGAGCGATTCGTCTGAAAGAGAGGAGGAGTATTGTGGATTTGGAGACTCCGGAGTTGAAGAATCGGAGTATGTGACCTCAGAGTGAGAAGTATCAGTTTTTACAATCCGCCTTAGGATTAATTTGGGGTACTTCTGGCCAGAATTCAAGCTTCTGTGCTTCTATATGAGCTCCTTTGATCCTACCGACGAATTTAACGAAGGCAATGGGAATCAATATATTCTGGTCATCGATCCGGAGTTCAGTTTCTGTTCCATACAGTAGAAAATCGCTGCAGTTCAACTTTCAACTGCCATTCTTTCCAGATTTTTTGTTTAAAGAGGTTTAAAATGAGATAACGAGAGAATCGGTGTATTATAACTAAATTATTATCTTTAGGGTAGCAGATTTCCCTTCAATTTGTGGTACAGGTGTATTGGAGCACGCAGTCTACGGCTTTGTTAGTCCGCGTTGATTTCGCACCCAAAGTTGCAAATATGAGACACACTCATGAGAACGTAGTGTTCACCGAGAAATCCAAAATTACACATTGCAGAACTGAAAAAGAACTGAAGAATCTGAAAGAGCTATATTTTTGAGTCGTCATCAACCAAGAGCAGAATTAAAGAGTTTTCAAGGGGGATTCGTCAAAATCAATGTCCTGTTCAATTATAGGTGGTTTCTTAGAGACAGGACCCCGAGTGAACCATTGTACCCACCGAATCACCAAATCCTTCGGAGCCAGCTAAATATAGAAAACAGAAAAAAACAATTGAGCGGAAAGATCGGACCGAGGCTCAAAAGCCAAACTCAAAGAGCGTGAGAGGGCATTTTTGCAAGAAACAGACACTACATCCCTTTATGTTTCAATCTGCATCGAAGTACGACTTCTCCAGAGTCTTGGCTTCCTAGTGCCGTGCAAGGAACTACATACAGGATTTTAACGGGAAACGGCACCACACAAGACGACTAAACACGATTTCTCCGAAGGTGATTCCGGTTAGTCCGAATATTCCGGGAGTGACTGACTCCAAATATTTGCTCTTCTCTTTGCGAAGCCGTTTCTGACTTCCATTGTTACCTTTCTGGGTCCAGTTTGCAGCTGCTCATGCAGGAGCACTTAATGCCCATAGAAAGCCTTTGCAACAGGGTACGTAGTAGAATTGGTTCAACAAGGGATTTTAAGAAAAATAAGACTAAATATGTACTTTCTTCAGTTTCATTGCCTCAAGGCTCTGCTCTATCCCGACTTTTTAGCAACTTCATGACTGGTTGCTCCACTGGATCTACCCCATGCGGCATGCCACCCTACTCGTATTTTGGCTGCGAAACCTCAGATGATTCCTGACCTCTTCCTCGGGCCAGCATGTAATCTGATAATATCCGGGGGACACCGCTGGGTGAAATTTTTTACTATATTCTGCTCTCTGAATCCGCTCAAATCGACCAAAAAAACAACTTTTGATGACGCCCTCGCTGAGCACTTATGAGGGCTTCACGCCTGCTATAGAGTCCGAAATCAAGGACATTGCCAGGGAAATTCAAAGAAAGACTAGCCTCGACCAAGATGAAGCCACCAAGGCTGCCATCTACAGAACCATGAGCCACGAGTCCCAGGTTCGAGGAGAAAACCCCGTCACTTCGACTGACGAAAGACTCAATCCCAATTCGGACAGGTTCGACCTGCGCTTTTGGGTCAAGAACCTCCGTAAGTTGATGGACCTGGACGAGGACTACTTTAAGCCGGCCACTCTTGGAGTAGCTTACAAAAATCTTAACGTTTTCGGGCATTCCACTGACTCAGACTACCAGGCCACCTTTGGCAACGTTGTCTACAAATACATCATGCAGTGGGTCAAGGGCCACAGCAAACTGTACATTGACTCGATCAGATTTGACATTTTAAAGCCAATGGACGGAATCATCAAACCCGGAGAGGTCACAGTAGTGCTAGGGCGTCCTGGTGCTGGATGTTCCACATTTCTCAAAACGCTAGCTACGCAGACCCACGGAGTAACCGTAGATGAAAAGTCGATCATTTCGTACGACGGATACACGCCTCACGATATAAATCACCACTTTCGAGGCGATGTTGTCTACTGTGCCGAGGTCGAAAGCCACTTTCCCCACATGCTAGTGGGAGACACATTGCAATTTGCAGCCAGGCTTCGAACACCCAAAAACCGTCCAGCGGGCATTTCCAGGGAGGATTACTCTAGGCACATGGCGGAAGTGGCAATGGCAACGTATGGACTTTCTCATACACGGAATACGAAAGTGGGAAACGATTTCGTCAGAGGTGTCTCGGGAGGTGAAAGGAAAAGAGTGTCGATTGCGGAGGTGTATTTATCGCAGGCCAGCTTGCAATGCTGGGACAATTCCACAAGGGGTCTTGATTCTGCCACGGCCTTGGAGTTCATCAAGGCATTGAAGACATCAGCCACTATCACCAACGCTACGCCTTTGGTTGCCATCTACCAATGCTCCCAGGACACCTACGATCTTTTTGATAAGGTTTCCTTGCTTTACGAGGGTTACCAGATTTACTTTGGATCCACAAAAACGGCCAAAGACTATTTCACAAGGATGGGCTGGCACTGCCCCCAGAGACAGACCACTGCCGATTTCCTTACGTCTTTGACGAATCCAAGCCAAAGAGAACCCAGATACGGCTACGAAGAGAAAGTGCCCAGAACACCAAAAGAGTTCTACGATATCTGGCAAGCTTCTCCTGAGCGTAAGGCCCTCCTTGAAGAAATAGACGAGTACCTCACCTTCAAAGAGATATCCCAAAGAGCCCAGAGATTCAAGGAACACCACCAGGCCACGCAAACATCAAGAACGAGGGCCAAATCCTCATACACTGTCTCTTTCGACATGCAAGTGAAGTACATCATGCAAAGGAACTTTCTTCGTCTCAAGGGCGATCCCTCCGTTACTGTGTCCAATGTCGTCTGCAATATCGTTGTTGCCATTTTCATTGGTACGATTTTCAAGCACCTCAAATTCGACACAGAATCGTTCTATGCCCGTACTGCGGTTTTGTTCTTCGCCGTTTTGTTCAATGCTTTCTGCTCCCTTCTTGAGGTCTTTTCCTTGTACGAAGCCAGGCCAGTGGTTGAAAAGCACAAGAAGTTTGCCCTATATCGTCCAGCTGCTGATGCACTTGCCTCCATCATCACGGAGCTTCCTCCAAAAATTATCACCTCCGTTGGCTTCAACTTGATTCTATATTTTGTGGTTCACTTGAGACAAAACGCTGGACACTTCTTCTTCTACTGGTTGATCAACTTCACTTGCACGTTAGCCATGTCTCACATCTTCCGAAGTATTGGATCCGCTACAACATCATTGCAACAGGCCATGACGCCAGCCTCGCTTCTCCTATTCACTCTTATTGTGTTCACCGGCTTTGTCATACCCCCGAACAGCATGCACGGATGGTGTAGGTGGATCAACTACATCGACCCTGTTGCCTACGCTTTCGAGAGTTTGATTACCAACGAGTTTCATGGAAGGGAGTTTCCTTGCTCTTCATTAGTACCCCGAGGTGGAAACTACCCACAGAGCGGACCCACTGTTGTTTGCGGAGTGGTAGGAGCAATTCCCGGAAAGCCTACTGTCAGCGGAGACGACTACATCGGCCTTTCTTTCGAGTATTACAACACTCACAAATGGAGGAACTGGGGCATCCTCATTGGCTATACACTCTTCTTCCTTGGTGTATATATCACCTTGGTTGAGTACAATAAGGGAGCCATGCAGAATGGAGAGATTTTGGTTTTTCAGCACAAGGCTTTGAGAGAAGAAAGGAAGAGAAGAAAGGATATCGAGACAGGAGAGGCGGAAAGAATTAAGGCAGAAGAGGTATACGAAGATGCTCGTGAATCTGACCTCTCTCATTCTCTGAAGAGCGACACAAGACTCCCCGTATCCAACGAGATTCTCCACTGGCGTAACCTCAGATATGAAATCAAAATCAAGAGCGAGCAGAGAGTCATCTTGAACAATGTTGATGGGTGTGTCAAGCCTGGCCAGGTGACAGCTCTCATGGGAGCTTCAGGAGCAGGCAAAACCACACTTCTCAATACGCTTTCTGAAAGATTAACGACCGGAGTTATCACGAACGGTGTGCGGATGGTTAATGGCAAAGCTTTGGACTCGTCATTCCAGCGATCGATTGGATATGTCCAGCAACAGGATTTGCATTTGCAGACATCAACTGTCAGAGAGGCTCTCAAATTCTCCGCATATCTCAGACAACCTTCGTCAGTTTCGAGAGCAGAGAAAAATGATTATGTTGACTACATTATCCAGCTCCTAGAGATGGAGCGCTATGCTGATGCCGTGGTGGGTGTGCCGGGAGAGGGTCTCAATGTGGAGCAGAGGAAGAGACTCACAATTGGCGTAGAGCTTGTTGCAAAGCCTCAATTGCTCTTGTTCCTTGACGAGCCAACATCAGGCCTTGATTCCGAAACCGCCTGGTCTATCTGCAAGTTGATTCGGAAGCTAGCAGACCACGGTCAAGCCATATTGTGTACAATACACCAGCCTTCTGCAATTTTAATGAAGGAGTTTGATCGACTTTTGTTTTTGCAAAAGGGCGGAGAGACGGTCTACTTTGGGGACTTGGGCCACAATTGCCAAACTCTCATCGACTATTTTGAGAAGTATGGCGCTTTCAAATGTCCGCCAAACGCAAATCCCGCAGAGTGGATGTTGGAGGTGATAGGGGCTGCCCCAGGAAGTCACTCAGAAAGAGACTATCATCAAGTCTGGCTCGATAGCAGTGAGTATGCTGATGTTCAACGAGAACTCGATGACATGGAGAAGGACTTGGCCAAAATACCAAAGGACGACAATCCCGAGAGACAAAAATCGTATGCTGCTGGATATTTCACGCAATACGTTATGGTCACAAAAAGAGTGTTCGAACAGTGCTGGAGAACCCCCTCGTACACATTGTCAAAAGCAGTATTGGCGGTCTCAACGGCACTTTTCAATGGATTTGCGTTCTTCAAAGCTGACAAGACGCTCCAGGGACTACAAAACCAGATGTTTTCGGTTTTCATGTTTTTCCTCGTCTTCATCACGCTTTCCCACCAATATCTCCCACACTTCGTTGCTCAGAGATCGCTATACGAAGCCCGTGAAAGACCTTCGAAAACATTCTCCTGGTTTGCTTTCATATGTGCCCAAATCACTGGAGAGATTCCCTGGAATGTGATATGTGGAACGGCAGCTTTCTTCTGCTGGTACTACCCCATTGGCCTCTACAACAACGCCACGGAAACTAATACTGTTCATGAAAGAGGAGCGACCATGTGGTTCACTATTGTTCTTTTCTACATCTACACATCTTCCATGGCTCAATTATGCATATCCTTTATCGAATTGGCGGAGAATGCTGCAAACCTTTCCATTTTCCTTTTTACAGCTTGCCTAAATTTCTGCGGTGTGTTGGTTCCCAAAGGCAAGATGCCAAAATTTTGGCTATTCATGTATCGGTTCAATCCGTTCACCTACTTGGTTTCTGTGGTCCTTTCAGTGGGATTAGCTCATTCAAGTGTTCATTGCTCCGAGGCAGAACTTCTCAGATTCGAATCACCTAGTGGAATGCTGTGTGAGGCCTACATGGCGCCATACATGGCAAAAGCGGGAGGTTACTTAACATACGCTCACGGAAATGCTTCACAATGTGTCTATTGCACAATGAAGGATACCGGACCATTTTTGAAATCCATCAACGCCAAATATCACACGCGGTGGAGAGACATTGGAGTATTCATCGCATTCATCGTCTTTGACTTCACGTTGACCATTGGATTTTATTGGCTCTCGAGAATTCCCAAGGGCAGCAGACAGAAGAAGGAAGGTAGGTCTTAAAAGCATCATTATTATTGGTTTATTAAGAGTACACAGTATGCAAAGTTGTTTCTCAGGCTAAATTTTCCATTGCAGGGAAGATGACTGGCGTAACTCTATTAGATGGCGAACTATCTCTGCCTCTCTGATAATTCTGTTAGTAAGTCTTGTAATCTGTTCTTGATGGAACTTGATCGAAGCTATCAAGGTACTGAGCTTTTGATCATCAAACCTCGAGAGAGCCTTTTCGAGGGCCGGGAGTGTCAACTCAGACCGATTTTGCAATACTTTCATGAATCTTTTGAGAAGCTGAAATAGCATTTTCATAGACAAGTTCATGTTTTTTAGCATTCTTCTGAGATTCTTCCGATGAGACTTAGCAAAAGCACTCACGAGGAAATGGAGAATGACTTCTGTCCAAAACTTTTGTCTTGAACTATCCAAAAGACAGCTTTTGGCTTGTGCCATCAAATCAAGCCTGACGCGGACTGAATCTTTTTTGATTGGACCCAGTTCATCACAAGATACCCTATACCACCATTTCAAATTTTCCATGATTGCATCCACCACAGTCTGATATTTAACAGGCAATTGCGAGTTTGAAAGAAAGGGTGACTTACCATCACCCTCTGGAGATGGGCCTGAAGGGCTGCCCCAGCGGAATAAGCGACCACATAAACATGTCATATTATCACAGCCACCGTTTTTCTCTATCGGTGCTTTACATGATGGGCATTGTGTTGTGTTGCTCGCGATCCAGGTTGCAGACCTTTTATCATTAGCAAACTTACCGATTATGTTGTGAGCGAAAAGGCAGGGACAGGGCAAATGGTTCTCAGCTCGACAAAAGGAGCAAAATTCATGTTGAGAGGGACACTTCACAACCGGGGCCCTAAAATATTTTGACAAAGGTTTCTTGTCACTGAAACTATATTTGCCCAACGTCCCGTCGGTGATCTCTACAGCGTGTTCGCAATTAAGAATGGGACACCAAGTGTATCGGCCTGTCTCTTCCAGGACCATCTTTTTGGCCACAGACTGTAGGAGTCTATTATCGAGATATTTCTCTTCTTCGTTACTGAGATCATAGGTCTTCAATGGTTCCGGACTTGGGAAGGTGAGGGAAGAACCTTCTTCCGGTGTCTCAGAGTCCGCAGTTTTGTTGATACTGCCAGGAGCATTCATCTTATTTTGAGATATGGGCCATTCTAGGAGCGTCTCCACATACATGTGGTGAAACTCTACAGAACAGTCCAAGTTCAAACACCGAATTGGGTTCCCTTTTGGAAGCAGTTGCCCAACATATGTCCGATAACATTTAACACAGTAACGATGGCCACAATGAAGTCCGAAGGTAGTGAGATTACCCTCATCGTAACATATCGGGCATGTTGTACGTAGGCATTTTATCTTGACCTCATTTTTAGGGCCCAACCTAAGCCATCCACTCAAGCTCAAACGTGACGCTTGGTTTGGTTTGTACAGTTTCTCTGCCTCATCAAGATTCCATTCACATTTATGCAACAAGAGCAAAATAGTAGCTAGATCACTATCTTTCATAACACCTTCTTTGAGTGCTCTAGCTGGGAGTAGCATCCTGGTTAATACGATGGAACGAAGGCTGACTGGAGTGAAATTACAAGTCGCTACGCGACCAAGTGCCCCGGGCTCTTTGTTTTCCTTCCCAGTGAAATCGGCATCGAGAGACATTTTCTTTAAAATACCTTTGAATCGCTCCTCCTCTTCCTGTTCTCTCTCTATGCTATTATATTGGTCAGATTTGAAAGGCGAGTGTTGCTTGAGACATAATGAACGAAGTTTATCCCTAAGCATATTGTACAAAGCTTCATTCAAGCTTTCCAGAGTTGATGTAGATTATAGTAGAGGTTTAGAAACTCGATCTTCTTTGGATTGAGTACTTTTGGCGGACTTATTATTACCCGAAGCAGAAGGGAAAGCTGTACCTTCTACCTTCAATCACGGACATCCCATTCTTCCGCACATACAAATAGGGTTTACTAGTGTGACTTGATGACAGTACGATCATTAGAGTTTCTCGTTTCCTTCTAACCGAGCTCACTTGCGCCGCAGTTCTATTTTGTTTTGCATGTTTAGATTGTTGAGGAATATTATCCATCGGGCGCTATTGCATCGGAAGTTTTCGAATACGGTAATGAGGTCATGGGTACTTCGAGTTGTAATTTTTATTGTTCAAGTTAGTGATAGGGAATCTAAAGTGAAGAGGCTAGAGGTGTGACGCAGAATCTCAAAAGCTAAATGCTTCGAGTAACATCTCTCGTTCTGGGTAAAGCATTTCTATCTTCAACGATGGGAGCAAATTATAAAACAATGGGGTGTCAAGAAAGCTTTTATGGATTGGTAATTAGTGAGACACATATTTCGTAGTGAGACTAACTTAGCTTGGAATGCTCTGGTGCTTAGACTGCTCTGCGACGCCTAGCGACACATATACTACCACGTCTAGATATTGTTCTCAGGTAAAGGGTTGCAGGAAGTTTTGTAACGTGTCTATCAACTCTCGCACTGTTTCCGGGCCCTTTCCAAGCTTTAAACCGCAATACCATCACTCAACGTCCTTCATGATTGAACCAGCGACGTCCAAGATCTGAAGTTCAGTGTCATCGATGAAGAATATCTCCGCAACTATTTCATCTTCCTTCACAAGCGTGATATTTCTTATGAACGTCGCTGCGCTCGAACACCTTCTAATCTCCTGAAGATTATCTTCGAGAAGTATGAGCAATATCCTCACAGACAGCTTTATTTGATCACATAGTGAAGTTAAGGTCGCCACATGGCTCACATCCAGGAGGGAACTGATGAATGTCTCTGACCAGAAGAGCCTTCTGCGACTACCAAGAAGACACTGGTAGAGTAGATCTAGGAGAGCAATCTTCTCTTCAAGAACCGTGTTGTCCGCTGATAACTCACGACGTAAGTTGTAAAGGCAAGCTCTAAGAGTTTTCATTGTCTCTTCATCTTCAGGATTTCCCCAGGAAGTGCATTCTGGGATATCATTTATTTGATCGCTACCATTCGAGGTGTAATAGCTCTGGTGGGAAGGAGTGACCCAGTCAAATTTTCGTCCGCAGAGACATGTCATATGTGAACAGCCATCACTTTTTTGTATTGGAGCCTTGCATGTTGGACATGCTTGCGTATTTCCCTTAATCCAACTGACGGACTTTGAATTTTGTGACTTATCGAGCAAACTTTTTGCTAGGGAGCATGGACAAGGAAGATGATCCTCGCTCTGACAGCTGAAGCAAAACTCGTGCAATGAAGCGCATTTTACAATTGGTATCTCATAAAGTATCGATGATTCTCCAGTTTTCAAGTTGTCTTTGCCTTGCGCTGTCTCATCCAAAAGCTCCACCACGTTTCCACAGTTGGGAAAGGGACACCATTTGAATTTTTGAGGCTCCTTATCAACCTTTTGTCTCATGGCTACTTGAAGAAGCTTATTCCCGAGCAACTCTGTCTCGAACCTTTCAAGACTCGGATAGACAACTTCAACTTTTTGATAAGGCGAACGATTTAATTTTTGCAACACTGAAGCCTGATCTTTTCTTTTATAGCTTTTATCTTCGTGAACCTTTGAGGCGGGTTTTCTTGGATATTGTTCGTAATTGATAATCCGTTGTACGTCCGAGTAAGTAAGTGCTAAACCACAATCCATGCCTATGCAGATTATGGGTGTCTTCTTGCCTAAAGACTGTTTGATATAATTGATGTAACACTGAGTGCAATAGCAATGACCACAGGAGAGCTCAAAAGTCCGTCTAACATATGCATAACAAACTGGGCATTTAATGTATTTAGCAGCAAGAGTACCGCCTGTAGTCCCTAATTTTACGGGTAGACCACTTTTCTGCCGTAGTAGTTCCGGTTGGGTTTTAAACTCATACTCAACTTCTTTTTCCAGCCATTGATAAGTGTGCAAAGCTAGAAGGATATCTTCGTAGGGCCAGTCTTTCATGATACCCATTCTGAGCCTTCTCGCTGGGAGTATGACATGCTCGATTATTAAATCGCTCAAGCTCAACGACTTATAACCTCTGATTGGCTGAGGGGAAATGGAATTCTTCTCTGGAATCTCCTTTTGAGGCTCTTGTTCTTCATACAAATCACTTAAATCGTCAGAAATAGCCTTAGTGAATTCTTCGTAAGAATCCCAAAACACGTCTTCTGTTTCTGTCTCGGATATTGACTCGGAATGGTTTTTATATAAACTCTGGACGGATCCATCACTTGTATCTTTGAGGAGTTTATCGCTTGTTCCTTCGAGAGCTGGCTTCAAATTGAGGCGAGCTGTTTCATTCGATACTCTAAATATTTCTCTAGCGGTCTCGTCAGGGAATTCGTAGCACTCCTTGAGTCCTCTAGTCTTTCTTTTATGGCCTGGTAATTTGAAGAACCCGAATTTTCTTTTGTCGAAAAACATCACAAGCACTCGTGGCAAAGGCGGTTGGTGAATTATACCATGATGAACTTACGGCTTCTGACCCCATCAAATTCATCAGCGTCGTAAATTAATTTTCAAGGCGCAGTGTAAAAGTTTCCTGGTGAAGCGTAGCATCGCGGTTCTCTTCGATAATTTTATTCTATGTATGCTCAAGCTTGATCAGGTTGGTAATATCGTCATTTCCAACGGCATTTCATTATTATGAGAAAGGGGATTGGCAGGTCAAAATACGTGACAACTCTTTATGCAAATGGAAAGATGCAAGCGCAACGCAGTATTTGATCGATACCCCTGATCGTCAGTGCACAATTGAGGGGAAAACTTAAACTTGACATGTAATTGCAGAAGCAGGCCCGGTGTGCAACTGATTAAGAAAGTTCAAATTCTAATAGGCATGCCCAACACCGCTTTTGTACCAAACGATGAACCATCTTCGTAGAGAAGCAGACAACAAGGAAAACCTGGTGAAGTGCTATCTGTCTTGTATTTGTAAAGTTGCAAGTTTTGGTAAATTGACACACGGGGATAACAATTCCAAATGCATCAGCCTTAATTTATCTGTTGATAATATCTCACCTATTGATCTGGATCCCGAAGCTGCGATGCCCATTGCATCAAAGTACATTATCCGCTATTTTCGAGGCACGCAAAACAGAAAGCAGAACTCCAAATTCAGCTGAATCCAATCCAAAAAAGCATATCTCTGCCTCCTCGAAAACCCATTGTTTCTGCAAATTCACCTCTCCCAGCTACTTAGGCAACCTCTCTTGTGCACTCCAACATCGACAGCGCCATATAGCAGCATATCTACACCTCACGAATACAGCGGGTTTTGCATGAAAATGCATATTTTTCTCGGGAACGCCATACTAGCACTCCTCCTACCGTGTGTGCTAGCGCTTAAATTCGACGAACACGCGGCGTTCACCCCAGATCACCTTCGACAGCTCAAGCTCGAGACTAAGCAAGTTTTCAGACATGCCTGGAACTCGTACATGAGTTTTGGGTTTCCTGCTGACGAAGTAAGGCCAATTTCGTGCCGAAAATACGGTCCAGACTACGACAACCCGCTGAACATGCGCAACGACGCCTTGGCTAACGTCTCGCTGACTGTGATAGACAACCTCGATCTGCTATTCGTGATGGAGGCGTGGGACCAGCTCGAGCTCGTTTTGGACTACTTGCACCAGAACCAGGCGACGCTTTTTGAGCAGGATACGATTGTCCAGGTGTTTGAGGCGCTGATCCGCTGGCTTGGAGGCCTACTATCCACACACTTGTTGCTCACCGATGTGCCCTGGCCCGATGAGCCGAGATATGCCAGAATACGGTCAATTTGCGAGGAATATGATGGGTTTTTGCTCGTTCTAGCCTACGACTTGGGCAACCGCTTGATCCCCGCCTACAGGACAGAAACCAATCTACCGCTTCCTCGAGTCAACCTCGCCAAAGGCATTGATGCTGTGCCCAATCTGATGAACGACATGACGTGCACATCTGGCGTCACCACGCCGTACGTCGAATTCACACTCCTTTCGAGGCTCACAGGCGACAAGAAGTTCGAGAAATTGACGAGCATCTCGTTCTGGAAAATATGGAACTCCCGCTCTCCGCTAGGCCTACTAGCGATGACCATCAACCCTGTCAAATCCGAGTGGATCGACTCCATCACGGGAATTGGAGCGCTGGTGGACTCTTTTTACGAGTACGCTCTCAAAGGAAGCATAATATTCAACGACAAAGGCTTGTGGCTGGTGTTCACCAGAGCCTACATGGCGCTTCTTTCGCATCTGGCCCAGAGCCCAGGAATCCACGATCCCACGCTATTCACAAATGTACATACCGAAACGGGCGAAACAATCTCCACCTGGATCGACTCTCTCGGAGCGTTTTGGGCCGGAGTCCAGGTTTTGGCAGGCAGACTCACGGACGCCATTCTGAGCCACCTCATATACGTCAAGATGTGGGACTTCTTCGACTCTGTTCCCGAGAGATGGAACTTTGTCAGTCCCTCGTCACCGGAAGATCCCATAGAAGATAGACTTACCAACGCCATTAATTTGGAGTGGTATCCCTTGCGGCCCGAATTCATCGAGTCGACCTACTATTTATTCAGAGCAACGAGAGACCCAATGTATCTCCAGATCGGGCAGCGCATCCTCCTGGTGTTTAAGTCCAGATTCATGACATACTGTGGCCTTGCAGGCTACCAGGACGTCAAGACAGGCAAGTTCCAGGACAGGATGGAGTCGTTCGTGATGGGCGAGCTGCTCAAGTACTTGTACTTGTTGTTTGACGAGGCCAGCGAGGTTTTCTTGCATCAGCCGTTCATGTCGAACAAAAACTGGGTATTTTCCACCGAAGCCCACCCATTGTGGTATACTCCAGAGTATGGAGCCAAGTCCACGCAAAAGTTCAAAGAAACACTCGGGCTTCTACAGCACCACGCGATGTCCAACGAGACGTCGCCCTTCAAACGCTCCTTTATCCAGACCATCTTGCTGAAGTTTGCCAGCGCTGATAGAAAGATGGTGGACCAGTTGAACGAGCCGCCTTTTGATAGAGTTGACATAGAGATAGACTGGGCGGGTCTCGGGGTCAAAGCAGTCAAAGACTCGCTTGAAGCGCTTCTGCAATGTGAGACCAGACCCAAGCAGCTCCAGAAGCAGGAGAAGGCGTTGTTGCACTCTGGATACTACACATGGAAGAACCTATTTCAGCCCGAATCGAAGTACCAGAATACCTTGGTGAGGCCGCCTCACTTGCAAAAGCACGCTCGGGAAGCGCCAAACCACTACATTGAGCTCACCCCGGCGTTCTTCCACACCTACACCACCTTCTACAAAGAAAAGAGCAACAAGCTCTATCTTCAGTGTGCCAGGGCCACAACGACAAAGGAGACCGATTGCGTTTTTGGGGGCGCCAGCAGGCCCGAGGACCATCAGATGTACATTATTGAGAAGGTTGAAGACGGCTCCAGGCTCTCCGTGAACGACGTTGTCATGCCAGTGCTCTCGGGCCGGTTCCGGATGGAGGTTCTCACCCTCGGCAAAATCGACTCCACAAACACGCTCATCACGAGAGAGTACATAAAGAGGGTCCGTCCAGACACGTGGGTGTCGAAGAAGTCCGAGGTTTTGCGGGTTATTCGAGCGAACGGCGTGAATGTGGGCCGTTACCGGACGGTGTGGACCATGAGAAAGAGTCTTGACGATGCCGAGATGTTCAAGGTTTCGAAGGACGGGCGGGTCTTCGTTCAGGGGAGATATGTGGAGAACTTGAGAATATTCTAAAAAAAATGGGCCGTCTGAAAATTGACTACATTTGGCTATTGCGTTGGATCTCGGGCCGATTTCGAATGGCTGCGAAAAACGAATAGTGGTTCTCCACAGTACACCGGACGTTTAGATCCTCGATTATGTGTATAATTCAGGGCGTCGAAAAGTCCTACAACGCATTGACCACGTTCTCGACGAGTCTCAAATTCGTATTTTCGTAATGTCGTTGATCATCAGCCAAAATTTGCATTCTCTCGAAAATCAAAAAATTCTCGTGTTTACTTTCCCCTTTGGTGGGTGGGCTCGGTTGTTCGCGGCGAAAATCTTGACTCATTATAGGGCCACGGCGGGGCCAGAATGGGGATATAAAGGCATACAAATCCAGTGAAAAATCCCAATCTCACACCAACTTTTCCAGGTATGTTGCGTTGAATCCACAAAAAAAAACCCAGATTGCCCAATTGGGCGTCCGGGCCCGGGCCGTGGCCGGCGAGATAGCGGCGTGAGTCGTTGATTTTTTTTTTTTTTTTCTCTCAGCGAAATCTTATCGTCTATTCTCAACACTCACTCACTTGATTCCAACATCCCATGAGCCACATCGCCCGGGCGGCTTTTGCTAGAACTAACATTTATAGACTTTTTTCGACCAGCACCGCCAGAATGACGCCGGCCCCTTTGAACGCTTCGCTCTTGAAGATCACCAAAACCACCACCCCCAAGGAAAAGCTCCCCAACGACCAGTTGGTGTTCGGCAAGAACTTCACCGACCACATCTTGGAGGTCGAGTGGACCGCTGAGAAGGGCTGGGGAACGCCCGAAATCAACCCCTACCACAACTTCTCCTTCGACCCTTCGACGATCGTTTTCCACTACGGTTTCGAGGCCTTCGAGGGCTTGAAGGCCTACAGAGACGGCAACGACAAGATCAGAATGTTCAGGCCCGACATGAACATGAAGAGAATGAACAAGAGTGCGGAGAGAATCGCCTTGCCCACTTTCGACGGCGAGGAGTTTGTCAAGTTGATCGACAGATTTGTCGACTTGGACCAGGACTTCGTCCCCAAGGGCAAGGGCTACTCTTTGTACTTGAGACCCACCATCATCGGAACCTCAGCCACCCTCGGAGTGGCTGTTCCAGACAGAGCGCTTTTGTACGTGATTGCATCCCCAGTTGGCCCTTACTACTCCACAGGCTTCAAGGCTGTTTCCTTGGAGGCTACTGACTACGCCGTGAGAGCCTGGCCCGGTGGAGTGGGTGACAAGAAGTTGGGCGCCAACTACGCTCCATGTGTCAAGCCCCAGTTGGAGGCCGCCAAGAAGGGCTTCCAGCAGAACTTGTGGTTGTTCGGAGAAGAGGGCTACATCACCGAGGTTGGCACCATGAACGTCTTTTTCGTCTTCCACGACCCCAGCACGGGCAAGAACGAGTTGGTCACTGCTCCTTTGGACGGAACCATTTTGGAGGGTGTCACCAGAGACTCCGTTTTGGCTTTGGCCAGAGAGAGATTGCCCAGTGACAAGTGGGTGGTGAACGAGAGAAAGTACACCATCCAGGAGGTCAAGGACAGAGCCGCCAAGGGTGAGGTTGTGGAGGCTTTTGGTTCTGGTACCGCTGCTGTGGTTTCTCCCATCAAGTCCATTGGCTGGAGAGGCGAGGATATTTCGATCCCATTGGCTGCTGGTGAAGCCGGTGAGTTGACTGTGACCGTTGCTGAGTGGCTCAGAAAGATCCAGTACGGCGAGGAGGAGTTCTCCAACTGGTCTAGAGTTGTTGTCTAGGCAACCTGTACCTACCTGAATTACTATATATCTAACCTGTCAACGGGCCTCGAAGCCGTTCACCTCTAAATTGGAATAGTCGACTTCCCTTTTTGAGAAATTTTATCACCTCTAATTCTCAATTAAGCCGTTCACCTCAGTTCTTTGTTCGCCTTACTTTTCAGGTTGTCAACCTCTATTCGGTTAGCGCCTTCATCAAGCGGCTAATTTCTAAATTTGGCCCTATGCTCAAATCTCAGCTTGGACTAGTGCCGTTTATTTCTGATTCTCAAGCACTGAGCCTCAGCTTGGCTTCTGAGACCTTCACCATGCTGGAGCCTTAGTAGCACCTCCGATGTTGACCAGATTGACCTTGGTTGGCTTATGCCGTTTCCTTCCAATTATGTCAGGGCATCGGCATCCAATACTCGTCAATTGAAGCTTTAAACACTCAATGTGGCCTGGCATCGATCCGATCTCTATTCTGTTGAAGCGTTGACCTCTGTTTGGCCACAGCTTCAATCCTCTATGGCTAGTGCCTCTCAACCTCCAACTTTTGGATCTCTTGCAAGATGTAGTCCCTCTCCTCTATGACGCCCGGGGTGGTGTTGTTGACGTCGAAGTTCTCGAAGAAGTGCTCGAAGTTCTCCTTATTCTTCGCCAAGATGTCGATGATCTTGGGTGACTTCTTGGGCTTGGCCACGAAGAATTTGAAGATGTGAAAACCCTCGATTTGAACGTTTTTCAGCTTGTCGCTCAAAAGTATCATGACAATCTTCAAACTCTTTGCATCGTCAAAATAGCTCATCAAAAAGTGCTGGTTGGGCTTCTGCAGCACTAGCTCCCTCAACAACCTCACCGACTGGCGCTTGGTCACGTAGTTGTCGGACTTGATGAGCTCGTTGATGTTCTCGATGAACATCGCACAGTGGGTCGTAAGGAACTCCGCCACGAGCTTCTTGTGCACAGTAAGCAACGAGTTTAGCGTGAGAAAGACGTCCGTAGCCACCTCAAATATCGGCAGTTGCACATACTTGAACAATTTCCAGAACAGCGGGTGGTATAGCACAAACCGGTTCACCAGCTCAAACTTGACGCAATCCCGCAAAATCTGGCCACATACTAGCGCAACATCGGGGTACTCCGGGCCCTTCATGAGTTTCACCAAGATCTCGGTGTGGCGTAGCAAGTAGCTCACTGTAGGGCACTCTCCAGCACTCTGCCGTCGCAAGAGCGCCAGGAACAAGATAAACACGTCCTTGCGCAGATCGAAATCGAGCTTTCGTATGTTGTGGACCAAGTGGGAAAGTAAGTCGGTGGCGTGCACCTCCTGGGCCAAGGCGGCGATCTGGTCCTGCTGGGGCTCCTGATCTTCATCGCCATGGAGAATCACCTTGATCTGCTTGAGGTAGCGGGCCAGATCGTCCTGGTACTTTCTCAGATCGGCGTTTTGGTCCCATTTGCAGATGAGCTCATTGAGCGCCCGCACGAGGTCGGCGGGTGTTTTGGGGTTTCGCTTGAGGAGAAAGGCCATGGGTTGGTGGTTTGTGGAGATGGTTTGAGATATCGCGCGAGGCAGGACTATAAGGGCGATAAGGTGGAGGCCCAGGAGCCATTTGAAGGGGGAGAAAAATAATGGAAAGATCGAAATGAAATGGAATTGGGAGATAAATTCGGATTTCTGGAGATTGGCAAGATTTCGGGTATGGTGGGGTTTTTGGGTGGTGTGGTTTTCGCTTTTTGCTGGTATTATTCAGTGCAAGAGAATGGTTGCAAAATGTGCTCGGCAGTAGGGAGATGATTAAATACTCAGAAATATTTACCAAGATCTTGTCACTATATTGTTTTTCGTTTTTCTATTTCCGAGATTCACATCGAGCTTTGGCTACTCGTTTTTACATTTAAGAAAAAAAAAAAAAAAAAAAAAAACTGGTTGCAAGATCAGAGTGCTTTTGGCTTTGTACTGTCGAGCTCAGTAACCCAGGGAAGCCCAAGATCTGCCGTCGATACACCATTGAAAGGTCATCATAGTAAGAATAGGTCATCTTCATCAGCTCTCGAAAAATCTGGTTCTAGTGGGCATGGAACTTGCAAGCTTTAGCAAATCACGGCTCTTGCCATATTTGTCGATTTTCTCACGCTCAAACGACTCCCTCGCTGGTACATGATCATATTGCAATACAGTTTGATGCCGGTTCTGAAGGGATTTTTAGAATGTTCACTTCTGAATTCGAGAATAAAAAGGTCGTTATTTTGAGCTCAATCGTGGAGACGAGGCCAAATTGCATCCCGACTTGTTTCTGCTGGCCAAAAAACCAATTGCAACAAAAAAAGAGAAAAAAAAAAAGAGGTGAATGCCGAAGCAAGTGTAACTGAATCTGAGAGAGTGTAAGGTTATTTCGAAAATGATCTAGCTGATTTAATAAAGAAATTGAAAGTGTAAAAACATAAAATGGTGGGGCATGGTACACCATGTGCCGCTCTCAGTACTAAGAAAGTTGTCGATTCACTAACACCAAGCAGCATACCAAAAACTGGCCAAACATCACAAATCCAGAAATTAGATACTTATTCTTTGACTAAGAAGTGTTTCTTTCCTGTATTTTGATTTTTTCCTTTCCACTTTTTTTTGGCATTCTCCCACCGTTATTTCCAAGCCTCTCACTATCTGATATCGCGATCTATCTACACAGATCAGGTACTACTCACTAGCAAGCCTACAATACACCACACCGTCGATGTCTCGACTAAATATATGGCACATGGTCCCTATAAATAAGGCCAATCGACCGGTTTTTCTCGAAAATGAACACAGCTTGTACATGAAAGACGGCGTTGGAATGTACCAGGGAAAGCTGAAAATCAGAGGGTACCAGAACGGCAGGGTCTATTTGACCAACAAGCGAGTGATCTACGTCGATTCCAACGAAAGAAAAGCAATTGGCATGTACTTGAGTGATGCGCTGCGTGCAGAGTTGGTGGAACGCTTTCTAAGGTCCTCACCAAAGGTCAAGGTGTATCTCAAGCTGAACCAGGTGAATGGAGCCAGCCAGAACGGCTCAGCGCTCGGCTCGAGCGCCAATTCGTCCACGTCACTGCTCAAAGAGTCCACTTCCGCCGTTTGGGCGTGCATCATCTGCTCCTACAGCAATCACATATCGACAAGCTTCGAGTTTGACAGAGACGAGATACCGAAGTGTGTTTCGTGTGGCATTGCGCCGTCCAGGGCGGTTTTACAAGCGGCAATAGAAGAAGCATCTAAGAAAGAACCGCCAGCATCAAACTCTGCATCAAACCTGAAGGTGAACCAATGTCCCAGATGTACTTTCATAAATCATCCATCTATGAGAAACTGCGAGATGTGTGGCACGGAGCTCAAGCCCAAACCCTCATCATTAAGCAGGCAAATTGCATTTCACGAGAGACCAGACTCTCCCCTCTACATGAACCCGCTCGGGCTCACCCTAGAAGAGCCCGAGGAATACACCAACCAAAAACCGTACATAAAAATCAGCTTCAGAAAAGGCGGGGAGTCTGGCTTCTATGAGCACGCCTCCAGCGCAATAGACAAGCTAAAATGGGAGGCGTTGGAGCAGCGTGGAGGGATAAGCGACGAAGGAAGGAAGGTTGTTCCTCAACCTGTCAAACAAGAAACCAGAGTCAAAGGCGGAGGCATACACAGTTTGCAGCAGCTAGGGGAACAGCAAAGGAAAAGAAACGAGGTGGTCCTATCCCTGTCGCTTGACGATTTAGAGCAACTCATGCACAGAGCCCAGGACCTTATCAAAATCGGATCCAGTTTCGAACTGTTGCTCAAAAAGCAGAAAACCTTTGTCAAAACGCCGATCTTCGGCCCGTCCACAATTCCCGCCATACCCGCCAACAAAGCATCTACATTTTACATAGAGGAGCTCGCAAGGCACATGTGTGAATACTTACTCAACGCAGAGCTCACAAAAACCACCTCAATGATTACAGTTCAGAACGCCTTTGCATCATACAACAGATACAGATTATACTCACATGGGTTCGGAACGGAGCTCATCACCACTGCAGACTTCACAAAATGCATCGATATGTTCGAAACCCTTGATTTGCCCATAAAAAAGAAGACCTACACCAGGCTGGGGCTCGTTGTGCTTACACAGAAGCAGCTGCAGCTGCAGAAAGACCTACATTGGACCATATTGGAGTACCTTGTTACGCAGGATGACCTATTCCACTACGAAAAGTACAAACTCGAGTTTGAGGGCTACGATGACCTATACCTAAAGCAGAATTATCTGGTGTATCGGGGCTGCACTGCAAGCGAGATCGCTGCCCATTTTGGGTGGGCTCAAGCTGTTTGCGCCGAAGAAACAGAGCGTTGCATAGAAGAGGGATTAGTTGTCTGTGATAAGCACATCCTGGGCACTTTCTACTTCGTGAACAAATTTGATGAGAAGTTAATTGGGCTTCTCAAGGACCATCAAGAGCTAAAGTCACAGGCTCAGCAAGATTGCTTGGAAGATCAGAGGCAGATTTCCGCCGAGCTCAAAAGCCAATTCGATCTTGAAGTACAACAACTGCTTGTGAATCTCAGAGATAACTACGATTTTGGTGAAACAACCTCAGATCGGGCCGGGTCCCAAGAAAGCATCGTTCCTGATAAGAGTCTGCTCATAGGAGATCTCGAGGGTTTGAGGTTTGATTAGAGAAATCAAATTGCTCAAAAGGGCAAAACAGGCTCGTGTCTTAATGAAACAGGCTTTTACGGCATAATGACAGTCCGCCGACGGGCCGTAAAGCAGGTTAATTTTTTTTGCACAGACTACTTCTCTTATCTCTAGAGACCCTGGATAACCTGGATATAAGCGCTTATACGCAGTGCGCTCTATTGATTGGGCACCACAAAACGCCAATGCATCTCGTGCATCTTTCCGACTGATTCTACTAAGGCGACGAGGCGTTTAAAGTAGCTAAGCGATATTGCATGTCGCCTCATCGCCTATGGTCTGAAGATGGAATAATTGATCGTTATCTGGAAAGTATTGTGCAGGACGGTACTGATAGCACACGGCTGCAAAAAAGTATAAAGGGACCTTGCTCAGGCTGCAAAATTTATTCACACCTCAATTGAATCAAGATGTCGTCTGCTGCTCAATACATTCCACTTCCCCAGGGTGCTGGTTATGCCGTCGTTGTGGGTCTTGGGTTCTTGTTCGCTGCAGGTATGGTGTTGACCACCCACTGTCTTAAGCGTTACAACAAGGAGATCATGACCGCTGAGGATTTTGCTACCGCCGGCAGATCCGTCAAACCATTCCTTCTATCTGCCGCAGTCGTCTCATCTTGGACATGGGCTGCCACATTGCTCACATCGACTACTCAGGTCTACAACAACGGTGTCTCAGGCGCCATGTTCTACGCCTGTGGTGCTACCGTGCAGATTATTTTGTTTTCGTGTCTTGCTATCAAGGGAAAGGAGCGGGCTCCTAATGCACACACGTACTTGGAAATTGTCAAGGCTCGTTACGGCAAGTGGACCCACGGCGTTCTTTCGTTCTGGGGTTTTGCAACCAATGTTCTTGTCACTGCCATGTTGCTTACAGGAGGCTCTGCAGTTGTCAACGACATGACGGGCATGAACGTTGTCGCCGGCTGTTTGCTTTTGCCTTTGGGTGTCGTGATTTACACATTGTTCGGTGGTATCAAAGCTACCATTCTTACCGACTACGCCCACACAGTTGCGCTTTTGATCATCGTGTTGGTTTTTGCTTTTAACGCATTTGCAATCTCCGACAAGTTGGGTTCTCCAGGCGTTGTTTGGGAGAAGATCACCGAGCTTGCTCTTACTCTGCCTAGAGAGGGCAACGCTGGAGGCTCTTACTTGACCATCAAGTCTCACTCTGGAGGCATTTTCTTCGTCATCAACATCGTCGGAAACTTCGGTACTGTTTTCTTGGACAACGGCTACTTCAACAAGGCATTTGCCTCTGACCCCGCTGCAACCATGCCTGGCTACGTCATGGGCGGTCTCGTCTGGTTTGCCATTCCCATGTTCACTTCAACTACCATGGGTCTCACCGCTCTTGCTCTTGAGGGGACTTCCTACTGGCCAACCTACCCAAGCAAGATGACCACCGATGAGGTCACTGCAGGCTTGGTTTTGCCAAATGCCGCAGTTGCACTTTTGGGCAAATCCGGTGCTGTGATGTCCCTTCTTTTGGTCTTCATGGCTGTCACCTCGGCGATGTCGTCTGAGCTAATTGCAGTTTCCACCATCTTCACTTACGACTACTACAGAGCTTACATCAACCCTAAGGCATCTGGCAAGAAGCTTATGCTTATGTCTCACGCTTCTGTTATCGTTTTTGCTTATGTGATGGCTGGCTTCTCCATCGGCTTGTACTACGCTGGCATCTCAATGGGCTACTTGTACGAATTGATGGGTATCATTATTGGTGGAGCTGTGCTTCCTTCGACGATGACCTTGTTCTCGAAGCGTCAAAACTGGGCTGCTGCAACCTTCACACCACCTATTGCTACTGGCTTGGCAATCATGTCGTGGTTGTTGTGCACAAAATACAAATTTGGCACCATCAACAGAACAACCACCTTTGAGGATGACGCCATGTTGACTGGTAATGTCGTCGCCTTGTTGTCTCCATTGGTCATCATCCCCATTCTCACCTTTGCATTCAAGCCACAGATGTTCGATTGGAGCATCTTGAAGCAGCTGATCACGCGTGTTGACGAGTCTGAGGAGCTTCTTGAAGCCGAGACACCAGTTCAGAGCGATCCTGAGAGCATGTCCGACGAGGTCCATCCTGTGAAGTCGCAGATCACAATGGCTGCGAGAGAGATAGCCCTCTTGAAGGTTGATGAGTACGCTGAAGAGTCCAAGAGATTGAACAAGGCGTTCAAGAAGGCCTCCATTATTTGTGTCGTGTTGGCGTTGTGCTTAATCATTTTGTGGCCCATTCCCATGTACGGCACGGGCTACATCTTCAGCAAGAAGTTTTTCACGGGCTGGATCGTGGTACTCTTCATCTGGACGTTCATCACCTCGTTTGTGGTCATTCTTGGTCCAATTTGGGAGGGCCGCTACGGCATATTCTACACCATGAGAGGAATCTACTGGGATTTGACAGGCAGGACATGGAAGTTGAAGCAATGGCAGAACGCTAACCCAGAGGAGATGCATGCAGTTAGAAGTCAGGTTTCGGCCGAATTGGCGAGAATCACCTCGTTGGACGGAGTCAACCGTGACGGTGGCTACACCACGCCCTATCACATCGACGAGGAGCTCGACGAAAAGAAATAATCAATATGTAACATTAGAATATATGGTATGGTCTTGAAGAAGGGTAGGAATGCTTAGCAGGGTCGCAAAATCTATACGCAATAGGACATAGGTTGTTTCAGGTGCACCATGTAGCACGGACAATAAATTTTTTCCGTTTATGGCGTTTACATAGAAGATCTAGGAAAGGTAGGATATGGAGCTCAAACATGAAGGAAGAGAGCCTTTATGTTATTTAACGTAATCATCTTCAGGTGAGACACACCATCATATCACTGGAAATGGGCGCAAAAGACTCGAAGTTCTACCGAAATCACAGCATTTTGAATTCACAATTGTTTTTCAAAACGAAGCCTTCCATTGGATTCAAATGATCTTTCGAAACGCATCTGAAGATCTTACGGTTGCAAAAGCGCATCTCAAAACCTCAGGACCAGATCCTGCTCTCGCATAAAATCGAAAATCAGTTGCCAAGCGATATGCAAATTTCAAAAAATCGTTTTTGCGTCCTCGAACTCAAAACCTTATCCGATCCAAAAAATGACACATCCCAAAATTCACCACATGAAAGTTGACGTAACGGCTGGCGCATCAGATCGCCAAATCGCCTTGCAAATGGCTGCAAAAGACGGAATTGTCGATCGGGACGCCGAGTCTGCTCACGTGACCCAGGTGCTCACCGTTCTTATCGCACCTTTCAACTCACATCGAACGGCCTTCAGGTGGGAGATCCGGATAAGACAGGTGTACGTTTTTCAATCCTGCACACAAACTCTAATCAGCACCAGCCCCACCCGTCTTATCAGGACTTAATCATCAACCAACCATGTACAAGCTGACTTTCTAGAGAGACCTAAGCGAGCGAAAAGAGTGAGTGGGGAAGATAAGAAACCCCCATAGCGACCCCATTTTTGGAGGAACTTTGCCTATCTCTCTCCTGCACTTAGTCCAAATTTCCAAAATTCTCATAAGAATCTAAAATTTTTATATCTTTTTCTCCTTCTCCCTTCTCTTGCCGTGGGTCGGGCCGCGCCGGTTTGTGAGGCACATCTCGCTAGAGTGTTTTGGCGTTTTTTCGAACTGATAGCCTGCATATAGCCACATAATCTAGCGCTATCGCAGCACGATTTGAAAAAGCCTTATGGTGTTCAATCCCGAGGTGCTGCCCTTTTGGGCGATGTAGATATATTTATAATGTGTGGTTGCATAGTTCGTTTCAATTCTAACAATTTTTGATTCTTAATCTTCAATCCTACAATCTTTAATCATTTGCTATGCTAGGCTGGACTGTCGAAGAGTGGAAGAACTTCCACTTCAGCTCTACCCCAGATGACTCGCTTCGAGCTCTTCAAAAGCTCTTAGCCTCCCAAAAACCAGCTCCAGAAGACCCAGCATGGATCTCTCTAGTGTCCCAGGAAGACTTGGACCACCAGTGGAGCTTTCTCCAGTCGCATTCGAAAAAGCACCTTCTCCCGCTTTATGGTGTGCCTGTGGCAGTAAAAGACAACATCGACACGAAACTCTTGCCAACCACAGCGGCTTGTCCTTCTTTCTCCTACAATCCTACGGAGGATGCCACTACAGTGCAGCTTTTGCGGAACGCCGGCGCCATCGTTATCGGAAAAACCAACTTGGACCAGTTTGCAACCGGTCTTGTGGGAACCCGTTCTCCATACGGAATCACTCCAAACACATTCAACAAGGAGTACGTTTCTGGAGGCTCCTCTGCAGGTTCTGCCTCCGTGGTGGCTCGTGGAATTGTGCCTATCGCTTTGGGCACTGACACTGCTGGTTCTGGCAGGGTGCCTGCTGCCTTGAACAACTTGATCGGGTTGAAACCCACAAAGGGCGTCTTTTCCGCTTCTGGTGTCGTTCCAGCGTGCAAGTCGTTGGACTGTGTTTCTGTGTTTGCCATGAACTTGCAGGATGCCCAGCTAGCCTTCAACATCTTGGCCCAGGAGGACGGCGCCAAGGATGCCTATTCGAGACCAATGCCACAAAATCCTCAGTTGTCATTTGGAGCCAAACCAAAGGTCGGTGTGCCCACGAAGTTGGAGTGGTGCGGCGAGACGGAGAACCCAAAACTCTACGAAAAGGCCGTTTCTGTCTTAGAGAAGTCCGGCGCTGAGTTGGCCCCAGTGGACATTCAGCCTTTGCTCGATTTGGCCAAATACTTGTACGAGGGCGCCTGGGTCGCTGAGAGATACTGGGCCACCAAGGACTTCCTAGCCACAAACCCTCCAGAGAAGGATTTGGACCCTACAGTCATGGGAATCGTCAGAGGTGGTGAAAAACACTCTGCTTCGACTGCGTTTGAATACGAGTACAAGAGAATGGCTGTTGTGCAAAAGGTTGCTCCAATTTTCGACGAAATTGATGTTGTTGTGGTGCCAACGGCGCCTTTGACGCCTAAGATCGCCGATGTCCAGGCCGAGCCCGTCAAAATCAACTCTTGCCAGGGAACATACACCAACTTTGTCAACTTGGCCGACTTGAGCGCCCTTTCCGTGCCTGCTGGCTTCAGAGCAAGCGACGGGGTGCCATTTGGCGTTACTTTCCTTTCCAAGAGCTTCAACGACTATGCTCTTTTGGACTTTGCTTCCCGCTACATGAAAGTGTACTCCTCTGAGGTTCCCAGATTCTACGGATGCCTCAAAGAAAATCAGAGAGATACTGCCACCGTTCACGACTTGCTCCATCCCCGCAAGCAATTGCCCAGCCCGGTGTTGAAGAACACCATCAAGTTGGCTGTGGTTGGAGCACACTTGAAGGGATTCCAGTTGCACTGGCAGTTGCAAAAGGTGCACGCCGCTTTCGTCGAGCTGACCACCACCTCAGCATCCTACAAGCTCTACGCTTTGCCCAAGACGGGCCCTGTTGCCAAACCTGGTTTGAGAAGGGTTGCCAAGGACGGCAAAAAAATTGCCATTGAGGTCTACGAAGTTCCAGCAGAGAACTTTGGCCAGTTCATTTCCTTTGTTCCCGAGCCATTGGGCATTGGGTCTGTGGAGTTGGCCTCTGGCGAGTGGATCAAGTCTTTCATTTGCGAGGAGTCTGGCTACCTTGCCCAGGGCACCACCGACATCACCGAATTTGGCGGGTGGAAGAACTACCACCAACACTTAGAGTCCGAGGCCAAGAGAACGAAGAAGCCCTTCAACTCGGTGCTCGTGGCCAACAGAGGAGAGATTGCAGTGAGAATCATGAAGACCTTGAAACGCATGCAGATCAAGGCCATTGCTATTTACTCTGACCCAGACAAGTACGCTGAACATGTGCTTATGGCGGACCAGGCCATTCCTCTTCACGGCAGTTCAGCTGCTGAAACCTATATCCATATGGACAAGGTGATTGCAGCCGCAAAGGAAAGCAACGCCGAGGCCATCATTCCAGGCTACGGCTTTTTGTCTGAAAATGCCGATTTTGCAGACAGATGCGAGAAAGAAGGAATTGTGTTTGTGGGTCCTTCTGGCGATGCTATCAGAAAACTTGGTCTCAAGCATTCGGCCAGAGAGATTGCCCAGAAAGCCGGTGTGCCGTTGGTTCCCGGCTCCGGATTGGTCAAGGACGCCAAGGAGGCCCGTGAGGTTGCAGCCAAGCTCGAGTACCCTGTGATGGTGAAGTCCACCGCCGGCGGTGGTGGTATTGGCTTGCAGAAAGTCGACTCGGAGGACGACATCGAGAGAGTCTTCCAGACGGTGCAGCACCAGGGAAAGTCGTACTTTGGTGATTCTGGAGTGTTCTTGGAGAGATTTGTCGAAAACGCCAGACACGTGGAGATCCAGATGATGGGAGACGGATTCGGCAAGGCCCTCGCCTTGGGCGAGAGAGACTGCTCGTTGCAGAGAAGAAACCAGAAAATCATCGAGGAGACGCCTGCCCCTAACTTGCCTGAAGCCACCAGACAGAGAATGAGAAAGGCTGCTGAGTCCTTGGGGTCTCTCTTGAACTACAAGTGTGCGGGCACTGTGGAGTACATTTTCGACGAGAAGAGAGACGAGTTCTACTTCTTGGAGGTCAACGCCCGTTTGCAGGTGGAGCACCCAATCACCGAAATGGTCACCGGCTTGGACTTGGTCGAGTGGATGTTGTTGATTGCCGCTGATATGGCTCCCGATTTTTCGCAGCCAATCGAGGTCAAGGGTGCAGCCATGGAAGCCAGACTTTACGCTGAAAACCCCGTCAAGGGGTTCACTCCTTCTCCTGGACAGCTCACCGAAGTCAAGTTTCCCTCTTTTGCGAGAATCGACGGCTGGGTCGAAAAGGGTACTGTGGTTTCTGGCGAGTACGACCCAACTCTCGCCAAGATCATCGTTTGGGGCGAAGACAGAGACGAGGCGTTGCAGAAGTTGCGCCAGGCATTGAACGAGACCTCTGTTTCAGGCTGCATCACCAACATCGACTACTTGCGCTCGATCGCCAACTCCCACATGTTCGAGACCGCCAAGGTTGCAACCAAGGTGCTTGACTCGTACGACTACTGCTCAACTGCCCTTGAAGTTATTTCTCCAGGCGCATACACTACAGTCCAGGACTTCCCAGGCAGAAAGGGCTACTGGCACATCGGTGTTCCACCCTCGGGCTGTATGGACGAGTACGCTTTCAGAATGGCCAACAGAGCAGTGGGAAACGACCCCAAGGCTCCTGGTTTGGAAATGACGCTCAGCGGGCCGCTGATTGTGTTCCACCACAGCGCCATTGTGGCCATTACCGGTGGTGAAGTCGAGGTCACCGTTAACGGAAAGCAGGTCGAGCAGTGGAAGCCCTTGCAGCTCCAGAAAGACGACTTTTTGTGCATTGGCAAGTTGACCTCGGGTTGCAGAGCCTACATGGCCATTCGTGGCGGCATTGACGTCAACGAGTACTTGGGATCCCGCTCCACCTTTGCCTTGGGTAACTTGGGAGGCTACAACGGCAGAACGTTGCGTCTTGGAGATGTTCTCTTCTTGGGCCAGCCCGAGTTGCCAAGCTGCTCCTTGCCTGTTCCTGTGAGTGCTCCAGTCGATATTCCTAGAGAGCTTGTTCCCTCCTACAACTTCAACAGAGACAATGCCTGGACTGTGGGTGTCACCTGTGGTCCCCACGGATCGCCCGATTTCTTCACCCAGGAGGCCGTCCAGGAGTTCTTTGCCAGCGAGTGGAAGGTGCACTACAACTCCAACAGATTTGGTGTCAGACTTATAGGCCCCAAGCCCAAGTGGGCCAGAAAGGACGGTGGTGAGGCCGGTTTGCACCCATCGAACGCTCACGACTACGTTTACTCGCTTGGAGCCATCAACTTCACGGGTGACGAGCCTGTGATTTTGACTTGTGACGGTCCTTCTCTTGGTGGATTTGTTTGCGAGGCTGTTGTTGCTGAGGCTGAGATGTGGAAGATTGGACAAGTCAAGCCAGGCGATCTGATCAAGTTCGTGCCTCTTTCCTACGACACCGCTAAGGAGTTGAAGAAGTCACAGGATGCTGTGATTCTGTCTTTGGAGGGCAGTGTTCCTTCTTTCGAGTCGAAGCAGCTTTCTGCTCCAGAGAACCCCGTTTTGGTTTCCATTGCTGCCGACCACAAATCGCCAAAAATCGTCTACCGCCAGGCCGGTGACAGGTACATTTTGGTGGAGTACGGCGAGAACAACATGGACTTCAACTTGGCGTACAGAATCCACAAGTTGATCGAGATGGTTGGCGAGCTTGGCGTGAAGGGCATTGTCGAAATGTCCAGAGGAGTGAGGTCCGTCTTGATCGAGTACAACGACAAAATCAGCCAGAATGACTTGGTCAGGACCTTGCTTGCGCTTGAGAAGGAGATTGTGTTCACCAACAAGTGGAAGGTGCCATCCAGAATTATCAAGTTGCCCATGGCTTTCGAGGACAAGAAGACGTTGGACGCTGTGAAGAGATACTCCGAGACCATCAGATCCGAGGCTCCTTGGTTGCCCAACAACGTCGATTTCATTGCCTCCATCAACGGCATTGAAAGGTCGAAGGTGAGAGACATGTTGTACACTGCCAGGTACATGGTTTTGGGACTTGGCGATGTCTTCTTGGGTGCTCCTTGCGCTGTGCCTATGGACCCAAGACACAGATTATTGGGAACTAAGTACAATCCATCGAGAACACACACTCCTAATGGATGCGTGGGTATTGGTGGTTCCTACATGTGTATCTACACTATGGACTCACCTGGTGGATACCAGTTGGTGGGAAGAACCGTTCCTATTTGGGACAAATTGACGCTTGGAGCTCACTCCTCGAAGCCCTGGTTGTTGAATCCTTTTGACCAGGTCGAGTTCTACCCTGTTTCTGAGGAGGAGGTGGACAGACTCACCGAGGAGATGAATGCCGGAAAGTTCCCTGTCGAGATTGTGGATTCCGTTTTCGATCACCAGCAGTACATCAGATGGATCCAGGAAAACTCGGAGTCGATCGAGGCTTTCCACAGCACCCAGGGCGGCGAGAAGATGGAGGAGTTTAGCAGATTGATCCAGATCTCGAATGCTGAGCTCGAGCTGGGCAAAACGGGTCCTCAATTATCTGAGGAGGACAAATTCAGCGAGAATGCCGAAATGGTGTATTCTGAATATTCCGGACGTTTCTGGAAATCGCTTGTGACTGCCGGAGACGTTGTCAAGAAGGGCCAGGCGCTTATTGTTGTCGAGGCGATGAAGACAGAAATGACAGTTTTGGCGCCTAGAGCTGGTAAGGTGGCCAAGATCATGCATAAGAACGGTGACATGGTGGATGCTGGTGACCTTGTCGCCGTCATTGAATAAGTTATTGTTGTAACCATATAAAATGAAAGATAATAGACAAACTGGCGTAAAGAGAAATCTTCACCGAAATTAAAATGGGAGAACTGAAAAAAAAAAACAATAAAAAAAAAAAAAAAAACAGATTTAACTCTCTATCAATATCCTTCCAGATGCTTTGTTTCTGTTGAGAAGGACGTGTGGGTGATTTGCCTAACTGACTATGCTGACAAATATTAGCTAATTTGTGAGTACGACATTCATGACAGCTTCTTTCAGAGTCTCAGAAATCACAAAAAACGAAGGAAATATAATGAAATGAAAAGGATATTGTGTGATGCTTCCTAGGAAGTTGGATGCCAATCGGTGCCGCCATGGAGGTAGTATATTTGTGGAGAGTATCAGAAACCACCAATTTTGTAAAGGTGCTAAAAGAATGTCATTGACGAAACTCCACTGAATTTGAAATAAAACAACAAAGATATTTGTTAAATGATGACTTTCTGTAGGGCCCTAAGGCCGAGCTCTCAACATATAACTAAAAGCATCACCACTCGACGATGAAGAAGCATCCATCTGAGAAGACCTTTTTTTTTTCTTTTGTTAACTCTTTTGGCAACAAACACCTCACATACCTCTATTCCCTTGATTTTTTTTTCAAACCACTCATTATTTTCATCTCTCTGCTGACTTCAGTCTCTATTTTGCACCCAAGAGTCGTGCGCGTCTAGGTGCGTTAGCGTGTCTGAAATATCGAAAACACCATCAACACCTTCAGCCTATCTACATAAACCACACTATTTATACCATGTCGGACCAAATTAGTATGGCGGTTGCGTCGCTTCAGCCTGAACAGTGGACGTCATCGCTGAACGAGGCGTTATCAATCTTCGTAACAGACACTAAGGGACAAGCACACAACTTCAGTCCTCTCTTCACGTATCCGATTTTCGGGGAGGCAGAGACGATTTTCGGTTTCCAGGGCCTACGGATCTTCTTGTGCTTCGACTCTGTCACGTTCTTGCCGTTCTTGAACGTGAAGTTCGACAACAAACTAGGAGACATCGAGGTTGATCCCAAGGCCAAGATGCTCGAGGTTTTGCCCGAGCTGACGATCTATAAGGACGAGAACAAGTGGCGTGATGCCATTGAGGAGGAACAGAAGGACTTTGAGATCCCCGGAACGAGAGTTGGCGCCGAGTTCACGAAAAACGGCGAGCTGTACGCCATATATAAGCTCGACTTGGCCTCCGAGCGAGGCGTCGAGATCCACAAGAGACTCCAGGTCTTGGTGCTTTTATTTATTGAGGCGGGCACGTACATCGACTTCAAGGACCCCTTGTGGGAGCTTTACGTCTTGTACAAGACGACCGATCCCAAGCTTCCCGAAATAGTCGGTTTTGCAACCGCCTACAACTACTGGGTGTACCCAGGTCTGGAGGCATTTGACAACGGAGTCGAGAAAGTGCGCAAGAAGGTGTCCCAGTTTGTGGTTTTGCCCCACTTCCAGGGCCAGGCGCTTGGTGGTGAGCTCTATGACAGACTCTACAAGCTCTGGTTGCAGGATGAGAAGGTGGTGGAGATCGTTGTGGAGGACCCCAACGAGTCTTTTGACGACTTGAGAGACCGTGTGGACTTGACACGTCTTGTGAACGATAAAAAAATCGACTTGAACAGTTTGAAGATAGAAGATGTCAACGAGGCGTGGATCAAGGAGTTCAAGCAGCGCGAGAAGCTCGAAAAGCGCCAGCTCCTGCGATTGCTTGAGATGCTCTTCTTGTACCAGCTCAAAAATAGCCCTGCAAAGCCCTCGAAAAAAGCTGTCAGGCTCTTCATCAAACGCAGGCTTTACGAGAAGAACAAGGAGGCGCTCAGCGGGCTTGACGAGCCCACACGGCTTGACAAGTTGCAAACTGCATACGAGTCGCTCGAATCCGACTACTACCGAATTTTGGAGCCTCTCAAATTCACCACCAAGCGTTCTGTTGAAGACGATGGAAGTCAAACGGCTGCAAAGAAATCGAAGCAGGAGTAATCTGCAGGGCAGGCGAGGTTTGGAAGCCACGCAGGAAGCAGACCATGGGAAGAACGCCGGGGGTTACCTGCAGGCCTGGGGTCATGACAGCCTTGAATGACCTCATCCGAAGGCGGATAAAGCGACCCTGCAACGGTGCCGGAAAAAGCTTCGATCTGGAAATGACGGAAGGTTTGGCCATCTTGCATTGGCGGCTTGCGTTGCTCGTGCTCATCGCGTGCGGCCGCTGCTATTGCTAGCAGTTGCGATGAACCCTCGAACTAGAAGAATTTGAAACTCAGTTCATTTTAGTTCATCTGCTTTTGAAATGCCTTGTTCAATGACGTATCGATCTGAGACATGACGACGTTGGTCCATCGCAACAAGGTATGACGTCACGGCGCCTCAGGCCCCACCGGGTCTTACAGCCTTTTGGTAGCATGAGGTGGGCTTTTTGTCCTGCACAATGGAGCAAGTATCTTGTTTTTGGTGGCTCGCGCATGGTTCAGCCAATTTGACTCTCGGAGAATGCGGCAACATCCAATGCCCGCAAAAGAACAAAGCATTTTTTTGGTGTGGGTCACCTCGCTTTCGTTGGGCGGGCCTGGTGCGATTGCTGAATTACGAGATCGGCGGAAATTACGTAATCCGCTGAAACCCTTTTGGTTCACACACTCCAGGAGACTGCCTCTTCTGACTTCTTTTCATTGGCCATGGTTGCTGTCTGCCCTTCAGCTTGCTTCTCAGCTTCCCAATTAAGCCGAATCGTGGACGCAAACTGCGCATACATAGCAAGTTATCTTGCGTGGTCGCATGTCGTCTGTGCAGGACTGGTTGACCTTCGACGCAACCTCCTCCATTGTGGTATAAAAGGAGCCAGCCCCCGGTCAAATCTGCCAAAACGTGAATCCTCAACTCAACTCGTGAAATGCACAGAACTTACTCCTTGAGATCCCAAAAGGCCCCCACCGCTGCTCAATTGCAGTCCCCTCCTCCCCCACCTTCCTCCACCAAGTCCAAGTTCTTTGGCAAGGGCGGCATCACCTCCACTTTCAGAAAGGGGTTGGCCGGCGCCACGGGCCCGGAAATGTCCAGAAAGTTGGCCCAATTCATCAAGATGGAGAAGAACGTCATGAGAGCCATCGAATTGACCGCCAGAGAGCGCCGTGAGACCGCTAAGCAATTGTCGCTCTGGGGTGAGGAGAACGACGAGGACGTTTCTGACGTCACCGACAAGTTGGGTGTTCTCATTTACGAGA
Organism: Candidozyma ruelliae; assembly: GCA_030582895.1. NCBI lineage: Eukaryota > Fungi > Ascomycota > Pichiomycetes > Serinales > Metschnikowiaceae > Candidozyma > Candidozyma ruelliae. The sequence goes on from JAJMHE010000002.1 coordinate 445,740, forward strand.
TTGGTGAGTTGGAGGACCAGTTCATCGACAAGTACGACCAGTACAGAATCACCTTGAAGACCATCAGAAACATCGAGGCCTCTGTTCAGCCTTCCAGAGACAGAAAGCAGAAGATCACCGACGAGATTGCTCACTTGAAGTACAAGGACCCACAGTCTCCAAAGATCTCTGTGTTGGAGCAGGAGTTGGTCAGAGCCGAGGCTGAGTCCCTTGTTGCTGAGGCCCAGTTGTCCAACATCACCAGAGAGAAGTTGAAGGCCGCTTTCAACTACCAGTTCGACGCCATCAGAGAGTTGGCTGAGAAGTATGCCCTCATAGCCGGTTACGGTAAGGCCTTGTTGGAGTTGTTGGACGAGTCTGCCGTCACTCCAGGTGAGACCAGACCAGCCTACGACGGCTATGAGGCCTCCAAGCAGATCATCATTGATGCTGAGAACGCTTTGGCTTCTTGGACTCTTGACGCTGCCGCTGTCAAGCCAACCTTGTCTCTCCACCAGGACGCTGAGGATATTGAGGAGCCTGAGGCCTCCGAGTTGTACGAGGCTGAGGAGGAGTTTGCCAAGCACGACGACACCAACGGTGCCGTTGCCGCTTAAGTGGCGCCCGACCCGACCCTCCGTCATCTTTAATTCTCAATCCGATGTTTTTTTACTTGTTAAACATGAGTTGATGCACTCGAAAAGATCATGCTATCCTGCAGCAACGCTTAGTCTGCTATAGTAATAATTATGTTATAATAGCCGAATCCCCTGTTGTAGTTGTAAATATGCTCAATTGGCCTCACCCATCATGCCAATGAAGAATCAGTGCCTTCTCAACTTCCGGTGACTCGCCTGGCAAGATGTAGATTGCGTTCTTGGTCGCAAGTTCCAAGATTGTGCCAAACGACTTGGCAGCAAGTTTTTTTGTAACTGGTACATCAGTGGGGCCAAGCGGAACTATAGGGAAGAGCCTTGCAAACTCAATCTTGCGGTACTGCTGTGAATCTGTTTCTCTGCCATTGTAGTCACAGGAGGTGCCAAATTCCACCGATCTGTTTTTGATGTAGCCTAACAATTTCAAGGCAATTCTGTGGAGGTTTCTTCCCACAGAGCCCTGGCTTTCAACCTGGGACAGTGGGAACTGGAAAGAGGCATCTTGCAGATCTTGCAGCTCGCTCATGTCAAGCGAGTCAAATCCGTCGGGCTCAAAATCAAGTAATTCTAGGCCTCGGGCTCGTGCGAGCTCGATTTCGTCAGCCAGACGCTGGATATTCCTGCCGATTTCCACATCCTGGTCAGTGGTGTGTCTCAATAACAGGGGAAGCTGGGATGGAGGAATTACCCCAGCTGGCGGCTGGAGAAGAACATTCCTTGCGTAGTTCAACAAAGGGGGGCTTTCCCAACTGATTTCACTCAATAATTCCCAAAGCTGACACTTTCTAGGCCTCTTCGTTGTGTGTTGGTCAGCAAGAAGGCTCTCCACCTGGTACTGGCGCATGTACAACTGGTACCCAAACGCCTCTGTGGACTGGACGGTTTCACTGTCTACCACCAAAAGCTTACGTTTACTTTTGCCCCTTCTGTGCTCCAATGTAGTTGATCTAAGAAGGGCCAGGGTGGTGGAGAAGTGGGGGTCTCTTGAGGTGTGGTCCCTATTGAGAGACTTCGACAACTCCTCGTTCAAGAGCTCAATGGCGCCGAAACTGTCATCAAATCCGAGATTGAGTAGACTGTTGCCGTGAAAATCCACTGGCTGTCCATTCTGCACGATCTCCCCGTTGGTGTCTAATTCGAAGTCTGCCTCCACGAACGTAGATTCGTTGCCTCGAATGGTGGCCATAGTCTGCTCCAAAATATCGTCAAGCAGCTTATCCAACGCGTCCGCACGCTCAGCATGGGAAACATACTCCTCAAGACATTCCTGGATGGTTTTAAACCTTCCGTGGGTCTCCAGCGGGTCCTGAAACCACTCGTCCTCCCAGTTGTCGAAGTCTCTCATTGTAAAGTGGGGACAATCCTGAAGCGGAACATGAGCTCTCTGTCTGACAGGTTTGCTAGTTTCGTCGCCAAAAAAGCGATCAAAACAGACAGGCTTTTGTAGCTTCAGGTGCACCATCGAGACATCCTCAAACACGTAGTTTACCTGGTGTCTGTGGATTAAAGTGAGACCGTACATGAGGTTTGCGGCCATTCTGAGCAGAATATTGGATTCTTTTGGGTTTCCCACCATCTTGCACGCTGCTGGGATGGAGATACTGGTGATCTCTTTTTTGGATAGCTTTTTGTGTGGAGCGGAGGATCCCACTGTGGCCATGATCCAGGCAGCGCCGAGGCCTGGTTCAGCGTTTTGCACTAGGTTCATTGGAAAAAGAAGAAGTAGCTGGGAATAACTTGGAAATCAGGGGGATCTGGGGTTTATATACGGGGAATCTGCAAGGGCCCTAAGCGAGGCGATTATTATTTAGCCCCCAGGAGGCGAACTCAAGACGTTTCCTTTTTTTTTTAGTAAGTAGAAAGAGCAATCAAACAAGTCGAATAAGATGATGATTGCGTTATAGTCGATTAGGATTTAGCAATGCTATGAAGATCATAGCCACTTGTTCATGGTTATGACGGTTTTTGCAGCCAAATTAACAGAATTGACATACACGAGAAGGGTCGATTCCAGCGAAAGTTGTGATCTTCTGGGTCGTACGCGACTATATGATACCTTAAAAGAGTGTACATTTATTTTTTTGTAGTTCTGGAGAGGTTTGTTGTGAAAATGCTTCCTTTTTGAATTTGAGCATGGATCGCTGATTTCGCAGCCAAATATGAAACAACTTGATGCTCATATAAAACACTTCTGAGACGACAAGAAGAACTCGCAATCTTCGGTATTTGCAGACTTTGATTGATAAGCATGTTTTACGAATCCCATCGAAGTTGGGGTTGAAAGCCACAAAGGAAAGCATTACAAAATGCACGACGAATAGCTCACTATGGATATCGTTGTATGTTACTGCCAGCGACGCTCGGCGGGAAAACCAACCCGGGGAACTCTAATCTTTACCAAGTGAATTGGATTCCGTGATTCTGTACTACTTATAGTTGCAGATCTAGTCAAGCTACCGGACTGGTCGTATTTGATGTGCTGAGAGGAACAGCTTGTATTTTCTCGAATGACAAATTACCGGGTCCTTACTTCTTGCTTATCTCCAACTACGTCTAGAAATTTTATCGAAGTAATTTGAATCATGAAGTTTGGCTGAGCCGAAAGCTTGCTTCTCTCCATCTTCTACTATCGATCAGAAAGTCAAGCATAGCGATAGTTGAAATATTACAAGGGAGAAATTGCAAGTAGAAACGCACAATCTTTCGTTCAGGCACAAAAGTGGCAATTTAGCCGCCCTAGCTTTCATCACTATCTCCACATCTACACCAGCTGTGTTGCTCAGGCCTCTGTTTCACATGTGCACCAGTTTTGCGAGAATTGATGTCATTTTTGGAAACATATAGGCGGTTTCGCAGACGTCATAGCCTGATTTCCACAGAACCCGAGCCTTCTCTATTTGAACCTATTCTCAACGGCCAAGTCCGATCTGGGGATCCGGCTTCCATATCGCAATCTCAGTCACCGCCTCAACCTCGAAATCATGGAGAAATTCACCTAAAAAGCCAAACATCCCTATCCTTCTAGAGACTGAGAATGAGGAAGAATTTGACACTTTCAAGACATTTCCAAACAACACCTCCCCTGGACTCCAACGGTATATTGCTCATTTGCAACCACTAATCCGCGATCTCGGGAAGCGGCTGAACCAGTGAGAGCACTCCACAGAAGTGCACTCAATTCTCGTAATTTGGATCAGAATCTTCGAATTCTACCTCCAAGGAACCCAAGATCCAAATTGTCCTTCAAGCTTTCATTTTTTTTTTTTTTTTTGCCCTCCTCCCTGTTCTGATTCATCTCTTATCTGCCAATGTCACGAGGCGCTGCCTGCACTCCGCTGCCCTTGGCACTATATAAGCTCCCCTTTCCCTCCCAAAACCTCATCTTCAACATGGTCGCAATTGCTCGTTTGGCAGTGGCCGGTTTGGCTGCTTCTGCACAGGCTCTTTCTATAGTTCCTTCGCTTCAAAGCATTTTCGGCTCCTCCGTGCCCGCCATCAAAGATCCTCAAAACACGATCCACACTTTCCCCGACGACGACCAGAGACCAATTCCCGGAAACAGTCCCATCATCCAGTGTGACGCAAACACGCCACAGCTTTTGGACTTGCAGAAGGTCGTGATTGACCCAAATCCGCCAGTCAAGGGGGAGAACTTGACCTTTGTTGCTGAAGGTGTCTTGAAACAGGCGATCACTGATGGAGCGTATGTGGAGGTGGACGTCCGCTACGGATTCATCCGTTTGATCCACCAAACTTACGACTTGTGTCTGGAGGTGCACAACGTGGACTTGGAGTGCCCTATCAAGAAGGGAGCCCAGGTGATCTCGAAACAGGTAGCCATTCCCGAGGAAGTGCCTCCAGGAAAGTACATCGTCCTTGCTAGAGCATACACCAAAGAGGACGTGCTTATCACCTGCTTGACCGCCACGGTGGAGTTCCCACCCAATTGAGCTACGAGCTGCTATAGAAATGACGGAATGCTTAGATTAGTTACACACTCAGGAAGCAAGCATGAGGTTCGCCGTGAGCGAATCGAACCGCTCCTTGAATAATTTCATTTGCACGTGCAACAACTCGCTGTAGATGACCTGGCCCTCGTTGGTTTTCATCAACTCTCGGATCTTCTTTTCGCTTAGCCTCCAAGCCACAGTTTCGGTCACAGTGGTGTAGGTTACCTGTCTGTACTGGCTGAGCTCCAACAAGTCGCCAAACGCCGTGTTGGGCAAGATGCTGGAGTGTAGTTCTCTGTCGTCGCTTTCGAATTTGCAGATTTGCCTGACTAGGCCAGATTCGAGAAGGAAGAAAGAAGGTCTCTTGCACGCAGTGTCGTAGAAACACATATCAGCGGGTATCGTCTCTTTGGTGAAAAATGGCGCCAATTTCGACCAGAACTTCTCGTCCTTGGTGGATAAATCGCCAAACGTGATCATTATGAGTGGAAGCGGTTGCTTCTTGAAGGAAGAGTCTGAGCTCAGGTAGTACCGGCTGCGAATCTTCTGCTCGTCATTCGCTGTTCTTGTCGCTGCCTGGTAGATCTGATTCGTCCTTGGAGTTCCAAAATGAAGAGGGTAGTTTTGCATCGGGGGCTTGCCTATGCTGTTGTGGCGTTTATCAGTGTTGACTGAGGGAACGCCTCTCATGCTGGTTCTTGGTGGAGCAGTACCCTGGAGATTTATGTATGTTTTCAAAAACGAGTTTTCACACCACTCAAGGGCATAGTTCAAGCTGCTGAACATCTGGACAGAAAGAGACTTGGAGTCCTCCCAGAGTCCAGCATCCCTCAAGGCGACAACACTGTCGTCGTTTTCCTCCACCGATGAGATAATTAATTGAGTTTGGAACTCATTTGTAAGGTTTAAAATTCTTCTGAAGCCTTCAGCAGCTGAGAAATCAATCGAGTCCACTCCCTTCATATCGAGAATAAGAAATTTGATCGGGTTCAAGCTGAACTTGCCGTTTTCGAAACGGGCCCTTATCGTCTTCTCGACACCCCCAATGGACCCAAAGAAGATCGTGCCCTGAAGCTTCACCACACAGATCTGGTTTCCAACGTCCTTCAAGAACTCCTGCTGCTTGGGGTGTCTCAAAACGGTCGATCTGGCAACAACACCAGTGTATATGCCTCTCACGACTGGTCTTCTGGCAGCTTCAATGACAAAGAGCATACAGGCAAGCAAAATGCCCGCCAAAATGCCATACACAAAGTCCCACGCTCCCATCACCACAACGATGATAATGATGGTGGTGTATTCGATCTTGCGAAGACGGCCCCAGGTATCGTATATTGCCTCCTTGAGGAGTTCGTAGCCCAAAAGGAAAATCAAAGAACCAACCACACACACTGGAATGTAGCCAATAACAACAGGGCCTGCCATCATCACACAGGCCGTGGCCACAGCCAAGAGAATGCCCGCAAGTCTGTCGTCAGCTCCAGCTCTGATGAAAAGAACAGAGTTGGTGTACACGAGGTAGTTCTGAACAGATCCAATGAGTCCAGATAAGGCGTTGGACAAGCCGTGAGCTACCAATTCACGATCCACATCGAACTGGTCCATACCCACGGTCACAGCCAAGGCTGGTACGTTGATGGGAACATGCAAAATGCCAAAGAAGGTCAAGGCCAACATTTTGGGAAACTGTTTGGTGATGGCCATCACGTCGATCTGGGAGGGTCTGAGGTACTTGTAATGAGCGTACCAAGGTTCGTGGTTCACCACAGCAGGGAACACCCAGCCGTATTTTCTTGCCTTGTCGAGGTCCAAGTTGGGCGCAGCAAGCACCACAATGTGGAAAATAGCAAAGACAATTATGAAGTAGACTGGAACGAGAAGGGAGTGGTGAATGCGTCTATGGAGGAAAATCAAGATCACCGTGAGCACAACCGGAAGCAACCACTCCAGGAGCGTTATGTAGTTTCCAAAAAGAAGCAGGGCGGTCTCCCAGTCGTACCTTATGCCACCCTCGAGTCTGGAGGACACCTCAATGCCCGTAACTATCAAAAAGTAGCCCACTCCGCCAATGCAGCCTACCAAGATGTGTCTGGGGAAAAAGCCCACGAGGGACCCGAGCCGGAGCTTTCCCAAAAGGAAAAAGACGATTCCCGTCACAATTGAGGAGACAGCGTACGCCACAAACGTCGTGGCGATGATGGCATCGTGACCTATGTCTGGCGAAGCGCTCTGCATTTCCGCCTTGATGGAGAACGCCATGGCGTGGAAAAACGGCGTTACCTCGATCATCTCCGAGCCTATGCCTGCCTTGAATGCTGAACCGCCGAGTGAGTACACCAACTGGGACACAATAGTAGAAATGTAGAACATCGACAAGCCCGTGGGTGCCATGTCTGCAAAAAGCGCCTCGCCAATGGGAAACATGATCATTCCATAGGAAAGGCCGTCCAAGACGTTCAAAAGCACGCCGAGGAAGACCGCAGGAAGGTACTGAATGGGCCGTAGGAGGTTCGTTCTCAACAGCGGTTTCTGAAACTCGACATTGGGGCCCTGCTCCAAACGACCAGGCCAGGCGGCATCAGGACCAGCAGAGCCGTATGTGACCGATTCTCCCACGGAGCCCTCGTTCACATAGAACTTCTTGTCCCTGTCGACCAAGGGCGTTGTGGAGTCCGCGTCGTCCACATCGAGAAACTTTCTCTCGTTTTCCCAGCTGGGCTCTTTCAGGTAGTGGGAGCCTCCCTCGATCGGAATCGGCTGGTGTTCCGAGACATACTCTTCCTGGAAGGTGTTATCTTGATCCTGGTCCTCGTCGCCCACCACGCCTATAGTGGCCAAATCGGCGGTTTGTTTGTGGACTTCCACTCCACTAAGCACCACAGGCAGGTTCATAGACACCGAGTACCTGTGGTTCACCGAGACATAGGACCGTCCGAGGTCACAGTGGCTCTGGTCCGGGTTCGACAGAGAGTGGGAGTCGGATGCCGGCATTGAATAAATAGAGGATTTGGTTTTAGTGTGGTTTGGAAGTTTTCCAGTTTTCGAGTCCCAGACTCTTCAATATGAATGCAATAAGGTTCAGCGCCGTATTGCAAATTTCCACCGCCTGTTGATAACGGGGGCTGTCTGCAGTACGCCCGGGTCTGATAAGGGCACAATGGCTGGCGAATTAGATACGAAAGTTTACGAGAGCCACTAAGGGCAGGCGAAAGAGGTTTCGTCGAATGAGGTGAAGTTCTGGGGGGTTTAGTATGGCAGTTGAGGGCGACCTTTGCAAGAAACTAGGATCTCACCACCCGCGTGGAAGTGGGTGCAAATCGATAGGCTGGGAGTGGGCCAATGGTTTTTTGATGGTACATTGACCGAGAGAACAAGAATCTGTTTCGTTTTTGACTGAATGAGTAAGCTGGAAGTTGTCCAAATCAAAATATCTAAGATTAATGTTGCTCTGTGGTTGGCGCTGGTCCTTGTATTTGGCTGCAAACTAGACTCTGTCTCCACTTTCATTTGTGTAGGTCCATTGTGATACAATTGTGATGTAATAAGTAAAAAAGCTTGTACTTCGTAATCTTTTGGATTGCTTTAGGGGTGAATTTGGAGACATGCCTAGCTGGGTCGAGAACACTGACTGTGGCTCAACTGACTCTGATTGAGTCAGAACGACCACAGATTCACTAAAACAAGGATGAATCTCGGGAAAACCCATGGAATGTTGTGAATGTGGCTTAAGCATTAACTTACTGAGACTTTGGGAAGGTTTTAGTGCAAGTGGGCTTTGCTCCCCAGCTTTCACGGGCAAGCCAAACACAATGAAGGAACCAAAACAGAGAAAGCTCAATACTCACGAATTTTATTACTCGAATGAAGAAAATACATCTCTGCCACGAAAATCAACAATCTTAATACGAACTCTTGTGCCTATGTATTGGATGTTACTGTAGCTTCGGCATCGAGAGGTATGACTCACATCTGTAGTAGAGCTTGTCATTTTTCATGAGGATTGGGCACCTTTGAGGTACCTTGATAAAGGCATTCATCGCCCCAGATACGGCGGACTCAGGGTAATAATTAATTGCCTCGTCTTTTTTCATTTCATCTTGTATTTGGGCGAGAATTTGTATGAGGCGCCATTTGAGAGGAATTCTACAGCTTAAGACAGCCAACTACTCTGGGTAAAAGCTTCTTGATCAAACCTGTGTAGCAAAATACTAAATTCCTAGGCTATCTTCTTCAAGCCTTTGCCAACCATTGTATTCTCCCTTGTCTCACTGGATCTTAAACAACTCACAAAGCGAGCGATTTCGAGCCCTGGAATGGCTGCAAAAAATGACATATCTTGACAAAATTAAGGCACTTTGTCTAAAAACAAAAGAAAAAATTATCAAACCAATTCTGGAGTCTGGCATTTCGTGACGATCTCGGATCGCCTTTTTCCCATTCCAATCCATCGCTGCTGCGTCTAAATAATACGTACGCTTCTGGGAAATTTGAGACACCTCAGTCAAACAGGTAACAACAGAAGATCTGATGACGATAGCCGAGGCACCCATGAATAATATAAAAACAGCCTTCTCGAGCGTCAAGAGTAGACCACGAAATGCTCTTTATCTTGTTTTTGTTGGCAGTGTGTGCTGCCCAGCAGTTTAGGCCTCTAAGGCCTTCTGAAGACAACTTCTACCAGGCACCCGCCAATCTCTCTTCTTACGAAAACGGCGACATCATTAAATTCAGACCCGCTCCCGCCTTAATAAGATCGGTCTACTTTCCCGCCAATGTCAAGAGTGCGTGGCAGCTTTTGGTTCGCTCAGAAGACTCTCACGGAGTTCCCAACGCCATAGTCACCACGATCCTCGAGCCATACGATTCAGACCCAGATAAGCTAGTTTCGTACCAAGTCGCCCAGGACGCTTCAACCCAAAACTGCAGCCCTTCGTATTCGTTCTTGTTCAACGCCCCAATGCTGACATTGATGGTGCAACTCGAGATGTTCTTGATGCAAGGAGCACTCGCCAAAGGCTGGTTTGTGGTGGTTCCTGACTATGAAGGGCCACAGGGAGCATTTACAGCGGGAAAGCAGGCGGGGCATGCGACATTGAATTCGGTCAGGGCAGCCCTAAAATCAGGAAATTTCACCGGCATCAGTAATTCAGCCAAAGCAGCTCTTTGGGGGTACTCTGGAGGCTCGCTAGCATCTGGCTGGGCCGCTGCTCTTCAACCCACGTATGCTCCAGAGCTCAAAGAAAACTTGGTTGGAGCTGCTTTGGGGGGCTGGGTCACCGACATCCAACTCTCTGCGGAGGCCATAGATGGGCAGATGTTCAGCGGTTTTATTCCAAATGCCATAAACGGCCTCCTGAACGAGTACTCAGAAGTGGACCAAATCTTAGTTGAACAGCTTGCGGATGGCAGGAAACCAGCTTTTGATGCTGCTACAGAGAACTGTCTTCTTCCCTCTCTCCTCACCTACGGATACGAAAATTTCTTTACGGGAAACGACCCGTGGTTCAAAAACGGGCTCGACTTCTTTGAGATTCCAGAGATACGAGAGATCATCGACAACAACACCCTAGCACTTAAAGAAGATGGGCCGGTGCCAGAGATTCCGCTTTTTGTGTTCCACGGCGCTGTTGACGAGATTGTTCCTCTTCTGGGTGCAGTAAGAGGGTACGAGAACTTCTGCAAATGGGGAGCCAAAAGCATCGAGTTCACCGTTTCCAACCTGACAGGCCATATATTAGAATGGGTGGCAGGAAGTGGTGCAGCTTTGACTTGGCTCGAGAGAATGCTCAACGGAGAGACACCAGTGAGAGGGTGCCAGAAAACTTATCGCTCGAGCAATATACTCTACCCTGGGGCGGATGTTCAGTACCACCAGCTTTTGAGAACGTCGTTGAGTTCCCTTGCTGGAGGTAGATTGGGCGAGACTACTCGAAACATCACGAGGTCGAACTTGCTCAGTTTTGTGGTTCAACAAGCGGTGGGAGCTGCCCTTAGAGCTGCTGGACCGATCCCATTCAAGAGAGATTTGGCTGAGTCTAGGGAGTTCAAAGGCGTAGATGAACTAATCTGGAGAGTGTTCAGCCAGCTAGGGCCCCTGAAAGAGCTTTTCGACTCCATTTTCTAGCTCAAAGTGCCAAGGTTACGAAAATATATTGGATGAGATGGTCAGAGTTGTTAGAAAGGGTCGAGAAAGCTAGATTGCGAGTGAAGAGTATCTCATATTCGTCTTCTTTGATATGCCATTATATAATTGGGCACCCAAACACTTCTATTATGTTGAGTGGTACCAATAGGATAGCGGCTTTTCATTCCATTTGTTTTGCTACTTCATTATCTACATCTACATCATATCAATAGGTTCGTCGATTCATACTCATAAGCTCATCGAATGATATTCATTTCACGTTACGTCCAGTCTCGCTCTTTCACCAAAGCACAGAACCGTTCCATCTCACTCACAGCGGGGAGAATCCTCTCCTGGATTGTCTTTGTATGCCTTTTGTACACAAATAGCATGGCGGCTTGCTCGTCCGTGAATCTTCTCTGGAGTTTCATAAAATACAACCCACAGGCATTGCAGAGGGATCTAGAACCACCGGGACCTCTTCTCCACTCTGGAGTCGAAGTTGCTCCACACTGGTGGCAGAATGTCTCACACTTCTTTTTGCGGCCTCTTTTTCTTGAGGCGTTTGAGCTTCCTCTCATACACTGTTCGTCAACAGAAATTGAATGTGTAATTTTCTGAGGACCAGAAATAGAGCTGTGTCTGATTGGTTCACGACTGTTGCTCTTGAAAGTAGACCTGACATGGCTGCTCAAGGGGAACCTTCGAGTTGGCTGCTGAGGAGCACTAATAATATAATTATTAGCACACTCGTGTGGAGGTGTGACACTTGTTGATTTCGAAGAGACCGACACTGACGGACTAGAAGATTCTGGTGAAGATGGCTGTGGAAGAGGCAACATGAGAGACCTGTTCTGACCAAGAGCCTGGAACTGTCTGATTCTCTCAAGAATCTCGTTCACAGAGGGCAATCGGTTGGTGTGAACACGAGGAGCACATAAGTCTTCTTTAGGCAAGCTTGGGTAGTTTTCAGCGGCGTTGATCTCCCAAGCAGAAAAATAAAGCATTATTAAGTGGAGAGGCAAAAGTGAATGTGAGAGATTATTTGTGTTACGGATATATATGTGAGAAATGGTCTGAGTTGGGAAGGTAGAGCGCTACACTTATAGTTGTACAAATGGAAACATTGTTGAGACATGAGGAAATAGATAGAATTGACACTTTTTGGTCATCCTAGGCCAGGAAAAGCGAGTTTAGAACCAGAGGTAGCCAGAGGAGACCGGAAGCATAGTTCATGGGCGAAAGCTGGAACTGTGCAATTGAGTGAGTCTCAGAATAATTTTGTAATATTTTTGTAAAAGAGCGAAGCAGAGAAGGCGCTACTTTCGTGAGGTTCTAAACTTGCCTTTTTGGTGAACACAGCCAAAGATGGATGACCTTTATTTGACAGCTTATGAAACTGGTGCGTCGCCTTCAGAGTTCGACAATGAATTGATCTGCCATGCGCTGCGTAACAAGCTTTATAATATAGGTAGATGAAGAGATCTTAAAGCAAAGAGTTGTAGAGTATTAAGTCGAAATGACGAACCTGTAGTCTGGGTCACTCTCAGTTGGATGATCTATGACATGTAGCATGGCATCGAGCAACTACTTTGGAGGATCGCTTCTTATAATGATAGGATTATATGGAGCATCTAATAGAGATAAAGCTGCAGATTATATATTAATATATACATTATAAATTGAATCTGAAAGGTCGATTTTTGGATTCCATGATTTTGATTCGTCTCCTTCAATGCCAACAATCAAGAGCGATAACGCGTAGATTGCATCATTGTCCCTCATCATTGCCATCTCCCTCAAGCTTCTCATGCTTGATATTCTGATTATTTCTACGAAAAAGAAAGAGCCAGTAAAGTTGCTATGAGCTCTTGGGAGCTTCCTCAGAGACTTTCGAATATATAGTTTTCGACCCGAAGTTCGGCCTCTTTCGTCTCTAAATATAATTTGATGACCTGTTCCCAAATGGAAGATAACCACAATTAAGTTGCATTAAATGTAAGTTTAAAACCCTTGAAATTTGGCAGCCGAAGGGGAAATGCTGAGTGAAGAGTCCTAACACTTTTCGACCATATCGACCTCCCAAAACAGCACGTCCGAAATTTTATTTCGACCCTCTCATACACAGCCCCAGGCTAGCTCTAATCAAGCTAAGTATTTAGCTTTGTGTCTTTCCCACCCCCTCCTCACCCCTTTGTCCATGGTTTGCAGCCATTCCGAGCGCGAGATAGGGGTCACTCAATGGGCCGAGGTAAACAGAGAAAGTACAATTTGAAGCTCCAGAGTTTTGATTTCTTTCTCAAAGTAATCCTCAGATCACCGAATATTGTTTCGAAAAGCGTTTTCGATCATCCCAATATAGATGCCTTCGCTTTCTTCGACCGTTTTTGCGATCGCTGCTGACACATGAGCCTCCTCGATTAGCCACCTCACTATTTTTCTACAACACTAGCCATCCAAAGACGAGAATCAACTCATCGAAAACGTTATGCTTCTTGAAACTCCTGTCACTTGCTTTTTTTATTATCTCTTTCATCGGAGACCCTTGGTCCCTCTCCTGGTCTCGGAGTGTCGCATACGTCATAGCCACAGGCGTGCATATCGGCTCCAGGATGGTCCGGCCCAAGCCACGACTAAACCACCACATTTCCTTTCTTTTTCTTTTCTTTTTTTTTTTATTTCCATTTCCGATCTATTTCTAAGACTAGTTGGTGACCGGAGCTGGCCGCAAAAACCCAGACACCCCGTATCCTTTAAGCTTCCTTAGCTGTACTCTGCAACAGGCGCGCCGCACAGTATCTACACTAAACTGCTACATCATTATCACGAACTTACTACTACGCCATGTCTGAAGACAGCCCGCTTTTGCACACGCCACACCAGCGATATGTGGATAACGGCGGAGATAACGCCAACACTAACTCCGCTCCACACCACCAAAACAACCCCCGAAACTCGTCTCCTGCAGCGACCCCGGAATCCACGGTAGAAGAGAACCTCTTGAAGCCTCGCGAGATAGAGGAGGAGAAACACCGCCAGTTTCTACGAAGACGGTTCTGGTGGTTCTGCATACTCGGCGTGCTAGCGCTTTGCGTGCTCCAGCTCTCGTTTCTCCCCAGAACATCGCTAAACAGGGACTTCAGGCGCTGGCACGACTTGCACTTGACGAAGACCGACTTGAAGCGGATTTTTCTCGTCCAGTTGAAGATTGGGCGCCCGGACGAAACCGGATCCACAAACGAGGAGCACATTGGCGAGTGGCTCCGCAACTTCACTAACATAGACAGCGATGGCGTGACCTTGGCAGATACGGAGAACCCAAGCTTGGCGAGTTTCGTGGCGGAGGAGTTTCTGAAAATGGGCTTCTCCGTCAGTTCTCACCAGTACGAGCTTCCTGGGCTGCTAAGGACGCCGCAGGAGTCGAGAGTCGAGCTCGTGGACTCGAAGTCGAGTAGAATCTTGTACTCTGCAGATTTGGCGGAGGTGACCGATTCGTGGCGCTTCAAGCAGAAAACAACGCCTGCTTTTTTTCCTTTTGGCGCTTCTGGCGCTGTCACAGGCGATTTTGTCTATGTGAACGGAGGCAGCCCCCGTGACTATGCCTTGCTTCTGCAAAACCAGATAGGCGTTGCTGGCAAGATCGCCTTGATTGCGAGCTCAGAGTCGCCAGAATACGCTGTTACAGACCGTGTGGACTATGCCATTGCCCAGGGCTGTCTGGCGGCCATCGTTATTGGACCCCAGGACCTCCCGCTGACGGTGTCCAGAAACTATAAACCGGGAGAGGTGCCTGAGGAGCACTTCCGTGTGCCCGCGAGCTTCAACTCGATGCTGCCCATTTTGGAGGCGTTGGGCCCGGGCAAGGGGAAATTCTCGAATTGGAGGTACTCACCCGTGTCGAATCTGCTTCGAATGAAGATCAGCTCGGAATTTGGTGGCCCAGAGCTCAAGGCAAGGGTGGTTATGGGCTACATAAACGGCGTCTTGAACGACGGAGAGATTGTAATTGGCGCCTCCAGAGACTCGCTCACTTCGTTGAATCCTGGCAGTAGCCACGCTATTATGCTCGAAGTCATGCGTGCATTCAAAAGGCTCCGTCGTCTTGGGTGGAAGCCTTTGCGTACTATCAAGTTTGTGTCTTGGGACGCCTCGAGAAGTGGGCGTCTTGGTGCCAGAGCTGCTTTGCAAGACCAGAAAGTGTTTGCTGATAACATGCCCTTGCTCGCCTACATTAATCTAGACGAAGATGTGGTGACAGGCAGCCACTTCTCCGTTGACCTGAACCCCGTGCTCAACCACGTCATTAACCAAGTTGCTGAGATTATTCCCTTTTCCAAGAACTCGACGGCATACAGACGGTTGATGAAGCTGCTGGGCGAAGAGACCCCGTTGGACGATGACGACGATGACGAACAGGAGACCTCTTTGCTTCACTACTGGCGCAGGGAGAGCGGCGCAAACATCAACAACGTTCTTGGTGATGTACTTGCTTCGAATGATGCTGGTGCATTTCAGCTTGAAAATGATACCCCCGTGGTGAACTTCAAGTTCTCACAAAGCTCCCAGCGCAACGAGTCAACCTACGTTCCCGAGCTGGACCACTACTCCTACGGATGGTTGACTGAGGTAGACCCGGGCTTCGATCTTCATGGGCTGCTTGTTAGATTTCTAGGCCTTTTGGTGCTTTCGCTCGAGGAACGAGAGGTTATTGACTACCGTGTTGAGCCATATTTCGACTTTGCGGGCCAAAGACTTGCGCTTTTCAGGGACCTCATGAGTGAGAAGCTTGGCGAGTGGGCCACGGAGAAGATCGATACCCGCATCCTCGAAAGGTCCTCTCTTCTCAGAGACATTTTAGAGAAAAGAAGCATGCCGTCTTTGATCAAACGGGGATTCTGGACGAGCGATGAGAAGGAGATCACGCTCTTGGATGTCTTGGACCAGTTCGAGCAGCTTCTCAAGGACGCCGAGGCCCAGGCCTTGATCTTCGACGCCTACAACCACGACGTCGAGAACTTGTTGACCGAGGACTACCCGTGGTACAAGATTCTCAGGAAAGTCCACATTTACGTCAAGTGGAAGGTCACAAACTACAAGCTCTTGCGGGTCGAGAGAGATTTGGCAAGGACGCACGAGGACCTCGAGTTTGGCAGCAACTTGGTCAATCGCCATTTCATGTATGAAGCGCCTCAGAGGCCTGGAGTTTGCTACAGTGAGAAAGAGAGAGAACAGAGAGGAGCGTTTGCGTCCTTCTACCAGGCTGTTGAGGAAGGCGACTTCGAGCAACTCGTCAAGCTCATCACCATTCGCTACGAGCATCTCCATATTCTTCACAAGAAGATTCAATAAGTCTGGAAATGGAGAATCATGAAGGATTTGTTCTGATTTCTGATATTGGTTTTGGCGTATTTAAACTTTGGAAGGCACTATTTTGCAGCCGGTGGTGCGGCATGCGACATCCAAGAAAAAGAAAATGCTCCGCTCACAATAGGCCAGTGCGAATTACATCTACATACGAGTGGGATATATCTGGGCACTTTTCTCATTGTCGTTCCTTATAATTTTTTCATCTCATCCTCCACGCATACACGATGATAGACCTAAATCTGATATTCTCGTTTCAGATTTTCTTCATTATCCTCAGGGAGACCCTTGAGACCGCCATCATCATATCGGTGCTTCTACTGTTCATCAAGAAGAACTACCCAGAGCCCGATGAGACAGAGGTTCCCGATGAGTCAGAAGAGGCTGCTGCTGTCAGAAAAGCTAAAACTACGCAAATGAAACAGATGACCCGAGGACTCAGACTCCAGGTCTGGCTCGGCGCCGTGTGTGGCTTGCTGGTGTGTTTGGTGATTGGTCTTATCTTCATTACCATGTTCTACTTTGTGGAGAAGGACCTCTGGTCGTACACTGAGAGGCTCTGGGAGGGTGTTTTCTCGCTTCTTTCTAGTATTCTCATCACGCTTATGGGCGTTGGCTTGCTCAGAATCAACAAGAAGATGAAGCTCAAGTGGTGGGTCAAGCTCGGAGACGCCTATGCCTCTCAGCTGCCCAACAAGCTCGACAACGAGAACATCACCGAAATGGAAGACCTTGGCACTTCCCAGGATTCGGATGCCCTTTTGGCGGGCTCTGCTCCTCCCCCAAAAAGACAGAAAGAGAGCTTCAGCAGCAGGTACTTCTTGGCCATGTTGCCATTTGTCACCACCCTTAGAGAGGGTCTCGAAGCTGTTGTTTTCGTGGGCGGAATTGGTATGTCTCAGCCTTTGTCTTCTCTTCCATTAGCTGTGTTGGCTGGTGTTGCGTGCGGTGCTACAGTTGGCTATTCCTTGTACAGAGGTGGGAACAAGCTCTCGCTCCAGTACTTCTTGATCTGTTCCACCTGCTTCTTGTACCTAGTCAGTGCAGGTCTCACCAGTCGAGGCGTTTGGTTCTTGGAGTTGGAGAGGTACGTGAGACTCTGTGGAGGTCTTGACGTCAGCGAAACAGGCAGTGGCCCGGGCTCGTACGATATCAGCACGGCGGTTTGGCACGTGAACTGCTGCAACGGTCTTACTGACGGGTGGTGGATGGTTGCCAACGCTTTGGTGGGTTGGACAAACACAGCTACTTATGGTAGTGTTGCATCGTACTTGGCCTACTGGCTGTTTGTCATTATCTGGCTTCGTTTAAGATTGTACGAGGAGAAGCACTGCCACTTGCCGCTTATTCCTATCAGGTGGCAGTTGAAGAGGATACGGAAGAAGTTGGAGCACTACGAGGCAGTTCACAAGAGGGGCATCAGCTCCCAGGACGAACGCGAAGCGGAAGCAGCCGCCTACATGACATAATTGCATTAATAGCGTAGGGTATTTCGTGGTCTGGGATGTATCAACAAAAGTTGAATGGGATTGGATTTGTAGAGTAGTTGTTAGGGATTAGGCTCCGTGTTGAGATACGCCGGCAACAATCGACTTCTTGGAGAAAAGAGTTAATCTGAATCAAATTATTAAGTCACTCATCCGAATATGTTACAAAATAATTATATGGAACGGGGCTAAAAGCTGTTTGGTCTAGCCTTTGATATCAGAAGCAAGGCGAGAGCGTTGATTAATTTAAACTTTGTACTTCTTAAACCGACATTGATTTTTGTAAGGCTTTTCGCTTTGTGGATGTTAAGATTGACTACAAAATTTTTACTGTTGAGGATTTGTAGCACTGCTTAAGGTCTACCCTAGTTCAAGTAGCGCAAGATTTCAATGTATGCTCTGGCCTCTGCCAGAAGGAATTGGTTTCTCCTTGCCGTTCTAGCTTTCAATTATCATCATCTCTTACACCTCATTTTGTCGCTTTTTGGATGTTAATTCTTGTAACCTGATAATGTGATGTGAGAGATAGTCGGATATGGCCGATGTATCGCTGAAATTCTAATCACCCCAAACAAACTTGAACTGCAATCCAAAAGTGGGTCTTTTTAAGCCTCTCACACCTCTCTCTTCCATGTCTTTATTTATTTTTTTTTTTTTTTTCTTTTTTGCTACGGCTCTTTGCTACGGAGAATTCTGCTGGTGCCTTTCCGTATTGTCAGAAGGAGAATAGTTCAAGATTCCAACTCCAACAATTTTACTACCAAATAAAGGATCCTCTTAAGTTCTCTTAGTGAAGAACCTGATTGATCAAGATTTTCTCTTTTCGCCAATTGTGACATTTTTGTTGAAATTCGAACCTAATTTCACCTGGAGCCCGGCGTGAGTCTACCTCCGAGGTACAGTATCTCCCAAACCGCTGAACTCCACCCCATTGATCCGGCAATTCTAGAATCCAAAAAGACCAAAAATCAAGCGGAACCTGTCCAGAATCGTAAAATCATCCAAAACCAATATTCAATTTCTTCCCTTTCGGTGTTGACCTGTACCCCCCTGTGGACCAACCCGATGACTCTTGGATCGCGATTTGCAGCCATCGGCGATGACATCATAGGCCAGAAACCGCCAGGAGCGTCAGATTTGGGCGATGAAAAAGAACTAAAAAATATCAATTTAATTCTTTCAAGCTCATAAATCCAGTCCCCAGAAACACCTAGCCAAAAACCAACTTCTCCAGAAAGCCCTGCTTGTCACGCCCCTCACGCGAATGTGCATTCCGAGGTGAGATCCAAAACTAAACAAAAAAACCAACCACATCACGAACCGTGCCCCAGCCTAGCCCGGTCGAAACTGCGGCAGAATCGCTGCACTAGCAAGAAGAAGAAGCCCAGAGAAGCAAAAGAATCGAAAGATCAAATTCAGATCTCCAGAAACCACCTCCAGATCATCACTTCATACAACCACATCAACAAAGACAAAGCCACCAACTCCACATTCCACCACGCCAGATGTCCCAACAGACACTAGAAGACACAAACCGGATCCTCCACGACCTAGAGCGCAAGCTCTCCCTAGGGCTGGACTCCTCAGACCACCAATCTCACACCTCGCATGCTTCCAGTGTGGTGATAGACTCTGACAAATCGGGAATGGCCCGCCTGAGCATCCAGCTGAGCGTGCTTCTGTACATTCGAAATAACGACCACGCGGACTTTGACCCCGATTCGGTGTTTGCAGACCGCCAGCAGCAGCACATCACGAAGTTTGCCAGAGAGTACCTGCCCAGCGTGGCCCAGGACCGCCGTAGACAGCCAGAAATCGACCAGGGGAATGAGGAAATCCCCGACTTCGACACGACCTTAGCCTCCGACGACGAAGGGTCCACGCTATTCCACGCTTCCCTCGATAACCTAGACCTGCACGACCACGAAGACTACGACGACTACGACGATTTCGAAGACGACTACGACGGCATAGACGACGATGATGACGACATGCTCCTACCGCCGCTGCCCCCACGGCTGCCCCCACGGGAAATGGACCCAGACAAGCTCTATGGGCTCTACGACTTCCTGGGACCCGATCCGCTGCATTGCACGCTATCCCGTGACGAACCGGTGCATCTCGTGAACGATCTGGACAACTACTGGTGGTTGATTAAAAAAATGACCAAGAAGGAGCGTTTGGAGTTGCGCCAGAGGCGAAACGAGAATTTTCCAGTTTTTTCAGATGATGAAGACGGCAAAATAGGCTTCGTTCCGGCCGAGTGTCTCGAAACGTACGAGGAGCGCTTGGCCCGTCTCAATTGCTACAAAAACGAGGAGCTCGAGAAGACCTCGAGAGATACGCTTCCGTTGGAACAACCCAAAGACCAAAATGACCTTTCTGTGCCTGGAGACTCCACTGAAAGCGTCCAGCGATCAGCAATCTCCATAGTCAGCGACACGCAAGAAGCTCCGCTAGCGTTGGGAAGGACTGGCTCCATTCTCAAGAAAACCGGCTCCTTGAGGCAGTCCAACAAGTCTGTGACGTTTGAGAATCTAGGCTCTTTGGTTCTCGAAGGCGATCTCTCCGACAACGAGGCAGTAGATTTCGCCGATCTGTACTATAGTTTCAGCCACGACGACCTACATCACGAGCATGACGACGAAAGACAGTCGGAGGTGCTCAGCGACTTGTACCCTGCTGAGGTGCCGCTTCAGATCAACAAGAGCAACAGAAAAAAACAGGACTACAATTTCCAACAGCCACCGGCCCACGACACGAGCTCCATTGGCTCGTTTTCGCCAGATACGCCGCCTGTAGGGCGCTTTCACACAGAAGACGATAGCAACTTGACCATCAGAAGGTCGCTTATAATGGACAGGCTCTCGAGAGTCACCATGGACATACAGGAGCAGATGAACAGTGACGAGGAAGGCGGGAGCGAGACAGCTTTCGATTTCTTCAACAATTACGCAGATAGCCCCAGTAAGGAGCCCTTGCCTGAGGTGGAAGAAGAGGAGGACGATGCGTTCGACCTGGACTGTTCTGCGGAGGAGAACGTGACGCCTCTCACGAGCGTAAATTCGTTGAATAACGTGGCTCTGTCCCCGAAGAGATCACCTCCAGTGGTACCACCGCCGGAAAAGAAGAAGACAAGAGCGTACACCGACATGGTGAGCCCGATCTTGGGCAAGCTCGACGAGTTGACAGAGAAGCTAGCCGAGCTCGAGCACAGCTTGTAAATGACAATCAAGGTGTTGGGATCGAGAGGCATAACGGAGACTGAAAATCGTTTCATGGTGTCCGGCTTCTGATTAATCACCACTTCAAGTGTATCTGTTACTCAAGGCAGATATCTGCTCAAAAGCAGCTCAACGAATATTGACCTGAAAATATGGAGCTCGAATCGGCATATACTAGAGGATACCTGGCATGTGGGTCAGATACCACTCAGGATGCTTGGCTTCAGGGCTCGAATCCCATGGTGCTTGGACTTCTGTTCACTTATCGTTCTACGAGGTACGACTTTTATCGGAAATTCTCGGGGATATTGGTGTCTGGAACAAACATCAACTTAGTGCACTTGTACCTCGGAAGATACCTATTACGGTATCTCAGATACCTCATCGCATCAGCATGCAACAGTGTTGCACCTACGGCCTGCCATGAGCACTGCCAAATACAATTTCTGCATCCAGCAGCATCCGAATAGAACAAATGATCAGTATCAATCACATGTAGATTTCGTCCTTTCTGGTGATAAGCATCGGCCCATCAGTGCCGTACTACTCTTCGCACAAAATCAAAAGTCCATAACCACCATCTCATCTTCACAATGTGGACCGCAGATGCCGGAGCGCTAGAACAGCTTCGGACGATATTTAAAGGCACGTTATCGCCTAACAAAGACGAAAGAGCACATGCCACGGAAGCGCTCAACCAGGCGAGAGATGAGGCAGAGTTCGAGAACTACCTTTTGCAACTTCTACTCAAGGACGAGAACGCAGGGTCCGATGTCAGGGCCGCTGCCGGGCTCAATTTGAAGAACTCCATTTTGAAGGCCCCCAAAAAGGACCGTCCGTACATTTTGGAGCACATCATGGACGGGCTCGTGGTGCAAGACACTATGGCCCGAAACATCACTGGAACGGTGATAACGTCGCTTTTCTCGCTGTTGGGGCTCGAAAAGTGGCCCCAGGCGTTGCCCAGATTGCTAGCCATGGCGGAGTTCACCGATGTGCCCCGTTTTGCCAACGAGGCGGCCATGAGTGCTCTCAGCAAGATTTGTGAAGACAGTGCGTACTCGTTGAACAAGGAGTACGACGGAGAGAGGCCGTTGAACTACATGGTGCCGAAATTTATCACAATCGCAGCCAGCACGAACTCCTCCACTTTCATGAAGGCACACGCCTTGCAGTGTGTGAACCACTTCATTCCACTCCGGACACAGCTGTTTCTCGTCCACATTGACGACTACTTGCACTTGCTCTTCCAGTTGGCCTCCGACAGCGACGCGAAGGTCCGCAAAAACGTGTGCACGGCGTTTTTGCTGATTATGGAAAACAGGCCGGACAAGTTGGTGCCCCATATGAACGGCGTTGTAGACTATGGCGTTCACTCGATGCAAGACGACGACGAGGAGGTGGCCATGGAGGCGTGTGAGCTCTTGCTAGCGCTTTCGGAGTCGCCCGAGAAGGCCCACAAGGAGGCGTTTCGTCCCAAGCTCCAGCTGGTGTTGCCTGTGCTCTTGGAGAAGATGGTGTACCTGGAGGAGGAGATCCTTTTGATCCAGATCGCTGACGAGAAAGACGATGCACGCTTGGCGGACTCCGAGCAGGACATTCGTCCGAACACCGCTAAGGCCAAGGAGCGTACTGCTGGCAAGAAGGCTGAGACGAAGAGGACGTCCAAGAAGAAGCAGATCATCAACTACGATGACGATGTGGATGCTTCTGACTTTAGCGATTCTCCCGTGGTCCAGTTTAGCGACTCCGACGACGAATCCGACGACGACGACGACTTCGATGCGTGGAACTTGCGCCGCTGTGCTGCTTCCACGCTCGATGCGCTTTCCCTCGAGTACCCCAAGGAGGTCATCGACATCACGTTGCCTATACTCCAGGAGAAAATCGTCTCCTACCTGTGGCCCGTTCGTGAGGCCTCCATCTTGGCTTTTGGCGCCATAGCCAGCAGTTGCATGGAACTCGCTGCAGACAAGCTTCCCACGCTAGTTCCCTTCTTGGTGGACCGCTTGAAGGACGCTGAGTCCCGTGTTCGCCAGATCTCGTGCTGGACGATCTCCCGTTTTGCCCAGTGGGTAGCTGACGAGGCTCACGAGGGTGGAGACTATGCCAGCTACTTCCAGCCAACCTTCGAGGCAATTGTGCTGTGTGCTCTTGATTCGAAGAAGGTCGTCCAGGAAGCTGCCTGCTCTGCGCTTGCCACATTTATCGAGGCCACAGACGTCTCTCTAATCATGTACTACGTGGGTCCCTTGTTGGACCACCTCGCCAAGTGTCTCGCAACGTACCAGAAGAAGAACATGGTCAACCTCTACGACTGCGTGCTGACGTTTGTGGACAAGATCGGAGCGGAATTTTTCAATTCCCATCCTGACTACGTCTCCACCTTGTTGCCGCCTCTTTTGGAGCAGTGGCAGGTGTTGGAGGACACGGATTCCGACTTGTGGCCCTTGCTTGAGTGCATGTCGCTGGTGGCCGCCGCTATGGGCTCTGCTTTTGCGCCCTACGCCGTGCCAGTGTACGAGAGGGCTATCAAAATCTTGACCAACGCTGTTCATCTAAACCAGGAGGTGCACACGCATCCCGAGATCGAGGCGCCTGAGAAGGACTTCATTGTGACTTCTCTAGACTTGATTGACGGTCTTGTGCAGGGTTTCAAGGGCCACTCTTTGGATTTGATGAAGCAGCACGGCGCAGACTTGATGGAGATCTTGTTGGTGTGTCTTGAAGACACAGACGACGATGTTCGCCAGCTGACGTTCGCCTTGTTGGGAGACTTGGCCATCTACGTCTGCGAGGACACCATCCAGCCACACTTCCAAACCATCGCCTTGTTCATCGGAACCGAGATCACAAACTACTCATACACGAAGTACCCCGTGACCAGCAACGCCATCTGGGCGTGCGGAGAGATGGCCATCAAGTTGCCCAAGGAGATCGTGAAGGCGCAGGTGTGGAACATCTTCAACCTCCTCTTCAACATTCTCTGCTCCCCAGACATGCAGCAGACCGTGCTTGAAAACGCAGCCATCTGTGTGGGCAGACTCGGATTGGTCAGCACGGAGGAGATTGCGCCTAACTTGCCTGGCTTCATCCACTCGTGGTGCACGCAGATGATGTATGTTCTTGAAAATGAAGAGAAGGAAACTGCCTTCCTCGGTATGATCGAAATAATTGCCCAAAACCCGGATAATGGTTTCGGAGGGCTCAAGAACCAGCAGGGCCGCAAGAACTTGGCGGTGTTCCTCGATTGCATTGCATCCTACAGCAAGCCCGGTGAGAACCTCAAAACCAGGTTCCACCAGTTCTTGGTCGGCTACAGAGACCTCACGGGGTCCAACTGGGACCTGATTTTGGCCCTCACCAGCCAGGACACCCAGCTTGCGCTCCAGTCATACAAGTAATAACCGTCACATGCATTAATTATATAGAATACTACGAGTATAGAATCTCAGACACAAGCGGTGTCGGTAGGTCTAAAACGCCGCTGGGCGCCTTGTGGATATACTCTATGGGGGTTTCCGGGTACACAGCGTGTTCATCGGTGAATGCCCTGGGATCGTCTAGCAGACAAGCCAAAACCTCTGAGTTGTAGAACGCCATAGCGATGTAGATGTACAACATGAGCATCAACAGCCACGCCGGCACAGCCTGCGCCCAGTATTTGTCTGGGTAGTAGTAGATTCCAAGGTAGTTGAGAGCCTTTTCTGGGAGGAGGAGCCACCCCAAGTACATCAGAAAGGCGACGCTGGAGAGAACGTACATGAAAAATCCATAGTATTCAGCGTACGATGTGACGTTTGTGGAAACGGTGACGTCCGACTCTCTGGCTAGCAGGTCTTCGTTTCGGAACGGAGATAGTGCCCGGTTGGGCGACGGCGAGCGTGATATGGTCGGCGTTTGGGCCCGGACCGAGTTGAGCTTGTTCATGGATGAGGTGTAGATGGTATATCGCGAACTCTGGGGAAGTGTAGGTGAGGCGAGGTGGTGGGGAGGTGAACTGTTCTACGTTCTTTTTTGTGCTTGATTTTTGGAGATGATGCTGCGATGGGTGATGTGGATTTTTTTTTTTTGTTTCAAGTTTTTCAGCTTTTTGCTAGGCCAGTGGACTGGTGTTGGATGGGTAGCACTGTGATTTGGCTGCGAAAAGTGGGTTTTTGGTGAGGCAGAGGAAGACAAGGAGTAATAGATTTTGGAACCAGAGGAGGGAAAACAGTATGTAAGCGAATCGATCTAGGAGGAGCTCTCAGTGGACATGAGTAACATGGGATATGTTGACTCACACATTGTATTAGCCTGGGGATTCTCAACTTGAGATCGAAATTGGAATATTGAAGGGGACGCATTCTGTCGGTGTTTTATTCCCAGCTACCATATTCTCTACTTCATAAATCGCAGACCGAGAATGGATTCACAAGAGTGCAAAACTATGGATTATAGGGACTGTCGAGCACTTTGCTTTCTCTCTTTCGGCATTCATCTGCTTCATTTTGTGCTTTTTTGCACTTTTTCTTCATCTTTTTCTTTTGACCCCTGTCCCTATCCAACAAACTTCTGAATTATGGTCTTCCAAAAAGTTGGCTACTTTCAATGCGTAATTCCAGGTTTCTTCAAGTCCCAATTCTGAAGGCCATAGTTCACACACGCACAACGAAACTGCAAACACGGTGCAAAACTGCCTTCCGTCAAATACATTATGCTACAACATTTTAGTCCTTCTCCAATTTATGAGAGTTTGACTATCCTCAGAAAGGCTTAGAAATTACGAAACCACTGGAAAAGGTTTACAATACAGCTCTACTGTGTGCGAGCTCAAGGGGCAGGCAATGGGTGCAAAATGAGACTCGCAAGGCTGATACCCAGTTTGCTGCAATGATGTACTACATTTAGACGAAAAGAAAGAAAACAAAAAAAAAAAAAGTCCGATCAGCCCAAAATGCTCATTCCAAACTCGCTTGGTAACTTTTTAATCTGATTTTGCAAAGAGCCAGGAGATGGCTTCAGGAACCTTCCTCAAGTGCGCGATAAGAGGGCCCTGTAACGAGCTTGACCAAACGAAGCACAAAGCACAAAATCCTCTTCTTCAAATTCTAATTTCATATACTTCCAACAAGATTGGAATTTTATACCCCAACAATTTGCTCCAATCGGTTAATGCCGTTCATCGCCTTAATCTGGCCTGCACGTGCGAACGGCGAAGCATCTCGCCGGGTAACCGCCAGCTGATTTCGGATCGCGGCTAGCGCTGAGTCATTTCCCTTTTCGGCGGTGGATTTTTTCATTCTGCTTTTTTATCCTACCACACCTAAAACACACATCCAATGTTCCGTGGTGTTTCTGCTTGGCACCACAGCATAAAGCGGCTCGCGAAGCTGCCCGTGCTCTGCTTTCCCCGGAAAAATTTCTCCGTCAGTGTCAGAAACTGGGCCCAGAGTGAGTCTGAGCCTATCTATAACGGAGGTGAGTTCTTGAAGACCTTGCCCCAGTTCCAGCCCCAATTGGTCGATGTCAGCAAGGTTCTTGTTATTGGATCGGGCGGATTGTCCATTGGCCAGGCTGGTGAGTTCGACTATTCCGGATCCCAGGCCATCAAGGCGTTGAAAGAGGCTAACAAGAAGTCGATTTTGATCAACCCCAATATCGCAACCAACCAGACGTCCCACGCGTTGGCGGACGAAATCTACTACTTGCCCGTGACTCCTGAGTACATTACGTACATTATCGAGCGCGAGAGACCCGACGGTATTCTTTTGACCTTTGGCGGTCAGACCGGTCTCAATGTCGGTGTGAAGTTGGACAAGATGGGTGTTTTCGAAAGATACGGCGTCAAGGTGTTGGGAACGCCGATCAAGACGCTTGAAACCTCCGAAGATCGTGATCTTTTTGCCCAGGCCTTGAAGGAAATTGACATTCCTATCGCTGAGTCTATCGCTGTGGAAACAGTGGACGACGCTTTGGCGGCTGCAAAAGACATTGGGTACCCTATTATCGTTCGTTCTGCCTACTCCTTGGGAGGTTTGGGATCGGGATTCGCTGCCAACGAGCAGGAGCTCCGTGACCTTTCTTCCAGATCTTTGTCTTTGGCTCCCCAGATTCTCGTGGAAAAGTCCTTGAAGGGCTGGAAGGAAGTCGAGTACGAGGTCGTCAGAGACAGAGAGGGCAACTGTATCACCGTGTGCAACATGGAGAACTTCGACCCCTTGGGAATCCACACCGGTGACTCCATTGTCGTTGCTCCCTCCCAGACTCTCTCAGACACCGAGTACCACATGTTGAGAACCGCTGCCATTAAGATCATCCGCCACTTGGGCGTTGTTGGTGAGTGTAATGTCCAGTACGCCTTGCAGCCAGACGGATTGGACTACAGAGTCATCGAAGTGAATGCCCGTTTGTCTCGTTCTTCTGCTTTGGCTTCCAAGGCCACTGGCTACCCATTGGCTTACACTGCTGCCAAGATCGCCTTGGGCCACACCTTGCCTGAGTTGCCCAACCCTGTGACCAAAACGACTACTGCCAACTTCGAGCCATCCTTGGACTACATTGTGACCAAGATCCCTCGTTGGGACTTGTCGAAGTTCCAGCACGTCAAGAGAGACATCGGTTCTGCCATGAAGTCCGTTGGCGAAGTCATGGCCATTGGCCGTAATTTCGAGGAGTCCTTCCAGAAGGCCATCAGACAGATCGACCCTTCGTACGTGGGCTTGCAGGGAGACCATTTCGAGAACTTGGACGAGACCTTGGCCAACCCAACCGACAGAAGATGGTTAGCCGTTGGCCAGGCCTTGCTCCACGAAAACTACACCGTTGACCGTGTGCACGAGCTCACCAAGATCGACAAGTGGTTCTTGTACAAGATCATGAACATCGTGAGAATGTACCGTGAGTTGGAGGCCGTGGGCGACTTGGGCCAGGTCAACCACGACTTGATGCAGAGAGCCAAAAAATTGGGTTTCTCCGACAAGCAGATTTCCATGTGTGTGAACGCCACGGAGCTCGAAGTGAGGGCCGTCAGAAAGCTGTTTGGCATTGTGCCCTTTGTTAAGAAGATCGACACCTTGGCCGCCGAATTCCCTGCAAACACAAACTACTTGTACACCACCTACAACGCCACCTCGTCCGATATCGATTTCAACGACAAGGGCACGTTGGTGTTGGGTTCTGGTGTCTACAGAATCGGATCCTCGGTCGAGTTCGACTGGTGCGCTGTGGCCACCGCCAGAGCCTTGAGAGACCTGGGCCACAAGACCGTGATGATCAACTACAACCCGGAAACCGTTTCGACCGATTTCGACGAGGTCGACAGACTCTACTTCGAGGAGCTCTCCTTGGAGCGTGTTTTGGACATCTACGAGTTGGAGACCGCCCTGGGCGTTGTGGTGAGCGTGGGAGGCCAATTGCCTCAGAACATCGCCTTGAGCTTGCAAAACAACGGCTGCAACGTCTTGGGAACCAACCCGGAGGACATCGACAAGGCTGAAGACAGACACAAGTTCTCGCAGATCTTGGACTCCATCGGAGTTGACCAGCCACAGTGGAAGGAGCTTACCTCTATCGAAGAGGCTGAGCGTTTCGCTGACGAGGTCAGCTACCCTGTGCTCGTGAGACCCTCGTACGTCTTGTCTGGTGCTGCCATGTCTGTGATCAACAGCAAGAGCGAGTTGGACGCCAAGTTGAGCAACGCCTCCAAGGTGTCGAGAGACCACCCTGTGGTGATTTCCAAATTCATCCAGGGCGCCCAGGAGATCGATATCGACGGTGTGGCCCACAACGGCCAGGTTCTTGTGCACGCTGTTTCCGAGCACGTTGAGAACGCCGGAGTCCACTCGGGCGATGCCACGCTTGTGTTGCCTCCCCAGAACTTGTCTCCAGTCATTTTGCAGCGTCTCAAGACCATCGCTGACAAGGTTGCCGAGGCCTGGAAAATCACCGGTCCCTTCAACATGCAGATTATCTACAACACCAAGGACGGTCAGCTCAACGACGAGGAGGCCGAACTCAAGGTCATCGAGTGCAACATTCGTGCCTCTCGTTCTTTCCCATTTGTTTCTAAGGTCTTGGGCACCAACTTCATCGAGGTTGCCGCCAAGGCCCTTCTCAGCGAAAACGTTCCTGCTCCTGTGGACTTGATGGCTGCAAAATACGACAGAGTAGCCACCAAGGTGCCACAGTTCTCCTTCACCAGATTGGCGGGCGCTGACCCCTTTTTGGGAGTCGAGATGGCGTCCACCGGTGAGATCGCCTGTTTCGGTACCGACCTCGTCGAGGCCTACTGGACGTCCATCCAGTCCACCATGAACTTCAACGTGCCCTTCCCAGGAACGGGTATTTTGTTCGGCGGCGACTTGACCAACGACAAATTGGGCAAGGTGGCCCAGACGATCTCCGGATTGGGCTACAACTTCTACTCTGCCTCGCAAGAGGTGGCCCAGTACTTGGCCCAGTACGTTTCGGAGCCAGTGGAGGTGATCGACTTCCCAAAGACAGACAAGAGAGCGTTGAGAGAGATCTTCGGCGACAAACAGATCAGCGCCGTGTTCAACTTGGCCCGTGCCAGAGCCGAGAGCCTCTTGGATGAGGACTACGTGATGAGAAGAAACGCTATAGATTTCGCTATTCCGTTGTTCAACGAGCCCAACACCCTGGCGTTGTTCGCCCAGTGCTTGAAGGCCAAGATCGGCGGCAAGGACAAGTTCGACACTGTGCCTGCCGCGGTGGAGATTCCTAAGGAGGTCAAGAGATGGAGCGAGTTCCTTGGCGGGAAGCCAGTATAAATAGTCACATAGACAAATTGCATAGAATTGATTGGTTAGGTCAAGTCCTCGTCGTCCTGGTCGACCACGGAGTTCTTGATCTTGAGTAAGAGTTGGGTTTTCAACTTGTCCAACTTGGAGAACTGGTCGAACTCGTACACTCTGTCGGAGAAGGCCTGGATGTCTCCCAGCTCGATGGCGCCCAAGATGTCTTGCACAAGCTTGTATTCTCTAGTAGAGGGCCAGCTGGGCTCCTCCTCGGCATACTGGTCACACCGCTTCTGGGCATCCACGATATCGTCCGCACACAAGGTGCACAAGATGTTCTTCAAGAAGTAGTCCTTCAAGTTCCACTTGGTCAACTGGTTGCCCAACGAGTTCTTGATGATGGTGTCGTAGAACTGGCGCGCCTTGAGGTAGTTGCCCAGGAGGGCGTTCAAATCGGCGCATTTCAAGAAGGCCTTGTTCGAGAGCGCTGTGGCCAGGTCGGTAGCAAAGAAGTCGCCAGCCTTCTCGTAGCTCTCTGAGGCGTTGTCCACGTCGTCCATACTCTCATACAATTCAGCCAAGTCCATCTGGAAGTTGGCCGCCCTTCTGAACTGGCCGTTCTGGGTCAAGAAGATGTGAATGGCCTGTTTCAAGGCGTCCACGGCGTCCGAGGGCGAAACCGTCTTGAAGCACTTGTAAGCCTCCACGAGGTGGTTGGCAACGTCGTTCTGGTTGTCAAGCTGCTTCTGCAACTCCGCAGCCTTCAAAAACTGCGTGCCGGCGCTGGCAAAGTCCTTGTTCAATCTATATGTGTTGGCAGCCTGAACACGGAGATCGGTGGCCTCCTCGATGCGGTATGTGTTGCCGCCAGAAAAGAACGACATGAAGCCCGACTGGGGCTTGGCTAGCTTTTCGGCCTGGGCAACAAGGCTACGTGGGTCCAGCATGGTTGGGAAGAAGGTGTAGTTGAGTTGGTGATATATCGTGCAGGAGAGGCAGGATATGGGGTAGTGGAGGGAGGCTTGGAGGTGAAGGTGTTTTGGTGTAGTTGGTGGAGTTCGGATTTGAAATTGGCTATCGGGGTGAAATTCAGCTCTTGTGTCTCTTTTGTGTTTTTTGTCTTTTGTGGTTAGCTGTCTTTTGGCCTTTGGTGGTGCTGAGTGCGTGGGTCGCAAATCACAGGACCTAGGCAGCAGTCTCTGGGTAAGTCCTAGCAAAAACGGAATTCGGACGAGGATTTTGCAAAGCTTAAGTTGTTTTGATTTTTTTGAGATCGAGGTGAACGTCTCAAATAGTAAGAGAAATATCACAATCTGGTCACTTTAGTTGCCATCATTCCTGCGCAAGTTTGGCTGCAAAAGACTAGTCGGAGGTGGACAACGGCACCACCAAAATGATTTCGAATAAAATAATTTTCGATAGAAACTACGAGGGATCAAGGCAAGGTCGGTATCAATATACTATAAATATTGCTAGCTCAAATTGCGTGCATCACAAAGAATACTGACCATGGGGCGTACCCTGACTGGTGCACCTGCTCAACTAAGTGTATTATTTATGTGTGAAACCGTTCCTTCTTCAAAGTGCGTTCTTCAAAGTTTTCATTAGGAAGGATTCCCTAAGGGACAAGAATGAAATTCATAGCTACCGATTGGACCGAAAGGACGATGGATGAGGACGTCTGTTTTTTTCTAGCCACTCTTTCTGCTCTCTTTTGAACTGACAGCTTTTTCCATTTAGCCATGGAAAATCTCAAACCGTAAATATCCTTAACTTCATGAAGCACTTTGTCTTCCATCGTTGTCATTGTCGTTGTCATTGTCGTTGTACGTGCTCAAAAATCAGAAGCCCGTTGCAACTGAATGTTGTGGATCGATGAGAATGTCTGCTCTTGTCCAAGAAGTGTTCTAATCCCGAGAACCTTGTCTTCAAAACCTTGTCTTCAAATCCTGTATTGGAATTTTGGGTCTGGGGATAGCTCATAAGTGAGACATGGTCTCGCAATTTACAACCATGCCTGCCAAAGCTACCCCCAAATGCCCCAAAACTACAGCTACTGAAACTGTGAGATTCTTTTGAGTATGGCTTGAATGCTTTTTTTCATACTTTCCAAAAGTCGTTCAAACATTTATCTTTGGTGTCCTTCAGAGTGATCCATCTCCACACTGTATACATGCGCGGCGTAAACATCTACAACATCAACAACATGTCCTACGACAAAGTCAGATTCGACAGACTACGAAGAGTCACAGACAAAGCGCTCGAGCAGACTATCAAAAAGCTGTTTCAGCCAGAGCATCTCGAACGATGTTTTCCCAAAATCTGCGAAATGAAGGGCGGAAAAGCGTACTTGGAAACAGCCAGACTACAGATTCTCGAGCACTTCCAGCGGACCCTGGAAAAACAGTTCCAGTATATCTTCGAGCACAAGGACCTAGAAAGAAAGCTTGACGAGCTTGACGAGATCGTGCAAAGTGCACAGGCAAGGCGAGATCTGGGAAAAGAAGAGCCCTTATTCGTGGATAAGCTTTCACCACAACAGCTAATAGACGCCCGTGTAGGGGCTTCAAAAGCAGAAACACTCACTAAATTGAAGCTCATCTACGACCAGCTACATCTAGATAACGACCAGCTCCACGAGGAGGTCAAGGGACTAGTTGAGGAGGGAGCCTCAGTGAAAGACGACATTCTACTGCTGATCGAGGCGCTTGCCAGCGGCGTGGACGACATCAAGAAAGCTGAGTTTGATCAGAATTATGATAAGTTGATCGAGGAGGTGCTTAAATAGGGTTCGGGTGGTTCTGGTGGTGAGAATCAAATGGTCTGTTCCAATTGCGACTTGTCAACCCATTGTATTTTGATTATGGACTAGTTGTGGGAAGGCCATCACAAGATTGCACAATTTTGCATGAGAAGCTGTCGGTATCCTCGTCTCAAAACGTGACCTTAACGAATCTGCCTCATTGGAGCTGAACCACAATGTTGTGACTCAACAAGCTGGGCTATGAGATTAAAGAGAATTGATGCTAGGAGCCAAAGAGCTTTGAGATGAAGATTTCACAATTTCAGCTAATATGTCTCGCCATCAATTCGACGTCAAAACTTTTTGTGAATGCTCTAGTACATAACATGCTATCATTCTCACTCAGCTGCTACGTTCAGAACCTCAATACCTTTCAATCGTGTGTATGCGGTCTATGTACATGTTTAGGATGCCTGTCCGTTAAGAATCTCGTAATTCTTCCTGGCCAACTTGTTGTAATCGGCGACTCTCTTCTCCAAGTCGGCGAACTTCTCCTGCTTCTTCTTCATCTTCTCAGACTTCTTCACCAACTCTCTGTCGCCCCATACCTTGTAGTCCTCAAAGTATTGGTATCCCATGCTGAATTCTCTGGTTATGACATCGTCCGTCAATCCCAATTTGGCGAGTGCCCAATAGTATCTCTCAGGCTTCACGCGCTTTAGGTACTTCAAGATCCTCTGTCTTTGGTTTACTAGGTGACGAATGGACTCAGTGTGGGAGTGGTCTTTCTTGTTCTTCTGGAGATGAGCAAAATTGTGATGGATCTTGGCAGTCATGATGGCAGCCTGCACTTCGGGGGAGCCGGTGTCACCCTCGTATCTCTCGAAATCCTTGCGAGCAAAATCGATGGCCATCTTCAACTTATCCTTCGAGTTTGTGTTCTTCAAGTTCAATATAGTCATAACGGCTCTTCTCTTCTTCTCCTCTTTCTCGACAACGGTTTCCGGGAAGACGTCACCAGTCAAGTTAGAATCAGTGTTAGCCTTCATAGCACCATAGAGCAATTTCTCAACGTCCTCTCTCTTGAAACCCTGGGCCATGTTGGTAGGCTCGTTGAGTTCTTTGTGCATTCTTTTGATGAAGGGGATATCGGGAGCTCCAAGGACTGGGTCGACCTCAAAAGGCGCAAATTTAATCTTCTGCTTCTTCAAGTTGTTGACGTCTCTGACAATCTGGCGCTTCAATCGTAATTCTCTTCTTCTTAATGATCTTCTTTTGGATCTGCCAGCGTCCTCAGGAACGAACTGTTTGGCTGCCAAAGTTGGCTGGATTTTGGCTGCTTCTTGTAGCCTCGAGGGCGATATGCCTAGAAAACGGACCGCAGACCGAAACATTGCTTTTTGTATGCTTTGTCTGTGAAGATTTGATTGTGGTGCTTCGAAAAAATTGTGTTTGAGAAAAATTCAGTCTGAGCACGTGAGCGAGCACGTGCAAGAATCAACAAAAAGTTGTTGTATACAGGTACCACAAGACCGCCGTCTCCTCCGTCATTACGACGTTTGATAATATAGCCTATTTTTTTTTTAAAATATTTTTCTAAAGAAAAAAAATTTGAGTGGAGGGCGTCGAGAATCAGATTTTTCCACCCACATAAAGTTCGATCTCAGAAAACCAAGCAAACTGTCTTTCCTTCCTCTCTGAAAGTATAAAACCACCTTCTTCTTTTATCTTACTTTGCTGAATTCCAATACTCAAAAAAGCTATATTGAGCTCACTAAGCACGAGATTTTTAACCTTTGTCAGTGAATTATTTTTGAGCTCAATTGAATACAGCCGTACTTGTGAGTCTTTCGGTCGGATTCTTAAGAAGGTATGTAACCATACCATTTAGTCTGCAGACCACCTCTCTGTCTGACGCAAAACACCAATTCATAACATGGCTCCCGCTTTGCTCATTCAAAAAAAGCACAAACCTTCTCACCTACCATCCTCTGCTGTTTGGCCACCAACTTAACCATCTCTGGACTCGTTGCTGGATCGTATTTCTTTTCGGAGAGCCGTCAACTGCGGATCGCCAGAAAAGTTCAAACATTGCTGCCCAGCTTTGGATTAGTAATAGATTCTAGTTAAAACAGATTAATTGATACGTCAGCTCCAACTTAGCTCCAGTTGCCTAGCTACACTAGTTCGAGATCTCAAAAACCTTTATTATCCATAGACCCTCAGAATTTCATGCGGTATACTCCTTTCTTTTGCGAGACTCTTGTGATGACCCACGCTTGATAAAGTTCTGTCACATACCCGGTAGCCTATGGTGTCACCTTATCGAGAATTAAATTCTCAGTACTGATGGCATACTTCTAGGAACTAGTTCGATGAATAAAGATTAAAGTGACCACGAGGATCAGATCCGCTCTTGTATATGGGCACCAAAATTTTAAAAGCCAGTCTGAAAATGTCAGCCAGTATTCGGTTTGACCCTTTGAAAGCTGGTTGATCACACGGCTGCTTTGGATCTTCTACGAACAAAGAACTTGTTTGTGACGCAGTCAATTAAATCAGACAAGCCTCTCAATATAAGCACGATACAAATGAGCCTCAAACAGCTATTCACTCTTTTGGTTCGGATGCTATGGAAATCGAGATCACTTCCGTGAGTTGGGAATCCCCTAGGCGAAGCTTAACCTCAATGCGATAAGATCTGCTGATATGTTTAGAAACGAAGCTTGGGCCTAGCTGTGGTATCTTGCAATCGTATAGATGCGCTGGAATCGAAACATAACGACCGCCAGACCAATGTCTGTACGACTTTACAGATACATCATGTGTCAGCTTCTCTAAGAGCAATTTACTCCGATTTACTGTAGCTTGGTTTCTCAACGGGTCGCTTCTGAGGGTTTCCCAAAGAGTGATCTCTGTCCTCGAAAAATGCCTCAAATTTGCAGCGAAGTAATCATTATTAAACTGTGAAACTAAACGCAAGACAAGGAAGTCTGACAACATCATTCCGGGATAAACGATGTTGCTACCTTGTAGATCTGAGTAGCGGTCGTGATAAACACGCTCGATTTCAAGCCAATCATCTGTGAAGCGTGGTCTTCGAAGGTACAGGCAGGTGGAAGTTGCTGAAGCTGGCCAGAATAGAATTAATCTTGATAGATTGGTATTGTTTGGATGCTGGCAAGACTCAGCTTCCACTTTTTGAACCTCACAAAAAAGCAAGTCCAGTCGATCAGTACAAAGCGGAACATCCCCGATCTCATTTAGCCCCCAAGCCTCGAGGTCTTTCATTAAGTCTTCTTCAGATTTAATTTGAATAAGTTTCGGAATGTGAGCTTGTATTTTGGTCACAGCGTAAATGTCTGTGCCTCTCGAAAACGTGGTGGTGATTTGTGAGAGAAAGTGTGATCCGTGGTGTTTGGCTTCCCAATAGTTCTCGTCACAGTTGATTTGGAGACTAAGCTGGTCTCTGGGGTTCTTCTTGAAGCGCAATACTTGGTACATGTTCTTCGGAGTCATTCCGTTTCCTTCGGTGACACTGTTCCCCATGAAAGGTTCCCCAAAAACATTTTCATCAAGGAACTTGGTAATTCTTTTGCTCATAGAAGGTTTCTCAGCAACATTTATTTCAAGGAAGGTGGTGAGTCTCGTTGTAACTCCCTCAACAGTTACTTTGACACTGCAACTCAAAGCATAACTTCGCTGTAAAGCATTTGAAAAGTATGTGGGACTGATATTTGGAATTCCACAGTCATAAGCGCAGAAAGGGAATACGTAAATGGGTGGGTCGCTATGGAAAAATTCCAGCTCCCACTTGAAGCAAGTTCCGGGCCTGCTTCGTTGAAGAACTCTGGTTCGAAAGACCTTCTCTGTTATATTCGCTTTAGGTAATCCTTCGTAGCTAGTGAGCTCAAGTAACAGGACGGTCACTTCCGTCACAGTGAAGATCGGAGCATTTACTCTCGATGGATGCTTTTGTCCTTCGAGTTGAATAAGAAGGAATTCGGAACACCTCATTTTTGGGACGATTATATTGTCCTTCGACTGAGAATACTTTTGCGGATTTATGAACTTCATGCAAAGACGTAAGTGATAATTACCATTTGACGTCTCACAAACTTGATGGGAAGGTGGAGGTATTATGTCGGGTCCACACAAGTAGGCCCGCATCGGCAGGGTAATAGGTTCAAACTGGAATAGTCTTCCATCGCATTTCAACACACACATCCCATAAGATGGACGAAGGAACCACTCGGGATATTTACCTAGGTGATCGGTTGAGGAAAGTGTTTCTAGGCATATGACGGCGTAGGTGATTAAAAGATCATCCTTCCTTCCCGGGTAAGGCTTTCCCAATTCTTTGGGGGCATTTTCCTGATCGCCTTGCAATAAAGCTGTCAATTTATCTTGCGAGAGAACGGGCTTGCTTGGTGATTTGAATTGAAGAATGGTAGCGCTGTAGAAGACTCCATCATTGTAGAAGGACCTTGATGTCTGTGTTATGTAGTCACCAATAGATCTGTAAAACCTTTCATATTTACTTCCAGAAGACTGTTCCCTCGACTGATTCTGAGGATGTTTCTCGAGCAAGAAAACAGTCTCAGTTCTGCCCAAGCTCAGCGTGTACATTCTAACTCAAGAAAGTTCTGAGCCTTTCATAAATCAGAGAGATCTGATGCCCTTAAGATTATTAGCGTTCGTTGTTCTTTCCCTATATCTTCAAAGGCATCATGCAGTCAAGGCGTCTTGGGCCTTCCATTTTCAACAGCATGGCACTCGGTTGGTAACATTTTCATGGACATTTTGTCCAGCGTGAACGCTAGAGAGACCTTTCAGTGTATCACTCCCCGCAATGAAAGATAATAAGAGTGAGTGAGTGCGAGAGAACGGCTGAAGATTCCAATATAGCTATAGCGTACGATCCAATGTGCCACTTTCGCTACAACCTCTCATTATAAATACGTGAAACAATCTACCTTCTAAATACTAAGTAGCGGAAGAGCCCGACATAACTTGCTCATTCGAAGAACGATTGGCGGGAGAAGGGTTAGCCACTGGAGGTTTTTCCCACCATATGAAGTCGTACGCTTTCATAATCCATATGTTCAAGCAGTCGCCGATATACTCCGCCAACCTGGGGAAGCGCCTATGTATTTGCTCCCTCGACGTAACGTATAAAGCGGGAAAAGTTAGGATTAAAGCTATCCATTTCGTCGACACAGGGATAAGGGGACCAAATTGCAAAGCGGGATACATGATGAAGTCGAGAGGTTCAATCCCGCTACGCATTTTTCGCACGTAAGTCAATCGCCTTTTCAAAGCCGTGGGGATTTCGTCGCCGTAGATCATATCGAATTGCGGATCATCAAATATTATCAAAGGATCCAGCATGACCCTGTATCTGTACAAAGCATCCTCATCCGCCTTATTTTGGCAAGCAGTCATGTAATCCAAAAGTCTGCCAACTCTGTGGGGGGCTATTTTCAACAGGCAGACAGACTCATACAAGGCTTCAAGAAGCTCCTTCTTGCTATCAGCAAGACTGCGGTAAATTTCATTCGCAATTCGGTTGAGATGTTCTTGAACTCGAATTACGTCATTTTCGAACTTGAATTCGCTTATTCTCGCATCGATCTGGTTCTTCAAGCTATACTGATTTGCGAAATCCCTTCTCCCAGTATAGATACCAGAAGCTTGGAGGTTTGCTTCTGCAATTTGGGAACAGGAATCCAGCTTGAGCTCGAGCTCTTGCTTGTCAAATTCACTGACAGCCCATGAATAGACATCAAACCCACAGGCATTCTCGAATGCTTTGGATTTCAAAATCATCCAAGGGTCGTTCGTAACTTTTTCTCTAAAAACCATGTCAGCATCAAATCGGTCCCACTCGATGGTCATCCGACGCTCTAGGCGCACGATAAAAGAGGCATCCACAGGGCACTCGCAAAATGTACGATGAATTGGCACAATGAGCCTCTCATGATACTGATAAAGAATGCCTCCGATGATGTTGATGTAACGCTGGATGCAGCCCGCTGAACGTAATATTATCTTGGCCTGATCCCTGGGGAAAACTGCGATTAAGTCACCCCATGGATATCGATCCACGAACAAGGTCAGATAAGCAAAGTATCCACTTTCCGTCTGGGGAGATGGCCGTGGCGGACAGAGGCGGTCAAGACGCTGTTCGATATCACTGTAATCAGCCGGCCTCATATGATGCGCCAAGGGACTAACTGCAAGGGCCCAATCAGGGCTTATCTCGTCACTCGGCTGGTCATCTTCGAGCATGTGTATGCCCTCCGCGAGAGCCGTTTCAAGTTCTGGGAGTGACGAGGTTTCCGGGCGGCACGAGGAGATTCTTTGATGCAACAATTCGAATTCGTTAGGAACCGCAGATTCCAGCACAGCGAAGAGTAAGTTTGTAATCCTGTTGATGCTTCGTTGTACCCTCCCAGCTGAGCGAAAATATCTCAAAGCATCAGCTCTGTCATATTTACCTTTCAACCTAGTCCATTGAAACTTGTCGACGATTAGTCTCAGAGAGGCGAACTGAGCAAAGTCTTGTGGCGGCACGTAGCGAGGAGGGAAGAGCTGGTCAAGCTCGTCTTCAATTGCACTGAAGTCATCAGCGCACAAGAGTGGTTTGAAAGGCTTGAGACCGACTGCCGCATCGCGCCGAAAAGAAGTCAAAAATTCTTCGTTTTCGAGCTTCGCTATAGTGTGAGCCAATAACCTTTCGATTTTGGAGATCAGAGGGCTACTTTTCAATGATGAGCACACAATCTCGTAGAGCTCCTCCATTTGATCGATAGTGACATATGAAGGACGATTTTGGAAAAGCATATTCCCTGCCTGGTTCAAATGACGTTGAATGTGCTCTACAAGGCGCATCAAGTGTAAAGCTCCAGTTATCGAGTGTGTCTGTCTTAATTCCCACCACTGGTACATGTCAAAGAAGGTAGACCGGGTAGAAAAGTGACCAATCACTTCCTCCGGCCTAAAAGTAATTGGAGACTCGATGATGAATCTTCGCTCTAGGATTTGGGCAGTTTGACTCGAAATTGGCGTGATGAGCTCTAACCAAACGACGGGATGTTCACGGTAATCTCTAGTAAGATCGCCTTCCAGATTCAATGAGGTTGTGATTCTTTGAATTTCGTCTTCGACCAAATGGAAGCTGTTTGGCGTAATATCGCTCCAGCAAAGAGCTTCGAGCGCTGCTCTGGCTTGGTCCTCAAAATCTGGCGAGTTCTCCACTAAAGCATTTGCCCATTCATTGAACAGCAGCTGAACTTTGCAAGCTCGCTCATACTCTTGCTTTCTTGTGGGACGAAATCCGTAATCCCTTTTCAAGAATCTGTCGCTGAGAGTTGTGCAGTGGTCGAAAATACCAGGAACCTCCAATTCGGTGTTGGGGGGTTCTGACTTTTTAATTCCTAAGGACTTAATAACAGAAGAAGTTGTCGACACCGAGATTGTTCGGCGCTTCTTCTTGTGATCATCATCTACTGAATGGTGGCTACTTGCCATGGCGGTGAAGAAGAAAAGTAGTATAAGGTGGGAAAGAAAACAATTCGCACTTGTCTCAATATATACCCCTCAAAACGGCCACCCCGAGGTCGGGAAGTTTGTCAAAAAAGAGCTGATATGACGGCGGCTACCTATGAGCTTGTTATCTAACGATTGTCAGGATGAGCGCTTCGCAAGAGGTTGAAAGGTGTTCGGTCTCGGACTTCTTATCTAGTGACGCGCTTTGTGAAACACAACAACCGAGACTTTACAGCCAAGCCACCACCAAAGGAGATAATGAAGGCTCTCAATGACTTGGAACTCGCTCGAAACACACTTCATGGTCTCCGGTTTTTCGAATTGGTCGACTCGGCTAGATCTGTCTGTCTCACTGTGTCTCACCATCAACAGCTCCAGCTCAGAAGCAAATAACGCCTCCGAGAAAGCTTTAAGCCGGCGTCTGCCCCAGTCGGCTCTCGTAATCCATCGCTTGAAGTTTCAAAGCTGAAACTGAAAGTAGCGACTAAGACGGACAGCTGGCCTGATCTTCCACAATCTGAAACAACCCATGTTTCAAGAACCAACACTTGACATTCCTAGCGCTTTTGTGGCTCAGCAGAGGAGAGAATGAGTCTTGTTGTCGGATTCCTCCAGAGGCAGGAGACCACACCGAGTGTTTCAGATTTGTGTGAGACGACCCGTGTGAACAACTAGTGCTTTAGCCTCTGTGGTAGGCACGATTTGAAGAGCTATCTTTGCCTTCGGTGGTTTGCGCTGCAAGAACGCTCTATTGGCAGGAGGATGAAGGAAGAGTTATTGTTCTACCCGTCCTCTGACTGTCAACTACGTGGCTGCTCATGAGAAATTCACCCGCTTCAAAAACCCCATCACAGAGGTAGAGACAATACCCAACTCAAAGAATTGAAAGGTTCACTTTACCAGTTACATCTACCAAGGAGCCCGTGTATGGAGGCAGAATTCAGCGGAAGGCAGCATAGCAGACCTACCGAAGTCCTCAGCGGATGACCAAGATCTCAGGTTTGCGGACCTGTTCACATTTAATGCCTGCTTATCTGCTTTTTTACTTCCTTTTTGCCCTTAAGATCTTCGTATCGCCCCTGATAAAGATCACGGAACGCCAGCAGTTGGGGTTATTGCACATCTCTCTGGTGTGGGCTAAGTGGCCATTAATTTGAGAGATTGAACTCACCTTTCAAAGAACCGATTAAAGGTGATGCCGAGGCTGGATTGGGCGCATCAAGATGCATTGCATACGTCAATATTGTGAGCCGAACTGATATAACAAAGTACAAGAATCTCTCGTTCCATTTGTTGTCTCTGATCCCCCGAATGACATCAGATTGCAAGTTACATCTCTATGGGTGGATCTATGTAGCTATCCTAGACCATTCAAACAAATATTTACGAACTTGATAGCATCAAGAGATTGACGCATTGATGAAGAAATCTTTCGCCACACTATAGGGTGCAGCATATCGCTTAAAGCTGTGGCAGCAGCTGGCAACCTATGAATAGAGTCACTGCGTGCTTCTTACCTAGACATTTGAGGAAAAACTTCCTCCTTGATCCCGTTTTGGGTCATCTTGGGGTACTAGATGCTTTCATCAGTGTCTGGTGTACGGGTGCAAGTTACGCTTTTTCGGATCAAATTAGTGCAAAAATTACCCCAGGTCCTTAGTAAATTCTTTACTTTTGCGGGTTAAAGCTTCAAAGTCTCGATTTTCACAAAACGTTTCATACGAGAAATCAGCTTGTGGCTCCTGTCATGACTCCATGTCTCTAGCATCCTCCCCATACATTCTCGAGAATGGCTTTCGCTATGTGAGACCATACTACTACAAGTTCACAACCACAGTCAAAGAACGCTGGAAAAACAAGACGATATCAAATGTTCTTATTTCCGAATTAGGCCAAAACCCCGAAGCAGTGGAGCGTGGCATTGAAAACGGGACGATATACGTTTCCACTGATAATAATAAAGTAGATAAGGGTATCAAGCTCTCACCCCAGGAAAACCGTATTCACAAGCTACGGGACCACGATACTCTCCACAATCTGCAGCACTTCCACGAGCCTCCTATTATTCATAGCGGGCCAATTCCCATAGTTATGGAAAATGACGAAATTGTGGTAGTTTCGAAACCGCTGGGCATGCCTACTCATCCTAGTGGCTCTTATCGGCTCAATACCTTGACGCATATACTAAAAGAAGAACACGGTTTTGCATCTCTTTCGCCGTGTCATCGGTTGGACAAGGCTACGTCAGGACTCTTGGTGCTTTCGAAGACTGCGAGTGCTACCAAATCGTTTCAGGCTATCTTTAACGATAAGAAGAATACAGAAAAGTGGTACTTAGCGCGTGTGAAGGGAAAGTTCCCATCCGAGAAATTTGTTTTCGAGTTCCCTGTCCTCTCGTTGAGTTTTGGCGGCTATGTGAATCTTCGAAATACATCGCAAGTTCCTATAAAGTCTGCAACAGAGTTTGAGCTCGTCAAATACTCTGAGAAAATTGACGAGAGTATCGTCAGCTGCAAGGCAATTACCGGCAAAATGCATCAAATACGGATCCATCTAAGGAGCTTGGGGTATCCCATCGTGAACGACTATCTCTACAATCCCCGTCCAGACGATAGAGGGGCCTGCGTCAAAAATCAGATAGAGCTAGACATATATAAGCAGGTGAGAAGAAAATTGGCGGACAACGATAGTGAATTTCTCGATTTGAAAGCCCTTTTGTCTGAGAATTCGGATCTTGAAACACGAATCAAAGAGCTCAAGACTGTGAGGAGCACAATCGATGAGCGACCATCGAAAGGTGTCTGCTCTGAATGTCAGAGGCAGATCTGGGGCGACCCACAGAATGAGGAGATCTATCTTCACGCATACCGACTAAGGCACCAAGGCGAGTTGGATTTTGATCTCAAGACTGATTTACCAGCCTGGGCTAACATATAGCTCTGTGATCTGGTGACATAGTTGCGTCGATGTGTGTTGCTTGATACAATGACAAAGACGATTGCGTGAACATTGGGAACATGAAGGACATGTAAAATGGAGATGTATTTTCATCAACGCTAGCTAATCACCATACCGTGCACCAATAACCCATCGTCCCTGAAAGAACGTTTTGAGGAAGTTGCGTTTAGAGGTCTACAAGACTTTGGCTGCAAAATCTGTAGAAAGACCCAATGAGGTAGACAACCATATAACCTCAAGTAGTGAAGTCACATCACCAAGTAAATGATTCGTCAACTGTGATCTTATCAGATGTTAAATATTTTCATCTTCCCAATATTCTGCGGATTTGGCCTACTCACCACCTTCCATTTTGACCCACTGGTAGTAGATGGTACTTCTCTATGCAGTATTATCAAAACAAGTCCATCTCCATCTTCAACCCACCAAGCTGAATACCACATAGCAATGGGGCCGAAGGGAAAAAAGTCGCTTATACTGCTACTTGCTCCCATTTTAAAAGGCAATGCCACGAAATCCCAGCTTTCCCTGATCTCAGAGATCTACAGCAAGGTCTCATCGCATACTGATCTCGACAACCTTATCGAGGCTGACTACTTGGCGAAAATTGCCTGGAAGCATTTCCACCCAGACGTGACGAACAGCCATATTGAGCTCATTCTTGCTCTCGTGTATTATGATCTGACTATTCGTCGATCTTCCCATTCATGGAAGACTGTTTCTGAGGACAGATCCAAGCTCGATGCTTTACTTCAGCGAATTCTCCAAACAACAATGACCACTACGCTAGACATTCAAGACTCGTGCTTGGAATACTTGACATTCCTTTTCTTAAGCTGCATCCTTCGACACGATCATGGCGCGTTGACAAACCAAAAAGTCTTCATGAAATGGTTGGATCAGATCCTCAAGAGCTACACAAATCGCTTCCTCGAAGAGGATTATCTGGCAGAGAATGTCAAGACTGCCTGTGCATTAGTCTACTTCTTGGGTGTAGCCTCTGTCGAGAAGATTGATCCCATAATGGAAGAGGTGAACTCTCGCTGCTTTCTTTCAGCATTTGTGAATTGCGAAGATCCCCAGCTACGGTGTCTCATTTTGGAACAGAGGCCGAGCCCTTCAATGGCAGAATTCACAAAGCTACAGCAGAAAGCGAAAGATCTCGGCATCGAGAGTTTGGCATTCTGCATCCTGCCCTACGACTTGGAATTGGCAGAGTTGCAAGAGACATTGACAGATCTAGATGAGCAAACGCTCAAGAAGCTTGCTTCTAATCTGTATTCCGGGTCTCTGTCCAACCGTGAGTTTCTTGCTGATACGGTCATTCAGAATTGCATACCTCAATTGAGGACAAACAATCGCATTAATGAAACATGTCTTTTCGACATTTTCAACCACCCACCAAGTCTAGCAATCCTGGTACCATCTTACTTTGATGAGTCTGACTATTTGGCACGATACAGGTACGAAACCTGCTCCAAAGTCAACCAGCATTTGGTCCAGTGTTTGCAAAGACTCAACATACTGAAAGAGGGAATACAAGGTGCCAGCAAATATTACACAGACATAGAGAAGGTTGAGGGCACAGGGCATGATATCCAGATTCATCTAAAGTCGAAAAGAAACGACATAAAGCAAGGAAACCACATTGTGCTCGTACAGATTGGCGAGCCCAACAAGCTGAACGAGTGCTCTCGTCTTTCCAAATTCGGCATTTCCAGTTGCGAGCTAGCTGAAGTCACAGAAAGCGGCCTCAAAGCTTTG
Source organism: Candidozyma ruelliae (assembly GCA_030582895.1). Classification (NCBI taxonomy): domain Eukaryota; kingdom Fungi; phylum Ascomycota; class Pichiomycetes; order Serinales; family Metschnikowiaceae; genus Candidozyma; species Candidozyma ruelliae. The sequence goes on from JAJMHE010000002.1 coordinate 490,278, forward strand.
CGTGTAAATGTTCGAAATGAGCTGTGCTCATACACCGGTATTTTGAGTCTTCCATCTCACTATAATGCTGCCTTGTTACCTTTGCTACAAGACAAAAGCATCCTTCAATCACTCGCGAAAACCGATGCAGAGGTTGTGGCACCTCCTTCGAAGAAAAGGAGGGTGGAAAACGGCAACACTAATCAAAAAGGCAACACCAATCAAAACGACAACACGTCTGCAGCGCTTAAAAACATCATAGACTCCACAGTCTCCTTCACACGCGGCCTCCCTCACTCAGGAAGGTGTACTTTGATCAACTCGTTTCTCGAGAAGGTTGTGAAAGAAACTCCCGAAACAAGTTCTTCTGAGAGAACATTGATCGTGTTGCCCTCAAGTATTCATGTTGGATCCTTTAGAATAGACGATTCCTTGCTGCACTTATGCTACAGGGCCGGAGATGTGGAATCGATCAAACGAACAGTTGATAGCCTCATCAAAGACGCAAATCTCGTTGCAGAACACCTCCAGTTGCAAGAATTCGATTTCGGATCCAGCTTGAAGAACGCATTAGCCCTATATGAGCTACACGTGGAGCCACGCTGGAACGAGTTTCTAAAACTGCTCAAAATCAACAAGAATGCGGTGTCGAAATATCCCTTCGCTAAGTTAGAGGTTGGTGAGGGCGATGATGGCTGGAGGAAAGCTTTGGATCAGGTTGTGGCCCATTATGCTGCAATCAAAAGAACGTTTTCCCAAATTCAACGCTTGCTACTCTTGGACAAAGCTGACTTGACGGACTTTCCTGAAGAGGCAGACAGAGCGGTTAGTACAGCATTTCCTATCGTCGTGAGCTCCCCAGAATCACTCCATCTTGTTGGCTCAGACTTTGACAATGTGATGTCCTTTGTGGGAGCTGAAACTGGGGTTGTCTTATCTTCAAAAACAAAAAGAGTGGCATTCTTTGGCACTAAACCACCAGTGCAAATTGTGTCCGAGGCAAGTCTCACCGAAAGACCCTCTGTACGGCCAGAAATCGCTACACTTATTGGTGAACAGGGCGGTAATCCAATATCCAAATACAATCCGGGATTAAAGCTCACCTGCCAGTGGGTAAAGGTCCCCTCGGCAGATAAGCAGGTCAATGTCGAAGAGGCTCGCTATCTTGTGTCTCTATATCAGTACATGAGGCTCTTGGGCTATCGAAATCAGGACATTTCGTTGGTAGTTACTTCGCCCTACATGAAGCTTCTCGCTGAGGAGATTCTCGAGGAGCTCGGAATCAAAAAGGGCAGTGCACCTATTGATCTGCCAGATGTGTTTGAGTTCGGGTGGCCTTTGCTCCAGCTAGCTTCCCTGCCTCTCGTTGCATCCAAGTACGTGCTCTTTTCTACTCACGGTGCCTTGAGCTTTAAAGATATTAAGGCTGCGGTTGCTTCTGCTTCTCTTGGGTTTTACGTTTTTGGCAGCCAAAGTCTACCATTCCAAATCCAGTCTGGGGGTCTACTGGTTTACACAGGCGCAAATGTGACAGCTGGAACTGACGATAGAGAGAAAAGCCACAAAGCACATCCCATAGACGATGCACAGCACATGGCGGACTATGTTGCAGAGATGCTTGTGATACCAAGAAAGATAAAAGCATGAGGCCAGAGCGGAAAAACGTTATTCCGAAGACATGCTAGAGGGTTGTGAAGGAAAGCGCAAGGACAGAGTTTTTCCGAAGTCTGTCTAGTTGCCTGGACGATCAAAATGCAACATTGCAACGTTGCTATCAGCCTGCGCAACTGTGTTGACAGACACGTTGGACCACGCTCTTAACCGTGTTGATATCCTAAATTCCCGAGCTGGCACTACGAAAAATGAAAAGGCGTCGGAAATGGCTGAAATTCGAGTTTTGCCCTTGATACGATAGTTTTCGAAGAAAAACCAACTCAGTTGATTAAGTCGAGAACTTCGCCAGGCATACACGTCCCAGCCATTCCGAAGATCGGAACCGAAACCCACACTACATTACAATCGCTCTGTGATGCCAGAACCCTGAACGCCCGAAAAAGCCGTTTGGTGCGTTATTGTTTCGGTGACCCAGTGCTATCTATTCCATCGATCGTACAGCCACAACGTGGTTCACAGAAGTTACGAAGGCCACCGAGCAGCAAAGACAAATAGGAAACAAACCAAAAACCTTAATATTCTCGTCGTCTCTTTCTCTTCCATTCTTTTTTTTTTTTTTTTCTAACCCCCAAACCCCCAGCTGCACCGCCTCTAAAGTTCACCGTTTTGCAACCGCTGCACGGTAGATGCCGCGCGAGTCTCGCTTAGCAAACCAACGGTATCACGCTATTCCCAAAACGGCACTTACCGCAGAGCAAAACCCACAAATCCAAACCTCGTAAGTGATTATTTTTTGAGTTGCTTTTTTCGTCCCTGCTTTATTTTAAGCTTTGGCAAGAATGGGCCTTGGCTCTCACACACGGCGATTTTAGACAGGATTTTCGCTCAAGCAGGAAAATCGGGATCCTCGAAATGGAAAGGTTTTTTTCCCACAATAGCGAGGTGGTCGAAACATGACGGCCCGCGACATTGCGACATTTCGATCCCACCCCGAGATAAGCGGCGACGGCTTGATAAGAGAACGTTGAGGGGGCCGCCAGATTCAAAACGGCCCACTCTTTCTGTCTTGCCCGTTTTGCCCCGTTATCGCCAATTCTGGGGGTACCACAGAGGTCGTGCGCCTACCGCTTTTCTCATCCCTGTTGTTTAGGCTCCATGTCGCACTAATCGCCTTATCTTGATTAAGTAAGCAAAGCTATCTTATCCCACGACAATGTCGCGGGAGCCCAACGCCGGCAGTATCCCTGAAAATTCGAGGATTCTCGAGGAAATGTAGAAAAAATCACCAAATTCTTACTTTTTTTTTTCTTCCGCCCCCAATTGCGTTTCTCCGCTCGGATCTCGAAACCCTCACGAGCTGATAAAAATGTCGCGCTACCTTATCTGATGTGCATGGAATTTTTTTTCACGCTACACATAGCCAAAAAAAAAAAAAAAAACTTTCAAACACACCCTTTTTCTCAACCTCCCTGCCATCATTGCCCCGGCCAGCTGGCGATAAAATATAATTTTTAACAAATCCACGGCTCGACACTGCCAACCTACCCTGCGCTGCCTCTTATCAGCGTTTTTTTCCGCTTTTCAAGCCCTCTTTTTGGTATCAGGTGAATCACGATAAGCCCTACCAACCGCCAACCCCCAAGTTTCTAAACTTTTCCCAAAATTCTTCTCCTTTCGCTGACCCCCGCCATGAGTGAAATCCAGAGGTTGCCTCACGTGGTGAACACAAACCCCGTTCACCCAAACGCCAAGTCCACCACTCAAGTCACCAACGGCACCACCACCACGAAACAAAACATCACCTTGCCCGTGTGCCGGAATTGCAAGACACAAACAACGCCGCTATGGCGAAGGGATGAGACGGGCCAGGTCTTGTGCAATGCGTGTGGTCTCTTTTTGAAACTTCACGGAAGACCCAGACCGATCAGCTTGAAAACAGACACCATCAAGCTGAGAAACAGGATCAAGCAGCCCAACTTCTCCAAGAAAAACGGTGCCCACACGCCCGAGCTCAAGCTGAAGGACCTGAGGCCCGTGCAAAACGGCGTTTCGGCGAGTTCCGGGCTCAACGGGAAGAAGCTGCCCAAGCAGGGAAGGAAGAGGCTGCCTCCGCCCGACTTCACGGTGCAGCCCCAGCACCAGCCGCAGTTCCAGGCGCAGAACCATCAAAACCACCAAAATCACCAAAACCACCAAAACCACCAGAACCAGCCTGGATCGGGCCATCTTCACCAGATCCACCACTTACCAGGCCTCTCCTCGGTTCCCGCTGCCCTGCTGGCGCTTCCGCTGCCTTTGGCCCACGCCAGAGTGCCCTCTAGCCACGGACCCTTGCACCACCACTTGCACCATCTTTCTGGCATCTCCAGCCAGGTCCAGCTGTTGCACTACCCTTCTTCCACGCCCACGCAGTTTGCGCCGGGCTTGCAGCGTATTACGTCACCTCTTTTGCTCAGCACGACGCTTCTGAACGCCAGATCTGTGTCTTCGACAGGCTTGGCTTCTCCCAAGGGCTCGCTTTCAGCTGCCCAGGCGGCGGGCGCTTTGGAGAACATGCTGAACGTTCTTGGTCCTTCTGCGACGTTCAAGGGCGCCAATTCCGAAAACGGTGCTGTTTCGCTCATGGGCCACTCCGCCAAAACACCATCTTCAGCGCTCAAACTGGACAGAAGCTTGCCAGGAATCACCCCCACGCTGGGCTCCTCCACGGGCGCCTCCACGAACGTGATAGCGCTGCCTTCGTTTGGGCCCCAGTTCCACTTGGACCTGCCCAAGCGGGAAATCGGCGGGATTCCTAAAAACTCGCTTCCACCGCTCCAGCAGTCGATTTCCGGTCCGCTGGTGTTGCAAGCAAATGTGCCCCACTCGGGCACTCCAGGCCCGTTGCCCTCGATCCACCATCTCCATCCTGTGAAGCTGGAGGAAAGAACCGGTCTCAGTGCCGAAAACGGCAAAATCGTATCCCACTCTTCTGGCGAGGGCCAGACAAGCCTGAATCCTCCTTCAACTGCAACTCAGCCATCTTCTGACGCCAGATCCAGCAACACCAACCACCAAAGCCAGGATAGCAATGCCCAGAAACAGGGCAGCGGCGATGATGGAGAGAAAAATCCAGGAAACAACGGCAACCTCGACAACAACGGCCACAGAGCCAGCTCCGGGTCCAACGACGGCGCAGCATACGAGAACACCTTGTTGAAAACGAGAATCTCCGAGTTGGAGCTCGTCAATGACTTGTACAGAACGCGAATCATGGAGTTGGAGGCCATGGAGCAGGCGGCCAGATTGAGAGAGTCGTCGATGAGAAGAAGATTAGACGAGGTGATTGCATTGCAGAGCCAGAATGCCCGCCAGAACAGTGTGGCTGTTGGCGACGAGAGGCCCAAGAGAGAGGAGTAGGCGTATTTATACTGTTTGGATGACGACGATAATGAGCGATTCTTTTATTTGTACTTGGTTGGTGTATCATACCTTAATGGAATAATCCCACTGTGACAGTTTGTAGTAGGCTTTATGAAACTTCAACATTGTCCATCTCACCTTGTGAGTGAGTGAATGACTTCAATAATGGTACTAATCTTCTCAAACTCTTGTCTTTAAATACTTGTATAGCAGTAGAAATCATCGTGCTATAGTACGGTATCTGTTTCACTAATCGCCACATGTTCGGTGTTTTCTACACCCGAAGTTCTAATTTTAGGATGGAGTTCGTTTGGGCTATACCGATAGGAGTATCTTATCCTCATCGATTTAAGTGTTTTTGAATATATTACACCTCCCTTCATTAGTCGTGATTATAGGACCATTGCTTAGTACTTTATTGGTATATCACATCTAAAGGGAATACTTTTACTAACTGTTTCAGACAATGCCCATGATTAGCAGACAACTTATTATCGATTAGTGAATGATACTAATTACTCGTCTCCACTTCACGACATGAAGACGAATGAACTTTATGTCCAGCAGAATGTTGTTCTTGAGAGAGTTGGTCTTACCAAGAATATTATTTAAATCAAAATGCTCGAATGTAACAGTTATCACCTCTTGTATGTGGAGAATTTCGTAAGGGAGTAGAATCAAACTATTTTGCTATTGACGCTTCCACATTTGCGTTGAAGCCTACAACAGATTTTAAGCTATTCTTTTATTAGTTAGTTAGTGACCTCAATGGTCTCCACAGTGTATTCGTTCTACCCTTCGGGTTTATGTCTTCACATCTGGCTGGTCCTTGCCCAAGAACTCCTTGAACTTCAACAAGCCCAAGATGAACGAGATGTCCTTCGAGAAGAAGTCGTCAACAGGCTGGTTGTAGGTGGATGGCTCGCCAGAGTGCTTCTCCAAGTACAATCTGACAGTTGCGCCGGAAGAACCAGTTCCCGACAAACGCACGATGAAACGCAAGCCGTTGGTGAACTTGATGAACAAGCCCTGGTTCTTCGACACAGAGCCATCCAAGTCGGTGTAGGAGAAGTTGGCGGCCTCCTTGACGGTGTAGCCTGGAGCCAACTCGGAGCCTTCCTTCTTGGACTCAACAATTGATGCGAGAAGCTTCACCAACTCGTTGGCGCCCTCGCTGGAGACCTCCTCGTAGTCGTACCTGGTGAAGAACGTCCTGCCGTACTTCTGCCAGAACTTCTCTTGCACGGCCTTGATGCTGGTTTTTTCCTCGGGGAACTGCTGGTTGAAGTCGGCCAAAACGTTCAACCAGGCGCAGATGGCCCACAAACCGTCCTTCTCTCTAATGTGGTTCGAGCCAGTGCCGAAACTCTCCTCACCGCAGATGGACAACTTCTTAGCGTCGAACAAGTTGCAGAAGAACTTCCAGCCGGTGGGGACCTCGTACACGTTCAAGTTCTTGTCCTTGGCGACCAAGTCCAAGGCGCCAGAAGTTGGCATGGATCTGGCCAAGCCGTACACGCCCTGGTTCTTGAAGTATGGGATGGCCTCAGCGTATTCAGCGATAATGGCCACAGAGTCACCGGGAGACACAAAAGCACCGGCTCCGTAGATCATGTTTCTGTCACCATCACCGTCGGAGGCAGCGCCAAACGCGATGTTCTCAGAATCGACCTTGTCGACCAAAGTCTTAGCGTAGGTCAAGTTGGGGTCTGGGTGCAAGCCGCCAAAGTCGGGCTTGGGCACGTAGTTCTGGACGGAGGCCTCGGGCAAGCCCAATTCCTCAACGAAAATCTTGTAGCCGTAGGGGCCGGTGATACCGTTCAATGCGTCGAAAAGCACCTTGAAGCCCTGCGATTCGCCAGCGCTGTGGATGAACTTTTTGATAAGTGGGAAGTCGAAGATGTCCTTCATGAGGGCGACGTAGTCAGCGGTTGGATCAATGATTTCCACCTCGATTGGGCCAGCCTTGACCGAGCCAATGGCACTAAGATCGACCTTGTCGAGCTTGTACGTCTTGTACTGGGTGAGGGTCTTCGAGATCTCGAAGATCTTGTCCGTGACGCTTTCTGGCGCTGGTCCGCCGTTCAGCAAGTTGTACTTGATGCCCATATCCTTGTCTGGCCCGCCTGGGTTGTGGGAAGCGGTCAAAATGATGCCTCCCGTGGCCTTGCGGATTCTGATGACGTGGGAGGTTGCTGGCGTGGAGAGCAAGCCGTTCTGGCCCACAATCAACTTCTTGACGCCATTGGCAGCGGCAATCTCGACAATGAGCTGGATAACGTGGTCGTTGTAGTATCTTCCGTCGCCTCCAACGACCAAAGTAGCATCCTGGGCGCCCTCAGGGATCGCCTCGAGAATGGCCTGGATGAAGTTCTCCGTATAGTGGGGTTGCTGGAAGACGGTGACCTTCTTTCTGAGTCCCGAAGTTCCAGGTTTCTGGTCGGTGAATGGCTTGGTTTCGACGACTGAAGACATGGCGACAAATGACAATGGAGGTGATTATCTGATTCGGCGCGCCGGGAAGTGCAGGGTTTTATGGATTCGGGCCGGCGCCGGGTTTGGGATTTGGTTGACGATGAAAGTGGGGGAACTTTTTGATTTTGAGAAAAGCGGGCGGATGGCTTCCTATTTATGTTCGTGGGCGGGGTCTGCGGGGTCCCCCACGTACTCCGAATCGAGCCAAACCGAGATTACTCTCGCAGAGAGGAATTGAGGTTTGGCAAAAAGTCGATTTGGAGAGTATTTTGAAATTATTTCTCTAAAACTAGATCCTATTTAATTCCACAATTCCCGCTCTTGGGGTCTGGGGTGGCTCGTATTTCGCTGTCAGGAGACGTCCATGCAAATATACGGCTGAATGGCTGCGAAAAACACGCAATGGGGTGGAGGGTGGGTTTTGGTTTTGGGCATCTTGACATTTTGACATTTGGCCGAAGAGAGCGTCTGTTTGGTCAACCGCTTTGAGTTTTGGATCTTCGGAAAATTCGGGATCGGGATCGGACTTCTTGTCTTGCTCAGCAGCCGAGCGAACAATGGTTATAGATCGAGACCGGTTCGGAGCACCTCAGACAAAGAAGATGATCTGATCTGTCTCTGGAGTTCAAATCTGAGCTCAGATGGAGTATCATGAGATGCTGCCGGGGTGATTCTGAGCAGTTGTCTGTGAGGGCCTCATGGTTATGATGTTACGGATTAACTGATTGCAAACCCGCCAGACCCTGACTTGTACAACTAGTCTTCAGGTTGCAATAATCTTCATATTGCAATAACCCTCAGATTGTAAGGCAAGCTTCTGATCATTTGGGCTGCTCATTATCTATCTACTTATTTGGGCTTTGAAATAAACAGGACAACGATAGCTGTCAGACGACCTCAACCTTACTGTTGGCGAGATCCAAAGTGTCGAAGGGTATACCGATGATTTAGTGTCCTGGAAGGAGAAATGCTAATAGAATGGGTCGATTGGTTGTTGGGAAGCACCCGAGACGTATGGGGGAGTCGGAAAATCCTGATATTCTCTCTAACGTACCGAGTATTGGCACTTCTGTTTCGATAGATGCTGATATACAACCCAAACTCTATATACTCGGGGAATTGAGCTACTGAAAAGACAAAGCTGCTGAGGTCAATCAATCCTGGCCTTCTTGGAGAGGGGCTCTCACAGAATAATTCCAACCATTGGCAAAAGATCAAACTCCTCATACAACCTGAGGCCATCCTCCGGCTAAATGAGCAGTTCAGCTCAGAATTTGTCCACTTCGCCGCTGAATCACTCGATATCATTCATGACTATTTTCCTGCCAATCCTAGCTCTTCTACTACACTACACCTCGCTTCATACGTCATTTTGCCTCGTTACTATGTAGAGCCCGCTTACTTCTTGATCACCTGGTTGATGGCATCGGCCAAGTAGTCGACATTGTCCTCGTTGACACCAGAAATAGAGAAACGACCGTCCTCGGTGGCATACACAGAGTACTTCTCCCTCAACTCGATCACCTGCTCAGCAGTCAAACCGGTGTAGATGAACATACCCCTCTGCTTCAACAAGTGGTCCCAGTTGTAGTTGGACTTGTCCAACTTCTGGTACAACTTGTCTCTGATGACGTTCAAACGGCCCACCACCTGGTCCAAGTCCTTCAACCACTCGTTGAAGAGCTCCTGGTTGGCGAAGATGGTCTCGACGATTCTGGAGCCGTGGATAGGTGGGTTGGAGTAGATTGGTCTGATCAACTTCTTGAGCTGGGACTCAATGGCCTTGGAGTGGTCGGCCGACTCGGTGATGATGGAGATCGAACCGGTTCTCTCTCCGTACAAGCCCATGTTCTTAGCGAACGACTGGCACAAGGCGTAGGTGGGGATCTTGCCCTCCACGACCAACTCGTTCAATCTTCTGATCAAGCCGATGTCCTCGTAGGTGTTTCCGGAAGCGAAGCCCTGGTAGGCCATGTCCACAAGAGGGAAGAGCTTCTTCTGCTGGATGATCTCCAAAACCTCCTCCCACTCCTGCGCAGTCAAGTCCATACCAGTGGGGTTGTGGCAGCAGGCGTGCAACAAGATGACAGACTCCTCGGGAGCGGCAGCGACCGACTTCTTCAAGTTGGCAAAGTCCAACCCGTTGTTCTCCTTGTCGTAGTAGGCGTAGTAGTCGGCCTTCATGCCGGCGTCGGTGAAAACGGCAACGTGGTTGGCCCAGGTGGGCTTGGGGACGATGATGTTCTTGGAGGAGTAGAATCTGGCCAAGAAGTCGGCGATCACACGGAGCGAGCCGGTTCCCGAGATCGTCTGGGCAGTGACAATGCGGCCGTCCTTGATCAATTGGGCGCCGTTCTTGTCCTTGTTGGAGTTGTTGAAGATGAAGTTTTTCACAGCGTCCTGGTACGTCTTGGAGCCGGTGATGCCGGTGTACTCCTTCTGCGTCTCGTTCTTCAAGAGAATCTCCTCAGCCTTCTTCACAGAGGGAAACACAATGGGCTTGCCCTTGCCGTCTCTGTAGGCACCCACGCCCAAGTTGATCTTCTTCGAGTTGGAGTCCTTGACAAAGGCCTCGGAGATACCAAGAATCTTGTCGGGGGGAGCCAAGGGGATTTCGTTCCATTTGGCCAATCTGGCGTACACGGAGAAGGATCTGGTCGAACGGAGCATTTTTACGTGTTTTTTTCGGGTTGGAAATTGGGGAGTAGTGGGATCTGGGGTGCTTATATAGTGGTGCGAAAGCCGATCGGAGAAAATTTTCGGGACGCTGTGACTCAAGAGTCACCCACGCGTGGGGCGCCGCGGTTTCGCGATTTGGGGATAGTTTCCGGCTCAATTGAACTACAACTCTTCTTTTTTTTTTTTTTAGTTATCTCCTAGGCTGTTTCTTCGTGGTAGAGGCGGTTAGGCGACCTCGGATGAGCGGATGCACGTGAGTCAAAGTTCGTTGACACCCGCGCTGCAGATTCCCCCGCTAAGCTCGTACCCCTCCATCGTCCCGAGAACACCCGCATGCGCTTAGCACCAGATTGGCTCAACAAACGGGAAAATCGAAACCGAGAATGGGGCCGAAAAGTCGAAGAGGCGAAGAAAAGTGGATTGGGCAGTTTGGGCACGTGATGCAAATTCAATCTCTCTAATAATTCTGGCTGTGGCTGCGAAAACGGAAGGTGGACACGAGACTTGGGCAGCGAGTTGGGGCAGCGAGTTGGGCAGGTCGAGAAGGACTTCATTTTCCGTGAGGCAGCGGGTGGCTTGGGTATTATTTGGTTGCTTTTTCGGAGAAAGTGGAAGGCAGAGAGTGGTCACTACGGGGTTTACGAGTGGTGGGGTAGATACGGGATGAGTTCGGGAAGCACTCGGAAGGAAGGTAGTTATCGATACCATTTCTTTTTTGACAAATATTTTTCTCCATCACGGAAGATGGAATAGTCGTTCCCGGAAAATCTCCTGTTTTAATCATTCTTCTCAACTCCTTTGGTGCCGCAGTCCTCGCTCGGCCATTATCACAGTGTAGATAATCTAGTACTCACTGTAACAAAGATGAGAACAGGCCTAGAACAACGAGGCTTCAAAGGCTCAATTCAGACGAGGTGAAGAGTATGAATGAAACAGATCTAGTTCTCCTCGCTTTTTCTTTTTTTTTTTTTTTTTTTTTTTTTTTTTTTTGACCTTTTCTCTAGGGCCATGGTATTTGGTATACACCGGTATGCTCAAGAATGGCGTAGGTTTATAATCATCCATTTCCAAGTTTGATATTTCACACATTACACCCTTCTTCATCTGAAAGATTAAAAAACCAGAATGTTTAACTCGGCGTGATATGCCAAAGAGCACCGAACTACACCTGCCTCTTGCGACACCTTTGATCTTCCGAAAATCCACATTTTTCCATTTCTGCCCTAATTCCGGATTGTATATTATGTCGGCGATCACAGAATTGCCTTTTACGCCTTTGATTATTTAGCAAATATCTATAGAATTTTGTGGGGTACTTTAGACCGTACATGTATTTTCGCAATATGACAGAGAAAATGGTAATCGCTAAAAAAATAATTTTTACAGAATTGAACTTGAACGACAAGAAAAAATTTAAACAAATTCTTCTACTAAAGTCATCAGACTTCAATTTCGAATTTTGCTGAAAAGAATTGCGGAGAAGCAGATCAGAAGAGGAAGAACTGAAAGAAGAACAAATGAAAAATGAGGATTATCCAAAATACAAGATGATTGCCAAACATCTGTATGATCGGTTTTTGGCAAAGAGAAACTTTTGGTCTTGAGATCACCTCATGATTGATTTGTTAGCGATAGTTCGACCTCTAATAGATATACGCTAGATAATCGAATATAAGAGGTAAAATAAATATCAGCCTCTTGCGAAAAGCACGTCAAAACACTGCCTCGTATAGTCATATCAACGAAAGCCAGAACCATCGAAAGACGATCAGAACACCTACCCTAAGTTCAGTCACAAAAAACTACAGAGCAAAGTAAAGTAATTATCAAAGTCGTATTATCAAATTAGGTGGCGACGTAAAGCGTAAAAAAAATGTAAAGTGTAAAGTCATCTCGCCGTAAAAAGGTCTAAAGGGACAATTAAACCGCCTGTTCACTGACCTTGCCAACAGTTGGGACAAAGTCACCGGTCTTCCAGGCAGGCAAGCCGGATGCGTACATCTCATCGACCTCTTCCAAGGAAAGACCCTTGGTCTCTGGAAGGAAGAAGTAAATCCAGAAGATGGAGAACAACATGGAACCGGCAAACACGAAACCGTAGCTGAAGTGGATGGAGGAGGTGATGAATGGAGTGAAGAAACCAATCAAGAAACCGAACATCCAGTTGGCACCAGTGGCCACAGACATACCCTTGGATCTGATTCTCAATGGGTAGTTCTCAGAAAGAATGCAGAAGACACCACCAGCCCAGGTCGAGGCGAAGAAGAAGATGTTCAAACAGGTGATGAAAATCATGGCGTTACCGGTTGGCTTTCTGGTGTTCTCTGGGGTGTTCTCGTAGCCGTCAATGTACAACTTCTTGGCACCAAGGCACGAGTAGATGAGCAAACACACGGTCATACCGACGGAACCTACCAAAAGGGTAATTCTTCTGCCCAATTTCTCAACAGCCCAAATGTTAGGGAAGGTGGAGACAAAGTTGACGGCACCGAGAATGATGGAGGTCTTGTAGGAGTCAGTCATACCGACAGCCTTGAAAATGGTGGTACCGTAGTAGAAGAAGTAGTTGATACCAGAAAGCTGCTGCAAGATGGCGGTGACAACACCAATGACGACTCTTCTGAAGATCTTTGGTCTACCGTTGATCAACTCCATCCAGTTGGCGTTACCAGCGAGCTCCTCTCTGTCGAGACCGGCTTGGATCATTCTGACCTCAGCTTCCACAAGAGGGTCCTCGACCTCACACTTGTTGGATCTGGCAATGGATCTTCTGGCATCGTCAACACGGCCGGCCTTCATCAAGTATCTGGGGGACTCTGGCATATTGAGCATACCAAACACCAACAAAGCGGCCCAGGCGAAACAAAGACCCAAGGGGATTCTCCAACACCTAGAGTTGTGGTAGGTTTTGGTACCGAAGGTGGTACAATAACCAATGAAGATACCCAAAGTGATACAAAGCTGGTAGCAGCAGACCAAAGTACCTCTGATGTGCTTTGGAGCAACCTCGGAAATGAACACTGGAGCAATGACCTGGACAGTACCGACGGCAAGACCAGTGACCAAACGACCAATGAAGAACTGGACCCACTTGGAGGAGGAAATCTGAACAACAATTCCGACAACGTAGATAGCCATGGCGGTCATGATACCGATTCTTCTTCCCCAGACATCACCAATCTTACCAATGAAAATACCACCAATGGCGGCACCGACGTTAAAGATGGAAACCAACAAACCAGTTCTCACGTTACTCAAGTAGTACTCCCCCTTGCCGTTGAGCTGACCCATCTTTTGCTTGAAATCATCCATACCAATGAAACCCGAAATGGTACCGGTATCGAAACCGAACACGAAACCACCGAAAGCAACGAAGAAACAGAACACTGCCATGGCAATGTACTCCTTTCCTGATCTGGTTTCAACCTCAGCAGGAGCCTCAGGAGCCAAATCCTTTTCGGCCTCCTTGTTCAAAAGAACATCCTCGTTGGTGTTGGTCGCTGTAGGAGCCCCGGAGTGGGCGTCCAAATTGTTTTGAGACATGATTGATTAGACTTTTGTATGCGAGTAAAAGTCAAATGAAATTGTTCGAATAAAAGTGGAGAGAAAAAGGAGATAGGGGAAGCAAAGCTTGATATTTATATTTTTGAGGAAGAGTGCCAAACGCCAGGTGAGCAGGAACTGCCACGGCTGATACCCGTCTCACCAGACCCGGACAATACATTTGGTTGCAAAAAATCTGGGGCATCTCGGAAAATCATGCGATGCTGCATTAATCCGGTCTCCGCGCTGTTGCGAAAGGTAAAAACTCCACTTTTACGGGGAACATGCAGGTCCGATGCGGTCGGGTTTCCCCATTGGGGAAGCTCCATGTTGCAATGCGTGGTTTGCCGTTTGTGCGCAGGATGTCACGCACGTCTGCTGCATTCATCGGGTGGCTTTGTAGCATCATGTTTCTTTGTCTTGACGCAGAATTCGTCTAACATGCCTCGGTTAGAAGTCTAGCATTAACGACTTCTATTGGCGCCTTATTCGATTTTCCTGTAAGTTTATTTTTGAGGCGCCTTGAAAAAAATTCTTTCATCACCAGCCTAGCCTCGATCTTCTTGGCTGGTCACGACCATCACCAGAATCCAAATGTGTGATTCGCCAAAAAGGCAATCTCGAATTTGCCTTGTTCACGAATACTTGCCTGTCAAGAATCAGCTCAGTGGAAATGGCACAATAAAGTGGTGAGGTTTGGTGACATCAATGCCGTGCGTAAACACCAAGACTAGTAAGATATTTCCGGCGGAAAAAGAATTTTCTCTGCTTCCGATCTGGCCATGTTTCTCCACAAAACCATAATATTCGAGCTTCCCCAGACCTCAGATGATGGGGTTGCCATAAGGTGATGCCAATATGGCAGCCGCTCGTCTACTTAGAATAAAATCGTATTTAATCGTCGTACTATGCCGAAGTATTTACTCGTCGTACTATCTGTTCCTTAGTCGTACCAAACCCATCGTCCATTTTTGGAAATCACGATTTGTGCTTTGTTGTCGATTGAAGGTCTTCAAAAGAGGGAAAAAAAAAGATCCTTTCCTTAATGGCCCCTCTGTTTTGAAAACTTCCAGATTACGGTTCACGGTTAGTTGATCGGCCTCTATTTTGTGGTCAAGTTAACCTTTTATGAGTGTTATTTTTTTTTTTTATTTTTTTTTTTTTTTTTTAAAAAAAACACAGCTAGTTGATTGTTGATCGTCCTATTCAAATATGTTGAATGCAATCTTCGTGGTCTATTGATGATCCTTTTTTGATAAATTCCTAGTTTCGCTTCGTGGACAGATGTTTGGCGACTACAACTCCATTTCGTGGTCGTATAATTATGCTTGATCTATAAAATCTTACTCATGTCGTTTAATCATTAAACTTGCTCGTCGCCAGGCTTCTCCTCGGCAGCAAAGCCAGTGGAGTGGGCCATGTGGTCAAGCGAAGGTGGAGTCCAGTCACCAGACTTCCAGGCGGAAATACCAGAGGCGTACATCTCGTCAACCTCCTCCAAGGAAAGACCCTTTGTCTCGTAGACAAAGAAGTACACATAGAAGAAGGAGAACAACAAGCAGCCGGTGAAAACGAAACCATAGTAGAAGTGGATGGCGGAGGTGATGAATGGGGTGAAGAAGGAAATCAAGAAACCCCACAACCAGTTAGCAGCGGTAGCAACAGACATGGCCTTGGATCTGATTCTCAATGGGTAGGTCTCGGAGATGATACAGTACACACCACCGGCCCAGGTCGAGGCGAAGAAGAAGATGTACAAACAGGTGATGAAGATCATGGCGTTACCTGTAGGTCTTCTGGTGTTGGAGGAGGTGTTTTCGTAACCGTCGATGTACAAGTTCACGGAACCAAGGACGGAGTACACGACGAAACACAAGAACATGGCGGCGGAACCGGCCAAGAGACACACTCTTCTACCCAAACGCTCGATAGCGTAGATGTTCACGAAGGTCGAGGCAAAGTTGACGACACCCAAGATGATCGAGGTCTGGAAAGAGTCGGACAAACCCACGGCCTTGAAGATGGAGGTACCGTAGTAGAAGAAGTAGTTGTCACCGGTCAACTGCTGCAAGGACTGAAGCATGATGCCCATAATCACTCTTCTGAAGATCTTTGGCTTACCGGTGATCAACTCGGTCCAGGAAGCGTTACCAGCGAGCTTCTCACGGTCAATACCGGCCTGAATAAGCTGGACCTCGGTGTACACAGCAGGGTCCTCAACGGAAACCTTGTTGGATCTGGCGATCGACTTCTTGGCCTCCTCGATTCTCGACTTCTCGATAAGGTATCTTGGGGACTCAGGCATGGAGACCATTCCGACAACCAAGAGAAGGGCCCAGGCGAAACAGAGACCCAAGGGGATTCTCCACTGGCGGGAGTCGGAGTAGGTCTTGGTGCCGTAGGTGGTACAGTAACCCAAGAAGATACCTAAGGTGATACACAACTGGAAGCAGCACACCAAGGTACCTCTGATCTGCTTAGGAGAGACCTCGGAAATGAAAAGAGGACAGATGACGGAAACGGTACCAACAGCCAAACCGGTGATGAGTCTACCAATGAGGTACTGGTACCAGGCGGTCTGGGAAGCGATCTGGACAATAATACCCACAATGTAGATCACCATGGCGGTCATAATACCGATTCTTCTTCCGTAGACGTCACCGATCTTGCAAAGGAAAATACCACCGACGGCACATCCAATGTTGAAAATCGAAACCATCAAACCGGTTCTCACGTTACTCAAAACGTAAGATCCCGAGCTGTTGAGCTGACCGAATCTCTCCAAAAAGTCGGACATGTTGACAAAACCAGAAATGGTACCAGTGTCGAAACCGAACACGAAACCACCGAAAGCAACAAACAAACACAAGGTAGCCACCACAGCATACTCGCTGGCGGACTTCTTGGGCAACTCTGGAAGCTCCTCGATCTCTTTCTCCTCGATGGGCTTTTCCAAGAGTGAATCATTGGTGGGTGTCTGAGCACCCGAAGAAATATTTTCGTCTTGAGACATTATCAGATGATTGATGAAAAAAATAGAACTTTGGGGTAGAATCGTGTCACCTTTATAGTTTTCTGGATGCGTAGCCAGCTGCAAAAAAAAATCCTTCACCAAAGTGGCATTTCACGTTGCAATGCCCGAGAACAATAGGACAATAGCAGGTGCGTCCTGTAGAACGCACTGTGTGCATGCTGGTCATGTATGGCGGATGGCGAGACCTCATGGATTGGGGGATTGTTGGGTGTGTGTGCAGGGATGGCGTCTGCATTCCGGGCTAGTGGTGCATGAATCTTCCCCATTTGCTCCAGGTTTCTCCGTAGATGCCCCGGAAAAACCTCCAGCGCATACACCGCCACTGGGGGAAGTTTTCGAGATATGGGGGTAAGGAAGTGGGGTTTTTTGGGTTGCACATTGCAAAAAAGATATAGCTCTTACTATTGGGCTGGAAAGTTCCGGAAAAATAACCCCTCCCCTTGCCAGCTGACAACATCTAGATCAGCCTTCTCCGGAAAAAAAATTCTCTTTTCGGGTGGGGGCGCGTCGCCGGAAAAACTCACGAGTTCTTCCGCCCAACACGCACAACTACGTCGGTGGGCTGAAAAATTGGGCAAAGCCTCGATCAAACTGGCTCGATTCGTAATCTTCCGGACGCCTCGTGTCCGGATAAACTTTTGAAAAGTGCCATTTTTGCCCAAACTCACGCCAGAATGTGCGTTGACACAATACGATGCTCACGCGGAAAAACTACACAAAATCTCGAGCTGCGCCGAAATCGGAGGACTCGGAAAAAGCCGTACTTGACGGCCGGCATGGAGATATCGAATCACATATCTCGGAGGGGGCATTCGTCGAGTGGGTGACAAATCCTGCATCGCATCAACCAGCTAGGTTTCGCCGAGCTGCAAAATTTTGAAAGTTTTTCCGACCCGGCCTGCACGTCTCCATGGGGTGCTGAGCCGCACCCGACACTGGTATCACCAGACGTCGTTTCAGATCCTGGTTAGAATAATGAACAAAAGATAAAAAAGAAATCACATCCACTATGGCTATTGTTCCTTAAGACCGAGCTCCACGATCTCATGCACATCAAAATGCAAGGGACCCAGAATGCAAAAAGCATCTGATAACCTGAGAATAGTAGAAAGTCGTAAGTTTTCGAGAATTTGACAAATGCCTCTCACAATATGCGTTTACCTCTTTTACGTCACTTAAGATTTTTAAGATTTTCAAGATCGAATTGCGTCCCTGACTTGAGCCAAGACCTTGGTTTATTTTTTAGCAGGATCTGCCAAAACCATATACATCACCGTTTTCTGTATTCACAAATAATATGGAATTGCTTTTGCTTCGTGACGAAGCGAGATCGTCTTTTGTGGGGTAACAATAGACACAAACCAAAGTAAAAGCAAATTCCCGGGCTTATCCGGAACCATCACCCGATGCCACATTGTTCAATAAGCGCATTGACACTCACGAGGGCGGATTACCCAAACGAGTAGTGTCTATAGCTCGTGGGATGCCATTACGAGGTGTAATCCTGGTTTCGAGAAAATAGGGTTTGCTAACGCATATTCCTTATTTTTTGAGTTTGTTGGATTCCAGAAGGTTTTGAGTCCGAGAGGAATGGCGAACTCTGTTGCATTGCATGGCATCCTTGCACTTTGACCAACAATGATCGCAATCGAATGAGCTCTAAATAATAGTTGATGCATTGATCCTTGCGTCCGAATTGGAATCTGAACATTTCGAAACCCTCTGTGAAGTCTCACAACGCAATGTAGAAGTTGTTCCGCGTGGACCCCGGAAGGATCTCCCGTTTTTTCGTTTTCTTCGAGTCTGCCTTGATCTTCCCGCTCCAGTCGAAGAGCCAGTATGCCACCTTGTTGGCCTCGTGGTACTTGATCTGGGTGAACCCCAACAGTTCCATGATTTGCAAAAATAGCTCCCGACTCATGTACCTGGAGTTGGCCACGCAAGGCAAAGGCAAAACTATGAACACGCTCAGGGGAGATTTTGGGCTTGGAGGAAGGAGAAATGTGATCATTCTCCGTAGCATTTGGCCTCTCTGGTCTGCCGACGGCACGAAGTTCAAAACCAAGGAGCACGAAATGACATTGAATTTATCAATATCGCTCTCTGGAAGCGGCCTTTTCATGAAATCCTGCTGCAAGATCTTGGGATTCTGCGAGTTCAAGTCGATTCTAGTCACCTCTCCAAACATGCCCGAGGTTGATATGTCGTTGTCAGGGCTGAGACACCCGATCTCCAAGCTTCTTTCGGCAGTTCGATCCAAGCTTTTGAACCACTCCACAAGCTTCTTTGAAGAGTCTCCCCCACGCTCCGAAGCCTGCCCCACAGTGGAGGCCATCTGGTATATGTGCAAACCGCCTCGTAGGTCGATCTCCTTGTCTATGCGAGCTAAAATTCTTGCGAGATCATCTTTTGAGGTCGAGTTGTCAAATTTGAACTCCTCCGGCTTCTGCGGGAGCTTGAACAGCTCGAATTGGGTCCTGTACGCTTCTCCCAAGCTGTTCTTGTAGTTCAGCTCTTCTAGATGTAGAAGTTTCAACACCGCCGTTTTGTTCTTTTGCAAAACATGGAAGCGCCGTATAATTTTCCTGGCCTTCTGTGGCTTGAGTTTCGGCTTATGCTGCTTGTTTACCGATCCGGTTATCGTTCTGGGTCGTTTCAACATGAAGTGTATGGTCAAATGTTAGTAAACGCGAATGTGTAGTTGATGTCTGTAGTGACGAGCGGAACAAAATTCCCACACACCAGCTTCGAAAAAACAGGAAGTGAAAGAACCCATGACAAATAGCTCCTCCTAAGCATTCTTTATGCTTTCCATGACGTCGGAGCCGTCATTTGGGGGTATTTCGATTCAGGTCACGTGACCAGAGTCACGCGCCGCTCATCTCGATGCTCTTCGCCATAATGCAATACCCCAGAGATTTCAACATCCATATTTCGATGCCTCCACAAGGAAAATGGAAGAAAGGCAGCTTCAAGCTGCAGGGAAAGAAGAAAACGCCAACTTTGAAACAAAGGCACGCAAGGACTGACAAAATCATCAAGGCAGATGCTCTTCTATGGAAACCAGTGGATATTCCAGATCATATGGAGGATTACGGTGGATTGTTCGGAATTGAAGAGCTCGAGGGCGTCGACGTGAAAATGGTGAACGGAAAGCCCGAGTTTATAGCCAAGGAAAGTGATGACGAGGATGGAGAAGATGACGACGAGTTCACCGGATTTGACGATTCGGATGAACCTCAGCCCAAGAAGCAGAAGAAGGACACCGAAAAGAAAGAGCAGAAAGACCTGAAGGCCAAGCAGAAGAAGGACAAGAAAGAGAAGAAACCAGCCGAGCCAGAAGCCCAGGATGGCGGTTCTGTAAAGTCCGAAGAAAAAGAAAAAAAGGAAAAGAAGAACCCCAAGGAGAAAAAGCCAAAGCCCGCCGAGGACGACGACGCCGGCCTCACAGCAAACTCGTTTGCCCTTCTAGACATGCCCCTTCCAGACGACGAGATCGACTTGCCCCACTGGAAGGATATCGAGCTCAGCCAGTATCTTTTGAACGGACTCCAGCTGCTCAACTTCAAAACACCTACAGCTATCCAGAAGCTGGCAATTCCTCTTGCGCTCAGCGGCAAGGACGTGATCGGTAAGGCTACTACCGGTTCGGGTAAGACGCTCGCCTACGGGCTCCCGATTTTGGAGAAACACATCCAGAAACTCGCTGAAATCAAGGAAAGCAGGGCCAACAAGATCATCCCCCCACCATCGGGTATAATATTTGCCCCCACCAGAGAGTTGGCCCACCAGGTCCTGGACCACTTGAACAAGATCTCGAAATACGCCCCACTTCCCCAGCACGGCATTGTTTCCATCACAGGAGGCCTTTCCATCCAGAAACAGGAGCGTCTTTTGGAGTACGGCCCCAGCATAATCGTTGCCACTCCTGGACGTCTTTTGGAGCTTATAGAGAAGAACACGGAATTGGCGGTCAGATTGGGATCCACCGAGACGGTGGTGCTCGACGAGGCTGACAGATTGTTGCAAGACGGGCATTTCGAGGAGTTTGAGAAAATTCTCGATCTTTTCATCAGACACAGAGACAAGAAGTACGGCTACAAGTGGCAGACGCTAGTGTTCTCCGCCACGTTCTCCATCGATCTTTTCGGCAAGTTGGACAAGAAGGGCAAGCTGAAGGACAACAAAAAGTTCCACAAAGGCGGTCTCATTGGCAACACAGAGATTCTTGAGCTTTTGCAGAAAAAGCTCCGTTTTAAGGATCCAAAGCCGGCTCTTTGTGATGCCAATCCGAAGGAGATCGTCTCGGGCCAAGTCACCGAGGCGCTAGTCGAGTGTGGAGCTTCCGAGAGAGACTTGTTCCTCTACTACTTCTTGCTCATGTACCCAGGGTCCACCCTTGTGTTTGCAAACGCCGTTGACTCTGTCAAGCGACTCGTTCCCTTTTTGGAGCATCTCCAGATTCCAGCGTTCTCCATCCACTCTTCAATGGTCCAGAAACAGAGATTGCGTGCGCTCGAGCGTTTCAAAGCAGCTACCGAGAAAAGCAAAACTGCCGTTCTTATAGCCTCGGACGTGGCAGCAAGAGGTTTGGATATCCCCCACATTGACCATGTCGCTCACTACCACTTGCCAAGATCCGCAGATGTGTACATTCATCGTTCAGGAAGAACCGCCAGAGCTGGAGAGGAGGGTGTTTCGGTGATGTTCTGCTCTCCACAGGAGGCCTCGGGACCGTTTAAGAAGTTGAGAAACCTCGTGGCAGCAACAGCCGAGAAGCTGTCGAAAGTCTCTGGCAAGGGCGATCTCAAGATGTTGGACATCGACTACGACCTCGTGACACAGCTTCGGGAGAGGGTTAGGGTGGCTTCCAAATTGGCGGACTCTGCTATTGCCTCTACGGCTACCAGAAAAGAGAACTCGTGGGTGAAGCAAGCCGCGGAGGACTTGGGAATCGAGGACCTCGACGGAATCGAAGACTTCGAAGACGATATCATCAAGAAGCAGAAGAGGAGGAACGAAGGTAAGAAACTCACAAACGAGGAGGCCAAGATCCAGAAGGCCAAGCTCCGGGAGCTTTTGGCCATTCCGCTCAGAAAGAACCACAGAAGATCGTATCTCACGAGTGGTCTCGAGAATTTGGCCCACCAGATAGTCACCGGCAAGACGTCAGAGACGGTTTTGGGCAGAGAAAGCGTGACAGCATTGGACGAGCTTAAGGGCAAGAAGGGAAAGAAGAGAAAGCATGCATAAGAACACACATCTCTTTTGGATGTGTAAATACAATTCATGTCGAGACTCCTTTGTAGGATTTTAAGCTGTCAGAAGCAGCGATTTGAATCTCCGGATGCTGTACTAAAGATCGACGAGATTCGAGTCTTGGGCGTCATCCGTGGTGAATAGTTCGCTTCAACAATGTGAGGCTAATGATCAATTGCAAAATAAAATGGCACATTTGTTTTTGAAATCAAACATTCTCTTTTTGAAGATAAGATTTTGAGCTTTTGAGGACTGATCGGCAAAAAAGCATTATGCTTCACTATATATGCTGCTCTTCATGTGCTTAGAAGGTCGCTTAGAAGACCAAAGAAAAGACCAAAGAGTCGATGTCATTAAGACAAAATTGCATGGAACTTGCAACAAACTCATCGTGGGCACTTATTCAAAAATCTCAAACAGGGCCCCTCCTCGATCCACAAACTCCCACACCTCTACTAGCCTGAAAGTGAAAGTAAATATTTTACCGATTTGCATTCTAAAATACACAGACTCACGGCCAAGGCAACGGCCAGGCCGGTGGTCTCACCACACACTCTAAATGAAGTCCTCGTCACTGTCGTAGTACTCGTCCTCGTCAGACTCATCAGCCAACTGCTCAAAGTTAAGCTTGTATCTCAAAAGAGCACCAACACCACCGAAACCTTGCACAAACTGTGCACCCTCCGAAGAACGGTCGGTGACAAACTCGAGAGTGGCACCGAAGCTCTTGTAGTTCTCGGCCAACCACTCCAAGAACATCTCTTCCTTGACTGTCTCCATCTCAGTTCCAGTGGCCTTGTCGATCATGTACGACTTGTCTGGCAATTCTGGGTTGACATGGACGATAACTTCGCGGTCCTCCGAGTCTTTCAATGTGTATCTGACGATGTTCAAGTTCTCGTAGACGATGACGGTCTCACACGCACCGGCGTCCAATGCCTTCAAGGTGTCCTCGATACCGTAACAGAACTTTCCACTGTCGAGAGAGATTTCCTCGAAGTAGCCGTTCAAAAGCTTCTTTTCCTGGACGAACTTGACGTTGGCCAAGGTCTCGGCCGAAAGCTCGATGGCCTGGTTGAAACCGTTCTCACCTCCGTACGAGACATCGACAATCTTCAAAACACGGGCGGCCAATCTGGGGTCGAACAAGTCGGACTTCGACAATTCGTTCTTGAAGTCGGCCGAACCGGCCAAAATGATACCCTTACAGTTGACCTTGTCGTTTTCGATGAAGTTTTGCACCGCAACCTCGGCAACTTTTCTAACGTAGTTGTGTCTCTTCTCCTCTCTCAAACGGGAGAAACGCACAGCAGACTGACCACCTCTTCCGTGCTTCTTGGGCAAGTCCACGGTGAACTTATGCAAAACCTCACGGTTGTTACCACTCACAGCACCGAAAAGAGCTCCGTTACCATCCATGACAATGAATCCGAATCTGTCGTCGTCCTGGAGCAACTCGGAAAGCGCCTCAACGTGGAACTTGTTGTCACACAAATATAAGGAGGTGTTGATCGGCTTGAAAGGCTCAAAGTCGATGTTCAACTTCTTTTCCTTGCCCTCGTCGGTGATGACATCACCACAGTAGATCACAAGACCGTTTTTCGGACAATGCGTGTACAACTTCAATTTTTGCTGGGTGGACGTGATGGCAGACAAGACGGACAATCTGTTGACACGCGACTTGATGTTGGAGGCGGTACCGTATTCTTCTGTCAACTTCTTCTGTGTCAAAGAGATTTGGGAGCCTGGCGGGATGATCAACGAGATCATGGAGGTACCGTTACCACGGGCCAACTCGAGAGACTTGATCAACTTTTTGATCTTCCAGATTTCGATATTTTTCTCAGCGCCGTCCATGTTCGATGTGTTTCACTGATGGAAAGTTTGTGTGAAAAATGAAGCAAGGCTAAAAAATTTGTATGGTACTGCAGGTGCGAGGGCCACGGGATGGTAGAGCCAGATTGGGGGAAATTTACCAGGGCAGAGTGATATAGAAAGTGAGAAGTGGTCTAGGGACTACACTGAATGGATTTTAAGCTTTTTGATCGTCAAGGGCTTGGGCTTCGCCAGATGGAGAGGAAAACCGTCAGCGTACTGCAGGTAAACGATTTCGGGTACATCACTAGTAGTCGTCGTCACGAAGACGAAAGAGTAGAGGTTTTGCATTGGTAGAGTAGATCTACTCCTTCATTTCTGTTTTCCATTTTCTAATCTTATTTTTATCGCTGGTTGCTGAAACATAGTGCTCAGGTTGGAGAAGACCGATTTCGCAGCCACTATCTCGCTTGTGCCAGAGCGGCTATATGCAGTGCTGTTTAATTCAACCTCTTTGAATCGAGATGATAGTGATGAACTTTCAGTGTGGAAGGATTGAAGTATGGTTGTTTATGCTAACTGGGTCTAATTCTTTCCGCCAATCCAGGCCCTGGGGAGCCAGCTTCCACGTGCCCATCGAAATGGGTCTCAGGTCAGGATACCTGATAAAGGCTAATCGTGGGTCCTTGGTGAGTGTCTCTGGGTCGACTGACTAGGATCTCTGCTAGTTCATAGTGCCGCCTCTCGTCTCTCGAGTCAACTATGTGGCAAGTCAGTTTGTGAATTCATTGATAATACTGCATATGTAACTACTGGTGTATATATGCAGCGCTAATACCCAGCCGTCCAGAAGGGAAATAGTGAAATCAATTTTTCTATCATTTCAAAGCAGTTTCAAAATCTGAAGTCCCTCACTGTCCTCTCTCAATCTTGAAAAGTATTGTAGCCAGCGAATTTTGAAAAAAAAGAAGCCATACAACGCACTTCGCAGGCCTCTTCAACATAATGGGTGTATATTCTAAACTCATAAAATTCACACGTCGCTAAACTTCGCTGTAAAGCTCACTTAAAAACCAAAGAGGTCCTGCCATATCCTCGTGACTTGCTTGGAACACGGTACCCTGACTTAAGCCTGCGCCATTCACGAAGCTCCTCTGATAGTATGACGTCATTCATCAAGAAAATAGCTGCTGTAATTACTTCGGCTCTTTCCATATTGCAGTGTAAAGTTTAGCCTTCGCTCTCGCTATATGGCACGCAAAAGCTTTTAGGAAAGTATAAAGAGCTTCATCTTGTTTAAGGCTTCGCTCGAGCAGCTTCAAGGCCTCAATGAGTTTCCGTTTATTGCGTCAAGTGAGCTATCTAATTGAATTCACTTTGAGGTTTCAATTTGATTTCTCGTGTCATCTGCAAACGACAGCTTGAGTTAGTTCAGCGGGGGCCATGAGCGATGCCTGCGCCTGAGTCAGACGAGCTGTATCGACTAGAATTTCCAAATTCAGCATGCTCGACACAAGAAGTTTGTAGTACAACCGCTCCATCAAACAACATTGTAATGGGAAGGTGGGAATATATCCCCTTACGAGTCATGTAGTAGTTGCCTGTTTCGGGAAAGTGAAGAGGTTCTACAACCAGGGTTTGAAAAGTGGTTGCCCTCAGCTGCTTAAAACCAGGCACTTCATCGTCAAAAGCTCTCATGACAGAAGTCGAAAACATCTCTTCAGCGAGCACGCTTTCATCAGGCTGCGGATCACCATCCACTGTCGAATCAGAGATTTCTCGCCAGCCCGAACTACCTGAACAGTTTCTTGAGGCCAATTTGAAACTCCACTATCCCGAATCCCTAGCCCATTCCATTTATCTCCATGCCAACAGATCATGTATTGCTCTTCAAGAACTTAAACGCGAATTGAATTCATACTTCCAACCATCCCATTCTGAATACATAATGTCTGTACTATTTCAATGTCTCAATCAAGTTCAACCAGACGATATTCTCACCATTTGTGAGTTGGTAGAGATACTCCACGGGGATATGAAGGATGATTCCGATTATGCAAACAGTGTCCATCTTGACCCGGGCGTTTTACTCGATCCCTTTAGGGTATGCTTAGGTGCGGATCAAATTCGAACGCATGAGGACAACTTGGATCGCTCTTACCGTGGTCCCCTCTTGATCGGTCCTCCTAGAGGTCCGTGGTCAGAATGGAATACTTTTTCTCAGAAATACTCGATGGAATCCTTACAATCGAGCTGTACAAGAGAAGAGTCGAGATGGATAATCCGCTATGTCTGTGAAATACAAGACCTCTTCAACCAAATTGGAAACGCTCTTGGAGGGTCTCTTGAATCTTACATCGTTGATCAGTTGCAACTTGCTATCAGCTCACACTCAATCGATCCGATTCGGCTCCCTGCTTTTAAGACATGCCTTGTCGAGCACTTGAAGCTCTCAAATGAAAGTGAGCCTAATCCTGAGCTATCCAAGGCTAACCCGTATTTGTTGTTTAAATCAAATTTCCTTAGGGAGATCTATGGACCGAAAGTCTATCACACTCTCGAGGGACAAATCAATGAGCTCAGCTCCACATTCAACGAACATTTTGACGAGAATGAAAGAGCCCCTTATGAAGAACTGGTCGCATTCATCCAGCGAAATTGCTCAAAGTTGAACATTGTGTTCAACAAAACAAGGGCAGCCGAAGTATATCTCGCTGCGTTCGAAGTACAGACCGCTATTAACAAACTCTTGCACTTTCTCGAACAGGGTAGGAAAGATTTGCTAGTACTGTTGAAAGATCGAGTTGAAAAAATTGGAATCCATCCACAAAAAATTGAAGCCTTAGCACGCCTCTCCCGAGAATATACGGAGCGTGCCAAAAAAGAAGGACTCGACACGTGGATAGCGTTTAAAGCACCACATTTTTCCCTTGAGAAGGGAATCTTGTTTGATGAGGCCTCTGAAGCAGTTTCAACGCGGTCAAAGCTGAAGATCAGCTTAGCAATAGTAGTATGCTGCTCAATTGTTGTAATAGCTGTATCCAGTCCGCTTTGGATCCGTTAGGACTGCTTTCGTGTCATTGTCATCTTTCTATGTCTCTTATGCACCTTTTTGTGCATAAGAGTCACTGGCAGTTGATTTTGTCCGTTATCTATTTTGGCCCTTCTTTTTCCTTCTAGAAGAGACAAATCATGCACGAGTTCTGGTGAAATTCAGGAATGAAGTAGTCAAGATTAGTTCGTCTAAAACCTTATAGATTTCCTCTGTGCATCTCTCACTACAAGTGAATCAATCAATCAGATATGATGGGAATGATTTCTATTGAGTCCGAGCTGCTCTAACTAGCTCAAACTCTGTTATTTTGAACCAAACTCAGTAAATACCGAATCCCGTGACAATTTCACACTTTTCTGATAAAAATTTGCATGTGTCAACTGCTTTATCAATCACTTCGGCTTACAGGAAAGAATAACATTAGTTGAGCATGGGCTCTTACAGTGTCCCTTGGCGACTACCTTCTGTGCGGCATATTCTTGGACTGAAAGAAGGCTTTATACTGCTTTCAACCCTTAAACGTTTGAAGAGTCTTTCCTCCATCAAATAAAGCTGCTGATAAAGCAATTTTCTGGAAAGATCCAAAAGCTGTCTGCCCCAAGATTGCCTTAGAATGCTGAACGTGTTTACATTGAGTCTTAGCGAACTCAGGTCGAAGCATCTGTCTCATACTGGCTTAGCCTTTGATGCTGAGCTGTTGGAACGAGAGGTTCGCGAGAAGTGGCCAAAACTCCTAGCCTTGTTTCCCTCCTCCGAAGTCCATAGCTTGATGTCTCTCATTTGTCAAACATTGTGTTCGCTAAAGCCAGAAGACATTATCTATGTCCAACGGTGGATCACCTTACAGGAAAAGAACATCATCAATGACAAGGAATTTGCTGATGAAGCCCGTGAAGATCCAGCCTTACTTTTCCGGCCAATTTGTATTGCAGTTTGTGATAAAGATCAGTGCCGGGCCATCGAGGAGAAGCTCGACCGCTTTTGTAGAAGCGCTCATCATATTGGCGACCCTGTAGGCCCATTTACTACGCTGACCACGTTTTTGGATCAGTATACACTAGAGAGCTTGGCGCCAACCCACTCTAAATGAGATGCTAGACCCATTATACGATCCGCTGGAGAGTTGCAAGGCCTTTTAAATCAAATTGGGAATGCCATTGCCAAGATTTACCCTCTTGTTCTCACTCGGTCTTTGCACGAAGCCATTTGCAAACTCCCACTCGATCCTGCTCAATTCCCCCTTCTCAAGCTATTCCTTCTAAAGAGCATCAAACAGATCAAGCGAGCTTCTCTCATCGATAACAGATTTGTTTTGGACCCGTTAAGAGCTGTGAAGTCTGTTTACTTGAACGAGATTTATGGCTTGGATGTCTATCAGTCTTTGAGAAAGGAGTTTGACGAGCAGGATTCGTTCAGTGTAATGAGATTCATATTCTCACAAACCATATCGTTTCCTGAGAAGTGGGAGATACGGTTTGAGGAGCTGGAGAATCTTGTGCAACAGTTTTCCTTAAAGAGTTTGAACGCATCATACGACAAAGATCTTGCAATTAAACTCTTTGGCTCCCTCTTGGCGATCCAAGACATTTTTAATGATGTTGCGACCAGTCTTCAAAGGGTGTACGATCCTCTGTTGGTGAAATCTTTACATGATGAAGTCTGTAAGCTTGCTTTTTCGATAGACCAAATCTGGCGTTTCCAAAAATATGTCAGCAAATGCTTGGAAAGATATGACGAAAGCGTTCTCTACAGGCTCAAGATCTTGTTGAGACCACTCAAACTTCTTGACGACTCTTGCTTTAAAGAGATACATAAAACTGGTGTTCCGCCTTCATTGATTAGAAATTTGAAGAGGATGAGTCTTGTTTCTAGGATCCATTGGACTTTGGTCACTCTTTATCTTCTCACGTTGTCGAGTCTTCTCTGCCTCAATTTCCACAGCGTGTGGAGAGTGCTCTGGTCGTCGATTCTTCTCCTGGTTTGCTTCTTGCTTGAAATAAGAACCGGCAAATGTGTTCGTGGGTTCGAATTTTGTCGGAGCTTATACAGATCAACTTTGTCTTTTCCTTGCAAGATGCTTGATACGAAACCACCCATGGGAAAATCCAAAAGGCTAGCCACTTGGGGAGTCCTGCCTTGCAGAGATAAGAAGAACCCTTATACATATCTTCCGATCGCTTGAGATGACCTTTTTGGTAACGGAGTTCCTTGCTGTTTCAATTGCTCTCTTGCTAAGATTTTGTCCGATAAGAGGAAACTTTTTGCTGGTATTGTGGTCAAAAATTGCGTCGAGTCACACCAATAGGACCTTGATTCCAAAACCCACTAAAGATTGTCCATTGAGGGATAATGACTGATTACTCAGTGATCCTCTCTTAGGCCGAACGGTGATGAACCATTTTATGTTTTTCTCATAGAGGGGATTTACACTATAGGTATAAAGATGGAGTCGTTAGTATGTGGGTGAAAGCATCTCATCCTCGACACCCTTTCTAAATACGTTTTTGAAAATGAAAAGATTTAAAATGCCCTTCAATTGAGAATACGTCGAGGCTTGCATGGTATTCGGGGCTAGCCGTAGTCTAGGTACAAGGATCCCTTAGTCCAACACAATACACTTTCCTTCTTTCTCCTCCTAAACTGCTCATCTGAGCTAAATGATATGGAGGTGACTCTACAGCCAACCCATTTTGCTATACCTTGACATAATAAGCAATCTTGAATTGCAGTGAAAGTAAGCGTCTCGCCTCTAGAATGAAAGGATTATGACTGACGGGGTGGTAGTTTGGTGGAGGTCATAAAAGCCAATTGACGAGCGTTGTACAGGCGCAAATCAGGTGGATGTAGGCAAGGGACTTTTGTTAATCTTTCCAGCCAGGCATCCGCAGATACTCTGGATAATTCAATTCACTCTGTAGCTTCCGGGGCATTTGCCTGCGGCTTCAGAACGAGGAAAACTGTTCCAATTCAGTGACACATAGCAATTTAGGAGCCTTCTCTTGATGAATTGTGCTTGGTGTTGGAAGTGGAATGTGATTGCTCTCTTGTCCTCATTGGGAGACGAGAATTCAGCACTATATCACTCAGAACCAGAAAGTTTCAGGACCACTGCATAGCATGAGGATCTGAATCGTGAGCAGCTCTTCAAAATCCTGAATCTTCCAAGAATGCTGTGTGGGAAAGACTCCAAATGATAACGAAAAGTATGGTACACATCGCACCGGAGTATTTGGGATGAGGAGCCTTTCAAGACCAATTGAAGAGGCTAGTCGCAAAGTGGCTAATCTTATTAAGCTTGTCGACTCTCAATCATTCAAAGACTTCCATGCCCACTGAGGCCCATAAAGCAGACAGTCAAACTGGTGTAGCTGGCTCATGTATTCCACAATCCGACGTGCTCACATATCGGTAAGATGTATAGCTGAATCTGAGATGAGACGTCACTCCAGAGAGCTTTTGGGTATCTTCAGTGAGTTATAACGAATACGCCTGTGAAAGATTCGACGGTAGCGAGGTCCTTCGTTACAAGTGGGGGTGCATCAAAAGGTACTCCATTCGTTCCAACCTTCTCACATTCAGTGAAAGCTGAAATAATCACGAGATAGTAAGATGGTTGTCAATGTGTAGGTGTATATTGTGGGCACCTACTAGAAATTTGTCAAGTCCCCCTCCTTCCACTACACCACTTGCCTCAAACGATGTAAGCCCTGGAAAAGGAAAGTATTGCAGCTACTTGTTTGTGTGAGCAGTTGCCCTCTCAAGCTAAACGAAGAAGAAGAAAAAAAAAAATTCTCACATTAAGATATTTAAGAACAGTCGTCCGTCGGGCACAGTTTGGAATCATCGTTCCGGGTCTCATCATTTCATAATAGGACCATTCCCAAAAAACTCGAAAAATCTGACGCAAGAGAGAAAGTTTTCAGTATCCAATCTCGCCGGCTGTGCTGCTCTAGCATTGCTTTTGAAATGCTGATTACGTTCAAACTTGGTGATGATTTCTCAATAGACAGCTTAGAGCGTCGATACGGTGCTGAACTAATTGCCTCAAAATACAGACATATAGTGGAAAGAGATGTCCGTGAATTATCAACAAGACTCCTAGACGAATATCCCTTCTCAGATGTCCATAGCTTGATCTCTCTCATCTGCGAAAAAATCAATCTGATGGGGCCAGAATACATTATTTACGTTAAACAGAGAATTCCCTCACCGGTAACTTCCACTATCAATGACGAGAACTGCGCTGATGAATTCCGGGCAGATCCAGCAGAACTTTTTCGCTCATTCAACAGGGTATTTCGCTATCATGGGCAAAGTTGGGCCATTGAGGAGAAACTTGATCGCTTTTGTCGTAGCGCTCAATATATCGGCAAGCCTGTAGGCCCATTTACTACACTGACTACCTTTTTGGATCAGTATCCACTAGAGAAGTTGGTCTTGACATACTCCAAACTGAATGCAAGACGTGCAATTCGTTCCGCTGGAGAGTTACAGGGCCTTTTTAATCAGATCGGGAATGCCATTGCCGAGAAATACCCTCTTGTTCTCACTCGGTCTTTGCACGATGCCATTTGCAACCTCCCACTCCATCCTGGTCGATTTTCCCTTCTCAGGATATTCCTCTTCAAAAGCATCAGACATATGAAGCGAACCCGTCTCATTGATAAAAGGGTTGTCTTGGATCCGTTAAGAGTGATGAAGTCTGTATACTTGAACGAGATATATGGGTTTGATGTCTATCAGTGTTTGACAAAAGAGCTTGAAAATCAAGCCTTGTTCAGTACAACGAAATACATACTTTCGCAGACCATGTCTATTCCTGACGAGTCGGAGATACAGTTTGGGGAGCTGGAGACCCTAGTGCAACAGTATACTTTGAAAAGCTTGAGCTTCTCGTTTGAGCTAGGGACCGTCATAAAACTCTACTCTACTTTGGAGACCTTGAGCTCTTCGGTTAGAGAGCACCTTGCAATTGAACTTTATGGCTCCCTCTTGGCGATCCAAGACATTTTGAATGATGTTGCAACCAGTCTTCAAAAGGTGTACGATCCATTGTTGGTAAAATCTTTACATGCTGATGTCTGTGAGCTCACTTTGCCCCCACACCAGATCAGACCTTTTCAAAGATACGTCAGCAAATGTTTAGAAAGAGCGTGCTGTACAGGCTCAAGATCTTGTTGAGACCACTCAAACTTCTTGACGACTCTTGCTTTAAAGAGATACATAAAACTGGTGTTCCGCCTTCATTGATTAGAAATTTGAAGAGGATGAGTCTTGTTTCTAGGATCCATTGGAATTTGATCTTTTTTTATCTACTCATTCTTTCAAGCCTTCTCTGGTTCCATGCACACAGCGTTGGGGGAACGTTCTGTTTGTTGATCCTCCTCCCGATATGTTCTTGGTTCGAAATACGACTGGGCAAATGCGTTCGTGGGTTCAAATTTTATCGCAGCTTAGTTAAATCAACTATATCGTTTCCTCGCAGGATGCTTGATCTGGAGCCTCTCACAGGAGGGTCTAGAAGATTTAGCAACGTGGGAATCTGCGCCTTGTGAGATTATAAGAAGCTCTATTCATATCTTCCGTTCGGCTGAGATGACGTAATCAGTCTTGAAGTTTTTTGCTGTTTTAATTGCTCACTTGCTAGGCTATTGTCTGACAAGGCGAATGATTTTGCTGATATTCTGGTCAAAAAGTGCGTCGTGAGTTAAGCTCAATCAGAATTTAAGTTAGGTTGATTTTTGTCTTTCAGTCAAAGTAGTCCACCAATAGGCCTTAAAAAATTTTTGACGTTTTGCTAGAACTCTTTTCTTCTTCTGTTGGTGAAGGAAGCAATATGCATGGTTCTTCTTTACTTCCAGAAATAACTCTATACTTTGTGGAAATTCTGCGATTTCGAGAAAGTGCAACAAATGTTGTAAATGCACCAATCCCTAATGGAATCACCACGCGTCATTTGCCTCACAGAGATTCGATTTGGCGAGTGAGTCTACAGCAAGCCTACTGCTATTTCTCTACTTTCATTAAATATGAATCCTTATCTCCTTCTCAGCGCTCTCGATGGATCCCACTTGACATGATGTTCTCGATCTTTAAGGCCAAATTCCAAGCACAGGCAAATCCAGAACACTTTCGTGACGTCGAGAGATCTTCGAGAGATCCACCCTGAAAAAAAAAAAAAAAAAGATGTTCACCTTCGTTGATCTCGCTCTCGACCTCCCCGAATCTCAAGAACGGCTGCAAAATCGCGCACCGAAGGTGTAACGGTAGCAGAAGCAACACAGCAAAACACGAGAGATCGAATACCAAAGAAGGGAGAAAAGACATCAGAAAATGTCAAAAGGTGACCTGACACCCACAACCCTGGCGAAATCACAGAATTCCGTTTCCGCTCATATGTGACGTGTGGGCCTATCGCATCGCAGCCTCACGGAAATACGCCCCGAAATGCCGATCAGGCCGAGATCCAGGAACAACGTCGGAGGCACAAGCAAAAACAGAAAAGGAAAGAGAGAGGAAGAGTTAGAGGATGGAGAAGCTCAGCAGGCCGGTGAAGCCAGCCTAGCCTCGATTTTCAACTTTTCAAATAGAGCTCTTGCTTCTCTCCGTGGGCTTCTACCTCATTTGCAGCCATTGGGGTCTCACACCGTGGAGGCCCACTTTCAGAGGCTCAGGACTGAAATCACCGCTGAATGTAAGTTTGCAGCCAACCACAAGAAAACTCTGCTCTCCCATGATTTTGTAAAATCCCTGTGTATATTCCATTGCTTTGTAGACCTTGCTGCGCTCCCAGTGGCCCTCTGACTACGCACCCACCACCGATGACTCTTCAACTCATCATTGAAAATCCTAGTATAATAACTTCGGTAACAGGAAGCAAACCATCGACTTTTTGCATCCCCTCGCTTCGCTCAGTGATGCTTGTGATGCTGCAATCGTGAAACCAGTGGTGCCGGATCTTATGGATCTCCGAACCGCCTGCACATGTCAAGCTCATAATATTCCAACTACTACTTCTCCACCAACACCATGAGTACCCTAAAAGCATCAGGGACGAACGCGCTGTTGCACGATTTGCGTGTCCAGGAGTCCCTGCTGGAGTCGCCGTTTGCCGACGAAAACCAGGCCAGCATGACCCGCATCAACGGAAGATTCGAAAGTGAGCAAAGCGTCTACGACAACCCGCCAGACGCCAGGGACGACATTCTCACCGAGAGCGATTCCGACTCAGACTACCCGTTGCCTCCCAAGAAGGAGAAGACGAGGAAGCCAAACGAAAACAACTTCCAGCAGCAGAAGCTCAAGGCGGTGAACCCGGTGATCACGGCCAAGTACCTCATCCCGATCTTTCTCGGCCTCGGGGTGTTTCTTCTCCCGCTCGGCGGCGCCATGTGGTTGGCGTCGCAGAGAGTCCAGGACTTCACCATCGACTACTCGCAGTGTGAGAACTTGGCCAACTACGACTACTGGCTGCCCATCCCCGACAAGTACACCAAGTACCAGTTCAGCAACAACGCCCAGCCCGTGCAGGCGCAGTGGAAGCTCGACACCAACGAGACACAGCAGTTTGACGACGAGAAGGTCGTGTGCAAGATCCAGTTTAACATTCCCCACGACCTCAAGAGTCCTCTCTACTTCTTCTACCACTTGGACCGCTTCTCGCAGAACCACAGGCGGTACGCCAAGTCGTTTTCCGAGGACCAGATCGAGGGCAAGAGGGCGTCTGTGAGCGATATCAAAGACACCACGGGCCAGAACTGCCAGCCGCTTTCGGTGAACGACGACGGCGTGAAATACTACCCTTGCGGCCTCATAGCCAACTCCATGTTCAACGATACCTTCACCTCGACCTTGAGCGCCGTGAACGGAACCTCTGACGACTACGTCATGTCCAGAAGCGGCATCGCCTGGTCCCACAACAGTGGCCGCTACAAGAAGACAAAGTACAACTACACCGAGATCGTGCCTCCGCCAAACTGGTACAAGTGGTTCCCTGACGGATACAACGAGACCAACGTGCCGGATATCTCCACGTGGGAGGACTTCCAGAACTGGATGACCACCTCGGCCCTCCAGCACTTCAACAAGCTCTACATGAAGAACGAGAACGAGGCGCTCAAGGCGGGCACCTACGAGGTGTCTGTCGGGTTGCACTTCCCAGTTTTACCCTACGACGGCAAGAAGAAGATCTTCATCTCCCAGCGTTCTGCCATCGGAGGCAAGAACTACTTTTTGGGCTACTCGTGGATCGCCTGCGGCTCGATCTGTGTGATCATGGGCATCTTCTTCCTTGTGGTGAACGTCATCAAGCCTCGCAAGCCTGGAGACGACAACTTGCTCAGCTGGAACCGCGAGAAGATGGAGGCCGACTCGAAGTTGACCCCTGAGGAAGAGGCGACAGCGTCCGGCCTGTCGCAGAGACCGAACCTGGACAACAGCAGCAAATAAGCGAAAGCCGGAACATTTCTTCCTGTTACGACAGGCACCTGAGGAGCTGGGGGCCCCCAGCACGATACATATTCTATAAGCTCAATGAAGTATTCATACAGCTACCGGCGGTGAAACGATGCACAAGGTGTTGCAAATCTTCGAGAGAAGGAAGAACTTGAGACACCTCCAGCGAGGCATGAACGAGCCGTTCGATCAAGTAAATATTCATTTGAGCAAGTGAAAGATTAACATTATACATCATCAATGACATTATTCGCGTATTGAAACTGGTAAAATCGTTTTAAGCCGTCTTCAACACAATTTTCTTCCCGTCTACTTCCAAAAATTAGACGCCACTAAAATTCCATACAAGCTACTCTTAATCTCAATCAAAGAAGTACTTCGTATAATGTGTACAAGCGATCGATGAAACGTTCGATCAAGACCTTATCGACGAGGTATCAGGACAAGATTATACAAGCCATTTAAGATATAGTAGCTCTGTATCAATAAGGTGATAATACCTTGTCACAAGCTCCTGCTCATGAGTTCATCACCATTGATAAGAGTTCCGAGCCACTAGCAAAATTTAACTTCCCCCATGTTCAATGGCACTTACGAGGTACCACTACTGAAGCATCCATACAAGCAACCACGGGGGCTCTATGCACTATCATCAATACCCATAGAAGCCGGAAGGCTATTTTTGGGGTGCAATCGAGATCGAAGGAGGCGCGTAAAGTGACAAATGGTGTCTAAACCGAGGCCCTGTTTTGACAGCCGCTGGAGTTTGACAGGCCCTGAGGCGCAATGACACCGCCCCAAGGCATACAAACGCAGATAAAGAAATAAACCCGAAGGCAGCGTGCTGTCATTTTGCTTGTTTCTCCGAATCACAAACTCGGAAACCTGCCTCAGATGGTGTTGACATACGTGGGAGTGAAGGAACAAGCAGCAATTGGCTGCAAGGCGTTAAGCCCACCCGTGAACAATAAAGAGAGACGCACGAACCGGGCCCGCCGCAAATCCAGCGCAGGCGAACGTTTGAAGACGTTTTGGGGAGGGCGAGAAAATAGCAAACAACTTAGACTTTCCCCGTTCGCTTCGTCGAAAAGCGCAAAACCGTAGATCCGACTTAGCTAGAAAATATCGGCGAGGCACGATCCCGTCGTACAAAACCAAGCCACCATCTCGCTTTCCAGACTCTCTCGGTCCTGCATCGCCTCCATCTCGCCACAGCCCTAGGCGACGCAGAGTAGAAAACCTGCATCAGCTCGCAGGAGGGTCTATCACCAAGCGCAAAGATTAAAACCACCACGAGTTTCCTTTTGTTTTGTCTTTCCACAATTTGTGCTTTTCTTTTCTATTCCAATGTCCGCTCAGTGGATGCTGAGACCGTTGGTGCATCTCGACGAGAACGTCACCGTGCTATTCGTGATCCACACCTCGATCCTAGCACTAGGTGACCAGAAGTACGCCTTTGTGGTGTCTCCAGACGACACGGTCGAGGAGGTGCTACGATCTTTGTTCAAGATCTGCTCGCAGAAGGCCCAGGAGTGGCCCTTGCACTATTCTGATGTTGCGTTGTTGGTGCTTCCGAACAAGCGGGAGCTACGGCCGCTGGAGTTCAGGCTTCCCATTCTGGCTTTCATAGGTCAGGACGACCAGATCGTGGTGAAAATGCGTTTTTCGTGGAAACGGGAGCTTGCTGACGGGTTTGCCTACTTTATGGTGTTCTTTCTTTTGATCGCCTTGGTGCTGTTTGTGGTGCTCCAGGCCATGCGGCTAGCCAGCTAAACACCGAGAAAATTACAAAAATTATGAGCGGAGGGTGATTAGTATTGCTCAAAATGTATGGAGAGAGGGAGATCGGGCTGTTCCGATGCTTCCGAGGGGGTTTTGGAGATCTGGCTGGCGATGAGGCACGGGGCGACCACCTTGGTGGCGCCGAAAAAGAAACAACAAGATCCAAAAAGAAAAGGAGCATTCCAGCTCACCAAAGACTTACCATTACGTTTCTCACAATAGTGGTATCAAGGAACTGGATTTTGACTTCTTGTCATTCTCCGTACCACAGCCGTGCCTTCCTCACATCAAAATATCGATTCAGAATCAAAATCAATAGACAGGCGTTTGCAAATACTTGCTGGCAAGAAGCATTGCAACGCCGAAAACAGCTTAAATCACATGGGATATTGCCGGGGCCGTGAAACGTCATAGCCACATGCAAGAGACAACTACGGCTAAAAATATATAAAATATAGACTTAAATTTGAATAACACAGGAACTTGTGAACGTTTTCCTTGGCATAGCATACGAAGATGTTTTGGTGTGGAATTGAAAAGCTTGATTCTTAGACCCAGTGTCTAAGCCACGAGAAGACAATGCTAGTAATCGAGGTGAGTGAAGAGTGAGAAGAATGTTCACCGGCATCAAAGTCGGGCTATTTTGGTCTGCAGTCAACGAAGATCCAGAATTGGAATGTGAAGTTTGTTCCAATGCAGGGGAAAGTGAAGGTTCGACTAAGTAGGATTTACTGATTTCATCAAGGCCCTGGTTTTGGCCATCTATGTGTGCATTCCGGGCGATTGCAAGATCATGATGAAGGACAATGGAACTACACAGCGATTCTCTGTGTATGCTCATCAATCTCAATTGGAAAGGCTTTTCGATGAATAACAAAGATAGACCAGGTTCTCTCCAAACCAGTTTAAAAATTAGTCTTTACATGATATCGCGTTGAGCTTGAAACACTCATCGAGACATAAAGCCGAGTCTGACGCCAGTCACCACCTTTTGTCATGGTGTCTAGTAATTCTGTTTTCTCACAATGCTCGACGTCCAGGTTTACCTCTGCTCCTAGTGAATAAAGAGACTACTTTCTATTTTCATTACCAGAATAATGTCAAAAGATGAAGATTCGAGAGTCTCCAGAACCTTCTTGACTGGACGAAACGTTTATTATGAGACCACATCAGTCTGTAATTATAGTCCACTAGCGACACCCTCGAGGTTGGTTTTTCGCAGCCATTACTAGTAACGCTTGGATCAACATACCACACCTCCACCAACAACTCCACAAAAGAAGAAAAGAATATCCAAAAACACACCAATCCACACTACAACCAGAACAGAAAATCAAAACCACCGTAATTTCTCCCCCGCCCCAAATCCCAACACCACCACACGTACCCCATACTACCCTTGCATCTCACGATGCGATGCGCGTAAGGTAAACAGACAACCACCTCTAATCGCAAACCACACCAACTCATTCACACAAAATGCCGCTATGGCGTCGCCAAAAAAAGCCTCGATTCTCCGGCGCTTTCGAGAAAACGACGCTGCCGACGACTTTGCCCGCGACTTCAACGACCTCAACCACCTTTCGAATCCCTCGGACTTGAAGCCCTCCAGCCACTGCAACTCCCAGGCCAGCAGCTCGTCGGGCCCGCCGAACCTCTCATACTCCCGTTTCAGCCAGGCCTCGGGCTCCAAATCCGGCAACGGCTCGAGCTCGGGCCACGAGCTCCAGATGTCGCCATTTCTTCTGAAACTACCGCCAGCCGAGGTGGCGCCGTTCAAGCGGGCCTCTCCGCCGAAGTTCATGGCGCTTATTCCGGAAACACGGGCGGAGTGTGCTTTTTCCGCTCGAAAGGGCTCAGACGAGCTTCCCCAGACGCCTCAGGAAGATGCTCCAGATCCACTCAGAAACCACAGAAGGAAGACCTCCGTCAAGCTCTCGCTCACGCCAGCACAGAAAATGGGCAAGGCGCAGGGCCTACGAACGAAGAATGCACTTGAAAACTTCAAATTCTACGAGAAAATCGGCAGAGGCGCCCACGCCGATGTCTATCGAGGACGCAATTTGCGCACGAACCAGGTAGTAGCCATAAAGCAGATCCCGCTAGACAAAGAGCACGACTTGCGGGTGCTCATGGGCGAAATCGACCTCTTGAAGATCTTGAAGCATGAGAATATCGTCAAGTACCACGGGTTCGTCAAAACGCTGGACTCCTTGAATGTCTTCCTAGAATTTTGCGCCGGCGGCTCCCTCCGCCAGCTTTACAAGAAAATGGGCCACGGCTTCTCCGAGTCGAAATTGGTCCACTATGTGAAATCCATCCTCCAGGGCCTCAACTATCTCCACGAACAGGGTGTGGTTCATCGTGATGTCAAGGCTGCCAATGTCCTTCTTACCGAATCTGGAGAGGTCAAGCTAGCTGATTTCGGTGTGGCCACAAAGGTTGCAACTCTGCACAACACAGTGGTGGGCACACCTAACTGGATGGCTCCTGAAACAGTTTTAGGAGGAGAGGGTATATGTACGGCCTCTGACGTATGGTCTCTTGGAGCTACAATTATTGAGCTTTTCACGACAAACCCGCCCTATCACGAGTTGAACCCCATGGCGACTTTGCATGCGATTGGAACAGATGACCATCCTCCGCTTCCCTCAGGATTCTCACCTTTGGCGAAGGATTTTCTATTAGAGTGCTTTCAGAAACAACCAACCTTGCGAGTGTCTGCTCAGAGCCTTTTGCGCCATCGCTGGATGATGGAAGCGGAGTCGGCAAGTAGCACAAAGGTGCCATTGAGTCCTAGAGATGCTGTAAAGAACGGACTGAAACGAAGCAGCTGTGACTTTTCTTCGCCTAAAAGTCTAGGAAGCGAGCCAAGCAGTCCCATCAAGGTGAGATACACCCGAGGCGAGCTTCTCAACAAGTTTGCGGAGAGGGACGAGGAGATGGACTTCATCAAGTCGTCAAATGCATCCTTGAGCCTCAAGCTACAAGCAGAGATCCACGAAGACAAGGACGAAGATGCAGCGGAAGAAAGTGATCCGTTTTTAGAGCTACTAGTCGAGAATTTCGATACAAATGAGCTTGAAATCCAGAGCAGGATGGAGCTTCTCTGCCAAAAGCTCACTTCGAGAGTGGACGGCTCTCAGTTTGGTCACGAAGAGACCGCCAAATCGCTTCTCAAGATCACAGGCCGCATGCTTCAACTCGTGAAGAAATATCCTATTCTGCACGAAACGCTTATTCGAAACCATGGCATTTTGACTCTTCTCGAGCTTCTCGAGAATGCGCCCGAGATGCATGATCTGAGTCGACTCTGGTATAACGTTCTTGCCACGCTTAATCATATTCTCGATAATAACCTAGCACAGCTAGAGAACTTTGCGTTGTTGGGCGGGATCCCAATGATGACTCAATTCTCGAAGCTTTCCTATGGTCTCCAGCCAAGGCTCCAGGTGGTGAAGTTCATCAAAATCATGCGCAACTCCGAACGTGCATTGACGATGTTCGTGTCTTCTGGTGGTCTACGTATTCTTTCTCGATTTTTAGAGGAGGATTTCGACATTGCACCTGACTTCCCTCTTGTATCCATACACTGCATTCATGAAATTCTTTCCAAGGGTATAACTCGTTTCAAATCTGATATGTGCCGAATTTTGTCTAAGTACGGTGTTGTTTTTTGGTTCGTTGTGCTTCTAAACAGGCTTACGAAATTCAAAAAGGCGTCCGAAACGCTAGTCCCCGAAGAATATATCGATGACACCATCGAGAAAATCCTCGAAGTGCTCAAATTCTTTGGACAAGCCGAACCAAGAGTAAGGATTAACATCGTGAGCACAGACCTAGTGAAGCTTCTCATCAAGGTGTATCCCTCTCTCAGCTTTCAGCGCCAGATGGTTATCCTTAAATTTTTCAGATCAATCAGCTGCATTTCGGAGCTTCTCCGCAAGCTATACATGGCAGACATCTTGGAGTTCTTTGTTTCCATATTACGCGAGCATCCCGCTTATAGCGCACACTACAAGGAGGTCCTCAACGTTGTCTGTCCATCGATTTACAACTGCTGCTACTTGAACCACTCCAAAGAGCTCGAGCTTGTCAAGCTTGGAGCTGTGCCAATATTCAAAGAGCTTTCAAAAATCAACCTCCCTTTCCGCCAGTTTGTCTTACCCATTCTATGCGAATTCGTGTACTGTGATACCTTCGTTCGCCAAATGCTCCACAAGTACGCTGTCGCTGATGTGTATCTCAACTTGTTGGTGGACCCCTACTGGCACTCCAATGCCATGGATTCCATTCTTCACTGGTCTGCCCATGATTCAGGGTTCAGATGGTTGGAGGAGGCTCGTGCACGGGAGTGTTTCCTCAGTGGCTTCATGCTTTCTAAAGTTGCCAATCTTGAGGCTTCTCTCAATAATTATCTTCAGCTTGTGAGCTCCAGTAACCTGGCTCTTACCTTAATGACACGAGACTCAGTGGTGTCTCAAATATTGACCAAACTCACGATATACAACCGGAATGCGGTGGTGAAGTTGTCGCTTTTGAGAATTTTACACACAGTTCTTCTCAACTCAGTTAAGCACGGAGGCATCACCATAACACATACAATCAAGCCTTGTCTTGATCCACTCACCACGAAGGAGTCGTCTCTTTTAATTCAGGAATTGGTTGCAAAAATAAGCGCCTTAATAGAGTGAACGGACTGCATATAATACGAGCCTGCGATCCGAGGTCTTAGAAAATGTGGAGTAAATGGTCGAAAACATCTCAGCACTTATCTGGAAGAAATGGCGATTTTCAGCAAAATCCTCTATCCTTCGCCAAGGGTTTCTCAACTTGATGCATACATTCTAGACAACGAGCTTTTCAGCCTACTCAAACA
This sequence comes from Candidozyma ruelliae, assembly GCA_030582895.1. Taxonomy (NCBI): domain Eukaryota; kingdom Fungi; phylum Ascomycota; class Pichiomycetes; order Serinales; family Metschnikowiaceae; genus Candidozyma; species Candidozyma ruelliae. Next base: position 532,248 of record JAJMHE010000002.1, read on the forward strand.
GCAGCTTTCAGATGTCTTTGCGCTACATAGCTCCAAGCCATGGTCGTTCAGCCAAAATCCAGAAATCTGGTCATTGGGCTTGAATATCCTTATATTCAAACTCACAACCCTCAAGACAGGGTCTTCTTATGGCCTCAAGCTCCAGAACTTGAAATTGACGAATTCTAAAACAGGCAAGATCATCGGCACCAAAGTGAGATACCTACTTCTCGCAGTGCTCCTAGGCGACTTTCTTTACAAGAAGTTCGAATCATATTTATATTCGGTCGATGACCAAGGTTTCACGTCGAGGCAAACTTTGATTGACAAACTCAAAGCGTTCCTTGTCAGACACAAATCAGTCATTTTGGAGAAGGCCAACAACGCCGTCAAGCTTCTCAACTTGGTCAATTTCCTCTTATTCCTTGTACAAGGTCGTTTCCCTACCCTCATGCACAGAGTCTTGGGCATAAGTCTCACGCCGGTCGTTGCTGACTTGTTGAAGTTCAACGGCGACAATGTCAATTTCGAGTTCCAAAACCGTCAATTGGTCTGGAATGTCATGACCGAATTCTTGATTTTCACGCTTCCCTTGCTTCAGCTCAGGAAGTGGCGCAGGTTCTTCAACAAAGTCATCCCCTTCGGTAAGAATAAGGTTTCCACACCGTTGACTACAGATTCGCCAGTTGAGACAAAATACAGCAAACTACCCGTTTCACAATGTGCCATTTGCATCGATTTTGCTCAAGCGAGCGGGCTCAAAGCCGCTTCTACGTTCGTCACAAATGCATGCATAACTAACTGTGGCCATATATTTTGCTATGTGTGTTTGGCTGCTCGCTTTAATGCAATTGATAATGGCAATGAAGAAGCAGAAGGATGTCCAAGGTGTAGAGTGAAGCTCACTTCATTCAGGGTCTATGGGTCCGACAACGATGATGTGGATAAGGATGCAATTGTGGTTACGTATGAGGACTATGAGGAGCATAGTGATGGTGATGTTGGGGATGGCGACCATGAAGATAAAGACGTCAAGGAAGAGCCTCAGGATGATCTCGAGGAGGAGTCCGCGCTGGATAGTGACTCAAGCTTCAGCGACAACGAGGACCTCGCCGAGGAAGTCGATGATTTCGAGGAAGATTTTGATGACGCTCTTTTTCAATAGGAATGATGTAACGAATGGTATTAAGGCTCGAGCTTCTTTTGCACTAGCGCAACAAGCTGCTGGCCGAATTTCTCCACCAAAGGCTCGTAGTCGACAGGAGTATGTGATGTGCCTCCTAATACTCTGATGAGATCCTTCAACTCGTCAACAAGTTTCTCTTTTTCTGTGGGAGAGAATAGACCCTTTTGGGCAAGCGACTTCATAATCGAGACATATCCAGACGCTCTTGTCATCGAATCTGAGTCGTTTTGTGGGGCAAGCCGTGGCTGAAAGTTCGTCAAGGCGTCGATTGGTCTCGAAGGCAGCAGCAGAAGACGAGCTGATCCAGCCGCTCGACTTGCTACCCGTGAAGGTGATTGACTTCTGTTAGGGCTCGTTTGCTTGATGTTGACAGGTTTTGGCGAGGAAGATTTGGATGGTGAGTCAGGCTGTGCAAGCGACGGCTTCGCTTGGTTTCTGGCTTCTATTCTCTTCAAGGTTGCGTTTGTTAGTCTAGGCGCCGGAAGGGACGAAGGCGTAGGCGAGCTAGGATCGGCCAAGAGCAGGGAACGTCTAGAGGGTGAAGCCTCTCTTTCGAATTTGGGAGTGCTAGCCATCCTGGGCTGTTTTGGCGTAGCTGAGGCTACTGGAAGTATTTTGCGTGTGACTTTAGCGAATAGCGGCAGATTGTCTGGCTCGGGAAGACTCAGATCAGAGTCCTCATCTTTCACACTAGAGTGATCTGATTCAACAGCCGCTTGCGCCACTTTCCAGATGAAAAGACACCCGTTTGAGCTCATTGAGTATAGTTGTCCTCTGCTGACCACCATGTTGAGGATAGCGTCTGAGTGGCCCCATAAAACGGCAAGCTCTTTATGGTATTTAGCAGAATATAGGCGGATGGACCGATCGCCGAAAGATGCTACTATGTGCTTGTCGATGAACGCAAAGCTCTCAACTATTATCAGTTCACCGAGGTTGTTGGTGAGTTTCACTGAGTATTTGAAGTCAGCATTGCTGGAGTCGTACACTAGCACTGACTTGTCGTTTGTGGCAACGTGGAGCTCTTGTCCAAGAATCTCCATGGCTGTAGGAGGATGCTTGAGTGTAATGACCTTCTTCTGGAAAACCTCTAACGGCTGTTCAACTCCAGGGAACTCACGGAATCCGTAAATTGATATCGTTCTGTCGGCAGAACAAACGAAGAGGGAGTCTTCGTGGAATCTTGCGAACAAAATGTTGCCGGTGTGGCTTGCGATTGTCTGTAGAAGCTCCCACTCCCCATTGGTGTTGTAGAATATTTGCACTGTTCTGTCCCGCGAGATAGTGCAAAGAAGACCCACTGAAAGTGCCTTGAACCTAACAAGGTCATTGATCGAGGACGAATGTGCTTTCACCTGAAGTGTTGTTTCGTTTGTCTCGCAATTGACGGCCATGAGCTGGCCATACTTGTCGCCAAAAAAAGCGTGAGAGCCATCGAAGTCTGCAGCACAAAGCTCGTTCATCAATTCGTCAGATTGCAACAAGCTCGTGCTGGCTACCTCCCTTGCGGTACCGTCTTCAACGATCATGGCTTCGCCGGATTTGGAAAAGACCAACAAGTCGCCTGTGGAAGCCTGCTTCATGCCCCCGGCAAAAGAGACGGGAGAAGCGACAAGTGGGATATCCAAGCCTGAGTCGAAAGCATGGTAGCGGATCACTTTTGTCGAAGTCAATGATATTATGTGTGTGACGTCTTCTCTGCAGCTCATAAAGGAGCTGACGACGGGGATGTCAGAGGGTGTGGGTTTTAGCGATAACGAGGACATCATCAGCGAGACTTTCGACGGTGATGTAGGCGCCAGTCTGACTGCCGAAGGTCTGAGCTCCAGGTAGTCCAAAAGTTTTGGAGTTGAACCAACAAAATAAGAGATTCTGCGATTGTCCGTGTCTGCTTGCAAGCCGTAGAATGCAGCTGGCGCTTCTGGCACTTCCACTGGGACTATACTCATTCCAGATAAAGAAAGCACATAGAGTGCCTCGTAGCCGCCGGAAAGAAGAACCTCGTCCCGTGATAGAGAAACCGCCTGGGTGAAGTCGCAGTCGAGGTGTCTCCCGAGCACGACGTTGCGACCTTTGAGAACCACTGCTTTGGTAGAGTCGTGGGCCTCGAAGCTCCAGACCTTCAAGAATCGTAGACCCGCGGTGACAATCGACGTGTTCAGGTGCCACACCACCTTGTTGACTATCAGGGAGCACTTGTTGCCAGCCTTGAGCGAGACTGAGGTAGCGGAGTATTTCCAGATATTGAGGAACCCGTCTGAGAGCTGGCCCAACGACGCAAAATGCCTCAGATCGGGCAGAAACGCTATTTCCTTGATTCCAAACGAGTGCTCGTGTATGACCGCAAACGGCACGCCAGAGGCGTCGGGCGCCAAGGAGTATAGTAGGATTCGGGGCTGGTATCCAGACTCACCGACCGCCAAAACCCGCCCGTTGGGCGAAATCGCCACACACGATATAGATCTCACCCGATCTTTCAACTTCGAGGGCGAGTTTTCGGCGTTCTCTCCCGCCGTTTTCTTCCGGGACGCTAGAATCTTGTCGCTTCCGTATACATGGGTATTTTCAGTGGGGATGTCGAACTCGTCTCTTTTCTCCGGCGACTCGGCTCTTTCCAAATACAGGTCGATCTTGCCCCAGTAGTCGTCTGCTGGGCCGTCGGAGATGCCCGAATTGGCCACAAATAGCCTCTGTTTGCCCAAGACGCCTGCTTTTGCGTCCACTTCACACACTATCACTGCGCCGTCGGCCACATAGGCCAAGTTCCGGCCGGAGTAGGTCACGTGCTGTGGCACTGTCGCCAGCGTGCCAATGACTTTGGCAAACTGGAGTTTCATGCTGAAAGTCCGAAAATGACGAAGATGGTGTTGGTGATAAAGGTAAACAGATGGAGGTGATTGTGCAGGACGTTGACATCAGAGATGGGTATCGCGCATAGCTGGGGTAGAAAGTTAGATATAGCTTTTGGCGATTTTGGTATATGTCGGAGGAAATATCGCTATCTGTTAAAGAGACGAATAAGCTCAGGGCGCAGATCGGTCTACCGCTTTTGCCCGAGGAGAAAAGCGAAAATGACGCTGAAAAGGTAGAGGTGAGGTCCAAGCTGGAGCTATCTGTGGAAGAAACGAACAAGCTCCGAGCGTCTCTCGGGCTCAAGCCGATTGTGATCAAAGAGCCTGAAAGTGTTATTGAGAGGAAATCTGAGAGTGAGAACAGGCCGGGCAAGGCCGAAGAGAAGCCGGAGTATACTGTTGATACAAGCAGTGAGCTATTCTATAAAGATGCGGGCTCCGACTGGCTCGAAAGGGTCGGAAAGGGCAAGACAGACAGGAAAAAGAAAGTTGAAGTTGATAAGGCTGATTCTGAATCGGGAGCTCTATCTGTGGCGCACGGAGCTCGAGAACTAGCGCAAGTCGAGGATGGAGACATTTTCACCCTAGAAGACAAGGATGTGCTAGACGACGACGAAGGGCGCATCGTGAACGAGAAGCTCTCCAAGGCAGAAAAGCTACGAAAGGAGGAGCTTGAGAAGAAGAAGCTTTTGACCGTGAAGTTCGGTGCTAGATATGATGAAGTAGACGAGGAGGACACCCCAGAAAGGGCACAAATGGCAGGCTCCACAATCATAATTGGCGAAAGCAAAAAAACTGAGGAGGTTCCAGAAAAGGCGGGCACGACGAAGTTGGGCTCCTTGTTTGACGATATAGACGAGCAAAAGCCCACCAAGACGAGCAAGTTCAAGAAAAGGTCGCTGAAGAAGTCCAAAGGCTCTGCCTCAAAGAGAGTTCTTGATGATGATGAGGTGTTCACCCCTCTGCAGCCAATGGTCACTGAATCGCTCAAGCTTGACGAGGAGGACGAAAATGAAGATGAGGAGATCCAGAGGCTTCTAGCCAAAAACCGTGAGAAGCAACAGAAGAAACGGAAGCTTCTAACGCCGGAGGAGCTTGCACGCGAAATCCAGCTGCATGAGCGTGTCGATTTGAAGGAAGAAGTGGGTGGGTTTGTGTTCAATGATACATCTGAGTTCCTCAACTCCATCGGCGAGAACATTGAGACAAAAACCACAGAGCTTGAAAAGGCCAATGCCGCAAGTGAAGAAGAGAAGGCGAACAATACGGAAGAGGTTTCCCAGGGAGTTGAGGTCAACGAGGTCAAGGATCCCAGTGAAAGCACTGGCGCTGAACCTGAACAAGAAACAAAATCTGGACCGCTGTTCAGAAGCATGGCCGATACTCTTCAGTACCTCCGTGCAAACAGAGCAGTTTCGGTAGAGCTGGAGGAGGAGAAGGCTGCCAGAAAACTACAGGAGCAAAGGGTGAAAGAAGCGGAACTTCAACGCATTGCCATCTCCATAGAAGAGAGATCTCTCAAAAGTGAGCTTGAAAAAGACGCTTCATACACGAAACTCTCAAAAGAAGAGCAGGACTCTGTTTACGATCGCTTATTAAACGAGCGTCTAGTTGCGAAGGGCATCGTCGAGAAGGCCAAAAAGCGGTACGAGAAATTGACCCAAAACGGCGTCTCCTCGTACAATCCTAAAGTTCAACTACAGTACAAGGACAAGAGCGGTAATGAGCTCAACGCCAAGGAGGCTTTCAAGGAGCTTTCACACAAGTACCATGGCACAGCACCAAAGCACAAGAAGAAGAAGGTTGGAAGCAGGTCCGAAGCGGAGCATGTCGTGGGGTAGCATGGAAGTACTTCCAACGGACAGTTCCCAAACGGTGGGGACTTGGACCATTGAATTGGGAGGGCCGCATTTCAAGATGATCAGGGGAGTGAACATGGGTCCAAAGCACTTCATGGCTTTGGTTTTGCATCTTCGTAAGGAGTCAAACCTGATGCTTTCAGAATACCCTTACTAATATGAAATAATGTTGTGATCTATACAGACAGTGTCCAAACCAGCGCTCGACGCTTACAACAGAGCTACTTGGTTGTCATTCGAAGGTCCAAACTCGGCCATACAGAGGCCACCTGAGTGTTGCATGAAATGCTGCCCTGTGATTTTGAGAAATTGTAGGACGACTGTATCAACGTCTAAAGCTCTGATCTCGGAAAGTCACAAAACAGTCATCTTGAATGCGCCATTGCAGCACCACGCCAGGCGTGCCGAGCAAATTAGACGCCATCGCCAGGGCTTGAAAAATAAATAAAAGCTCTTTAGAAGTGAAAAATTTCACGGGAACATGGTTTTTCGTAAACTACGGCTCGTAACCAGTAATTCCATTCATGCGAGAAATCCACAAATCAAAGGATACCCCCCGATCTTTGCACAAAGGCCCTCACCCGGACATCAGCCAGTGCCTCGCTTATGTAAGTGCCAGGGCCCGATGTCGGGGCTTGGTGGGTAATAAAGCAGAAATGATTACAAAACTCCGACTAGGCAAAAAAAAAAAAAAAAAAAAAAAAAATCCCATTGTTCAAAAAAACTCGCGAATGACGATAATTTCTGCCCTCTCCAGCGTTTCATATACGAAGAGGTGAGGCGGGGGTGTTTAGAACCAGGACGGGAGGGAAGAAATTTTCTGTCAAAGTTCTCCTCATAGGCTGTAGGCGCCGCCTTTGCATTGACGTGCGTTTATTGGTTCCTAGACACATTTGTGCGTTCCGGGGATGTGAGAAAGGGGAAGAAAGCGAGGTTCAAAAAAATCAAAAAACCACTAATATTCATCAATTCAAACCCTTTTAAACCCCCCGCTGACCTGCCTCCCGCCGTATCTCAGATAGCCTTCCCGGCCGATTCGGGAATACAAATGCACCCTGCACACAAGCACGTCGCTCACTATCTCGGCCATCAACCTACATACAAACCTCATCTAGAGGCACCATATAAGTTACTCCAGAATCTCGTTTTCTTCTAATTCACCAAAAACAACGATGGAGTGCAGGATCAGTATAGGCGGCATGACGTGTGCTGCCTGTTCCGGGTCTGTCACCGAGGCCCTAGAGGCCATTCCGCAGGTTCGAAGTGTTGCTGTCTCGCTTCTTACTAATGAAGCAAAGGTAGCATGCGACGCTGGCTTGAGCCCGCTGAAGCTCGTGGAGGCTGTTGAGGACTGCGGATTCGATGCCAAATTGGAGTCGACAGCGGTTTTGCTGCCGTCAAAGGGCCTCAAAACGACGACTATTGCCGTTTCGGGAATGACCTGTGGAGCATGCTCCTCGAGCGTAACCGAGGCGCTAGAAGCTGTCAAGGGCGTGGAAAGCGCTTCCGTGTCGCTCATGACGAATACTGCTCAGATCAAGCATTCTGGCGATGTCACGCCGACGCAGCTCGTGAGCGTGGTCGAGGATTGCGGGTTCGATGCTGTTTTGGACTCGAGCAGTGGAAACTCAGCAAAATCCGACGACTTGCTTATTACAAAGCTCACCGTTACGGGCATGACCTGTGGAGCGTGTCTGGCGCTGATCACAGAGGCGCTCGAGAGGCTTCCGGCGGTCGTTTCGGCGTCTGTCTCGAATGTGACAGATTCCGCCGTGGTCACCCACACGCTGGAAGTTTCAGCCCAGGAGATCAAGGAGGCCGTTGAAGACTGCGGTTTCGATGCCGTGGCTACCTCTACTGTGGCCCTGGGCGACGCTCAGGAGGAATCTGAGGAGCACGTGGTTCTCCAGATATACGGAATCGAGGACTCCTCGGATATTACGGCCCTCCAGTACAATGTGGAGGCCGTTCTCAACAGCATGGCGGGTGTCGTCGACTTCAAGTTTGTGTTCAAGGACCAGCTTGACGACGCGGCGCTGGACATCGAAAACACCATGGAGCGCTTGATCGACGAACTACGAGTAACCTACCAGAGCAACACAGTGGGCATTCGTACGTTGGTGGACTCGCTCAACAACATCGACGACCAGCACCAGTACGTCATCTTCAACTCCGTCGACCAGTCGCTCAGCACGCAGTTGAAACTACTTTCACGCATCAAGGAGATCCGTCACTGGCGCTCCACGTTCTACTGGTCGCTTTTCTTTGGCGTTCCGGTGATACTTCTTAATTTTACACAAAACATGCCGCTCTGGCATAGACTAATAATATTCAGAGGCCTTTACGTGGTCTCGGTGCTTCAGATGGCCCTCACGTCCTTTGTCTTATTCGTGTTGGGCTCCTCGTTCTTCAAGAGAATGATCGGCTGTATTCGCCGCAAGGGAAAGAATGCCAATATGGATGTCTTGGTTTGCATGTCTACGCTGATGGCGTACGCCTTCTCTGTCTACGCTATTATTTTGAGTGTCTGGGTTGGTCAAACCGAAAAGCCCCCTAAGGTGTTGTTTGAGACCACTACTATGCTTCTTTCGTTCATCTCCTTCGGCAAGTGGATGGAGAATAAGGCCAAGGGGGCGACTTCCACCGCTCTTTCTAGACTTGTCTCGCTTACACCAACCATGTGCTCGATCGTCGCTGACCCCATTGTCTACGAGCAGCTTCTTTCACAGCACGATGGGGAAAAGGGCGAAGAGCAGATTTCTGATCTTCCTACGCGAGAGATTGGTATCGACCTTTTGCAGCCCAACGATATCGCTGTTGTGACCGCAGGTGGAAAAATCCCCGCCGACGGTGTTGTCATCTACGGCACTTCTGAGGTGGACGAGTCGATTATCACCGGTGAGTCCATGCCCGTGCCAAAGAAGAAGGGCGATGCCGTCATCGGAGGTTCCATAAACGGCCCCCACTTGATCCACATGAAAGTGACCAAGACGGGTAAGAATTCTCAACTTCACCAAATCATCAACATCGTGAAAGAGTCGCAGGTGAGCAAGGCTCCTGTTCAGAGGTTTGCTGACTACATTGCTGCCCGTTTCGTTGTGGCAGTCTTGATTCTCGCTACAATCACGTTCTCCCTTTGGTTCGCTCTCTGTTCCTCTCTCCATGACAACCAACTTCCTCAAGCATTTAAGAAGGAGGAAAACGGAAAATACTTTGTCTGCCTCAAACTCGCCATATCGGTTATCGTCGTTGCATGCCCCTGTGCATTGGGTCTTGCAGCTCCCACAGCTGTTATGGTCGGAACCGGTGTAGGCGCTTCACGTGGAGCTCTCATCAAGGGCGGCGATATTTTGGAGAAGGCAAGCGGTATTAATGTCATTCTTTTCGACAAAACAGGCACGTTGACGTCGGGCGAGATGAAGATTGCGAAATCAAAGCAGTTTTTGGAGAATCTTGGCGTTTCCCTTAAGCAATGGTGGAACTTGGTTGGGGCTGTTGAGGTTAATTCCGAGCACCCTACTGGAAAGGCTATTGTGGCAGGCGCAAGAAAGTACTTGGGTCTCACGTTTGAGGATGACACATTCAACGCAAAAATCCAGGGCTTCGAAATTCTTACCGGATTGGGCGTCAAGGCTACAATTCACTTGGAAGAGAAGGCGTACGATGTGGCGGTTGGAAACAAGCGTTTGTTGGTTCGTGACTATCCTCATCTCAGAGAGCAGCTTGCTTCAGTCTTGGAGGAAGACCTCAAGGACTCTATCGCTACCTGCGCTCATGTTGTCATCAACGGTAACTACGCCGGCTTCATTGAACTTGTCGACACCATCAAGGAAGGCGCCAGGGAGGTTATCGATTACATCAGAGATGTCGAGAATATCCAGGTCGCTATAGTTACCGGCGACAGCAAAGAAGTCGCAGAAAGAATTGGCACGCAGTTGGGAGTTCCCACAGGCAACATTTTCAGCGAGGTTTCCCCATTGGAGAAGGACCAGGTGATTGTTGATTTGAGAAAGAAATTTGGCGGCCCTGATAATATTTCTATAGCCTTCGTCGGTGACGGAATCAATGATGCGCCTGCTTTGGTCCAGGCCGATATCGGTATGGCCATTAGCAGTGGTACCGATATTGCTATTGACTCCGCCGAGATTGTCTTGATGGGCCTGAAGAATTCGCAGCTTAACGATTTGGCAGGTGTGATAACCGCATTGAAGGTCTCTGAAGCTACCTTCCGCAAGATCAAGCTTAATTTCCTACTTGCCACAATTTACAATTTCGTCATGTTGCCTTTCGCTATGGGCTGCTTTTTGCCCTTGAATTTGATGCTTCCACCCGCTGCTGCTGCCGCTGCCATGGCTTGCAGCTCTGTCAGTGTCGTTCTCAATTCTTTGATGCTTCGTCACTGGAAACCACCTGTGCTTACAAATCTCGACGCTGACTACAAAATTGAGGAAGCCGCATTCGGCCACCAATTCACCCTTAAACATTCCCTGCTTGAGGATTTCAATGCGATTAAGCGAGGCAGCTACACCGCATCTTGGTTTCCTAGAAGAGTTTTCCTGAAATTGAGAAGGAAAATCAGGATAAGGGGACAGGGCAACTCGTACGAGATGTTGCCTCGTTCGCCATGAGAAACGCCGTAACGACGAGGTATTTATAATCTAATTTTTCGCCTAATTCTAAGTATCCTAATACATTCGCAGCATACTACCATGAAGCTTTCCACCGTGTGTATCGCCTTAATCACTTCGACCAGTGTCAGTGCACTTTCAACCAGAGAGTCCTCCAGACTTGTTGCCAGAGCTGACGAGGTTCCAAACACCAATGTAGAGGTTCCAGTTGCCGACCCAAACAACGACGCTGCTAAGCAGATTTTGGACGCTGTTGCCGAGGCGGCCAGAAAGAAGGCCATGGAGAAGGGCAAGGAGATTATTGACAAGAAGACCGCAGAGTTGAAGGCGAAGGCTGAGGCCTCGATTGCGGACTCAAAGAGAATCGCTCTTGAGATTTTCGAGAGCCTTAAGCAGCACTCTTTGATGAAGATCAAGGAGATTGTGGCCCAGCTTTTGCAGCTCATTAAGGAGAAAGTCAACGAGGCCTTGACCAAAGGTAAGCAGGCAACTGGCGAGATTGTGAACAAGGGCAAGCAGGCTACCGGGGAGCTCGTGGACAAGAAGAAGGAAGCTATAAAGAGCGTTATTGACGACAAGCTTGGCAACAAGGACCAGCTCACGGTGAGACCAGGCAACCTCTCCAACCCACTCAGTGCCAGAGATTTCGACAGCTTCGACAGCTTCGACCTCGAGAGCAGAACGTTCCTCGACGATGCCATGGTCCAAATTTTCACTCTTCTCAAAAGATCAGGCTTGATCAATAACATCATCAGACAATCCTTGACCGACCCTCAGGTTAGAGCTGGCGTGGCCGATATTACTGTGGAGTTGATTGATGCCAGAGTTATTCCCTACGACGAGGTGTTTGAGGCTCTTATGAGCTCCGGAATGGCGATTGATGTTGTGAGGTACTCGCTCACTGACCAGGAGACCAGATCGGGTCTTGTTCAGCTTGTCATTGAGCTTATTCCTGAGTTGTTCCGTTCTGGCGTTTTGAACCCATGGGACTATATTAATGGCGACTTTGTCGCCAACGGCAGCAATGCTTCCATGTCGTCGAACTGGACTACTGCCACTTCCTCTGCCCAGCCTGTCGCTACTTCAGCCTAGGCTACTCATCTTGTTTTGTATTTGCAAATTGTATAATAATTAGTGTCGCTGTAGAAAGATTTGCGCTTTGACGAAAGTAAAGTATGATGCTCAACCAGGCAAGTATAGCCCAATCGAGGTCACTGAGAGATTATGGAAGTGAGTGAGAACAAAAACGATGAGGAGCATGTCATTTTGTGCTTTGATGTTTTAGGCCTTAGCTTGTCCAAAGTAGTGCTTGGTCATGAGCACTTGCAGGGGTACCTTATTACCCGATTGAGACAATCATACGCTTTTAACAGTCAAACTCTTGTTGTAAGTTGCAACATGGAATGTAAGGCCATCATTAAAGAATGGCAGAAATTGCGCTTCCGTGGTCATGCTCCCAAGCCTTAAAACCTTTTGGGAGTCTTCTCGTGAAGATAGGCAACCTCACCGTGAACATTGGAGAAAGTATTTCTATGAGGTTCCTGTGGTGATTCCCAAAATTGAATTGGAGTACTGATTCTCCGAATTGATACTCCAGAGCTTGCAGAGCATCTGAAGGCTTGTCTGCCTCACACTCACGGAACTTACCATTTGCGGTTAGCATGAAGAATTTGATTTTACACCTCAACGAGTAAACGAGTTATCAGAACTAGCACTTGAAGCAACCCAAGCGTAATTCTCAACCCTCAAACTTCCTGAGGTTTTGAACACTAAAAGCACTAATTAACAGGCTTTGCTCGCGAAAGCATAGCTAAACCCTATCGTGAGCCTCAAGCAAAGCCTCAAACCCAAAAGCCTCCGAACCGCGTTAAGCGAATGGCAAATTTAGGGTCTAAGCTAACGCCAAACTAAAATGTCAAACTCAAATTGTTTATTTTGCAGACCGCGTTGTAAACATTGGTTATGTTACTTTCGTTTCTCAGCAGTTATGAGCCATGCGTCGATTTCTCTTATCAACAACAGTCGTGTTTAACGTAGTTGCATCCAGCTTTTTATTAGACATAACGATGAAACGACTACTTGCATCGACCGCTTCGCTCATCGATGCTTTAAACTCTAGGGTCGACTAATTGCATTGATCGCTTCGCTCTCAATGCCTACAACAGTATTAATACACAGTATTATCAATTAAAATACACCAAGAATTGAACCTCGCGGCGATGCGTCTAAATATCATAAGCAGCTGCTTACAAAGCCAACAAAGCACCGGCAGCCAAGGCAACGGCACCAGCGGCGAACTGCTTGTTAGCAGCACCCTCGTAGGTGGAGACGTTGGCAACAGTGGAGGTCTTAGCAACAGAAGAGGAGTGCTCAGCTGGGCAGTTAGTGACCTCTGGACCACAAGAGGTGATGGTCACCAAAGTGGAGGAAACGTCAGTGACGGTGACGTTGGCAGCAGCGTTGACAGCGGCGAAGATAGCAGCGAAGGAAGCGACAGTGGAGAATTGCATAGCGAAAGACGAAGTTGGATAGTTGATAGAGAAGAAAAAAGAAGGAAGGAAGGCGGGAGAAAGCCGCCTTATATAGACCTCCGGCCAGTGTTTCTTTATCTTGTGTTTCTTTTTTTTTGCATCCACCGCCGATTATGCAGCAGCGCATTTGACGCCTCGTTCTGCATGCGGGGCCGCTGGAGCGATCTCGATGCGGAAGGTGACCATCCTTTTTGAGAATCGCTTGTCCTTGTTTGCAGATACCCAGACCAATGAGAACGCCGCTGATGCAAAAATGGCCCAGCATCGCCAAAAAGAAAAAAAGATCCAGGGCGTGTAGATCCTTTTAGGGTGGCCCAGCATTTACCCATGTGGACAACAAGCGAGTAACTGGTAGAACTAGGAACAGAGCAAGCAGCGAAGGGTTTTGACAGGCGAACCCTCTGCATGCGAATGATCCAGGGTCTATTTTGGAGAACAGCAAGTTCTGGATTTTCGCTTTCACATGTCCATTTCGCTCTGAAACAGGGTCTCGCAGATACTGGAATTTTGCAACATCAAAACAAGTCAGCCTTTCGCTTACGCCCGCGCCATGCAACCGTACTTTCTGTGCTTCCAAAGAGACTTTTGAGAGCGAAACGTGCTGAGGATTACGCGCATTTCTCAGCACGCCTAACAAACTTAGTTTCGCTTCTAATAATACTTTATTTTTTTTTTTTTTTGACATGTTGCGCACGTCTAATCGGTGCTAGCCGAGGGCCATCTGCAAATATCTGTACGTCTATTCGTTTCTCTATTAATTGTCATTGCAAGCTGGCTAAGACTCCCATTCCATGCTAATCTACCTAGTCCAATCAATTCAGAGTCAGGTGTGCTAGTTTTTTCCATACCTCTGCAGAGAACTCGGCCCATTGTCTCTTGCTCAACAGCATGCTTCGCCTAAACTATAAACACTACGCTTTCTGCAGGTCGGCGCTCTCCAAAATTTGCTAAACCGCTGCCAAATCAGGCACAACCTCCAGAAACGCCTGATCCAGAACAAAGAGCGTTAGGCGCTTGCACCTTACCCCTTCTTGGATCAGGCAAGCGTTCCTGGAATGGGTCTTGCTCTTGCCTAAAACGTGCTTCTCAGATTCACGTTTTTACGTGAGTACCAGCTGACAAAATCTTTCACCGCCATTCTCACCCGCCTGTTGTCCTTGTTTGGGAGCGCCACAGAGACCGATCCGACCAATTTCTCGATCTCTTTGCCGCTAACATTGGGAAGGCTGCTCGCGGCGTTTTGGAGCCACGAGATCGCCTGTTCGGTGTTAGGAGCCACTGTAAGAATCTTGATCACTAGATCGTTGGCGTCAACGTCGTTGTAGAACTTGAATATGAGCCCTTGAAGAATCACCTCCATGAGCTGCTCTCCGTGGTTGGCAGTGATCAAAAACTGCTTGACAGACTCGCGAATGACTTTGGGATCTTCGTCAAAAAACGAGACTGGAGGGTACGGCGAACCCCACGAGATGTAGTCAATGAAGAAGTGCACAACGGCCATCAACGGGTTGTACTCTTCGCATGCAGAAAGCGACAAAATGGCCGCCTGGAGAATCGAGTTCATGAGCTGCTCGTTGCCAATCGTCTTGCTGGGGTAGAACATGAGCAACTCCGTCGACATGTTGAAGAAGTCCTCTATTACGTCGGGCATGTCTCTGATCGACTCTGGTTTTTGCTTGAGGAGCTCGAAAAACGACGAACTCTGCTCTAGGCCAAGCTCATAGACAGCATCTTGCATCTGAGGGCTGACTGTCTCGTCGCTAAACTCTCGGAGAATTGCACCTGACACATACAAGTAGCAGCCGAAAGTGGTGACACGGAACCCTTTGTGGAGGGTTTGAGCTATGCGTGGCAAGATAGGCGAGATGAATATGCTGCAGCTTTGAACGGCATTTTTGATGACCTTGACAAATCCCTCGCTTACGTGGATCGAGACGCTGAACTTGTCCAAGACGACCTCCACCACAGGCCAGATCGCCTCCATGAAGAAGTTCGCAATAGGATATTCTGGCACCTCGTAGTTATGTGCCCGCAACACCTTCAAGTAAATGCTTAGAAGCTCTGCCTCATTGTACAATGCATCGTTGACGCTGTCATCACTTGGGCTTCCCTCACTTGCAATCTCCCGGACCTTATCGAGCGTGGGCTGCAAAAACATTTCAGATGTCTTGTACTGGTCCTGTGGGGGAATCTTGGCAATGACATGCGCCAATCCTGTCAACAAGTCCTCGAGAGCTTTGTGCTTGAGTTCGTTCCTGACCTGCTGGTACAACATATACAACTGCTCCAAGTAGTTGACAAGCGACGATGCGCAGTCCTGGCAGAAAAACATGAGAGCATGACATGTTGCCGTGTAGATATCTTCTCTATCCAATGCAGGTACACGGCTGACGATGTCACCCTCAAAACCCCTGGTGATGTAGTTAAGCTGGACCTCAAGCATTTCGGGGTTCTTGGATGTCCACTCTGTGTATCTACCCAAAACCAAAGTGGCAGCGTATCTGAGTTTGGGGTGCTCCGGCAACTGAACAAGCATCTGCATGATAGCAGGCAAGATGGTTTTTTCTTTAAGCGAAACCTCCTTTGCCATGACTCTCATGCTAAACAAGGGGGCCTCTAGAAGCTGCCATGGGGCGTTGGACTGTGCCAAAAGCGATTGGAGGCGCTGGAAAGGGACGTTGAGCGCCTTTTGGGGACCAATCACAGCACAGCAGTCCTTCAAGACATCGCCCATGTCGTACCTGAAGTCCTTGAATTTTTCTTCCTGTTCTTTGTCCCCATCGAAGAGATTATGCTCGTCGCCCGTGATGGGGTATGCTAGATGTTTGATGATCACCTCGATCAACTGTAAATATATGTCCAGAAGCTCCACCCGTGCAGCCTCAAACTTGGGGAGCGTGATCATCTGCTTGAGCTCGTACCAGAAGTAGAAGGTGTACTTGACCACGTCCAAGTCCTCCTCGTATTTACAGCAGTCGAGAATTATTTTGACCAAGGGCTTGAAGTGGGTAGGGTTTTTGGCAATAAGAACATGCCACGATTCACCAGCTTCGACATATAATTTGGTAAGACCGTCAACGACCTCTGGGTCCTCAAGCCTATCAGCGTGAGCAGCGAAGTACTCGTGAACCTTGAGAATCTGGTGGTACAATGCATCGACAAGAGTGAAGTTTTCGATGTCTCTCGTCTCGCGTAATATGGAACAGAGGCACTCCACGGCCTTTTCAAAAGTGGCCTCCTGGGTGATGGACTCGAAAATTAGATGCACAAAGAGATCCACCTGACAGATGCTCTCAACAGGACACTCTTTGATCCAAGAGTTTAAACAGTCCAAGACAATATTAGAAGGTGCAGATTTCTGCTCAATGACGTTCTTGAGGAAAAGCAAGACGTTCTCCACGTTGTTTGTGATGAGCTCCGCAGATCTACTGTTGAACTCTTCATCAGTCAATGCGGACTTGTTCGACTCGGTCAATTCCTGGGGTAAAACTCTGAAAAACTCGAGCAAACAGGGCACATATTCGGGTTTGGAAGACAAAAATCCGGATATCTCGTTCATTGCGCCCTCCCACTGCAAGTATTGAAGAGAGAAGTGTGCCAATGTAAGACACAACTGGGTTCGAATGAGGCGGTCCTTTTCGCCAGAGTAAGTCGCCAAAAGCTTCAAGATCGATTCCTTCAAATGTGGCAATTGTTCTCGAGGAACCTGCGCCAAGTCGTACACAGCTTTGGCCTTTAGCGTCTGCGATGCAAACATCTTGTACTCCATGGGCTCGTTTGGATCAAGTAACAAATCATGCGATACTTGCCAGGCCTCCGAGGATTTCTGGAAGGACTCCAAATGTAACGTCGCCTGCTTTTTCGCTTCCTGACTCGCTCCGGAGTACATGGCGGCAAGCGCCTGTTTGACTTCGTCCATGGCGTTCTTGTAAATTTCACTGATTTTCGATCTGGGTATAGTTGGTGATGGTATGGTACGGGCACGACCAGATGAAGGGTTTCGGCCAGTGTTTAAAAGGAAGTTGCTTCAACGGTGTTTAGAGTCTATGGAGCCAATTGTAACTAAATTCGGGTTTGTGGATTTTGTGAAACATCCAACTAGAAGTCTATTGGCATCGCGTGAGCGTGGTATAGAGAGCATCGAAGGGTCACACAGAGACAAACTGAAAAAAGGTAAAGGAATTGCGAGATTCAAACTAAACGAGAAAGAAAATGTCGGAAGGATTTCTCCAACTTCAGGAATTTTACTCACTTTGTGTAGAGTGGAGCATCTCCATTTGACCCATTGTGGCTGCGAAAGTAGGATAAGCGAGTCGGGCTGGTAAGAATGCGAAAAGGCAGAACCACCAATTCTCATCGGTTGCGAATTTCGACTCGACAACAGTTTCGAGGTGGCGAGAGCGGAATAGAATGTTGTTCACAATATTTGGGGGAGCCAGAACCTTCCAGTCTTTAAGTTTACATTGAATCTTTCGAGACCCGGGGAAGTCACAGTATTGTTAGCGGACTCCGACTCTTCTCAAAACACCTATTTCTATAAATTGCGACCCGTCCTTCACAATAGAGATGGGTGGCTTTGGCGGGTTCCTGCTCTCATCCCGCCATGAAGAAGAGACTAAATTGAAGAAAATACTAAAAAAATATAAAGTTCTTCGGCTTTGCTCGAACTTCTTCACTTCCCCCCTTTTCAGAATTCTTTTTTCTGGTCTTTCCCCCTTATTCCTTCTGTTTCGGGCATTCCACTCAGAGACTCATCTCTATACACGGTACGCGCATTGTGGAAAAATCAACACATCTGTTCTTCCATCTAGCACACCACTCCCAATGCCCAGACCTATCGTAATCTCCGGCCCCTCCGGTACCGGTAAATCCACTCTTTTGAAAAAGCTCTTGGCTGAGTTCCCCGACAAATTTGGTTTCTCCGTTTCCAACACCACCAGAGGCCCCAGACCAGGTGAACAAGATGGAGTCGACTACCACTTCACCAGTGTAGACGACTTCAAGAAGATGATTGAAGAGCAGAAGTTTGTCGAGTGGGCCCAGTTCTCTGGGAACTACTACGGAACCTCCATCAAAGCTGTGGAGGACGTGGCCCAGCAGAACAAGATCTGTATCTTGGACATCGACATGCAAGGCGTCAAGTCGGTCAAGAACTCCACTCTTGACGCCCGCTACTTGTTTGTCAGCCCGCCCTCGATCGACACTTTGAGAGAGAGATTGGTCGGAAGAGGCACGGAGACGGAGGAGTCGATCGCTAAGAGAATAGCGGCCGCCGATGCCGAGATGAAGTACGCTGAGACCGGCGCACACGACAGAATCATTGTCAACGACGATTTGGAGAAAGCCTACGCCGAGTTCAAGGAGTTCATTGTGGGCAACTAGGACGCTGGACTTAGTAGATAATGCATGGGGCACGACGTGCCGGTTAAATGTGTTGTAGCGAGGTGCACTGAATTGAAGTATTGTGCTTTTGAGTTCAAGAAAGGCTTGACTTCTGAAAGTGAATTTTTGGAGCTGATTTGTGGAGGTTGTTTGATAAGGGCATCGCATCCCCTTTGCATTCAATATTTCTCCCATACTGATGATCGATGGGCAACGAGGGAAGGCTTCATGGGATTTTCTTAACAGACGAAGTTTTGCATAACGAAAGCTAAAGAGTCAGGTTGTTCTTAGAATACATTCAGAACGCTAGCTATCTATCAACCATCAAGATCTATCACCGAAGCCCGCGTGTGGAGACGCTTGGCGGCTATGAGAACACAATAGCCTATTAGCACTTTTGCATGCTTTGGATAATTAAGCGATGACGCCAAACGGTTTTGACACATAGGGGTCCAAGGCGGAGCTCTCGTATATCGGAAGATTGGAAGGCTGCTTAGTTTGCTTTGTTAAAGTGAATTAGTGGCATCGGTAACGGTGTCAAATGGCTTTTTGAATCCCGAAGATTGGTGAATAGAATATCACAATAGTCTAAATGGTAAAAGTATTGTTTGCCTCGTTCAGTGACACTTCGCTCTCGATGGTATTATAGCACTGTGAGTACCAGCTCAGATCTATGATCCAATGAGCGTCATGTTTTAACAAGCCCAATTGAGCGAAGCACATTCGTTGCAGTTCTTCCTCTCTTCGTAAAGACTAAACTTGAGAGAGCTCTAAAATAAGCTTTGACATGCTACATGAGCTACGTGAGCTTTATGATTAAGCTATGTGACATTGGCCTCATTGACAAGAGGTATTGAGAGTGTGACAAATGCTGGTCAAACAGCCGGAATTTCCATGAAGCACATTCATTCAATCCTTTTGTGAGAGAGACCATCGAAAAGGCTCTCATACTTCAGCAT
Source organism: Candidozyma ruelliae (assembly GCA_030582895.1). Taxonomy (NCBI): domain Eukaryota; kingdom Fungi; phylum Ascomycota; class Pichiomycetes; order Serinales; family Metschnikowiaceae; genus Candidozyma; species Candidozyma ruelliae. The sequence continues at coordinate 551,624 of JAJMHE010000002.1, forward strand.
CGCCGGGCTCTGGGAGGACTGAGTAACTTCAGCAGAAGTCTAAATCATAGAAGCTGCAATCTGGATCTGCTCTGCTCTCTCCAAAGCCGAAAATACCACTCTACCTAATTTCAATTGGTCAGCAGAAAAAGGACCTGACTTACGAAAAGAAGAAGCTCCTATTCGGTGATTTGCTGGTTCCTTCAGCGTGAACACTTCGAGGCACAGCCTACGTGAAACTTTCTCTCTAGGCGAACGTCTTCCGATATGTCCAAAATAACGCAATACGAGACGTCGGTTCTGACAACTTGGCGCTGACATTTCCGGTGTACGAAGTCTTCCATTTGTGAATGGCTGCAAAAATTTCATGCGCTTTGACGGAACGGAATTAGCAGAATGGAACAGCAAGCGGTGACACAAAATCACTCATACATCGGGCCGAATTGGGCAAAACCAGGGTCTAAGAGAATGCTTTTTTTATTTTTAAACTTTTCTGGGGAATATAGATATTTATCGTCAGATTTGCCATTTTGCCGCCATCAGCCTAATCCCAAACTCCCTCAATCCCGTTAGACTCTCTCAAAACGGCTTTCTTCTAATGCGCCATTTAATGCAATCGGCGCAGCAGCGGATGGAGCGCAGATCGAGTAAATCGGAGTTTTGCAAAACTACCAAATGGGGTAGCCTTTGGCAGGTTGCGCCTGTAGGTCGCCTAAGACTCATATTTCCATTTGCGCCGGAGTTTGCAACAAGGGAAAGTGGATGCGGAGGAACAAAGCAGTGAAGGAGGAAGAGAATGGAGAGGAGGGGAGAAGTGATGAATCGATCCAGGACAGAGAGAAAGGCAAGAGAAGGGGAAGCAGATCCAAGTAGGAAAAGCTTTCGGATTGTGATCAATTAAACCAATCAGTAATCCAAGTTAAACGAAAATTAGCAAGCGTTTGCAGCGTAGGCAGAAAACGGCCTACATCTGAAACCTCCTCACGCCTATCAGGGTCCTTGCGTTTCACGTCACCGAAACCTGAAACCAGCCAATATCCAATCCAAGCTGCTTTTGATTCCCCGATCTGTCACAGCCATCGCCTCTCAAACGAGCTTATCTAATTTTAATATCCTTCTATTCATTTCTCCCCCTAACGCTTCACAGCCACGATTCATTTCCACTGAAAATGAGCTTTTGCAGCCACTTCAGCCCATTCAGCCGTGACCAGACCCCAAGTGCAGAATCCGCCACTGGCTTAAGCTTTGTGCCCTATTGTTTGCGCTTCCCTCCCATGTGGCAGGTCTAACACAAAGTTGCAAAACACCCTTGACCCTTGAAACGAAAACCCCGAGAAGCAAAGTTTACAAATTTTTTACTTCGAAATCAGGATCATCTTCGATTTCCCTAGACCGTTTCTATTTTCTTTTCCCACTTTTTTTTTCTCCTTGTACCTTTTTTTAACTTTCTCTCCTCTTGGCTCACGCTTTCCTGCAATCTCCCACTACTGAGCCTTGTGCGCTTAGCTCAGCTGGTGACAGCACTCTCACTTTTTTTTTTTTTTTTTTTTTTTGCCTCCGCGGTGTTTATCTGCACTGCGTTTGTTTAGCTTTTTTTTTACTCACTCTCACCTGCTTCTTACTACTTACATCGGTCTCATTTAAAGGCTCGAGGCCAGCCTCCAGGCACCATCCACAAAACACGTTTTTAGGAAATCGCCATTTCCAAACCCCCAATATGGGTGAAGCCAAATCCAAAGTGTCCAAATTGGGACGCCTCTTCGGCCTCCTGAGCTCCTCCTTGCACCTACTTCACGAGAAGGAGAAGGAGAAGGAGAGACTCCATGCCGAAAAACACCCGGACAGAGAAAAATGGCTGCTGCTGCCCCTGCTGTCACAGCCACAACTGCCCCAGCCCGATGGCCACGTGCCAGAATCGATCGTGTCGAAAAACTCGTCTCCCCAAGTCCCCGAAGACGGCGACGATGTTTTGTTCCCTTTGCCCGCGGACAAACGCATGCCCTCCCACTCAGCATCGCCCAAGACGGCTGCCCAGCTGACTCCCGAGTCGAACGGTGCCTCCCACGCCTCCTACGACCACTTGGTGCACCCACAACCGCTTCTGCTGGCGTTCCACGAAAACCTCGAGAAACTGCCCCCTGACTCCCGCCCGCTGTCTGCAAACTCCCACTCAGCGCTACGAAAGGCTGTCCAGAATGCGGGCACCGCTTCAGCGGCCTCGGGCGGTTCTGTCGCCCCGGGAAACGCCGGAACCAAGCTGGCGTCCGTTCTGCGCTCTCTGAGCGCCAAAAGAAAGACCCCACAGAGCGCTCTGCGCCTGCTGGGCAACCTCTCGCCTTCTGTGTCGCTGACACACCTTCCCAGCACGGCCACGCCGCAAAAACTGCGATTTAAGATGTTTGAAGATGGATCTCACGAGCACAACTTGCGGGCCACCAAGCGCCAGGAGAAGCTCAGCAACATGCTCAAGGACCTCTTGGGCGCCAAGAAGCTCCGAGACGAGGCCAAGCTGGCGGTGCCAAACATCCTTTCGCCAGTGAAGGACGGGGACGCCAAAGTCGATAGCGAAAAGCCACCCACGCTTTTCGCTGGCTTGGTCTCCCAGGTCAAAAACAACACGTCTCCGTACCAGGTGCACGGCGAGCTTCTAGACCCGATGAGCCAGCAGGACTGCCGTTCGTTTGTGGAGAAGTACGGCAGGTGCCAGGAAGTGATAGGCAAGGGCTCTTTTGGCGTGGTGCGTGTGGCCCACAAGAAGATCGAGTCTTCGGGGTCTGAGGAGAAGCTCTATGCGGTGAAGGAGTTTAAGAGACGCCCGAACGAGTCGGAGAAGAAGTACTCGCGCCGTTTGACCTCCGAATTCTGCATTCTGTCTTCCTTGAAGCACCCCAACATCATCGACACCCTTGACTTGCTCAAGGACGCCAAGGGCGACTACTGTGAGGTGATGGAGTTCTGCTCGGGTGGAGACTTGTACACCTTGATCATTGCTGCTGGAAAGCTCGAATACGCCGAGGCCGACTGCTTCTTCAAGCAGCTCATACGAGGCGTCAACTACATGCACGATATGGGCGTGGCCCACCGAGACCTAAAACCGGAGAACTTGCTTTTGACCCAGCAGGGTGTGCTCAAAATCACCGATTTTGGCAATGGCGAGTGCTTCAAGATGGCGTGGGAGGACGAGATCCAGCTCAGCGAGGGCGTGTGCGGTTCGAGCCCCTATATTGCCCCCGAGGAGTTTACCCAGGAGCAGTTTGACCCGAGATGTGTCGATATCTGGGCCTGTGGTGTGATCTACATGGCCATGAGAACTGGCCGCCAGCTATGGAAGTTGGCGGATCCCAAGAAGGATGACTTCTTCAAGGAATACTTGACGAAGCGTAAGGACGCCACCGGGTACGAGCCTATCGAGGCGTTGAAGCGTGCCCGGTGCCGCAATGTGATCTATTCCATCCTCGACCCGATCCCCAACAGACGTATCACTGGCAAGCAGATATTGAATAGTGAATGGGGTCGCGAGATCAAGGTCTGCCCTGCCGGAGAGGGCAAGCTCGAGACCCCGGAGATGAACGGAAAGCTGGAGTAATATGGTGCTACTGATATATGATGAATTACTCACGCACTCACGGAAACACAGGCATTTACGGCAAGGGCCCGGTGGCCCGGTATTAATTGATTAATTGAGCATAGCAAAAGGTGTAGATTCGTAGCGCTAGGAAGGAGGGCTCAGTACTCGTGTATGAATCGAGCAACTACCATGCCGTGATTAATTTTAGGTCCCAAGAAACGAACTTTATAGAAAAGCTTCGAGTCGTTTTGTTCAACCCAGATTACCTTGCCTTTCGAACTCTTGAAGTCAAATCAATGAGACCTCTTGAAGTCAATGCTACCGAGCTTAGGGGTTCAACAGCAATTCTCGACAGATACTGGCACGATATTGAACGAACTTGTCAGAATGAGATGGACCCAGCAAGGTCTAATCAACAAAATCCGCTTCCACAATATGTTCAGGATCGGAAAACATTTTGAATCATGAAATTGATCAGACAAAATGAAGCTGGGTAGTTTAGGTCAACATGGAAGGGATACGTCATATTCAACATATTTCAAAAAGGCTCAGAAGATTTAGGCTCGCGTGAAGTAAGAGTCATGGAGAGAGAGTAGTGAAACAAAACGTGAAGTGTTGCAAAACGGTCTGTTCTGGAATCCCTAGATGCATCAAGGAAGGCAGCGATAAGTGAAAACTGATCTCATACTCAAACAACAGAACTCTCCTCGTGACATGTTTCTTGCATCTCTCAAGAACAGTTTCGAATTGCTCTTTCAAATCTTGAATCTTCTTTCGATTACCTATCTGGATCTCTTCCTCTTCGTGGTCTCAGCCGTAGATGGCTGCGAAAGCTGCACTTACAACTTGAAACACAACAAGCCCGAAAACACAAAATCAAAGAGAAGATCCGCAATGACGTATTTCCAACACATTGTCTTCTACGCAATTTTTTCCCCACACATCCCCAGCTCTAGCCGACATTCTGTCTTGTAGACGACACCCGTGCCTCTCGTCTACATTTCTCCAACATACTCTGTAACGCGAATAGACGCGATAGTGCTTCTTCCTTTTTGAGAAATAAGAGTATGGTGGAGCTTTCTGATTTTCAACGCCAGGAGAAGGTTGGCGAAGGTATGTTAAGATCTTATTTAGTGAAGCTTTTTAAAAAAACTGGTTTCTAACTTCTAGGAACTTATGGTGTGGTCTATAAGGCCTTGGATACAAGGCACAACAACAGAGTCGTGGCATTGAAAAAGATCCGATTAGAGTCCGAAGACGAAGGCGTTCCATCCACAGCTATTAGAGAAATCTCTCTACTCAAGGAAATGAGAGACGAAAATATCGTCCGTCTATATGACATCATCCACTCCGATTCCCACAAACTATACTTGGTTTTTGAGTTTTTAGACTTAGATTTGAAAAAGTACATGGAGCTGATCCCCCAGGGCGCCGGGTTAGAGCCGTCTATGGTGAAGCGTTTCATGCACCAGTTGATCAAGGGTATCAAGCACTGCCACTCCCATCGTGTCTTACACAGAGACTTGAAGCCTCAGAATTTGCTTATCAACAAAGAAGGTAACCTTAAACTAGCTGACTTCGGTTTGGCACGTGCCTTTGGTGTTCCTTTGCGTGCCTACACCCACGAAGTTGTCACTTTGTGGTACAGAGCTCCAGAGATCCTTTTGGGTGGTAAGCAGTATTCTACCGGTGTTGACATGTGGTCTGTGGGCTGTATATTTGCGGAGATGTGCAACCGCAAGCCTCTTTTCCCCGGTGACTCTGAAATCGATGAGATCTTCCGTATCTTCAGAATTTTGGGTACCCCCAATGAAGAAGTGTGGCCTGATGTGACATACTTGCCAGACTTCAAGCTCAGTTGGCCAAAGTGGGAGCGCAGCGACTTGGCAACCCATATCCCCTCCTTGGACAGAGATGGTATCGACTTGCTCGAACAGATGTTAAACTATGATCCAAGTAACAGAATCAGTGCCAAGAGAGCCTTGGTGCACCCATACTTCCAGGAAGACAATGACGAAGCCTACGACAGCTACCCTCGCTCGGTAAACATGGGCTAAAGCCCTTTTCTCCCACAATCGCTCACGGCATCCCCTATTTCATTCATTTCATTCAGTTTGGTCACGGATAAAGACCGCGTATATTAGCATTGCAATGGAAGCGACAAAGAGAGCTTTGTAGGCTGCTGGTGTAGGCAAGGCGAGGCCTGAAGCCAGCTTCAGAGTAACGTACTTTTCAACATACTCGGAGGAGTAGATTGGGTCGTAGTTTGGGATATCTTTTGCTTCTGATGTGGGAAACTCCTGCTTCTCAGGTAGTAATAAGGACATCAAGCTTTTGGTTTCTGTCTTTATCACACTCAACTTCGCTAACATGACGTCGCTGCTTTCTATAGCACTTTGTAGTAGCTTGTTATCTCTATTTGTATCATGTAGTAGGGAATGGACTGACTTGTCCATGTAGTGAAACGTTGAATCGATGCATTGGTGTTTGATCTCTAGCTCATCAAGGATTTTGTTCAAATCAAACTTGTCTGTAAGTGGGACCGAGAAGATGGACAGTGAACTTGGGGACTCTATCGAATTGCATTCAAACAGGGACGAGTCATAGCCATCGTCCACCTCAACATGATCAAAATGTGAACCGCTATCTAGCTTTAGCGATCCCATAATGTGAACAATCGATTTGCAATTTTGGCATGCGGAGATGGGAAGATAAAGACAGCTCTGCCTAGTGTTCTTTTGTTTATAGTGCGTCCCGATTAGGAATAGTAATTGCATCCCCCATCGCAAACAGCGTGCATTGTATGTCTGAATGCGGCGCTCGCCTTTTTGCAGCCGCCTCTGCCTACCAATGTAGGATTTCAAAAAATAAGATGAATAAGTCTATACCAGAATATTTAATCGGCTCAGTCTATATTATTGCTGGGCAATGAATGAATTTGACTTCACTTGAAGGCATTTTGTCGGAACTAGCAAGAGTGGCATTTCCTGTCCCCAACAGATTGCCCACTAGAATTCACCCTATCACGAGTGTCTATTGAACTTGATAAATTCTCCTTATTGTATCAGTTTTGATCACCAAAAGTAAGTGATAGGTTGTTCATCTACTGCTTTCGAATGGTGAAGCCTTGTGGAAGTGGTGAGCACATTATGCCCCAAGGCTGCTTTTTCGAAACCAGGTTTTATGCCAATAAGCCAAGCTAGTTAGAATACAATTTTGAAATGATAGCCATGTATGACCAGAATGGCGAATGGTAGCAAAAGTCTCAGAATTGAAAATCTAGTAAGCTACCCAATATTGAGATGAGAGTTTTAGCAGAATCCTTCTACGGCGCACTGTTTGCCTCAGATAGGCTCGTGTTGTAATTGGCATGATAGCCCATGAAAATTCCATCAGTAGCTGATATTATGCTACATCGACTGACAGACTCTTCTTGGTGTTGGCTTAGGTGTGGTAACACTGCTCAACGTGTTCACATAGGTCTGTTTTTCATTAAAACTCTACATTCTAAAAGTTTACAAGTCTCTCGTCATCTGTCAAGCCTTTCAATAATCGATATCTGCGCCGTTTGTGGATTTTTTGGCGCTATGCTTCCGGACTTACACTGATCCGACAAGGACTTTGACTCAATTGCCCGATTTCCAGCCACAGCCTACCCAACGACGTCAAACCAAACGCAAATCCAAAGACTTGGCATTCCCAAAGTCAAAGCGACCCCGGAATCGGAGCCGAGGACGGGTACGGCTTTCGTTTTCCTAATTAGGCGCAGGTGCACTAAATCGTGCCATTGTGAAGCTTCGGAAAACGGGTGCATTATTCTCCGTCTCCGATAGCCATTTCACCAAACGGTGGATCCTTACCTTTCTTAGCCCAGCACGCGACATTGTTCGAAGTGTTAGCCTCTCCGCACAACGTGGGCTTGCAGTTCTCTACATATACGAAATGAGGTTTAATCTATTTCATCAGTGGAACTCAATTTTTCTGGGGTTGCCAAATGGACAATGTCGGCTATACACGAAGACTGCAGATCCAACAGCCTCTCAAACACTCGTAAAGTCAGGGTCCACAGGATATGAGCCCTGTGCAGATCCATGCTGAGTCGAATTGTTGCATCCATTATCTGATCAAGGTATAAGAAGCCCGAAGTTCGCTTACACGGCAAAATATTCGAAAATACTATGACAAACGCTACAGCAATATCAAAAGCAGCGCTTTCAATCTCCACCAACATTTTGATTGTGGGAGGCTCATTTGCCGGAATCGGGGCTGTTACAGCTTTAAGAAATGCCTTTAAAGAGAGCCCACCAGCCACAAAAGTTTCAATTACTGTTGTGGAACCCAGAGGAGGCTTTCTCAACTTACTTGGTATTCCTCGTACCATTGTGGACCCCGAGTTTGCCAAAACGCAGTATGTCTCTCTTGATGGGTATAAATCTTTATTCTTTGACCGCCTTGTCTCTGACGACGAGTACGTGTTGAAGCTGGCGGCTGATAAAATCCAGCCTGGAGTCAATCTTGGTGTGGAAATCACATATGTTCAAGGCAAGGTCACCAAACTCGGCAGAACGTCTGCTGAGTACGCTCTCATCAACAAAACTGGTGGAAAATCCAACATCAATTTCGACTACTGTATTATTGCGGCCGGCAGGAACCGCACCTGGCCTAGCTCCCCTGATGCGATCAACTATGAGAGCTACTTGAAGGAAATGATCGAGTTCAATGCCCAGGTGAAGAAGAGCAACAAAATTGCTGTGATTGGAGCTGGCGGCGTGGGCATCGAGATCGCTGGCGATATCAAAAGCCACCACCCCGACAAGGAGGTCATTTTGATTCACCCTCACGAGACTTTTCCTCCAGAGAAACTTACAGACGAATTCAAGAAAGAGGTGAGGAAGAGTCTTGAGCGTGCCAACGTTAAGATCTTGACAGGAAAGAGAGTCAAGCGTGAGCTTGAGAACAAGAACTTGGAGCTCACGACGGGCGAGATCATCGAGGCTGATTTCACCTACTGGTGCACACTGTTCAAAAACAACACTGACATTCTCCTGGAGGGTCTTGAGAAGTTTATCTCCTCTAAAAACAACATCCTCGTCAACGAGTACTTCCAGCTTTACAACCCCGAGACGAAGGAGCTTGTTGAAAACATTTTCAGTGCTGGCGACATGGTAGAGATCCCAATCATCAAGACGGCAGGTTACGCAATCTCCATGGGCCGTCACGTTGGAGAAAACTTAAAGAGTAAGATAAACGATGGGAAGCTTGAGAAGCCATATCCTCTGGAGCTCAGCAACGCAATGCTCTTGGTATGCGGAAACAATGACATCGTCTCTGACGTTATGGGCAAGGTGGAGGTCAACAACAAGGATTACGTCGACATGTACAAGTCCTACCGTTTTGACAGAGTCCGCCTCACCCTCGGGATCTAAGAGGCTGTGTTAGTTCAGATGTAGATGTATCGTGTAGAAGGATCCCTAAAAAAACATATACAGCGAAGTTCACATAAAATAGCGCAAAGAGATCCACTTCAGAAAGCATACTCACACAAAGCAATGCTCCATCACTCAAGACCGAATTATGTCAACTCTCATGTATAGTAGATCGGCATTGTTTGGACTGATTGACTTGAAATGAGGATGTCCTTCGACTGGTTACATTTGATTTACCCAACTCATGAGAAAGAAGTATAAGAACAGAGATTTGCTTTGTAAGCATTACGTTATGGATACGACCGATAAGACAAATCGCCTGCGAGGCTTTAGCTGCAAAACGTGCTAAGTAAGATCCCGTATTAGAACAATTAGTGAAACAAGCACCTTGTCGTGTTGCAGGTAGATGAAAAAAAGACTCTGAGTTCCATAGGAAGAAATTGTGGTAAAATTCCTTTTTCTCGTGATACTTGACCTTGTCACTTTCACAGTGGTGTGAGATCTTATAGATAACTGCCGACGCGGTAGATTTCCACCAAACCCCCCTTTTAATAACACAAGCGCTAAACCAAGCAGATTGTACGGACGTCCGAGGGCGCATAGCAAACAAAAAATCTTAATCTCCCGGCTTTCGTCAAGGATCCACGATTCTAGGAGCTTTCTCCGAGTTTGTCGCTCGGGAATACTGCCCAATGCGGCAGGCGAGAATTCTCGTATCCTGTATCGGATCGATTTTTCACCACTTTCACTCCGTACCTTAACACCATTAAGCCCGTATTCTCCGCTGATCTGGCGATTTCTCCGTAAAAGGCTCTCTAACCTCGGAAATGCTCTCGTACAAACTCTTAAATTCGGCTTCAATTACCCTCTTTCATACTACAGTCCTCCCCCCACGCCGAAAGCGCTATCTATTCGATCTAGCCGGCCCGAATAAGTGGGACACTAAACAACGTTATATACATCACACTGCATTTCGGACGATTATTCCGTTTGCCTAATCAGATCAAACTCGCATGAAGCGTCTCTTTCCGTTATTTGGCCCACTAGCCGCATACAGACCGGCCCGATGTGTCGGAGCCGAATTTGCACCCAAAGTATTTAGCTTTATGGTCTTATATAAGAGCCCAAGCCAAGGCCATTGATTCTTCAAAACAAATCAAAATAAAATGACAACCTTTTCCGCTGTCTCGAAAGTCGCCTCGGCCTTCTCCACCAATATCTTGGTTGTGGGTGGCTCGTTCTCCGGACTCGCCTCGATCGTCGCCTTGAGAAACCAGTTGATCTCAAAAGGGTCCTCCGCAAAAGTCAATGTCACCGTTGTGGAGCCCAGAGCCGGCTTGCTCAATTTACTCGGAATTCCTCGTTCGATTGTGGACCCAGAATTCGCCAAAACGCAGTATTTACCGCTCGAGGGTTACCAGTCCTTGCAATTTGACCGCTTGATTTCCGACGACGAGTACGTCTTGAAACTGGTTGCGCCAAAAATCCGGCCTGGTGTGAACGCCAATTTGGAACTTACGTATGTCCAGGGTAAAGTGACGAAATTGAGCAAAAAGTTTGCCGAATACTCTCTCAACAGTAACAACGGCGGATCACAAAAAATTGATTTTGACTACTGCATTATTGCTGCTGGCAGAAACCGCTCCTGGCCTACTTCCCCAGAGGCTCTCAACTTCAACAGCTACTTGAAGGAGATGACGGAGTTCAATGCACAAGTCAAGAAGAGCAACAAGATTGCAGTCATTGGAGCGGGAGCAGTCGGCATTGAAATTGCCGGAGACATCAAAACCAAAAATCCCGACAAGGAAGTCACCTTGATTCATCCCCACCCAACCTTTCCCCCAGAGCCTCTTTCGGATGAGTTCAAGAAGGCAGTTAGGGAGAGTCTTGAGCGTGCAGATGTCAAGATCATGACCGGAAAGCGTGTCAAGAGGGAGTTAGAAAACGGCAACTTGGAGCTCACGACCGGTGAAATCATCGAAGCCGACTTCACCTACTGGTGCACCTCTTTCAAGAACAACACAGGTATCCTAGGGAACGGACTCGAGAAGTTCGTTTCTCCAGCCAACAACATTCATGTCAACGAGTACTTGCAGCTATATCACCCCGAGGACAAGGAACTTGTAAGCAACATCTTCTGTGTTGGAGATATGGTGCAACTTCCCATTATCAAGACCGCAGGCTGGGCATTGTCTATGGGACGTCACACTGGAGGAAATTTGGTAAATCTCCTTGCTGGAGAGCCTATTGAGGCTTTCCCATCGAGACGTGCTCCTTCGATGCTTTTGGTCTGTGGAAATGAGGATATTGTCGCAGAGCAGGGTGGTAGAGTTTTGATCAATAATGAGGACCACGTGGAGCTGTACAAGACGTATAGATTCTCGAAGGTGAGAGGCACCCTCAAGATCTGATAGAATGCTTTTGGTAAATAGATAATCAAGATTTTGGAAAATAAGGTGGAGATGAAAGACCCTATCCTAGATCATGGAGTCTTTAAGCTCTTGCTAATTTGTCAAACTCAGGATTTATTTCTCCTCCACACATCTATAAGGAAATTAAATGTGATCAAAATCGAGAAATCTTTCACGATCTTTTCTTTGTAGATCTTTGAGAATCTCTCGTATGAGTTGCGATCTTGACTTTTTTGCAGCCATTTCGCACTTACACGGGTACTACGTAATCTCAACCTCGACACATATTTGATACCCCAGACTATGTTCAACAAAAATAACGCTTTTGCAATATTCTGAATTTAGATTGACAAATAGGCATCCCAATACAAAACATTCTTCTAAAATTCGATAGATTGACCATTTTCTGTAGATCTGTCACTGAAGAACAAAGACTTCTACTGACAGACCCGTGCACCAGAGGTATATCAACTTCATCTTCAATACCAACTACAACAAACCAGCATGAGCGGGTATAACTACGGCGATAGCCGATATCCAGAAAGAAGATACGACAGCTCACGTGGCTCCAGTCGAGGAGGATACCGAGGCAACAGAGACCGAGGTTCATACTACAGAGGCCGAGGAAGAGGCTCGCATAATCGAGGAAGAGACTTCAGAAGCGAGTACGAAAGAGACCCGAGGGATAGAGATCCAAGAGAGAGAGATTCCAGAGACCCAAGAGACAGAGAGTTCAGAGGAGATCCACGTGAAAGAGACCCCAGAGACAGAGACCCCAGAGATCCCAGAGATAGGAGCTTTCGAGAAAGAGACCCCAGAGATAGAGACTACGGAGAGGGCGAGTATCACGACAGAGAGCCCAGAGATTATAGGGAAAGAGACTCCAGGGACTCTCGTGACAGAGAGTACAGGGACAGAGAGTACCGCAACAGGGAGAGCTATTCTGGAGAACACAAGGAAAGAGAATACAGAGATCGTGACACACATGGACGAAGTCCCCGTTTTGACAGGACCCAGCAACACAGAGACTCTCGAGATGGAGCGTACGGAGAATTTAAGAACGAGAGCAGAGACCGTGACGAATATTCTAAGGAGTTCTCCAGAGAGCCTAGTCGAAAGCCTTCAGGAACGCCGAAACACGAGACATCTTCTCCCAGACACAATTCGGGTCTGACTCCCGGCGGCGGTCCGGTCCCCCGTGAGTCTGGATCCGTCTCTTCTTCCTCCACCAATCCATCCTACACCGACCCTTGGATCTCCATATTACAGATTCGTGACAGCAAAGTCGCTCAGCGCCTCGAAGCTCGCCATTTGGAATTGGAGAACGTGAACAAATCGCTTGGTCTTTTGCAGGCTCAAAGACACAGACTCAAGGCGCACATGGACCTACTAGACGTGTACGCCCGGAGGGATGCGTTAAACGTGGAGATCACCTCCGAGAAGCTCGACGAGTTTTCGTTGATGTGAGAAAGGAGAGTTGCAGGGGACACATTGAGATTTGTTCATTATTTTGATACCTCAGAGAGTCGAAGAGCCTCTCAGAAGAAACTTGCTTTTAATGCAAAGATCGCAAGGGCAGGGTGTCAGAGACATAAATGAAAGGATCCATGTCCTTCATTCGAAAAGTAAGGTTAAAATCTCGAGAGAATGGGGGATCGATATTACCGAGAAGTGCACCGGATGGGGGAATTTAGACGTTCACCGAATGGAGGCTGTTCACGAAAATTCAAGCTGTCTGTTATGCTCGAGCTTTTGACCTCTACGAACTCGACATATTATTCCGAGTTTTGTGAGAGACCAAGAAAATAGCCTCTTCAAATTCTTGGGTGCACTTTTTTGCACCCATTGAATGGTGGTGTGTAAAGCGCGACCTGAAAAGCAACACCTCAATCTCAATACAACTCCTTCAGCTATCACCAAAATGTCAATTCAGGACTTCATATTGACCATTTCGGACTCCAAGCTTGTCCAAGCCGGCTTGTTCTTTGCCCTTTTCACCGGAATCTACAAACTCACCAACTTCACCTTGTCGTTTGGTGCTTTGTTAGCTGACGTCTTTTTCCTTCCAGCTACCAACTTCTCGAAATACGGAGCTAAGAAAGGCAGATGGGCCGTTATCACCGGAGCCTCGGACGGAATTGGCAAGGAATTCGCTCTCCAGCTCGCCGCCAAGGGCCTCAATGTGGTGTTGGTGTCGAGAACCGAAAGCAAGTTGCAGGCTCTTGCAGACGAGATTGTGGCCAAATACGGCGTGGAAGCCAAGTTCGTGGCCTTTGACGCCTCCACTGACGCGCCAGAAAACTACTCAATTCTTCGTGAAACCATTGCTAGCTTGCCTGTCACCGTCTTGATCAACAATGTGGGTCAGTCTCACTCGATCCCCGTGCCCTTCTTGGAAACCGAGGAGAAGGAGATGACAGACATTATCACCTTGAACAACACCGTTACCTTGAAGATCACGCAGATCGTGGCTCCAATCATCGTGCAAACTGTCGCAGACAAGTCGTCCAAGGGTCTCGTTCTCACTATGGGCTCTTTCGGTGGATTGTTGCCTACTCCTTACTTGGCCACCTACTCTGGTTCTAAGGCATTCTTGCAGCAGTGGTCTGCCGCTGTTGCCGGCGAATTGAAGCCACAGGGCGTTGATGTCGAGCTCATTCTCTCCTACTTGGTTACCTCTGCCATGTCCAAAATCAGAAGAGCCAGCGCCACTATCCCCACGCCAAAGGCCTTTGTCAAGTCCGCTTTGGGCGGTGTGGGCCGTCGTAACGGTGCTCAGGAGAGATTTGCCACTTCCACTCCATACTGGGCCCACGCTTTGATGCATTTTGGCATTGAGTCCACAGTTGGCGTGTACTCCGGCATTGCCAATACTATGAACCTCAAGATGCACAAGAGCATCCGTGCTCGTGCCTTGAAGAAGGCTGCCAGAGCCAAGAAGGACTAAGCTTGGTTGGTACACTTGTCTGTCTATGACTATGAGGTGGAGCCGAGAAGGCTACCCAGATTATAAAGGCAATCTATATTTAACGGTCTAGGTTATTAGTGTCAAAAATGTGAAATATACTGGTAGGGAATACTATATCTATTGCACAGATGATTTGTATGCTGTGTGCTATTCTTCTTCGAGAGATACCGAAGCGTCAGATCGGCCATATCATCCTGAGCTGAAGTGCCGAGACTCTCTTTGTCTGAGTTGGCTCGTCAGCCCCATTAAGGCTGGTGTGAACTGCTTCTTTGCTGTCCATGATTTGTCCTTCACTAATCGAGTTTCATTCTCGGAAATCTTTGAATACGGAATTTTTGGGCTGTGATTCGCCTTGTAGGAAGCTACAACATCTAACAGGGTGACTACGTTATTCTGGCTTCAAGAGAGTGGTCAAAATATGTCGATAAGGAAGCACCAAGCTATTATACTCTAGTCTTAATTTAACTGCTCGTGGATATATGGAACTACAAAATTGTCCGAGATTCTAATATGCGGATTCTCTGAGGATAGATTAGCTTCATACTGAATCTCTTAGTCATCAGGATAATCGTGATACCCCCATATTGAAAAGAGGTAGAGAAATATCCATACAAAGCGACAGATTATCAAAGGAAAGTATTCGCCATGACCCATCCTGAAGTTGACAATATTTTTAGGGTAACTTTGGTAACGAAGAGCCTCATTAAACAAGTGAACCTCGCCGGTTATGAAGGTACCAAATAAGGTTATGGTATGTAAAGGCATCAATGCCTCATCGTTGTGTAGTAAAAAAAATGAGATGGCTTCCCACATGGCATGAATGGCAAAGAATACAAATGCTGCGATTGGGGCTGCTTTCGAATCAGTGGGCACCCTTTCATTATCTGCTTTTCTTATCAACAGGTAAGCATACGGACTGTTCGGATGAACAGTGCCAAATCTCGCTTGTTTGAGCGACAGAACAAAAGCATCCATCCACTCTGAGGAGAAGTTTGGATGATCGACAAGTTCAGCCATTTGATTTCCGATGTTTCTCATGATACCGTGAATGAACTTTTCGCCTTCACCACTGATGCAAGTTCGATTTTTTCCCTCGTTGGTGGCGCAAACTCCATTGAAATAGAAGTTATACTTGGTTGAGCTTGCATTCCATGTGCTTGGCATCATCTTGGTGAGGGATTGCGTACTACCTGGGGCCTGGACCTCCATCAGCTTCATGAGTGTATCAAAAAACTCTTTTTGCTCGTGGGCACTGAGACTAATCCTGGTGTGAGGAAGAACGGGGAAAAGGACGATACTAGCAAAAAGAATAATGCTCAAGGCATACCAGATGTAACATATGATTCGGTAAGGCCACGGCCTTGGTTTTGCGTAAACTCGGTTGTAGAATTCAACAAGAGGCGCCAAGAAGCTCCTCGCCTTTGCCTCCTGCGGGACTTCAATTTCGAAAGGAACGATCTCTCTTTGCTCTTCAGTATACCCTGGTGGATTGGTGAAATAGTTCTCGCCCATAACTGGAACCCCAATAGATTTGTCACCAATTCCCTGGTGGGAAGAGGCGTCCAAACCCTCCTGGTTGGAATTTTGACTAGATTCATCGGGCTTCTTCTGGCTTGGCTCCTCGCAATTCATGATGATAGGTACTTTGTTACGAGAGCTCCAGATAGTCTCTTTATACGAGCCTTCGAAGGCTGTGCAAATCCCAAGGAAAGTCCATCAATCAGAAGCAGTCTCTAGGTAAAGATGCATGGCCGTCTTGCTTGGGGAAACGATAAAGACTGTCCCCTTTCCAGAGAGGAAGCTATAGTATCATTCTACCGAATTACCCGTTTGGGAAAAAGAACACTTGAGTTAGAAATGTCGAACGATCGAAACAAGGCTTTCTCCTTCAAAGAAAAAAATAGTAATAAGGTTTCGCCAACCTCCCTAAGATTCTCCCTCTACTTCCAATGAAGGTATATGACGTCATAAGGGACCCTCCCGTGGCCATACACAGACCAACGCCTGATCATCGGTTGTAGAGATAAAATAACACCACTTTTTTAGATCCTTATTTAAAATAAGCATAACTCACCCCAATTTATCACCACTACCGTTGGGTGTTGCAACCGTGGGGAGAAACACCCGTGCACCATCAACACTAATCAAGTCGGGATCAATCCTACTACCAACCAAGTATGGCACCTCCAACGCCCATTCTCACACGTGCAGACGTGCAGCAGCTCTATGCAGAGCAGCTAAACAACCCAGAAAAATACCAATGTCTGCTCAAACAGCTAACCCAAAACGAGTGCACATACAGAATGCTAGACAACGGCATGGAGTACATTTGTGTGCCCTTCAAGCGACTATTCCAGCGGTGTCTTGTTCCCGTGACCAAAACTGTAAACGGAAAGAAGCAAAAGTCGGAGGCTTGGGTGAACATCGAAATCACAGACGCCAAAACGAACGACGGCAGGCGCAAGCGATATGGCAGTGAGATGGAGAGGTTCAGGGAAGCAGAGAAGGAGGCGTTCAAGTGGCTCGAGGAGTACACGGAGAACTAGAAAACCAAGGCTACTTTGTGGCTCGCACGATAATGACTGTAATAGACGAATGACTATAGACGTAACTGTAGGAAGAATACTTAGTATGTGGAGCCCTCGGCCGGCTGAGGAAGCTTCCGGTTGCTGGTCAGCGCCATTGACTTGCGCAACTCTAAAAGAATGGTTTCCATGGTGTAGGAGCGTTTCCAGTTCTTCAAAGTGTCGAACTCTGACGCTATGATCTTGCCCTCTGCGTTTACACAAGGGAGGTTGATTTTGGAGACAAAGGTCACGTCAGGAGGCTCGTCGGGGTACTTTTCGCCGCAGACTATGTTCAAGGAATAGATTCTGTTCTCGTGGTTTGAGTGGGGTGGCCCCAAAATTGTGCCGTTCCAGTAGGTCATGGTGATATCGTCCTGGTTGGTCAAACCGTACGAGATCGACTGGGCGCCTAGGCCCTTTTCGCCTTTTTCCAACTCCTCTAGGAGCTTGAAGTTTCTAGGGCTGGGGGTTAGTGACAATTTGTGTGAAATGGGTTTTTGAACATACACTTTGGACATGTGCTCTTGATCTGGAGAGAACCCTCAATCGAGTTTCATGGTAGGGTCGTGGTGCACGGGTCTCGGGATGCTGTGGCCCCGGGCCGAGCCAGGGGAACGACGTCATAAGTAGTTTAATTTTCGATTGATGGATGAGATCCATATGCAGCGATTATTTTTTTTCTTTGCTCCTTTGTTATATGGAAGAAAGTTGGGTTTGTGTGGGGTTTGGAGTGGTCTTTCGCAGCCAGCGTGATATCACGAGATGCAAGTGAAGGAAGGCCTGGAAAGTGAAGGAAATGGAGTTTCTGGTTTTTATAGGGATGTGTCATGGAGTCAACATCAATGCCTAGGATATTCTGATCAATTGATATTTGGCGACATTTGGTGGTCCAAAAGATTGAATTCAATGTGATCAGGTGCAGATCTCACAGCCACACTCAGAAAGGTGTCTTTGAGAAGGACTAAGGCCGACTTATTTGGATTCATGGACATTTTCAGTCAACAATTATTAATTCAAGAAATTCCTCTCAATCGATCGTTCACTGGGTTTTACATTTTACAGCTTGGATGGACAGATTCATTGCTACATCTCAATAAACGTTATAAACACAATGAACTCTATCGATTATCTGCAAAATATGGCTCTACCTCTCTAAAATTCGAACAGGTCCTCGGAATCCGGAGTCATCAACAACAGATCGACTCTTGAGAACAGTTCATGGCTTCTCCAATGCTCATTACTAAAGACTTCCTCAAGCACAGATTGCTCGATCTCTAGATCTTTTGCCGACTCTCCCTTAATTGCGAATGTCTGTGGATTGGACAAGGGCGGCTGAATCAACGTCTTGAGTACATCGACATCCCGAGAATCCGCCCTCGGACCAGCCTCAAGACGATAGGTCTTGAAAAAGAATCCATCTTTCTCCACGAAAGTGTCAACTTCAACAATCTTCGCAATATCGTGCGACAAGACGAGATGACGAGTATTGCTTGGACTAGGTCCCAAGTAACAGCCAAGATGCTCTACCATATCATCTTTGCAAGAGACAAAGGACCCGAACACTGCAAGTTTTGGAACTGGCAAGATGATGTTTGTGAAGCTTTGCCACTTTTTGTAAGGGATTTCGGAGCCAAGCAAGCCCACCGGAAATGAGTTGAGTTGGTTGACGGCCTGGCGCACTGCAGCAGGCCAGAAGATCGTTGGAACATGAGCATCAGTGAGGAGACATCTTGCTTTATCTATAATGACCTTCCCCCAACGATCAGCGATGCTTTTCGTGCGTCTCAAGGAAAACCGGTGGAATTCGCAAAAGTCATCAATTTGAGGACCAAGAACCGGATCGTTATCATGACATATGCGGAAATTAAACCATTTGAATATAACACCGTTGGTTCTGAAATATGTATCAATTCTCAGCATGGCCTGGGCCTTGTTCGAAAGGTTGAAGACTGTGGTGAGTTTCGTATGCTCATCGACTATCGTGAGGATGTAGCGAGACCCGTCATAAGCTGACTTGAAGCCCTCGTGAATACTTATGTGTGTACTCTCGAGAGGGCGTGATGTGGTCGAAAATTTGTACATATCATCCGGGATTTGAAGCATTGGTCTTGAAATCCGACAAGCTCTGCAATAATCGCTTGGGAAGGGATCGTCGTCTGGGTTTTCTTGGAGCCTGATGAATTCCCGAGCCACTGGGTGGCCATACTTGCGGTGAAGATTAAACTGAGTCTTTAATCTCCCTTGCACTTCCGGCAGACCTTGATCATTGCCGTCATAATCAATTTCATGACTTTTCACATCTTCCAAGGAAGCTGAAGATGGCTCGATACTCGATACTATCAAATACGCTCCTGGGGAGCATGCCCTCTCGATCTTGAGATCAAAGTACCATCCGTCGCGTTCGCCATGATCGCATAGCTTTTCACCAGTCTTTTGAAGAATTAGCCCACGTTGACGCATTGTAAGATGAACCCCGTCCTCTGCAGCTGCAATACCAGAGAATATTGGTGGTGAGTCGGCAAGGTATACTGCGTTATCCAAAACGGCTCTTTCACCCCCCTGAAACTGGACCCTCAAGCTTCCAACCGTCGCCCATCTGGGTTGACACCCATCATAAAGGGTAAGAAATTGCTGTCGCCTATCGTGGAGAAGGCTCGAGTCATTCACGATATGGAAGTTGAAGTCAGCGGACCACTTGAACTCGCAGGCGACAAATTTAGCGCTTGTGCTAGAAGTAGCAGATTCATCGTTCAGATCACTGCCGTTCTGTGGTTTTGCCTTCTCTTGTATCGCGTCAACAAAACGCTTCCTGACACTACGCATAAGGGGCTCAACTAGTTCTAGGCTCACTCGGGCTCGGCCATCTTGCTCGTTGTTTAGGGTATGCTCTACCAAGCCCACGAGTTTTCTGATAACTTGGTTGACGCGCTTTTGCACACTTTTAGAGTTGGCTCTGCTGGTAATCAGGTCGAACTCCTCGTTTAGGTCTGATTCGCCAACGGCCTTCAATACCTTTCTCATCAAATGATCATCTGAAGTGTCTAGGTCAGCAATACATGCGATAACTTGAAGCCTCCAGTCGGTGTTGCCGTAAATCATAGACTTTAAAGTGGCTTCACGGGGTGAATTTTGACTCCTTTTTGCGTATCTCAACTCGCCGACTTTGGTCATGAGGGTATCTCTCGTGCAAGCCTTATTGATTTGGTCCCTCAAATCTTCGTAGGTATGATTTCCATCGGGGGTTGCATGAAAATGAAGTTTGCTTTCATCCAAATTTCCCAAAATGGTGCTTTGCAAAGCTCTGTCAATAGCAGATGCCAACTCCTTCAACTTGTTCCTCTTTACACCGCGATAGTAGCTTTTGACGTCTTCAGAGATTGCACCGTTCAAGGCGAGCTTTTTATCGATATAGTGTCTGTAGCTGACATCCCAAGGGAATACGACTCGGACATATTCGAAGTTCCATTCGCACACATTCTTAGGGCCTTCGAGTTTCACTTTAAGGCTTGGGGGAGAATCCGATACCGTTTTGGCATGGGCAATTACTTTTCCGACATTGCATCGTTTGACGGCTCCAGGCACATGTGCACGATGTCTCGTTTTATTTGATTTAGACGATGATAGCATAAGCGCAGCTATCAACGAGCGTAAAGTGTAGAAGGAAGATCTGGTACTGGAAGTTTTATTGATATTTCGCAACGCAATTTAATAAATTGAACGCTGACGCAAGGAATACGCATGGAGCCTGCGGCACTGCACACCGAGTATCCTAAGCGAGCCAACAATTGCATAATACATCAGAGTACGGAAATACAATTTGAAATCGTAGTCCTAGGAGACTTTGATTAGTCGACAAAAGTACTCTCTTTTCGTTTTTTTCGGGAAATTAGTAATATATTCTTCTTTATGTCGTGAAGCAAAGTTTGCAGCCAGAGAACAAACAGTGATACCTGTAAAGTGTTAGAAAATGTGGTCATGTGTCGTCTATCCCGTGACCTTGATCAGCTGACTACCTGAAAGTACTCAAACTCAGTTAGTCTTACCTCTCGGGCTTCTCCGGAAGTCTATGTGCTTTAAGGTTATCTTGGCACTTACTATATAATGCTCCCCTTGTTCTTAAACATAGGACACTACTTTTTGTTCACCACTTCACCGAATAAACGCTCTCAATCGGTACACCATGTCTCTCCCAGTTAATCACTACTGGCCTCATGTGTCTTCAGATACTGCAGGTAAACCGGTAATCGTACATAAAGATAGCGGTGTGCTATCTGCAGTACTATACTGAGAGCCGCTAAGTCTCGTAATTGGACTTTACGAAGACTGTGAGTTGGCTAGTGGGATACAGCTGACTCGAGTCCGAGTCCAGATATGCACAGAACTAGGTTTGTGCATGATACTGGGTCAGTTACGAGTGTTTCTCGCTATTCATTGGATAAAGTCGTCTACCAAGTTCTTTTGTGGTTAATTAGGAAGGCTGAGCAGATTTGGGTATATATATCCTAAGTAGAATGAGGACGTAAGAACTAATTTGTGGAGAGCTAAGCTTCTGAACCTCATAAGTTACATCCTTGTTGGGTGTACTAAGTTATCAGTTGTAAGCCATTCAATTGTCGGATTTGCTACTCTTTCCAGAGTTCGGTACTGCACCGGTGGACAGATTACAACAATACCGGTGAAGCTGTTGAAATATCACAAAACTAACTGCAGTACCACATCCAGAGGACATCGATGTACCGTTACTAGTTTACGCCAAAGGCTGTGTTTTGGCCGATGGGATGCAGCTTACTTCAGCCCGAGTCCGTATCTGCGCTCGTAGTTGATTTTGTGTTCGATTCCGTGTCAGATCGGTTTAGTGTTCGTCGCTCTTCTTTGAGAAAGTCAACATAGTGGAAGGTTAACAAAGCTGAGCAGATAAGGGTACAATCCAAGTAGAATAAAAAATCCACATAAGTCACACTCTACTTCGGTGTATCAGTTGTAAGTCGTCAAAATATAGTGTCCAAAACATCAATCTTTCGGAGTTTATAATGCACCTACGCATCGAATTCAACAGTCTGAGGCGCTGCACAACGGTTATCCAGATACGAAGACAACAACTTTTCGAAGCTCATCGAGGTACGCGAAAGACGAAATTATAGGGATGTTCAGGTCTTAGATATTTGTGTTTTGCTCTTCTTTTCATCCTTCTTTTTTTAACCCATCCACGTACTTTTGGGTTGGTGATGGCCTTATGAAACGGATTTTGCAGCCAGCGGCCCATCATCAATGGAAGGGGAACGGAGGCAGGGTGTGTGAAAAAACTACTCTTCTGACAGACCTGTGAATTGCCATAGGGTTCACCCAAAAGACAAAAGAGAGTGAGCAATCAAATACAAAATGATTGATCTTTGGACTTCAAAGGGTACCCCGGAAACCGAAACGGTATGAGAGAGGAGCTGTATCCAGAGATCTCTTCCTAAATTCAAAAAACAGAGAATCTTGAGTCGAACACATCGAAACAACTCGAGTTACTGGCCCTTGTCCCTCAACTATTGGTGAGTGAATGAAGGGCGCAAATGAGGTAGAGTTACCGGCCTACATAGCACAGATTATCTTCCTTGATCAAGATTAATGTTATGTTGCCAGGAGATCTCATCTCATTGTATTGTTTCCTTATAATTGCACACGCGCCGTACCGAATTAATCACAAGATGTTGTATTCATGGATTGAGCCTTTTCATTCCTTCTTCTCACGCTGCCCTTAAAATAGCTCCGCAAGTAAAGATCTCTTTAGCTGTAGATCATCATCCTTCAGTTCAAGATCAATGGGGTAATTTGATGGCTGTCTGATCAATGCCTTCACCGTCTCGAGTTTTTCAGCATCCTTGCTCAAGCCTGACACCCTGAACATATAGGTCCTAAAGAAAAATTTCACTCTTTCGTTATTACCCTTATACAACACGAAATCATCGACTTCTACGATTTGTCTCAGGTAGTGTGAAAGAATGAGGTGACCAGAGTTGTCCGGAGTAGGCCCTAAGTAACACCCAAAATCGTCTATCTTGTTTGGGGGTTGTTGGTCCACCATCACTCCGAAAACCTCAAGCCTTGGAGGTTTAATTAGACTTGGCGCAAAGCTTTTCCACTCATTGAATGGAACGTTGTAACCAAGAGTTGCCATGGGAGTCATGTTAATCTGATTAACTGCTTGACGTACAGCGGCGGGCCAGAAAATAATTGGAACGCGTGCATCATTGAGAAGGCGGCTTGCTTTATCCATGATGACTCTACGCCAACGGTCAGCAATTCTTTCTGTGCCGCACAATGTGAACGATTCTGGAGCTAACAAGTGAATGCGGTTCAGCTTACAGAAGGCATCAATCTGGGGGCCGAGTTCTGGGTCATTGTCGTGGCTAATATGTCTCCAAGGTGCCCCGAACAACCTGGAATAGGTTGAGATGTAGTCCTCAATTTTCAAAAGCGCCTCAGCCTTGGTTTTGAGAAGATGCACAGTGGTGTACATCGTACAATCATCGACTATCGTGAGGATGAAGCGAGACCCATCGTAAGAAGCCTTGAAGCACTCATATATACCAATGTGAGTAGTTTCGAGAGGGCGCTGAATCAACGACAACCCCTCGGGTTTCGCTGGAAAGCCGATCATTGGTTTTGACAAGCAACAAGCTTTGCAGGAATGGGGCGAGAAGGCCTTTTCCGACAGTAAATTCAAAGGCTTCTTTATTGAACGAAATTGATGAACATCGGGGTGCCCGTGCATGCGGTGAAGCTTTAAAACAGCCCTTTGCTGTTTTCGCAATGGAGGCAGCTTGTTCCGATCGATTCCATCTTCCTTATCATCCTCATCATAATCGTCAATAATTTCAAAGGCGCCACCCAATTGTCTGAAGCTCAGAATCGTCAAAGTCGGGTGCGAAGGACATTTTCTCTCAATTTTGATATCAAAAACCCAGAGTTTAGGACCGTGCGTGCAAAGAAACATACCGTTATTTTCAAGAAAAAGATCATCTTCTCTCAACAATAGGTGGATACCATCTTTTCTAGCTGCGCCATGTGAGAAGGCTGGCCTGCTGTTCGGTACGTATGCCACGTTGTTCAAAGTAACCTTCAACCCACCCGGGAACTCAACTCTCATGGAACCAACTTTAGTCCGAATTGGCGGAGAGAGAACATGCAATTCGACCTCTGCTTCTCGAGCGTCTCTAAGAAGACTTGCATCGTTCACGCTGTGGCATAACATGCCGGTGGACCACAAAAAGTCACAGGTAACAACTTCAGAATTGGAGGATTGAAAGGAGGTAGACGTACTGGAGATGACATACCGTCTTTCACCTCCCTCAATTAAACGCTTCCTTACACCCAGCAAAATGGATGCATTATGTTGAATGCTGAATGGAAGTATATTTTCTTCACTGTTTAAAGTTTCATGAACCAACTCAGCAAGCTTGGCGATAACAGCGTTGGTGCACCGTTCAACATTATCGAGGTTGGCATTGTTGCCTCTCTCGATCAGGTTGAACTCCTCATCTAAGTTCGATTCCTCGACTTTCTTGATCACTTTCCTCAACAAACGCTCATCACACTGGCTAGGATCAACCGTGCCTGCAATAACTTCAAGTTTCCAGTCTGGAGAACCGTAGATACGAACGTGTCTGTCAGCAAGCTCGTTGTTCGAATAGCCCACAGCAAGAGATCTCAAATCACCGACCTTGCTCATGATAGGGTCCCTTGAACAAGCCTTTTCAACCTGGGCCATCAAACCGTGAAAATCATTATCTCCTCCAGGCGTTGCATGGAAATGGAGCTTCTCTTTCTTCAAATTGTGCAAAACAAGAATGCGCAAAGTAAGGTCAATCTGGCCGGCCAATTCTTGCAAATTGTTATGACTAAAACCGACGTAGTAGCTTCTTACATCCTTGGCGACCTTGCCGTTGACGGTGAGCTTTCCATCAAGATAGTGTCTGTAGCTTCGGTCCCACTGGGATACGAGATGGGTGAATTCGTACTTCCATTCCTTATAGTTCAAAGGACCCTCAAGCTTTACATTGAGATCCGGAGTTGACTCTATCACGTTTTGGGTATGGCTAAGGACCGTGAGGGAGTCACATCGGGTATCTTCTTCGTAGCCTGAACCGTCCATGTCATAGTCTGGCATCTTGGATATCTTAGTGAGCGGTTACTGATCGAGAAGAGCAATTCACAACCGGGTGTGATCTTTATTTTTTGGGGTTTGGTATAAGAATCAACAATGGTTGAAAAGGCTGAGGTTTCATCTCTACGCTTTAGGCTTGGCCTGCACTGCACATCGGCTGTTTCAACACTGTTTACCAAGCTTTTATTCTTTTTATTCTTTTCTTTTCGGATGAAGCTCTTCGATTAGGAGGAGTATGAAATGACGAATTCTTGGGATTTTCGATTCCTGCTTGATTTTCATCAACGTCCTTCATGAAAATGGGAATCCTCGTTGGTATCGCGTAGTGGATTTTGCAGCCAGTGAAGCAATGCGTATCGAGTGAAGGAAGGCTTGCAAAGTACAAGGATTGTCTTTTCAAGTTTTAAAAGCGATCAAAAAGACCCATTATTAAGTGCAACTGACGAATGGCTACACGAAGGTTGCTTGAATTCACTGTTCCATGAGACTAGTGAACGATCTTTCAGCCACACTTCGATGCCGATTTCCAGATAAAAATGAGAGCATTGCTGGAGGCACTCAGTAATCTTCGCTCATACATGAGTCTCGACGTCTAGTAGATGTCTCGACGTTTTGTAGATGTCCCTGTCTATAGCTCGACCAAAATTTTAGACAAGAGCCACACAATAAGTGGAGTCTGATGAGTCTACTTTTGACCTCTGACAAGGATTTTTTTTTTTTTTTTTACGATATAAATGGTCTCAATAATCGTCGGATGCTGGTGTTAACACACCTTCACTGTCTTGGCCTTGCCAATGCTCGAACTCGAATACCCCTTCAAGCAAAGATCTCTGATGCTCTAATTCCTTTGCAGATCCTGTCAAACCCTCAAAATTCCGTATTTTAAGCACCGATTTGAGTGCATCAGTATCTTGGGCATTCAATGTCAGACCATAAACTTCTAGATGACACTTTCCGAAAAAGAATCTAGTATCCTCCTCGAAATCCTCGACCTCAACAATCTTCGCCAGATCGTGCGACAAGACAAGGTGACAAGTGTTATCAGCATTAGGTCCCAAGTAACATCCAAGGGTCTTTCTCATTCCTGGGGTATTGTAGTGAACTATTGACCCAAACACCGCAAGTTTGGGAAGCTCTATTTTAGTGTCCGCATAGCTTTGCCATCTTTCCAAGGGAATATCGCCATCCAATAACTTCATTGGACATGAGTTGATCTGATTGACCGCCAAGCTCACAGCAGCTGGCCAAAATATTTCCGGAGCATCGGCATCGCTAAGAGAACATCTTGCTCTTTCAACTATGACTTCACCCCAAAGATGTGCGATGCTTTTTGTGTCGCCCAGTGCATACGAGCGTGGAGAAACTAAATTGATTTGATAAAAGTCACAAAAAGTTTCTATCAGAGGAGCGAGCTCCGAATCATCGTCATCGCAAATTTGAATAGTGAACGGCCTGAATAAATCGGCATTGGTACTGAGGTACGAATCTATCCGCAGCACGGCTTCACCCTTATTCTTGAGAAGAAAACCTGTTGCATACTTCGTAAGCTCATCGACCAATGTTAGCAAGAAACGAGAACCGTCATATGCGGGTTCGATCATCTCCTGAATACTTATATGCGTGGTTTCGATAGGACTTTCAGCAATTGTGAAGCCTGCTAAATCGTCGGGAAAATCAGTAGTTGGCTCTGCTATCATACAGCCCAAGCATTGATTGCGAGAGAAAGAATCCTCGATATCAAGATGATTCTGGAGCAAATGGAACTGATCAGCACCCGGGTGTCCGAACTTGCGGTGAAAATTTAATAATGATCGCTGCTTCATTTGCTCTGAAAGTGGCAGCCTCTGGTAAACACCGAACTCATATTCATATTCATCAGCATTATGAAAGCCAACATTATGAGGATTTGGCGTTGGTTTGGTGCTCGTCACAGCTAAAGCGGTTTTGCTCGAAGTTTGTCTCTCGAATTTGAGATCAAAACAGAACCCCTTGCCCTCAGTGACGTCGCAAAGCTTTTCACCTGTGTTCTGGAGAAATAGCTCCCCTGGTGACATGAGGAGGTAAACTTCGTCGTCTCTAGCTGCAACGCTAGAGAAAATCGGGTCAATATATGGAAGGTAAGCAGCGTTATTCAACCGGGCCTTTAGCCCACTAGGAAATTGGACTCGCAAGCTTCCAATCAACGCCCGTGTAGAGATATCTCCGAGACACAAAGAAACATTAGCCTCTTGCGCATCCCAGAGAAGGCTCGCATCCATCACAGTATGATAATTCATGGTAGTAGTCCACCTGACCAGGCAGGTTACTTGTTCGGTATTAGAAGACTGGTCAGTCTCACTAGAATTACTGTTTGGTGTGGTCAGCTTTTGGACTCGTTCGAGAAGATTGTTTCCAACAATCAGCATAATCTCCTCGTTCTCATGAAGGTTGTCATCTCCGTTAGTCTTTTTGGCCAAGACGATGACTTCATCAATAGCGTGGTCGATACGCCGCAGCACAACATCGTAGTTGTTTTCGCTGACAATCAGTTTGTATTCCTCGTCAAGATCCGATTCGTCAAGCGCCTTTATTACTCTCCTCATCAAGTGATCGTCTGCAGATTTAAGCTCCTCAATACCTGCAAGAACCTGTAGTTTCCAGTCAGTGAAACCGTATACCACAAAATGTCTGGTCGCCTGTTCCGTGCTGGAAAGGCTTTTGTAAAAGGACCTTAATTCACCGACTTTGCTCATGAGAGGATCTCTGGTGCAAGCTTTTTTGACCTGCGTCCTCAAGTCTTCGTAGGTATGGTTTCCATCGGGGGTTTCGTGAAAATGTAGGTTATCATTATTTATGTTGTTCAAGACTAAGGTGCGCAATGCAGTGTCGATAGCACTTGCCAATCTTTTTAACTGCTCCTTCGTTTTACCTTGGTAGTAGCTCTTGACATCACTCGATACTGCGCCGTTTAAAGTGAGCTTCTTATAGATATAGTGTCTGTAGCTGATGTCCCACGTGAAGAGCTTTCGAGAGTATTCGTAATTCCACTCCTTCCAGTTTATAGGGCCCTCGAGTTTCACCTTGAGAACAGGACTACAATCCGTCATCTGCCTGGCATGGGCAACTACTTTCTCGGTGTTGCACCTTGTGGGATCGGGTCCAAGTTTCATAGTCAACATTTTTGGATTCACGCAATTTACGTTTTTGGGAGATGGTTAGTCACTGAAACAGTAAAGATTAAACTAAGTAGGCGAGTAAATCAGCTTATCGTATAATGAACCGCAATTTGGTCACTAAAGTTTGAGACATGATCTACGTAAGGAGGGGGAGGGGCACTGCACATCGGCTATGCTGCATCTATAGTACCCCAAGATTTTGTAGGTGGCTGCTAAGATAGCTGGAGAGATGTACGGGTCTCCATGCCATACTTGACAGACACCGGGAAGAATTGTTACATTTTCGGTGGAAATTCTCTTGAGAGTATCGAATCACAGAGTCAAATCGAGGATGAACTCACTATTCAATGGCTGAATCGTCTACGAGGCAAGTTTGGGTTTTAGAGCGGGGCTTAGCTGATATGGGTATATATATCTAAGTAGAATAAGGATGTAAGAAGCTCCGAGCGTCAGAATCTCTATTACGGTGTTTTGTATTTTTTTTTCCTACTACATTCATCATTTTTATGTCGTTGGAGTAAAATGCCCGAAATATTACTCTTCCCAGAGTTTGGTACTCGAATTCAACACTAAGCAGGAGAATAATTTTTCGACGTTCAACAAAATGTTGAAACTACATCAAAACATGGGAAGCATAAAGTTCTAGGGAAGCTCGAAGAATAGCCACTGTTTTTCTCTGGGCTTTTTTTTTCGGAGAATTGGGGTTAACACTAGATTAATCAGATAAGGAAAAAAAAAAATATCACTGGTGGCATGAAGTAGATTTGCAGCCAGCAAACTAACACAAATGTCACTAAAGCAAAGGCTGCAACGTTGAAGAAGCTGTTCAGTCTTGGAAACGGCCAGAAGGATCTATAATTAGTCTGAGTGATGTTTGACTACAAAATGTAAACCTGCAATCACCTGAGTAAACTAGCAACTCAGAGCCGCATTTATATCATTATTCTCGGACAACAAAAACTTCGTCTGATCACAATTCAAATTACACTGAGGCGTGTAGTCCTTGCCCCTTATGATGATATCAAACGAGAGAAAATCATCGCGACGTGAAAACACTCTGCTAATCATAGCTCTGACAATTTGCAAAAAAAATCTCGCTCAATACAACTCTTCGTCTTCATAATAGTCGGAAGAATCGTCGGATCCTGGTGTTGACACACTTTGATTGTCTCGGCCTTGCCATTGCTCGTATTCGAATATTCCTTCGAGCACGGATCTCTGATGCTCTCGCTCTTTTGCTGAAGTGGTCCAACTTCTGATACCCTGTCGCTGAATCAATGAATTGAGTACATCTAGATCCCTGGCATTCAAATTTTGACCAGACACTTCGAGACGACAGTTTTTAAAGAAGAATCCGTTATCCTCCTCAAAATCTATAACCTCAGTAACTTTCGCCAGATCATGCGACAAAACGAGATGACGAGTATTGTCAGCACTGGGTCCTAGGTAGCATCCAATTCTCTTTCCTTTTTTTGGAACTTTGAAATGAACCATTGACCCGAACACCGCAAGTTTGGGGAGAGTTACATTTGTACCCAGAAAGCTTCCCCATTTGTGCAATGGGATGTCGCCATCCAATAACTTCGTTGGGCATGAATTGGTCTGATTGACTGCCAAACGCACAGCAGCCGGCCAGAAGATCATCGGGGCGCCGGCATCGCAGATAAGACACCTTGCTTTCTCCACTATGACTTCTCCCCAGTAGTAAGCGATACTCTTCGTGCCACCCATTGTATACGGATGAGGAGAGACCAAGGAGATTTCATGTGAGTCGCAAAATTCTTGTATCAGTGGACCAATCTCTGAATCGTGGTCATTGCAAATCTGAAAGTTGTCAACTTTGTGCAAAGCTGAACTGGTTTTAAGGTACGACTCCAATCGCAGCACGGCTTCACCCTTATTCTTGAGAAGGAAGCCTGTTGCATAATACGTATTTTCATCAACCAACGTGAGGAAGAAGCGAGAACCATCATAGGCGGGTTCGTTCATCTCCTGGATACTAATGTGCGTGATTTTCATAGGGAGGCTAGCATTCGTAAAGTCGGTCAAATGGTCGGTAAGATTGATCTCTGGAACTGCTAAAAGACAGCCCATGCACTGATCGCGAGAGAAGGACTTCTCAGGCTTAGTGTGATGCCGAAGCAAACGAAACTCTTCCGCATCTGGGTGCCCATACTTGCGGTGTAAACGTAATAAGGCTCTCTCATCCTGTAGCTCTTGAGGCAGCAGCGCTCGGTTCGCTCCCCACACTTCATCATTGCCGTAATTGTAAAGTATCTGCCCGACAGAGTGAGGATTTGGCGTAGAGTCTTTGCTCGTCACAATCAAAGACGTCTTGCAAGAAATTTGCCGCTCAAATTTTAAGTTGATAAAAAAGCCCTTGTGCTCCGTGACATCGCAAAGCTTCTCACCCGTGTTTTGAAGAAATAGCTCACCCAGTGACATGTAGAGAAAGAGCCCGTCGTTTCCAGCTGCGGGGCTAGCGTATGTTGGTGTCACATATGGGACATACGCAGCATTTTTCAACCAGACACTGAGTCCACTGGGAAACTGCACTCTCAACTTTCCTATCAATGTCCTAATTCCTATCCCGTGCCACAAGCAAACATAAGCCTCCCGTGCATCCCAGAGGAGGCTAGCGTCTCTCACAGTGTGATATTCACTGTAGAGCTCCCACTTAAGTGGAGAAGTCACGTATTGATTAGAAGCGCGAGCAGTGCCCTTGGTGCTACGCTTTGATTCGGCCAATTTTCTGATCCGTTCGACAAGGCAGTTGCCAACTGTCAGCATGATTTGCACGTTTTCATGGATACTACCATCAACGTCTCCTAAAGTCTTTTTAACCAAGACTATCACCTCATCGATGGCGCGGCTAATGAGTTGCGGCACTTTATCGATGTCATTCTCGTTGATGATCAGGGTATAGTCCTCGTCAAGGTTTGATTCGTCAAGCGCCTGTATAATTTTCCTTAGCAAACGATCGTCTGCGTATCTCAGCTCGTGAATACCTGCAAGTACCTGAAGCTTCCAGTCGGTGAACCCGTAAATCACAGCATGTCTGACTGTCTGTGCGTTATTTAAAAGACTTTTGGAAAAAGACCTGAACTCAGCGACTTTGATCATGAGGGGATCTCTAGAGCAGGCTTTCTTGACCTGTGCTCTCAAATCCTCATACGTGTGATTCCCATCGGGGGTTTCGTGAAAATGGAGTTTTTCCTTATTTATGTTGTTCAAGACTAAGGTGCGCAAAACAGCGTCAATAGCACCAGCCAATCTTTTCAACTGATCCTTCTTTTTACCTCGGTAGTAGCTCTTGACATCACTTGACACTGCGCCGTGTAGAGTGAGCTTCTTGTCGATATAATGTTTGTAGCTGATTTCAAATACGAAGCAATCTTTGAAGAGCATTTTGGAGTATTCATGTTCCCATTCTTTCCAGTTTGCAGGGCCCTCGAGTTGCACTTTAAGAGTAGGACATGAGTCCGTCATGCTTTTGGCATGGGCAAGAACTTTCCCAATGTTGCATCTATCGGAGGCATCGGGATGACTGTGTATGGTAGGCATTTCAGAATTCACTTGATTAATGTATTGGGCAGGATAATGTTTACAGAAACCGTGAATTTAAAAGAATATACTAGCTGATTCTTTTCCAAGATTACCGTGTTACAGTTGCAAATTGATCCATCGGGGCTGCGATTTCATCGAGTATAGTTGTAGGCAGTGCTGCACATCGACTAATTTCATCACTCATCAACGAGATTGACTTGACTGAATTTCATTGTAATAAAAAGAAGATTAGATTATTTATGAATTGTCAACCCCGTCATCAGTAAAATTTACCGGTCTTTGAAGATATTTGGGATCGGCTTGGTGTTGAAGAGGACATTTGCAGCCAACCATATATCGCGAGATGCAACTCGTAGATTTGTCTTCGAACCCTTGAAACTAGTTCCAAGAGAGACTCACCTACTATTCGGACTCATGAGTCCATTGGTGTGTGGATCGCGCTAGGTTGAGCCTGGTAATGCAAAGGGCTTGCTCTCGAGCATATATCTTAAAATATCTAAGCACATTAAAAAAATGGAATTTGGAGAAGAGGCGAAGAATACGAACGTATTTTTGTTGATTCAAATGTAACACATTGACCCTGCCTTGCCTCGATTTGTCAACAGACTGTGAGCGAATGAATGACGTTTCCTAGAAATCAAAATAAGCATCTCTAAGACAGTGTATGACTTGGTTTCAACAAAATATTCAGTTAGATAGCTTATTTTTGGACCTATAATAGACCGAGATTTCAGTGTGGTCCACTCGTCTTATTTTTTAAGCACAAGCAACACTCGTAGTCCCTGCATCCTTCTGAAAGGCCTCTCTATTCCTCTCGCTCGATTTCCTCAATTGATAACTCCGAAATCTCGGCCAATTTTCGCTCATATTCATCGTCATCGTTTTCAATGTCTATGGGGAATGACGAAGGTTTCTTGATCAAAAGCTTGAGGAAATCAACTAAGTGTTCATCCTTGCTTTTGCCTGATAGTTCGAGACCAAATGTCTTGAAAAAGAATTTATCTTCCTCCTCGAAATCCGCAACCTCAATAATCTGTGCCAGATAGTGCGAGAGGATGATGTGACGGGATTTGGTAGGGCTAGGCCCCAAGTAACATCCAAGAGCTCTCCTCTTAGTTGAGGTAGTGTACCAGACCGTTGACCCAAAAACTGCAAGCCTTGGACGTTCAATTGGAGTTGTTGCGAAGCTTTTCCAATTATCAAATGGTGTGTCGTAATTAAGCGTCAACATTGGACACAAGTTTATCTGATTAACCGCTGTACGCACAGCTGCAGGCCAGAACAGCGTTGGAGCTTGTGCATCAGTAAGAAGACATTTAGCCTTATCCATGATCACTTTGCGCCAACGCTCGGCGATAGTCTCTGAACCACATAATGTGAGCGTTTCTGGAGGCAACAAATGAATCTGTTTCCGTTTGCAAAAGTCATTGATCTGTGGTCCGAGTTCTGGGTCCCTATCATGACTAATATGTCTCCAGGTTGTCCCGAACAATTTGCTGTAGGTGGAAAAGTATTCATCGATTTTTTGAATTGCTTCGGCCTTGGTTGTGAGAAGATGAACTGTGGAGTACTTCGTGTGTTCATCGACCATTGTTAGAATGAAATGCGACGAATCAAATGGGGTCTTGAAGCTCTCATAAATCCCAATGTGTGTGACTTCAAGAGGGCGTTGGATGAACGACTCACGACCTGAGGCGTCTGGAAATTGGGTCTTGGGTTTCGACAAGCAACAGGCCTTGCACAGTTCAGGTGAGAAGGATTTGTTGGACTTCATCGGGAGAATTTTCTTGAGCCTGCGAAATTGTTTGATATCGGGGTGCCCAAATTGGCGGTGTAGCTTGAGTTGAGCCCTCTGAATCTCTTGGGCTTGAGGTGGCTGACTTCGATCTATACCGTCATCATCTTCATCAGAGTGCTTGACGATGCGCAAGACTCTAGGTAATGGTTTGATGTTCAGTATTCTCAAAGTCGGGCAAGAGGGAATTTGTCTCTCAATCTTGAGATCAAATATCCAGTTCAGAAGGCCACGCGTGCAAAGCAATCTTCCGCTATTTGCAATGAAAATATCATCTCCTCTCATGGAGAATTCGATCCCGTCATCCATAGCCGCCCTATCCGAGAAATTCGCTCCGAATCCCGGTAGGTATGCAACATTGTTCAACTTGAACTTGTATCCACCAGGAAATTCAACTTCCATATATCCAATCTTGGTGCGCAAGGCTGGAATCCTACTGTGCAAAAAGATCTCCTCCTCTCGGACATCTCGAAGAAGGCTGGAATCGCTCACGGTATGGTATGACATGGCGGTGGAATACAAAAATTCACAAACAACAATTTCAGAGTTTGACGACCGACTGGAAGCAGAAGTAGCCCTACTTGAGCAGACAGGTTGGACACCCTGCATCCCATTTCCCTCAGTAAGACGCTTCCTGACATCCAGCAAGATGGAGCTTCTTTGTTGAGAGCTCAATATCAACAAACCGTTTCCTCGGCCACTTGAGGCATCTTCAACCAAGGCGACGAGCTTATCGATAACGAGATTAGTACGCTCTCGTAAAATGTCGAAATTGTCCTTGTATTGTCTTTTGATCTGGTGAAAATCCTCGTCAAGCTTCGACTCTTCGACTGTTTTTATCACCTTCCTCAAAAAACGCTCATCCGAGTTTTTGGTATCAACAACACCAGCAACAACTTCAAGCTTCCAGTCTGGGGTACCGTAAATACGAACATTCCTACTGGCGATGTCGATACATTCAAAGCCCTCAACAATGGACCTTAATTCACCAACCTTGGTCATGAGAGGATCTCTCACGCAAGCTTTCTTCACTTGAACCATCAAATCGTGGAAATCATGATTTCCGTCTGGTGTAGCATGGAAATGAAGTTTATCTTCCTTCAAATTATTCAAAACAACATTGCGCAAAGCCAAGTCGATTTTTCTTAGCATAAGCCGTAACAATTTTCTGGAAGCACCGGCGTAGTAATTCTTGATTTCATCCAGGACTGCGCCGTCCACGTCAATCTTCTGATCATAATAGTGTCTAAAAGATGTGTCCCATCGGGATAGAAGTTGGTCGAATTCGTAATACCACTCCTTATAATTCAAAGGGCCCTCGAGTTTCACCCCGAGATCTGGGCAGGACTCTATCACGCTTTCGGCATGGGAAATGACTGAACGAACGTCACATCTGTCGTTGGCATCTACCCCAGAACTTGAACTTTTCAGGTCAACGCAGACAGGCATTTGCGGATGCAAAATGGCTAATCTTTGAGCGAAAATAAGCGATCTTGATCTTGAATATTAGAGTTTTGGTTTGTCGCTCCCGTATATTGCAATGCAATGCACGATCAACCAAAGGTTGAAGAGGTCGAAGAGGTCTAATTTCTCATCTCTTCCATTGAAGAGTTGATCCGCACTGCATATCGGCTATACTACATCAATATATGTCAAGATGATTCTTCTGATATGCAAAAAAAAAAGAAAAAAAAAAGGCAATTCTGTGTATCTTATTGTTACAAATCGCTTTTTTACAACTTTTTTTTCTTTTTTTCTTCTTTTGAAAAAATCCGGGGTATTTGTTGATGTTGATTTGCAGCCAACGAAGAATCGCGAGATGCACAACTAGCCCAGGTCTTGTCTATTAACTTCTTAGCAAAATATTCTACAAGAATCGAATTTAAGATTAATCAAGCGGGTGATTTAGAGTACTTTTTCAAGAGGCTGCGCAGAAATTGATGAGGAGTTCTTTTTGAAGATGTCTTTGAAGGCACCAGCTGTAAAACCAAACTTCATGAGATGAAGGCAAAACATTTTAGAAATTTCGAACGAAATGCAAGATGAGTGAATTTCTAGACTCTATCTATGAAGGAGAAAGCATTGCAGAGTGGATGAACTGCAAAGCCCAAAAATCTAAATGAGCACATCTCGGACAGATGATTTTTGTTTTGATCGAGTACAGGGTTCAACGGTCTATAGTTAGACAATGGCGATCGCATGGAAGTTTCAAGACGTTCACGTATAGCTAAGCAAACACAGCTTGCTGCGTTAACTGGAGTCTCTGCGCCGTTTGACAGAGCCTCTTAAATTCTTCCTCTCACGCCACCCGTTGAAAAGCTCCGCAAGTAAAGACCTCTTTTGCGGTAGTCCAACTTCATGGCTCTCAAGGTCTATGGGAAGAGTGGAAGGCAGCTTGAGTAATGGCTTGAGTATCTCGAATCTCTGAACATCCGTCCTCGTGCCCAAAAGATCGAGGCCATGACTCTTGAAAAAGAATTCATGTCTTCTCTCCTCGAATTCGTCAACCTCAACAATCCGTGCCAGATAATGCGAGAGGATTAGTTGACGAGAGTTGTCTGGGCTCGGCCCAAGGTAACATCCAAAATCGCTTCTTTTGGTACGCGTAACGTACCAAACCAGAGACCCGAAAATCGCATATTTAGGACGCTTGATTCGAGTTGGTGTAAACTCTTGCCAGACACGAAATGGGTAGTTGTGAACAAGAGTTTTCATTGGACACAAGTTGATTTGATTGACTGCCTGACGTACAGCAGCGGGCCAGAAAATCGTTGGAACATGTGCATCAGTGAGAAGACGACTTGCCTTATCCAAAATGATTCTTTGCCAACGCTCAGCAATGTGAATGGTGCCTTCTGACAACGAGTGTGAAGTCACAGAGTCGATGCAATTCGCACGGCAATAGGAAGAGATCTGGGGCCCAAGCTCGGGATCGTTGTCATGCACAATAGTTCTACAAGATGTGCTGAACAACTTGGAGCAATATAAGAAGTAGTCCACAATTTTTATGATTGCCCCAGCCTTGCTTCTAAGTAGATAAACCGTAGCATACTTTGTACGGTCATCGACTATTGTCAACATGAAGCGTGACCCGTCATAAGCGGCTCTGAACACCTCTGAAATCCCAATGTGTGTTGACTCGATCGGGCCTTCAATGAGCAAAGAATTTTCATCTGGAGCATCTGGGAAGTCGATCATTGGTTTGGACAAGACACAGGCTCTGCAATGATCAGGTGAGAAGGGCGGATTCCGCGAGATCCAATCCCTCTTATGGATGAATTGATATTGTATAATACTTGGGTGTCCAAATTTGCGATGGAATCTGAGCTGGGCTCTCTGGATCCTTAGAGCCTCAGGCAGCTGGTCCGGATAGATACCGTCATCTTCATCACTCGTGTCCTTTATGGCATGAATGAGAGCAGGCAATTCTTTAAGGTTCAGTATTCTTAAAGTTGGGTGCAAGTGGTATTTTCTCTCAACTTTAAGCTTAAAAGTCCACAAATTGGGGCCACTCGTACATAGAAACTCACCATTGTTTTCGAGATAGAGGTCCCTCGTCTTACCTCTCCAATTAAGGTTAATACCATCCTCGTAACCCGCGAAGTGGGAAAATGTTGGTCTAACACTCCCTTGGTACGCCACGTTTTTTAGCTGGACTTTTAGACCTCCTGGGAACTCAACCATCATGCTTCCAACCTTTGTACGTAGTAGTGGTGAATTGGGAGGGTATAATTGGACATGCTCTTCCCGCACATCTCGAAGAAGACTTGCATCGTTTACTGTATGGCATGACATACCAGTGGACCACAAAAAATCGCAGATCACGACCTCAGAGTCCGATGACTGGCTACAGTTCGTAACAGATTGCACGTCTTGTCTCAAAACCTCCTCCAAAAACCGGTGCCTGACATGCTTCAAAACAGAGCTATCCTGTTGAAGGCCCACGCTTAATGTTCCACTGCCTTCACTGCCTATTTTATCTTTGACTAAGGCGATGAGCTTATCGATGACGGCATTGATCCGCTCTCGTACAACATTGACGTTGTTACTCTCGATTTCCTTGATCAGGTGAAACTCCTCATCGAGATTCGCTTCCTCAACTGCCTTCAATAAATTCCTTAACAAGCGCTCATCTGTTTCGTTTGGATTGATAACACCAGCAACAACTTCAAGCTTCCAGTCCGGAATACCGTAAATACGAAGATTTCTGTTAGCGGCCTCGTTGCTGGAATGGCCTCTAGCGAGAGACCTTAGCGCACCGACCTTGGTCATAAGAGGATCTCTCAAACAGGCTTTCTCGACTTGAACCTTTAAATCATGGAAATCGTGGTTTCCGTCAGGTGTTGCATGAAAATGAAGTTTGTCTTCTTTCAAATTGTTCAAAACAACATTGCGTAAGGCCAAGTCAATTTTCCTTGACATCAACCGCAAGTTTTCCAACTCAGCGCCGACGTAGTAGCCCCTGACTTCATCGCAGGTTGCACCACTAATAACAATCTTCTGATCGAAATAATGTCTGTAGGCAATGTCCCATTGAGAAAGAAGTCGTTCGAACTCGTAATTCCACTCCTTATAGTTCAAGGGACCCTCAAGTTTGACTCCAAGCTCGGGGCAACATTCTATCACGTTTTGGGCATGGGAAATGAGAAAGTCACATCTAATGTTGGTATCTTGCTCATAGCCTGGATTATTCAATTCTACAGGCATATTCTGAAATGGTCTATTTTGCTTTCAAACGAACGACATGTAATGAGCCGAGACGTAGAATTCTTCTTGTAAATATGTGGCAAGGCAAGCCGACTAAGGATGGAAGTGGTTGAAGGAATTGACTTTAAATTTCGAGCCTCAGCCGCGCCGCACATTGGCTTTGAGTGCCTATTGAAGATAAGCTTTATTCCAATCTTGATAGAAAAAAAAAGTTAAAATCAGAAAAAGTTGAAATGGAAGAAAAAAAAAAACTCCTTCGCATACGTCTGCAAGACCTCTGATTCGATTCTGAAGTAAATTTTCAAGGGCTAAATACTTTCATGAGATGTCAATAGTTGAGCGAGGAGAACATTACATATCCCCTGAATGTACTTTTCGGGAAGAATATGGAACAATCGCTGTATTCTTCTCAATTATGTCGAATCGCCTCCTTAGGTCTATGAAAATAGCTGATCATGAAAAGAAAAACTTCTTTCGCCAGTTGGTCTCGGATATATGGGCCAAAGAAGGCGGTAAAAATGTAAAATGAAAACAGCCAAATCACTCTGTTGATGATGGCAAAACTCCTCAATTTGCCTATGAAATATACATGAGTTTCTGAATAAATGCCTTTGGAATTGCTGTTCACATTCTTTTATCGGATAAATCTGACATATATACTATGAACATTTTATATTCCTCTCGGTAAATTTGTCAGTGAAAGGTCGCCAGAGAATGATTTCAAGTCGCTTTCCCAACGGTAAAAGAAATTCATCTAAGTACTAGGGTAAGGCCCTCGCTCTTATACAAGGCCGTCAGACTCACATGGATACCTCCCAATTATTGAACAATTTAAGGAGTAAAGAGGTCTGGAGCTTCTTTTCTTCAACAGATTCACCCTCACTTCTAATGACTGGAGGGAGCGAGGGTGGCTTGAACAACGCATCAAGCCTTTCACGGTCCTTGGAATCTAGCTTCATTCCAGATACATCTAAGCGGTATTTCTTGAAGAAGAATTCAAATCCACTGGTGAATTCTTTCACTTCAACAATTCCAGGAGGGTTGCACGACAAAACAAGGTAGTTTCCAGGAGTAAATGCTCGCCCTAAGTAACATCCGACATTCCTCTTTCCTTTATAGGGCGCAGCTAAGTCTCCCTTATCGTCGGGAGAGGTGTAGTAAACCAATGAGCCAAAGGGCTCATAGAAGGGAATTAGCAACTCATGACCCATTTCTTCGTGCCAACGCAAGTATGGGACCTGATACTTGAGAGTCTTGTTTGGAGTAGCATTGATCTGGAAACAAGCAAATTTGAGAGCAGCAGGCCAGAACATTTCTGGAGCATTTGCCTCTGCGAGCAAGCACCTACCTTTTTCTTCGATGATCTTTTGCCAGCGTTCTGCAATGGTCTTCGAACCCTCCAACGGGAACGATTGTGAGGGAAGTGGTTGTACGTCGTTTTCTTCGCAAAAAGCATCTAACTGTGGAGCCATTATGCAATCGCTTTCGTAACACATGTGTGCTTCAGGTGTTTTGAAAATACGAATATACGTTTGGAAGTAGTTCTCGATGTAGTACATGACTTGTTGTTTAGTCTTGAGAGGCTTCACAACCGCATACATGGTGTGGTGATCGACCATCGTTAGGAGGAATCGAGAACCGTCGTATGCTGTCTTGAAATTCTCACGAATATCGACATGTGTGATTTCAAAAGCACGTTTGGTGAAGAAAAGGTGGCTGGAGGGTTCTGGAAAGGCGGTCATCGGACTACACACATCGCAAGCCTTACAAGGTAAAGCAGGCACTGGTGGAGCCATTTTACGGGGAATCAAAGCCTGAATTTTCTGAAGCTCAACCGCGTTGGGATGACCGAATTGACTATGGAGACGAGGAAATATCCGCTGGACAATCTGATCCGGGGTGAGTTTATTCACTTTGGCAGAACCTGTGTGGGCATTTGCAGCCTCCTCAGCTTCAACAAAAGCAGGCATAGGGTCAAACCTGATGTCTTTCTTCTTTTTGTTCTGCTGTCTGGGGTGTGGAATCTCATCAATTCGGTCTTTGGGAATAGACTTCTTTTTGAATGGCGAAACGAGCTTGCGGTCTTTTAATGTGTCCTCCACTACTTTGATGAGTCTCTCATAAACAAGAACAGTGCGTGACTGGACAGTGTCGAAATTTGTATCAGTTGATTTCCCGATCTGCTTGAACTCTTTATCAACGCCCGAGTTTTCGATAGCCTTCATCACTATCTCCAAAACATCGTCGGGGGTTCTGTTGGGCTCGAGGATTCCAGCTAGAATTTGAAATTTCCAGTCGATGGGCCCGTAAATCACAGCATGTCTCATTGCATTCTCTGTGCTCAAAAAGCTCTTGGCAGCCGACTTGAATTCGGCCACTTGACTCAAGTGGGGCCTTTTCTTACAAGCCTGTACAACTTTACTCCAGAGTACGTGAAACTCGGGAGGCGTGTTTGTAATATCGAAATCTAGCTTCTGACTCGTATTGTTTAAGGTGAAGAAAAACAAGGCCATGTTCATCATGTGAACTAAAATCACCAAATCGTTTTTCGTGGCGTTTGAGTAGTAGCTTTTCACGTCATCGGAGACATCGCCAGATGGCGTCAATTTTTTGGTGATGAAGTGTCTGTAGCTTATGTCCCACTGGAAGAGCTTTTGGGTGTACTCGAACCTCCATTCCTTGAAGTTGTTCGATCCCTCGAGTTTCACTGCGAGAGTAGGTAAGTCATCAATGATGCTTCGGACATGACTGTAAACCTTTGCAATATCAATTTTGGCGTTTGCCGGGTCGCTGGAGCTATTTGAAGAAGACAGCATTTTCAGCTCACCTTTCTAATGGAAGGGAACGTATTGAGGTAAATTGACGAAGCCGGCGAGAGCTCAATTGAATCTAGTGGACTTTTGCCTTCGGTGAGCAAAATACAAAGAAAAAAAAACCTAAATCTTAGTGAGATCAATTGTTGTAAGATCAGATGTTCTATAGATATTGGCACGTACTGCACACTGGCGTATTCCTAACATCAATCCGGAGTACATACAATAAACAGTATAAACGTTCTTCACTATGTCTCATCGAAGTCTGTCACCGTTCATTGATCTCAGATCGACAGAAACCAAAAGCGACTATGTGGAGAAACTCGCAAAGCTAGAATATGAAAATAGCTCGTTGAAGACAGAAAAACGCATGTTAGAGCAAAGAAACGAGTCGCTGAAGAAGAGATACGAGGACCTACTTGCCAAAAAGAGTGAGGAATTGGCCGCTCTCCAGAGCAATTTCGACTATGTGTTCAGCCAGAGGAAGGATCTTCAAAGCAAGTTGCAGAATCAGAAAGACATCGCAGGAAAGGCCTCCTCAGACACTCATGCCGAGTCTTCAGCCATAAAGAAGGAGAATAGATCGCTCAAACAGCAGCTAGACCGTCTTGAAAGGCTGTACAATAGCGTTTCGGGAAAATGCGAGCATTTGCGGGCTGACTTGAACCGTGAACTTTCAGCGAATGATGATTATAGACAGCAAGTCGAGGCACTCAAGCTGGAGAATCTGCGCTTGTCTCTGCTCAATGACGATATACTAGAGAGGCTCAAACTAGCGAAGAAACAGTCGGAAAACAGCAATGCAACGAAACACGCAGACGACCTACGAT
Source organism: Candidozyma ruelliae (assembly GCA_030582895.1). NCBI lineage: Eukaryota > Fungi > Ascomycota > Pichiomycetes > Serinales > Metschnikowiaceae > Candidozyma > Candidozyma ruelliae. The sequence goes on from JAJMHE010000002.1 coordinate 593,562, forward strand.
TGAGGAACGCGGCCCTCCAAAGCACCAATAATCAACTTCAGGCTAAGGTCGATCTGCTTCTACAGCATAGAACAAGTGTTGAGCTTTTGAAGCAGAAGTGTGCTTCTTTGACAAATAAAGTGGAGGCTCTCGAAAACGCTGAACGCAGAGCTCAGCAACTGGAACTTGCACATCTCGAGATAAAGGCTAAATATGACGAGTATTTTGGATTTCTTGCCCTGAGCATAGAAGGGTGCGATGGCGACCAGGAGAGCCAGGAGGCCAAGGTGTTCGACCTCATTCAAAACTACAAAGCATTGCAGAACAAGAATTTGATCCTTCAAGACAAGCTTAACGAGGCCCAGGTTTCCATTGTGGAGCTCACACAATCGGGCGAGGATCTCATCACAAGGATAGAACAGAGCCTAGAGCCAGAAAACCAGAGGCTTAAAGCCCAGCTTCAGAAACTACAAAGCGAGCTTGACGATCTCAAGAAGACCAAAGTTCTCAATGCAAGAGAAATCGAATTCCTCAGGAAGTCCATCAAGGATCTAGACGCTGCCTTGCTACGTAAACAGCAGAGCAATGCCGTCACGACCGGCTCTGAAAATCAGGACACAACGAAGGGCGAAGCGACTAATCAGTATCTCTCAAGCTTGGAGAAGTTGGTGGATGACTATAAGAAGGAGATCGAGACCCTCCGTCAACAGAAGAATGGTGTTTCTGCTCCTCCTTTGGCACCAACGAAGAGACCAAGACTATTGGAGGATGACACTCATGTTTTTAACACAAAAACGCTCAGAAACGAAAACATCGAGCTTCTTTCAAAGATCAAGAATCTCCAGGATGAAGTTATTCAGCTCAAGAATAAGCTTGAGGCTTACGACAACGCAACCAAGCAACATAAGATACATATCTTGGAGCTTCGAAAGAACCCCTTCAACAAGGATCAGCTCGTGAAACAAGAGTCTCTTGATCTTTTGCGTAAAGAGAACGAGGCATTGATTGAGAAATTCGTGAAAAACTCCGAGATAGAGTCTGTGCCCAAAGCCATCTTTGCAAGACAGGAAAATGATAAGGAAAACCTACAGAACAAGATCGACCAACTCAACAAGAAAATAAACCGCTTGACCACCGTCTACACAGACAAGAGCAAGAAAATAATGACATTAATATCGAGGTTTTTTGGCTACTCCATCGAGTTCGTGCCAAGCCCCATGAATCCCAACGACTTGTGCTCAAAAATGAAGCTTTATTCGAGGTTCCAGCTGAAGCCTGAGAAGGACTCTGAGTCGTGTTACCTCACTTTAGATGTACATACCAAAGACCTCAAGGCACACGGAAACTACGACTTCAGAACGCTATGCTCCGAATTGGTTACTCAATGGGTAAATGAGAAGGATCTGATTCCCTGCTTCTTGAGCGCTTTGAACCTCAGGCTATATCAAAACAAAAGCGCCGCTGCAAAATAATATATACATAATTAGCGAACGCTTAACTGGCCACCGTCGTGGTAAGCAATGCCTCGGCAACAAGCTGGACTATCTCGCTTGGGCCCTTTTCAAAATTTTTGTAGTCTTTGGCGATTCTGATCCATGTTTCACCTTTGTTAATCTTTTCAAAGTGAGGCGTGAGTTTGGCGATCAAACTCTCTTTATCACTTTCCAGTCCCTGTCTGTCGAAAAAGGAATAAGACCAACCCCAGGCATCACCATTGTATTTGTCAGCATTAAGCGCTCTATCGAACCAGGCTTTGGCTTTTGCGATCAGCCCATCAATCCAGAAGAAGACGCCGATTCCGAGCAAGATTTCCGGCGAGTTGCTTGTTTCTTTGAGCGCATCAAGAAATGCATTCTTTCTGTGTGACATTTTTGGAATCATCTTCAAGTATTGCAACCAGATCGAGGCGGCAGAAGGAAACTGTTGACGTCCACGATTAGTAAGCTGTCTTGCACTGACCATGTCCCCTTGATCCAATTCTAGCTGCACCTTAGCCGCCCAAAGACTTGCACTCTTTGGATTTTTGAGTATTGCAGTATCGAGAAGCGATCTTGCTCTTGAAACCGCTCCCAGCTTGATATCAAGCTTTGCGAGATATATCGCCAATTCAGCTGATTCAGGGCATTTCCGAAATCCGATAGACAAAGTCTCGCGGGCAGATTGAACCTCTTCCAATTCTTCGAGAATTTGGGCTTTCTGTAAGTATAGCTTGGGGTTCTCCGGGAAGTTCGACAAAGCTTCATCGCACAACTCAGTGAGCGATATCTGCTTGGCGAAAGGAAGCAGCTTGAACTGGCAGAAGCGAAGGAGATGAATATACTTGTACCAGAGTCTCACAGAGACATCGGGTGCATCTTTGAGGCACTTTGCGGCGACTTCATACGCAATTTCGTAGTTCTTTTGTGACACTTCTAGTTTCAACCTTGCCAAGTAGATCTTCTCGCTTCTAGGGAAATCATCGTCCGCTTTTTCCAAAATGGTTCTTGCGAGTGGAATGTCACTGCAGGCCACCCAGGCGTCTTTGGCGTACATCAAGCGAAGGACTTCAGTACCAGGGTTTGAGGAAATAGCTTTCTCGTAGAACTGGAGCAACGACTGCTTATCCTCCTTTTCCCCGTCTCTCAACATCGCAAACAATCGTGTCCAGCAGCTGATGTTGTTTGGATTTTCCTGAGTGAGCAAGTCGTAAGCGTGGATGGCACAGCTTGGTGCCTCCAGTCTAGATAGTTTGTCAGCCAATTGAAATAGCTCGTTAATGCGAGACTCGTTTTGGGAAACGAGGCGGAAAACGTTTCCCACAATGGCCTTTGCAGTCTGTGGGAACCCATTTTTCTCCGCCTCCACTGCCTGTTCTAGCCAGAACTCAACTTCGTGGGAGTATTCATGCTTCGTGAGCTCGTCGAAGCCCTTCAGAAGCATTTTGTGGAGCTTCTGTTCGCTTATATTTGCATTCTCACGCTCCTCGAGCTGAAGAGCCGCAACCCAGACATGAGGGTTTTTGGGCAACTGTTTGCGGGCCGAGTTGAGCACCTTCTTGCTGTCTGTGTATGAAGACAACTTGAGAAGGGCGAGCCAGAGAGACCAGTCTTCTGGGCACAATTGCGTAGCTTTCTGTAAGAGTCTTTTAACGTCCTCATCGTCTGTTTCGAGGTCAATGAGCGCCTTCCACAACTTCGAGCTCGACGGTAGGAATTCCAATGCTTTCATGAAGATCTTGCGTCGAGAGAGCAAATCGGCTGGGTTCTCGAGCTCGGCTGCTTGAAACCACAACGCCTCAGACGACGAATTGAGACGCAACGCCTCGTTGACGATAAACTTGCAAAGCTTGGTAGACTCGCTGGACTTGCGGTGAATCTTGATACTCTCAAGCCATACTTGTTCGGAATGCGGAACACGATTGCACCCTTCGACGATCAACTTCTTAGCGGCCTCGAAGTTCTTAGCCTGTGCCTCCAAACGTGCCGATGCTATCCACAGGTCTGCCTTCCCAGGCTCGGTTTTTCGTAGAGATGCCAATATCTGTCTGCTTCTCTCCATGTCCACTCTCTGCACGGCATCTGCCTCCAATTCCTCGAGAAGCGAGTCTGTGTTTTCGTTTTTCTCGTTTGCAGTGCCCCTGAACCCCCTATCGCTCCCTGCTACCAATGTATCCGGAGCAGCGTACGTTCTCTGCAGCTGCTGTTCTAGAATCCTCTGGCGCTTGTTCCGCCTCGTCAAATCGCCCACTTCCGGCAAGCTCAGCCACTCGAGCGCCGAAACCAGCGCCAATTGCAGCTTGAGCAGCAGAAATTTCGACGTAATCGTGCCGTTGCCTGTTTCTATCTTGACCACACCGGTCTCAGCTTCCTCTGAGGCCTCTCTCTTCTTTCTACGACGCTCGAGCCGCTTCTCTATCGCCTCGTATATCTCGTCTGCTTCGTCGTCATCGTCTGTGCGCCTTTTGACGGCTAACATGCCGTGTTCATCGCCATCAGCGTCTTCGGTGCCGAAATTGGACTCAAACCGAACGGGAGCGGTATCTGCGCTGGTTGTGAACCCTGTGGCGCCTCTTCCCACGCCGGCCACGTAGCCTGGCGGCGGTTCCTGGTCTAGAAACGCCTTTCTTTCCATGAATTGGGATAGTGTGGTTTGAGTAGTAGGAGTAGTTGTAAGTGTTGATGTTTTCGCGATTGGGAAGTGCTGTTGGGGGTGTCGCTAACGCACACAAAACGGGCGGTTTAGGTAGAATTTTGTAGGAAAAGACGTCCGAAGAGTACGGTAACTTGATTCCTCTGCTAATATCTTCAATAGTATCCCGGGTCTTGGCTCTTTGCTAACACCCTTACTCCTGGTGGTCTCACGTGACCTCACGGCCATTTTTTCAGGCTCATCGCAGGCATCGGAAACCTTAGTATCCATCAACTTCACCCAAATCCCCAAAAATGCCCAAAAGAGCAGCCGAGGACGCCGCTGACGTCCCAACTGGGAGCGCTGTCAAGACCGCTTCGGGCGAGCTTCCCCCAGCCACCGGCGCTGGAAGCACCGAAAACGACATAGAAATGGGCGAGTTCGAAGACCCATACGGTGACGACTTCGAGAGCGACGGCGAGATTATTGAGCTCAATTCCGAGGACGAGGACGCCATGGAGGACGGAGACGCCTCCCAGAAGTTGAAGCAGTTGGACGAGGAAGAGCAGGCACAGAGCCAGTCGGAAATATACTTGCCCCACAGGTCCAAGCCACTCGGTCCCGACGAGGTGCTTGAGGCCGATCCCTCCGTTTATGAGATGTTGCACAACGTGAACATGCCCTGGCCGTGTTTGACGCTAGACATTATGCCTGACGCCTTGGGAAATGAGAGAAGAACGTATCCAGCCACTGTGTACGTTGCAACTGCTACACAGGCGCAGAAGGCCAAGGACAACGAGCTTATCACGATGAAGTTGCTGTCGTTGGCGAAAACGCTCGTCAAGGACGACCCTGAGGACGAGGACGACGAAGATGACGAAGACGAGGAGGAATACGACCCCATCATGATTTCCGAGACCATCCCCGCCAAAAGCACCGCCAACAGGCTCAGAGTGTCGCCACACGCCGCCCAGACCGGCGAGTACCTTACTGCTGTTCTGCAGGAGAACGGAGAGGTGCTCATCTACGACTTGCTGCCCCAGTACAAAGCATTCGACACTCCCGGCTACATGATCCCCAAATCCGCCAAAAGACCCATCCACACCATCCGCACGCACGGCAACGTCGAGGGCTACGGCTTGGACTGGTCCCCGCTCATAAACACCGGCGCTCTCTTGCTGGGAGACTGTCTGGGCAGAATCCACTTGACCAACAGAACCACCTCGAGCTGGACCACGGACAAAACGCCGTTTTTTGCATCGCAGTCGTCGATTGAGGACATCCAGTGGTCGACCAACGAGAACACCGTTTTCGCTACTGGCGGGTGTGACGGGTACGTTCGTATCTGGGACACCAGATCGAAAAAGCACAAGCCTGTGATTTCCGTTGAGGCCTCTACAACCGACGTGAACGTCATCTCGTGGAGCACAAAAATCTCCCATCTTCTTGCATCCGGTCACGACGACGGCACCTGGGGTGTCTGGGACTTGCGTAACTTCAGTGCCAAAGAGAAGCCTTCTCCAGTTGCGCACTACGATTTCCACAAGGCGCCTGTGACCTCCATCTCTTTCAACCCCTTGGACGAGTCGATTATTGCTGTGTCCTCTGAGGACAACACCGTGACGTTGTGGGACTTGGCTGTGGAGGCAGACGATGAGGAAATCTCTCAGCAAAGAAAGGAGGCCCAGGAGTTGAACGACATTCCTCCCCAGTTGTTGTTTGTGCACTGGCAGAGACACGTGAAGGACGTGAGGTGGCACCCGCAGATTCCAGGGTGCTTGGTGTCGACTGGAGGAGACGGTTTGAACGTGTGGAAGACGATTTCTGTGTAGAATGTATAATAGAGCCCGCTGGGCAGATAAGAGTGAATGTCATATGGGAACGAGGATGTAGAGTGAGGTGGAAGGTAGGGGAGTTGCCCAAGGATTGTTTTTCTTTAGATGGGTATGATGATGGTGGGATGGGTCAGGTCTGCCGCAATACGACGAGGCATTCCTTAATCTTCGGTTTCGATGTCTATGCTGAAAAGTAACCAGAATTAAATAAATTCAATATTGTGATAATAGACATGCGTGGTGAAACGGAGGATAGTGTAGTATCAGCTTTTAGGATTGATCTCACATAATACTGGTGACGAACAATTGTCATCCCAAACTCTGAAAGAGAAATTCAAAACACAACATGTCACAAGTTCTCCATGAATGTAAATTTGCGTGGTTTCAGGTTTTGAGGCTTCCTATAATTGCTGCTAGATATCCAAGAATTATTGCTCTGGAGGGACGGCCTCGAGTTGTGCCTTGGCAAAGTCCTTACTTGCACCAATATGGGATTCAAGTCGAGTGAACCAAATGTT